>CM053623.1:428068792-428161691 GCA_028646595.1 Phalanger gymnotis | reverse complement strand
ACAGGTTTCACACCTGATAGGGCTTTGGGCCTGGGGCTTAGCACTTAACAGCTGAAAGTACTTTCACTCAAAGTTAACAAAAGCCAAACTCCTGAAGTGCTAAGGAGCCCATTCTAAGGAGCCCATTTTGCCTTACCAACACACCCTATTAATCTCCTTCACATACCCTGCTTCCTAACCCAACGGGCTTACTTGGTGTTCTTCATACATGACAATACATCTCCCATCACTGTGCATTTGCCAAAGCTGTGCCCTATGCCTGCTGTGCTCTCCCACCTTACTTCCACTTCTTAGAATCCCTACCTTTCCTCACAGTTCATACACCATTTCCTATCTTAGTCCTTTCCTGATCTACCCAGCTGCTAGCGGCCTTCCCCTCAAATTACTTTTTATTAGAAATGTATAGATTTTGTAATTATTTTAAGTACACGTGTTTTTTCTACCAATAGAATGTGAGCGTCTCAGGCCCCAGGGCTACTTTGTTTTTATCTCTCTATCTCTGGAGTTTAGCAGAATGCCCATCACATAGAAGGCTCTTAACAAATGCTGGTTGAATAAAAAAATGAATCAATGACAATGAAAGATCCCCTCAATGCCATTTCATCAACCAATGAAAATTAAGATCAGCCTTGAAAGAAGTTATTGAATGTTAACATGCAACCTGGTGTGTGTGTGCATGTGTGTGTGTCTGTGTGTCTGTGTCTGTGTGAGGAATGAGCGGTATGTGTCCCCCATTCCCAAGGAAAGGGAGAGTGTATGGGATAAGTTACCAGATGAGTATATGTAGAAGAGCTTCTGCCACATTTGGTCACTGGACCCTTCCTTCCACCAGGTTTTGTGATTCTATAGAATCCAGGATCTGTTGCCTCCTGGAATCACTGCCCATCATGCTCTCCTTCCTTCCACTTCTGCAGTGGGGCCATGCTGTCATTTCCTTTTGTCCCATCCTATGTCCCTCTGCCCACCAGGCTAAAATGAAGAAGAGTATGATGACTGGGTCCACTATAACAGTGAGTTGAAAAAAACCACACTTCTAGTGAAATTGTCTTGTTGAAAAATACCTCAAATCTAGAAAATCTAGAAGGCTGACATTCTTTTGTCTCTCAAAGTTTTCTTTTTTGCTTAAGGAAAAGCCTTGTGCTTCTTTTTCTGTTTCCTTCTCTTTTCTTTTTCTTCTTCCTTTCTTTTCCTTCTCTTACCCTTATTTACTTCTTTCTTTCTTCCTTTTTTGCCTTCTCTCCATTCTCTCTCCTATCATTTCACACACCCTTCATCCCTTTCTCTTCTTTCCTTTCACTTCTCATTACCTCTTCCCTCTCTCTTTTCATTCTCTCTCTTCTTTCCCTTCTCTTCCTCTCTTCTCAGATTTTCTCCTTCCCTTTCTTTTCCTTTTTTTCTCTTTCTCCACTCTCCTTCCTTCTCTTTCTTCTTCCTTTTCTCCCCAGCTCCCTTCTCCCTCTCCCCTAAAGTCAGATTCTCACATCTTAAGTATTTCTGTAGAAGTTCTGTTAGAGATTTATGGAATGATGCCTTGGCCCAAGGCCCAAAGTCCCTAAAGATCTAAGATAATTATAAATCCAGACTGCTAATGAGAACCAGCATTCTTTCAGGGCAGCCAGCTCTATGCTTACTAAGAGAAGGATGTTATGAGGATTCTTCAATCCATAATCATGCCAAGAGCCAGGAGAGCTAAGTGTGTGAAAGTGGCAAAAACCACTTGATTCATAATCATAGAGATATGTTTATGATCTAAAAGACAGGACTATGTTTTGATTTTTTATTTTAGAAAAAAAATGCATTTCAAGAAATAAATTGGAGCAACTCTCTCAAAATCTGTATCTAAAAAACAGTTTCCATCTGTCACTCTTGGCCTGACAGACAATCTTCCTCCTAGTCACAGAGAGAGCAGTAGAGGGCCTTTTAAGGCTCCTTCTTCTCAATTCCCAGAAATGGTGTTTCTGAGAAAATTGCTCTTTTAAGTAGGGTTTTCAGTAATGTGGCCATGCCATGTGTCTTCTCGATGTTAAAGGAAGTCATTCCAGCATTTCTCCAAAGCCCCAAATCAGCAGTTACAACTTTGCTGATCAGCTTTTCCACAACCATCACAATAATAATGCCTGACATTTACACATAGCCCTTTGAGGCTTGTGAAAGAGGTAGCTGGCTGGCACAGGGGCTACAGTGCTTGATTTGAGGTCAGGAGAGACCTGAGGTCTAATGGAAATCAGACACTTACTAGTTGTGTGACCCTGGGCAAGTCACATAATTTTGCTTGCCTCAGGTTCCTCATCTATAAAATGTACTATGTACAAACATGTTGTATACAAGATAAATTAGAAATAATCAACTGGAAAAGTGCAAAAACTGAAGGGCATTAGGAAAGGCTTCCTATGCAAGGGGAGATTTTAACTGAGGTTTGAAGCTAGGGAGGCAGGAAATGAAGAGGAAGACCATTGTGGGCAGAGGGCACTAGAATCAGGAGATGGACGTAGCATAGAAAGAGTACTGTGCTGGACTTAAAAGGCTTTCATCCTTCAAATGATTCTCAAAGCAAACTTACTATTTGTGCAGCCTCAAGAAATGATTATTCCTAAAATGTAGGTATGACTATATCACTTGCACACTCAAAAAATTCAACGGCTCCCTATTGTCTTTAGAGTTGAATTAAAGCTCCTTTGTTTAGATGCTAAAAGCCCTTTATAACCTGGTCCCAAGCTACCTTTCCACCCTTATAATACCTAATTCCCCTTCCTACACTGTACAATTCAACCAAATTGGCCTTCTTATTGTTCTCTCTCTCTCTCTCTCTCTCTTTCTCTCTCTCTCTCTCTCTCTCTCACACACACACACACACACACACACACACACACACACACACACACTTGTCTCCACACACCTTTGCATTGGCTGTTCCCCTGTTCCCCATGCATGGAATGCCCTTTTGCCTTGCCTCCTCCTCTTAGAATCCCTTGTTTGCCTCCAAATTCTGCTGAAGTGACACCTTTTTGAAGTCATTTCTGATCTCAAACTCCCCCCTACAGATGCTAGTACCCTCCTTCTCTCCCCATGCCCCCCAAAATTGCCCTGTATTCATTTTTCATCTATTTAGTCATGGGCATGTTGTCTCTTTCAACAGCAAATGAACTCCTTGAGGGCAGGGTCTATTTGATTGCCACCCTTGTGCCCCTATGTCTAGCACAGTCTCTGCTTCATAATAAATGCTGGTTGATTGAATTGATTTTTTGATTTTCCCTTGCTAAAATGGGGATAATGCCCATACTACATACTGCACTACTGGTGAAGAATAGGTTAAGTGAGATAATGGGTGGGAAAGTACTTTGTAAACTAAAAAGGTTGTGAAAGATAAACCACTATTATTAGTTTCCTGTTATCCAAAGGAAAAGCAATCTTTTCCTCTAGCAATGACTTGTGAGATGCCCTTTGCCTTCACATGCTTAGCAGCGATTTTGACGTTTCAAAATCCACAATTTACAATTATGAATTCTTCAAAATACTATCACTATCTACATCCCTCCTCCACATCTCCCAGTCTATCTTCTGCCACTAGAGTGCACCAGAATATTCATT
This sequence comes from Phalanger gymnotis, assembly GCA_028646595.1. Taxonomy (NCBI): domain Eukaryota; kingdom Metazoa; phylum Chordata; class Mammalia; order Diprotodontia; family Phalangeridae; genus Phalanger; species Phalanger gymnotis. The sequence goes on along the minus strand of CM053623.1, from coordinate 428,158,103 downwards.
TCCAATATAGAGGCTTACTGAACTCAACTCAGGTGTTTTCGTTCATCATTTCCTCCCTTTCCCCCCCTTCTTAGACAATTCTATCATATCCGTATGCATCTTTGAAAGTTTAGGCATATTTTAGGGCCTTCCATAGGTGAAAATATCTGTCTAAAGTTGGAGAAGATTTAGGGTTAGACTCCTAGCCCCTCAATTATAATGTCTCCCTTTTTGGGTGTGTTTATTTTGAATTCTAAGTTTCTGCTTGGAGGGTTAGATTTAGGGTTAGACTCCTAGCCCCTCAATTATAATGTCTCCCTTTTTGAGTGTGTTTATTTTGAATTCTAAGTTTCTGCTTGGAGGGTAGGAGAGCCGTCAATTTGGCAAATGACCTAGAACATCTTGAAATACACAAAATCCTGCTATGAAATCTGGCAGGAGAGCTGCTAAAATGGCACCAAGCCAGAGGTGTGATTGCAACCTCAGTATACTTCTTACAGTATTTGGAATAGTACCCAACTTGCCTGGGCCAAGGAGGTAAGTGATTATACAGCCTGACTAGAGGACCACATTATCTGCCTCTCAAAAATATCCCCAAATAAAATATCAGCATGCCTGAAAAGTCCACCATTTGAGAGACATTGTGTTGAGTTCAAGTATTCCTTCTACAAAGGTCAAGTTAACATGCTAATGTCTTGCTTAGAAGGGATAAACCAATAAACCAACAACAAATAACAGACTGAAGCAGTGTCTCAGGTTAGTAGAGAGGGATCCAGACATTTCATAGATAAAATTAGATATAATATAGGCATTACAAAATCATAGGTCTACACCGGGAAGGAAACTTAGAGATTGTCGAGTCCAACTTCCTCATTTTACAGTTGAGGATACTGGGGGATGATGGCAGCTAAGTGGAACAGTGGAATTGGGAGGACCTGACTTCAAATCCAGCCTCAGATACTTACTAGCTGTATGACCCTGAGCAAGTCGTTTAACCTTGTTTGCCTCAGTTCCTCCTCTGTGAAATGAGTTGGAGAAGGAAATTGTAAACCACCGCAGTATGTTTGCCAAGAAAATTCCAAATGGGGTCATGGAGAGTCAGACACAGATGAAATGATTTAACAACAACAAATACTGAGACCCAGAGTCACTACACATGAACATGAGGTTCTACATGGCCGATATTCTTGTCTGACTTGGCTAGATAAGCTTTCTTTTTCCTCCTTCTGAACTGGGCATTCTCCAGTTCTCAGCCTGTGACCCAATGCTCATCTCTTCAGATGTTCTTTTCCTTGGAGAATTTCACTAATGTCATAAAATGACAGAATTTATATGTTGAAAAAGAACTTAATGGCCATTTACTCCAACTAATACTTGCAAAAGAGTCGGGTCTTCTCATGTACCCAACTAGTGGCCACCCAGCCTTTGCTTGAATATGTCCAATGAGGGGGAAATTGTCACCTACTACTAAGCTCATTCTAGTCAGTCAATAGTCAAGAAACAAACATTTATTAAGCTTGTCCTATGTTTCAGGTATTGTATTAAGCATTGAAGAAAAAAAAGCAAAAAAAAAATTCATGCCTTCAAAGAACTCACATTCTAATGGGTGAGACAACATGCAAATGTCTATGCACATACAAGATAAGATATACATAGGGTAAATTGGAAGTAATCTTTGAGGGAATGCATTAAGAGGAATAAGGAACGGCTTCTTATAGAAGGTGGGATTTCAGCTAAGACTTGAAGGAAACTAGGGAAATTGAGAGGTCTAGATGAAGAGAAAAAGCTTCCCAAGCATAGGGGACAGCCAGCGAAATGACAGAGAGTCAGGAAGTTCAGTGTCTTAAGAAAGGACAGTTGTCCCTGGATTATAGAGCATATGGAGGAGAGCATGGTGTAAGAACAATAGAAAGTTAGGAAGGGAATAGGTTATGGGGGGATTTGAAAACCAGAGGTTTCCATTTGGTCCTGGAAGTAATAAGGAGCCACTGGAATTCATTGAATAGGGGGATTGAAATGGTTACACTTGAGCTTTCAGAAGATCCATTTGGCAACTAAGTAGAGAATAAGGGTGTTATTGTAATAGTCCAAGTGCGAGGTGATGAAGATCTACTTGACGGTAGTGTGATAGTGTCAGAGGAGGGAGGGAGGCATATAAGGAGTGAGGCTGAGAATGTAGAATTGACATGACTTGGCAACAAGTCAGATATGGGGAGTGAGAGAGAATTGAGGATGACACCTAAGTGCGACCCTGGGTGACTGAAAGCATGGTGGTTCTCTTGATGGTATAAAGGAAGTTGGGAAAAGGAAAAAAGGAAGTTGGGAAAAGGAAAGAGTTTTGGGGAAAAAGTAATGAGTTCAGTTTTGCATAAATTAGTTTAAACTATGTAGGGGACATATAACTCAAGATGTCCATTGCACGTTTGGAGACAACTCAAGATAGCTCCAATTCTTGGGAAGTTTGTTTAGTTGATTGCTTTAGCATCAGGCTTATGCTGGTCTCTCTACGGTATCCATTCATTGCTTCTCGTCCTATGCACTAGAGCCAAGCAAGACAGGTATATTTCCTCTTCCACATCAGATAAGTGAGGGCCACTATCCTGTCACCTCCAAGTTTTTCCTTCTCTGTGCTAAACATGCCCAGTTCCTACCACTGGTCTTCAGATGTCGTCATCTCATGATCCTTCCCAATCTAGGCTCCCTGCCTTTGGATGCTCATCAATGTCCTTCCAAAAATATGATGCTCGCTCAGGACTGAACACAGTAATCTAGCTCAGGTATGATCAGGACAGGGTTCAATGAGATGGTCCCCTTTAATGAAGCCTAAAATTGTGAAAGCTTTTTGTGTGCAGTGTTGATTTCATATTTGATCCTAAAAGCCTGACGCTGTCTATGTCTACAATATTTTTTGCCTGTTTTGTCTGAACTGACTGGCCAAATGTCAACCAATTCAGTAAGAATTACTTGGTTGACCAGTTTCTTGACTCAACTGACCTGCCAATTGAGTTAAAATGATCAAACCAGTTATGATTGTAGAAAGTCTGAATTTGAGAACCCATTATTGAATGCTCCAGCAGATTCATTCAGGGAATAGAAAACAAACCCAAAAGCATGAGTACTCTTTTATTACAGGTCAAATGCCTTTAGAAACTACTGTTTTCCCCAAGTGTCTGAATAACAAAAATGTTTCTAAGACCCAACCAGTGGGTCACTTTTATCAGGCAATGTTCAAAATGACAATTTATGTTAAAAAAAAGATTTGAGAATTTTAGGGGACTGACAGCTCAATATGCAGTTATGAGATCCTGCACAGGACCTCAGGCAAAAAATTGAATTTCTTCTAACCATGTCATTCTCCTTTTCAATAAACTCCATTGACTCCCTAATGTGTCTAGGAGAAAATATAATCTCCTCTATTTGGCATTTAATGCCCTTCATAACCTGGCTGCAACATACCTTTCCTATTCTTTGTCACACACTCTGTGGTCTAGTCAGATTGACCTTCTTACCATTCTTCATATATGAGTCTTCATTTGCACTCTCCATGGGATCATTGATTGAGAGGTGCAAGGGAGCTTAAAAGGCATCATTCAGTACCCTCACTTTACAGATGAGGAAAATGAAGCCCAGGGTCATATAGCTAATAAGTCTCTGAGGCAGCATAATACCAGGTCTTTCCGATCCCAAGCCTAGCATTTTATACACTGAAACACTTAGCTAGACTTTTCAAATCCATAGTGTCTTTCAAGACTCAGTTCCAGTGAAGCCTTCTACATTAAGTGTTTTCCAATTTGCCCCCTGCCCCAGCTGAATAGTGCTTTTCCTCATCCAAATCAACTGTATCTATTTTGTATGCATTGATATGTGTACATGATATTTCCCCTTATAGAGTATAAGTTCCTTGGGGGCATGGGGTATTTTGTTTTTATATTTGCATCCTCAATACTTTATGCAGTGTTTAACCAATTTTTTTAATTGATTTGAGTTCACTGAATCTCATCTTTTTCATCAACAAAACATACAACTCCCCCCCAAAACGGTGGGTTTGTTTGTTTTCTTTATTAAGAAAAAAGATGAGGATCAGAGAAAGGCTAGGACTGTTGTTTGGGCCAAATGGAACAATGTGATAGAGGAAGTGGAGCGGCTTTATACTTAGTTTCTATTTTCTCTGTTAAGGAGGAGGATCTTTTCAACAGGAAGGACAGAATGATAGGAAGTTCCAGGTATCCAAGATAAATAAGACCATAAGAGTAATTAAGTGTCCTTTATGGTTCCAGTCATCTGACCCACATGAATCACATCCTTTGGTACTGAAAGAACTCACTCAGCAACTTTCGATAATTCCGTGCTCAAGAAAAGTCTCAGCAATGCTTCCAAAGAGATTTTTGCTCAGGTAGGGATTAGAGAACTAGATGGTAGAGTGGAGAGTGTCAGACTTGGAGTTAGGAATAGATGAATTTAAATTCTGCCTCAAACACTTACTAGTTCTGTTCCTTTGGTTAGGGTACTTAACATCTCAGTGCCTTGGATCTTCATCTGTCAAACAGAGATAATATTAGCACTTACCTGACAGTGTCATTGTAAAGATCAAATGAGATAACATATGAAAAGCACTTTAAAAATTTTAAAGCCATATATAAATGCTACCTATTATAATATTCATTCATATTCAATCTATTATAACAATAATAGTTTCAGAAATATTTTCTTACCCTAAGATTCTGTGATCCAATGTTAATTCAGCAAAATCCTAATACAAACACAAAATTAAGAATTTAGATTTTTTTCCTTTGGTATAATTAGAAATAACCCGTTGAAATGACAATCTTGCCCCTACACTTCCTTATCTGTGTAGTTATGAATAAGAATATTAAAGTTTTACAAAGGTTGCTTTAATCCTGTTCAGCTCAAGGTCACAGAGACAAGTTTTATATTAGATAATATTTATTTTGGGCAGGGAGAAAAAGAACGTGGTGGAGATAATGAAATTTTCCAAAGATGAATGAATTCTCACAGAGGCGGAGTCAGTTGGAGGGAGGGAAGGGAGAAAAAAGGCATCCCTAATGAGATTATATTCAATTGCATTGCTTATCCTGAATTTCCAAATAACTAAGCTTTTGAAAAATTAATGTTTTCTGTGTCTTCTAAAAATTTCACATGAACTTTCTGATACAGGAAAAAGAAGTGAGGTACACAATGGAAACATACAATATCAATGATAAAATAATCCAATTTTATTACGGAATTCTGGAACATAAATGTCTACAATGGCTCGATGTTCTGTTAGTTAAGTCCTCCACCTATGACATATGTAATATTCAAAGTAGGAATAAGAAATGAGCCTTCAATTTCATTTGCAAAGGGAAATCCCAGGTAAGGGAAATCTGTACCTTCTTTGTGATTTATAGTCTTAGAGAATTACCTTGGACACTAAAACATTAAGTCACTTGCCAGAGTAAGACAGGCAGTGTGTGTCAGAGGCTGAACATGAACAAAGCTTTTCTGTCTCTGAGACCAGCTCATTGGACCATACCATCGCACCCCTGTTGATCTTCGCCATGCTTTAATGAATGTGTAGTTTTAAGAACTTCTTACCTGATGAAGTCTTCCCTGATAATTTTAATTTATGCTGATTTCCTTTTCTGATTTCTTATTGCATTGCAAGTTTATATAATACATCATAGAATTTAATCATTCTTTGTTTCATACTATCTGATAGTTACCATCTGTGTGATCCTGGGCAAGTCACATACCCTCTTTGGCCATTTTGTTTTCTGTAAGACTGGGTGGTTGTGAAGATCATAGGAGATATAAAATATTTGCATAATGTTATGTGCCATAAAAATGTCAGTGATGATGATGATGATATCCTGTTAGGTCTCTCTCCATAGCTAGACATCATGCTTCTTGAAGTAATCTCCCAATTCTACCCTCAACCATAGTAGGCATTGAATCAATACAGTGTTGACTTTATGCTGTGACTGTATGATGTTAGGATAGTTTACTAAGCAATGAAAAAATCCATTTATTGGCTCTTCTCTCTCTAAACAACTTTTCTAAATTTTGTGGGGCATTATATGAATGGGTAAAAGGCTATATGTGTTAGATATGAACCTCAACCTCTCCTCTCTAAAACACAGATATATAATCTTATCAATGTGCACAGTTCCTTCCAATAATGCAAATAATAACCCACCCATGACTATCCAACCTACATGACTCTTACTCATGTCCTCCCACCATTCTAGTGACTTTCTATACTTTCTCCTGACATCGTGAGAATATTTGGAAGAAAATGTGGACTTTCACCTGACTAGCCCATCTTTCGTCTTGATCAGAGATTTCTTTGATGACACCCTTTACTTTCCCATCCATTATATATGGTAACTTTCTCACATATGCCATGCGCTTATCCTTATTTTTAATTCTTCTGAGACCATAGTGTTTTAAGCCATATAGCAATACCAGTGGATACTGGTATTAAAAAGACAGACCTTTATTTTAGACAGAAGTTTGGGATCACTAAAGGAGCCTTACATTTTCCCAAAGTCAATCCAGCCTATTCTCTTCCTCTCCCTACTTAATTCTGGACCCGATTCGTGGTCCATTTGAGTATCCAAGTAAGATACGTAAATAAAGAGAAATAGAGACAGCTATATAAAGAGCTAGCGATCTAGATACACTGAAAAGTTCCATAGAGTCCTCATCTAACTGCATATTGAGGAAGAATAAACATTCTTCATCCACTTGTTTTTTTCCCATGTAGATGGTTATGTCAAACCCTTTGAACTTCCTCTCTGTTGCTCACATCTCTTGTATCCTTGACTTTGCTCTGGCCATACCCTAAGCTTGAAATACGCTTGCTTCTTATCTCTGCCTTATGGTATCCCTCCCTTCCTTCAAGATGTGCCCAAAGCAAAAGCTATATGAAGCTTTTTTTCTGATTTCCCCAACTGCTAGTGCCCCCCGCCCTTAGCATTGCCATCACCTACAAAACAATGCTTCCTAAAATATTGGAAATAGAAGAAGAGAGAAATCTTAAAGTAAGGAAAGTAACCCTTAGAAACTGGATCATAAGATTTAGGGAAAGTTCTTTCCTCAAGGAACAAAATTAGAGAGAAAAGGACAAATTTTGTCTGTTGTTCAGTCATGTTCGACTCTGTGACCCCATGGACAATGAGGTTTTCTTTGCAAAGTTTTCCATTTCCTTCTCCAGCTCATTGTACAAATGAGGAAATTGAGGCAAACAAGGTTAAGTGACTTACTCAGAGTCACACAGCTAGTCAACGTCTGGGGCCAGATTTGAGCTCAGGTCGTCCTGACTCCAGGCCCAGAACTCTATCCACTGGTCACTTAACATCTTCAAAGGCTTCAGAAAGGAACTAGATGATATGTTTCAGAGGTAATAAAAAGTGAGCTCAAAACTGAACTAGAAACATGTGGAACTAAGATAGTTGAACCAAGTCCAATGATGAACTGCAAAGATCGCTATTGATTAGAAAACAATTAGAAGGCTTTTTTTTTGCTGGTAGCACTACCATGATATTGAGAACTATGATGCAGAGCTGAAGAGACGGACTCAACAGTTTCATCTTCTCTGCCTCTGTAGTCTGTAGTTTCAGGAAGGAGAAAAGTAAAGTTAATAGGTGATTCAACCTCTCATTTAGTACTCTCTTGGAATACTGATTTGCTAGAATGGAATCCAGTATTAGAATAATGATAACAATAATAAGTATAGGTGAAATTTATATAGTGCTCTGAGGTTGAAAGTATTTTACATACATTATCATATCTAAGGTTATTATTTTCCATCTATTCTGTGTCTTGTATGTGCATATTTACGTATGTATCATCTTCCTCATTAGAGCAAACATTCTTTGAGGTCAGAGACTGTTGTTTTTATGTGTGGTAAGTCTTAGCTGTGTGCCAGACACTGTGCTAAGAGCTAAGGATACAAAGACAGGCAGAGGGCGGTTCTCTTTCTCTCTTTCTCTCTCTCTCTCCCTCTCTCTCTCTCTCTGTCTCCCTTTCTCTCTCTCAGTATGTATATATATATGCATATATATAACAAGTGTATGCATACAAAGCTATATTTATCTATATATCAAAAGAGAGATATCTCTATGTATCTCTATATACATTTAAAGCATTTATTAAATGCTTCTTATTTATATAAATATTTTATTAAATGTGTTCATTATTTATTTATTATTTATTCTTATATATTATGTATGTTCATATAAATAATATATGTTATATATTATTTAAAAGTTTTTATTTAATCATTACTATTTAAGAATAATGTTTATTAAATACAATGTTTCTCCCATGAATAGAAAAAGTGGGTGAGTGCACTACTGGTATAATGTAAGTGTGGGCCAGGAAAGTCTCCCAATATTTCATCCACTAGCATGATATTTCTTCATATGACATATCTTCCCATGAATATTAAAGCTCTCCAATTAAAATCTTTATAAACATCTAAATACCCCTTAGAGAGATATTAAACCTCTGAATCCTAGAATATTAGAATGAGAAGACAACTTCAAAATCAGATAGCACACAGCTTGTTGCACATGCCACATATTCTGTAAACATTTGTTGAACCAAAATAAATTAGATACTTTCTAAGTACCAGACATTTCACTAATCATTTGTGAGAGACAAATACATAAGTGAGACAGTTTCTGTCCTTAAGGAGCTTACATTCTAATAATATTATATATTGTTTAATAATAATATTATATATGTGCATATTTATATGTAAGAGCAATAAGCAGGAAAGGGAACATCTGGAGTGTCAGAAAGATGGGGAGTTGATCCATGGGTCTGTCATTCGATACCTCCTTTCCAGAGCAATGGTTTTATAGTCATATTGTATTGATTTAATAACTGGGTTCAGAGTGAGAAACAAAGAGGAAATCAAAGTGAGAAATATACAATGGCAGGTGTGCAGCATAACGACTTGTATGGCTGACTGCGTGGAACCAGAAGCATGGTCTGGTCTTGGGGTCTTTGCTCATCTAGATCTAGCAGACTGGTAGAGTTTGAACTCTTTTGCTCACCAACAAAGATGGGATATCAAGACAAAAGTGAGAAAGGTTGCTCAGTAGCAAATACAGAACTTACAGAAAGGCCTGAACGAGAATCCAACAACAGGCAGGGGACATGGATGGCCCATGGTGTGCATTATTGGAAAGAATCCCCGTGTCAACAGGAACATGACATTCCATTGGACGGCTAGAATATTGGAATTTTTGGCATCCTGCAGGTGGTGGCAATTTGGATTTTATTTGTCAAGGTATTTCCTACCCAAAAAGAAAATATCATTTTAGTCTTGAGATGTCCATCATCAAGAAATAACTTCTTTTTTAAATTTAATTTATATTTTTTGGAGGAAGAGAAGGCAAGGCAATTAGGGTTAAGTGGTTTGCCCAAGATCACATAGCTAGTAAGTGTGTCAAATATCTAAGGCTGGATTTTAACTCAGGTCCTCCTGACTCCAGGGCTGGTGCTCTACTCACTGTGCCACCTAGCTGCCCCCAAGAAATAACTTCTTTCTTCACTTTTTCCTTCCAACTCTGTGTTTTCCAAAATACAATGCTCACCTCATGAATAGGTAAAGTAGGTGGGTGTGCTTTTGGCATGTAGACCAGGTAGGTCCTCCAATATTTCCCCTGCCAGCATGAAATTCCTTCATAGGATTTGTCTTCTCATGAATCTTAAATCTCTTCAATTAAAATTCTCGTAAACATCTAAATACTCCTGAGAGGGATAATATTATATTAGATCTCAGATCGTAGAATATTAGAATGAGAAGACAATTTAGAAAACAGACAACACATAGCATGTTGCATATGCCAAATACTCTGTAGACATTTGTTGAACCAAAATGAATTAGATACAGGAGACTGTTCTCATTTTTCAAATGAGAAAATAAAAGGCCAGAGAGATAAAAATCGTTTGCTCAAGGTCACCCAACTCATTGGTGCTAGAACGAGGGCTTTAATTAAATATTTATTGAATGGAATATAGAGCATGGCATACAAAAGACTAAATCATTAAAAGCTGTTAGAATTGTAGCCACCGATATCTAGAGAGCACTTTTGATGCCAACGAAACACAGTCAAATATAAGTCTCTTGAGGGCAAGGGCTGTTCTATTTTTATCTTTGTATCCCCAGTGCCTAGCTCAATGTCGTGCACATAGTAGGCACTTAATAGAAGTTTGCTGAATGGATCACATTTTATCCTCCCAACAACACTCTGAGGTAAATATTAAAGGTATTACCACCCCCATTTTACAGAAGAAGAAAACGGGGTCACATGATGCTAAATAACTTATGAAGGATTCAAATCCAGATCCTCCTAATTCCCAAATCCAGCACGTCATCCACTACACCATGTAGCTCTTCTTCTGTACTTACAGCTGTCAGGAGCAGCAAAACTAATGGGTGAATGTGGCAGAAGTATGGCAGAATTGACCCAAAACCTAAGTATGTTCCAGGATCTCAGAAAAAACAAAAAAGCATTTTGGTCATAGATCCAGAAGGGACTTCAGAGGTCTTCTAGTCCAGTCCCTTACTTTACAGAAGGGACTTCAGAGGTCTTCTAGTCCAGTCCCTTACTTTACAGAGAAAGAAATAGAGACTCAAGGATGTTAAGTGAATGAATAAAAAAGTGAAAAAGCATTTATTAAATGTTCATTATGTTCCAAGAATGGTAGTAAGCACTAAGGATACAAATATAAACAGAGAGATAATCTGTTTTTAAAAAGTTTATGTTCTATAGGAAAGATAACACATATAGGTGGCCAGGGAAGAAAGTTTTTGCCTGGGAAGTCACAGGGATAGCGAGTTGACGTATATTCTATGCCCTTTTTAGAAGTAATGGTGCAGTTCATTTTATTTCTGTGGCCAAAATAAAGAGTGAAAGGGAAAGGCTGGACATGAAGTGAACAGGTAGAGGTTACTAGTGAAGTGGCAGGCAGATGGGGAGATGGGGAGGTCAAAGGCTAGATGACTAGATGGGATGTGAAAGTGTCTAGGGAGAGCCAGCAAGGAGATAAAGTGGACTAAATGACTTAGTGCCTAAGAAGTGTGTTGGGCCCTGGGGTGGGAACTCCAAAATGAAGTGAATTAACTTAAACTAGGGCATGGCAACATAGATTCTGGTGGTTCAGGATATAGGAGTCCAGGGCCAGGATGAAGGTTACTGGGCCTGGTAGAAAGAAACAGGACAGAGCAGTAAGCACATGGCAAATTGTTAAATGAGATAATATATGTAAAGTACTTACTTAGCACAATGTTTGGCACATAGTAAGAGATTAATTTTTTTGGCAGGTAACTAGACAGAACACAGTGATTTTTTTGGAATCAGGAGAACCCGAGTCCAAATCTGGTCTCATACCTTCACCAGAAGCATGATGCAAGGCAAATCACTTAACCTCTGTTTATCTCAATTTCTTCAACTGTAAATCAGGATAATAGCAGCACTTGCCTTTCAGAGCCATTATGAGGACCAAATGAGATAATATTTGTCAAGCACTGAAAGGGCTTAATGCATAGAGGAACTTAGTAAATTTTTATTTTGCTTCTTCCCTCCCTCCTTCCTTTCTTCTTTTCTCTCCCCTTTCTTTCTTTCCCTCCTTTTGTCTTTCTTCCGTTCTCCCTCCTTTCTTTCCTTGCTCTCTTCCTTGCTCCCTTCCTTTCTTCCTGCATGGACAACTGAATGAGAGGTGAAGTTCAAAGTGTTTTGCCCAAAGTCATACAGGCTAATAAACACAAGAGGTGGAATTTGAACCTACCTCCTTGGACTCTAGAGAGTGCTTTCTTCATTGTTCCATGTTGCTACAGCCAAGACAACTAAGTTTATAAGAGCAACTAAGTAGAATCTATCCCAAACTGATTATACTAGCATTTTCTTACTCCGTATTAACATGTACCTTCCATTGAGATTTTGGTTTAGGGGGCAAAACTAATAAACAATCATAAAGGAGGAGTATAAAAGAAATACACTCCACAATTTCTTGTTGTGGCAAGAACTGGGGTCTTGGTGTCAGTGTGTATACCTTTTTAACAAACAAATAGCACACCAGAAAGTGCCCGTATCTTTTGACTCTGATCTCTAGTCACTTTCCAACATGATATGTGTCTCGTTTTGCTTACTGTTCTGGGCTCTTCTGTAAATTTGAAGAAATTTTGAGTTCTGAATTCATCTTTTGGGAGGAAAAAGTCCCGTTCAAAGGATCAAATTAAATAATACTTTATAACACTTAGCACAGTGCCTGGCACAGAGCAGGCAGGCATTTAACAGATTCTCACTTCCTTTCTTCCTACTTTCCTGGGGAGATGACTAAATGGGATGGGAAGGTGATTTCCCCTAGTAAACATAGGTAGTAAGCATAAGAGGTGGGATTTGAAGCTTTTGAGTTTCCTGGGGGAAGAGACATTGTGGAACCCTTGAGTAAGAAATCACTTAGAGTTTTCTTTTTTCTTTTTTTTAGAAATTTTATTTAAATATTTTATTTTTCCCCAGTTACATGTAAAAACAATTTTTAATATTCATTTTAAAAACTTCAAGTTCCCTCACTTAGGTTTTTTAAAGTTCATCTCCTCGGGAACATCACAGAACATCTGGAAGTCAAAAATGTTCATCTTTATTTCTCAATAGAAATTTACATTTAAAAAAAGACCACATAATAAACTTTCCATGGGAAGTAGATTAAATTTTCATAAAGGTAGCTTTATAAAAATGACAAAGCAAAGCCAAGATCATTTTGTCCCTCTCCTCTATATCACCAGAATTCCCAAATTTTGGCTTTCTTTCAAATGAAAATGTAGTTTTCATTACAGCTTATTTTTAGCCTACACTGTTTCGTGAATACAAAGAGTATCCCTATTAGACAAATGGCTTTCTATACGTTTGCCCATATTACCCTAAACCTTTAAATAATCTTCAAATCTTCAAATCCTTTGGCACTCACCAAATTTTGTTATGGATCGGTAGCAATAAATCTTGTAAGCAGGTTTAAAAAAGAAAAAAAAAGAAACTCCACTACAGTAATGAGATTACTCAGAAAATAAAGCGGTGGATTAGTAAAATCTAATTTGGAAGTGATGAAGTGTATGTGATGGCAAGTAATTATTTCTGTACAGTCCCTGTCCATGGGGAGCTCAGAGTTATTGGACGCTGCGCTATGTTAATGATGCTTCCTCCTGACATTTCGGCTGACTGTCTGCTTTGTCGACTCCCCTTTGTCACTTCATGGCATTATCAGCCACAGAGGCTGCATTCACAATGTTGCAGGAGAAATAGGCCAAGCAGATGAAAATGTTGATGAGGATGGATGCCAGCACAGGCTTTGTGCTTTGCTACATGGTCTGATCCAGAGATCCCTGCGTCCTATTACACATGTAGTCAAAAATCAAGCCAGATGTCTCTGAGTTTTAGTTGAAAAGAAGGGAAAAAGAATGAAAAACAAACAAACAAACCAAGCACATGATTTTAACTTCTTCCTAAGCCCTTTAAAGAGCAAATAGGATTTGAAGCCATGGATTGAGAGCCAAAAAGACTCTTACAAGGCATTGAGTCCAACCCCATCGTTTTATTTTATTTAAATTTTTTAAAATAACAAGCATTTATTTTCTATCTCTTCCATCACCCCCCACCTGAAAGAAAAGAAAAGCCCTATAATGAATGAGCATAGTCAAATACAACAAATTCCCATACTGTCCATGTATCTCTTTCTGAATATTTAGTCTTCTCTATGAGGAAGTGGCTAGCATTATATTTCACTAATCCTGTGGAATCATGGTTGATCATTGATCAGTGTTCTTAAGTCTTTCGTAATTACTTATTTTTATAGTGTTGTTGCTGTAGTATAAATTATTCCTGTTCTATTCGCTTTACTCTGCATCAATTCAAGCAAGTCTTCCTAGGTTTCTCTGAAAGCACAGGATGGCAAGTCATGGATTGACTGTGATGAACGTCACAATCAGTCATCGATGATATCACAGATCCCCTGGACTTTTTGAGATATTCATCTGTGTGTATGCTGTCTTCTCTAGCCCTATTTCCTGGTAGACTACAATCTCCTTTATGGAATGGGGTATTTTTTTTTGTCCGTGCTATCCCCAGCACCTACCGCAATGTACTGTATGTACTAAGTTTTTAATGAATATATATTGAATATATCTGAGAGGATTTGATTTAGTACAGGGAATAATAAGAGTTAGTGTTATCCAGTGGATAGGATGCTAGGTTTGGAGCCTGGAAAGCCTTGGTTGGAATCCCACCTCTCAGGCTTGCTCTCAGCCTCAAGCAACCTTTCTAGACTATGAGTTATAGATGAAGACAGAAAGTTCTCAGAAAAGGTTGAGTTCAATCAGCGCTGTTCTGAGACATGGTATTTAATAAGTTTTAACCAAGCCTCACTGCAAAGTCCCAAACTTTGGCTGGAAGATCATTTGGATGAATGCGTTTGTTTGTTTTATTATTTCTCTTATATAACTAATTGTGTCTATAATGTCATTTTACTTACTGGGTTTCTGTGGGAGAAAAATCGATATTGCCAAAACTGGACTGTTGTGTTATATCCCCCCAATACTGGTGGTAAAATGCTATAGGTATTCAGGGAAATGAGTAGATCAGTATGGGCTGTAGTGTCCAAGGAAGACTATGTAGACTAGGAGGCACTTGGTCTGAGCTTCGAAGGAAGGGGAGAATTCTGATAAGCAAAAGGGAAGGAGGAAGACATTCTAGGCATGGAGAGCAACATGAGGAAAGAATGATTCCAGATATGGAAAACAAAAAGATGGAAATGAACATGGTGTTCAGGCAATGACTAGCCTACGCAAGGGTTCTGAAGCACACGTATGTTACCTTAAAAGGCATGGTGCTGACCGTGTTTGGGGATCAGGGGAACATGTAACTAAGGGAACCTACAAAAGGCAACTCAGATCTCTCATTCATGGGTCAGCGGCCAGACTGTCATCAGTCTCCTTATTGCTTTATGGAAATTTATCCCCTCCATTATCACCCTTACAAGTGAAGGAAAGTACATCCTTTTCTATGACTTCACAAGGCAAACCACTGGACTCTGAATTTACAGAGGTGAAATTGGGCTGAACATTTAATCAATGCTAACTACTGAAGGGAATATAAAACAAATACTACCATAGTTGAAGGCTTGATTAAAACATTCATCATTCTTGCATTGGCTAAAACCTTACAATCATTCCCATCATTTTTCTTCTTCCTCAGAAAACAAAAATACTAGAGTATCCTTGAAATACCTTCAGTCTTTTAGTCATTTTGAGCACATTCAACTCTGTGACACCTTTTTGGGGTTTTCTTGGCAGAGATGCTGTAATAGTTTCCATTTTCTTCTCTAGCTCATTTTACAGTTGAGGAAACTGATGCAAACAGGCTTAAATGACTTGCCACACAGCTAGACGGTGACTAAGGCCCAATTTGAACTTGGACCTTTCTGACTCCAGGACTGGAATTCTATCTGGTGTGTCACCTAGCTTCCTGGAATATAAAAAAAAAAACACGTAATTGTCTCTTCTTTCCTATCTCGTTCTTGGGGATAGGGAGAGGAAAGAGCATCATTCACCCTTGGTCTTACATGAACCAACAGAAAGAGATATTTGAGTGGTTCATCTGAGAGCTTCCCCCCAAGTCTTCTCTTTTAGCTTCCCTTCCCAGCCTGCATCCGAAGGAGAGCAGATACCATTTCTGATCTTATTAGGTCACTTTGGAAGCAGAGTAAATTAACTTAGAAAATGATCATTCTTGGTATCTTTTTTGTGTTTCCTGATTACAGACAACCAAATGCTGCTAGCTTTGAAGCTACTGTATGTCAGCTATTTCTAGTAAGCAAATGCTGCTTTTCATCAGCCAATCAATTGTACATGGTACCACCCTCTGAGCAGGTGAGGAAAAAATAGACTTGAAGAAAAAGAAAAAAAAGATGTCCAACTTAGCAATTAATTTTTATTTTAAATAAGTTGTAAATCTTCCTTGGCTATGAAGAGCTTAGCCAAATGGCAGCAGGGTCCTTTATCCTTTCTGAAAGCTGTTTACACTTCAAATTGGACCAGAGCATGTTAAAAGTGTGGATGCTGTTCTGGGGTGAATGCATGCAGGTGCTTCCTCTCATGTTACAGTAAAAAGACCCCTGGGCTCAGAGTCACTGGATGGTGGTTGTCATCCCAGCATTGCTACTGACTGTCATTTTGAATAACCATTTTGAGAACTTGGCCAAGTTATTTCCCTTTTTTGCTTAAGCTTCCCTATCCATAAAATGGGAGGATTAGGGTAGATGGTCTCTGACATCATAGACAGTACTGGAAACAATCTTAGAGGTCATCTAATCCAATCTCTTCATTTTACAGATGAGTAAAAAGAGTCTAAGATGGGGCATATGGCTTGACCAAGGTCACACACCTAGCCAATGACAGAATCTGGTCCTACAGGAATGCAGAAGCAACCCTTATTCTCTGCCTGAGGAAGGCCAGCTGTATTGTTCTAAGATATTCATAGACCAGGACACCATCCTTGATCTCTCCCTAGAGGGCCACCCTCTGAAGCCTGGTTACCGTAAAGGAACCTCCATTCATCTAGAGCTGATGAGTGAACCAGAAATGGTGGAGATGCTTCAGTAGTTTTTGAACATTAATGCTGCTGTGATATTTCTCAAATGAATAGTCAATTACTAAATTCCTGGTTTATTTCAAGGAAAGCATACTAGGAAGAGACAACAAATGAAAGAGATATCAGGATCCAAAGGGTAACCAGGTCAGGATCACAGTGAAGAAAGAAAGAATGAGTCATTGTTGAGATGAGCTGTCCAGGCTTCAGAGTTGAGACATTCACAAGCTCATGAAGAGTGCCATGACCACCCACTTGGACATCTTAAAGAACATCTGACTTTGGGAAACTGGATCCTGGCATTTTGTCTTAAACTTAGGGGTGGTGGTGGTGTGGGTGGATGGAAAGAGGCAGCGTTTGGCAGCTATACTGATTGGGATTGGAGATGTTTTCATAGTTTTTGTTTTTACTTTTCTTACTTCAAGCCATGTCTTTTCAATCAAGTTAACCTAGATTCCCTCTTAACAAAATTGTAAAGTCATCTCCTCATCTGAGTTCAAGGTTACTAACACATAAAACGTCACCTACAGAGAGCTGTGATATCCTGTCAGTGGGAGCTAATATAATCAAATGAACTCACAGGAAGGACTGAGACTGACTCAAGGGGAGATGTAATTATGCTATGATTTTTTTAGGATCATAGCTTAACAACTTTAATTTGAGCTCAATGACCAAAAGTAGTACATCCCTTTAGAGACTCTTTTGAATAAGGAGTGCCACCAATGTGGATGTGATAGAGATGTGGGAACCAAGTTCCCAGTCCCTAGAAAAGTTCTATCTGTGGACAGATTATAATTGAAACACCAGCCTTTGTACATAAGAGATTTACAAAGCATTCTAAGTCAAGTAAAAATAAGAAAGCAGATTGAGAAATTGAGAGACCAGGTAGGATTCCCAACAATGACCATCTTTCCTATTTTAAAGGACCATCGGACCAGCTTTGCAGGACATGGGGGAAGGAAGTATAAACACCCATAAATTACTATCACACCCAAATTCAGGACATCTTAGTTATATAAGAAAGTTCATAAAGGGTGCCTGATCCTAATCTCCTAAGTAATTGGATAGTGAAGCACACATGATGTACCCTGCATCATTCACAACAGTTAAAACTCCACACTTCTAAGTATTTTCCAGGAAGTCCCATTCCTAGTACCTTGGATCTCTTCTCTTTCTTAAATCAATACCTATGATCCCTAGCTTATAGCACAATAAGATAGCGTAAAGTCTTTTTCCGATGCTTCGTTAAGGTATGGAGGTGACCATGAATTCTCAGAGGCTATGCCTACAGAAGGAACACAAACATCTGACACTTTTTACTCAGCTAGAAAATGTTTTAGTACAAGTCTGGCAATAGTCTGTGTTTCTACCCAGGAATCTTGAAGACCCACCTAGCTAAATTGGGAGACGCTCATTATCAGAAGATGAGCCAATGGATAATCAAAGGAGAATATGTATCATCTACCAAAGCGTGTAAGATTTAAGACTTGTGTTAATGTAGGAGGTACCTGCATAGTTGAAATTTCACATTATTTTTTAAAAGTATTAGAATTTGAAGTCTGGATGCTTTAGATTCTGAGTTGTAACAAAAATAAAATTTGTCCAAGGTCATGGTTTGTGCTAAATGTCACAGAGCCATTGTGGTTTGCTGCTCCATTTGCTCCATTCAGACCATTGGTCAGGTCAATGAATCTGGGGCCATCTGGAGAGAACAAGCAAAATTATGGTAGACCAAAATTAAAAACTTGAATTTAGGAGCCCCTAGTTATTTTTGAAGTGGGTTGTCTTTGCTCTAGAAACATGAGTTCCAATTACATTTGAGAGACTTAATAGCTCTGTAACCATGAAAAAGTCACTTAAACTCTCCCAGTCTCAGTTTTTCATCTGTAAAATGGGAGGACTAAGACCTTTAAGACCTTGAAGGTTTTATCTAGATCTACAACTATGATACTATTATCAGTTAGTATTATATTCAATTACTACAACTGCCACACTAAAGTCTGCCTCCCTACCCCAACCCTCATGCCCCCAGCAACAGCTCATGCTTTGTATCTTTGCCTCAATCCTCTGTTCTGCCAAAAATCACCTAGAGACACATTCTAAACAGACTTGAATACAGAGAGATAGTTACCAAGGGAGAAGCAACTTCAAGGAGAGTGACTTCTCAGAGTAGAGAAAGGAGTTGGGCCATGGAGAAGAGCAAGTGTGAGAACACAGTTTAGTAACATGCCCAGAAGAGACACTGCCTCCACCTCCAGGCATTGTAATACCAGGAGTTGTAAGTTGTCTTTGATGCATGTATGGTACATGTGTGCCTCCTCCCTGCCCCTGTATGCTAACTTTGAGCCTAATATTCCTTGGTTCTATTTGTGTTCTAGTTGTACTTGATTCTATTTGTTTTTATGCAAGAACCTGCAGCAGGCTTATGGGGTGAATTTTTGTAGCTAATATTCATACTTTGGCATATTAACAAAAGTTTTTGCTTAGAGCCAGACATCTCCATTGGCTGATTGGTAATGGGAAGCAGAGCCCATAAGCTATAGTTCCAGAAATTCAGGCCCAATGAGTTATGCCTAGAGCCCAAGGTGCCTTCTGGCCTTTAAAGACCTAACCCTGGAGTGTGTGTGTGTGTGTGTGTGTGTGTGTGTGTGTGTGTGTGTGTGAGAGAGAGAGAGACAGAGACAGAGACAGAGACAGAGAGACAGAGAGAGAGACAGAGACAGAGACACAGAGAAACACAGAGACAGAGACACAGACGGAGAAAGAGATAAGGAGAAACAGAGACAGAGATAGAGAGAGACAGAAAGAAAATGAGACAGAGAGACAGAGAAAGAGAGAAAGAGACAGAGAGAAGATAGAGAGAATATTATACTATAACATAACTTAAATGAGACTTATTAATATCTTTCTAGATAATTTGAATTTTCATAGAATGTCCAAATTTTTAATAAATTAGTCCAGGAACCTAATTAGCACTCATATTTAACTGCCTACAAAGCCCTAAAACCTATATTAGGAACTGAAGATTTAAAGTCACATATTGCTTACTGTAACCTCCTTTCAGAGCTAATAATCTAGTTGCAGAGGTGAATCATAGACATCCAATCCAGACTGTCTGGTTATATAAAGTTGTTCAGTAATAGCCCTTGGCTCATGACTGTTCAGTGGCCTGAGCATTTCCCCTCTTTTCCCAGTTAGCAATCCCCATGGCTAGACAAATTTTCCAGCCACTGAAATGAAGTAGCTTTTGTAGTTGGTCAGACAGCCACCCAGGAGGTCAGGAAGGCACATCTCTCATACAAATATCAAGCATTACAATAGTTTTAAAACAGTTCACATAGAGAGGAATTGTCAGGAAGCATAAATGTAGCAGGAGAAGTTCTTGAAGTGCAATGCAGCCCTTGCAATATGAAGCAATTTGAAAACTATTCAAACAAAAAGATGACTTATTGTTATGTTTTGCAAATGTAAAAGCAATCAGACAGAGCCAAATGAAGTGGCACATTCCTCCAGCACATTCCAGTCAATGACAGAGAAGCCTAATAGTTTCCTGTGTGGAATACAACTTAATTAAATCAAATTCCTTACCATCTTCCTCTAGGCCATGTTAAAATATTTAGGGGGAAAAAGCTTCGCCGTTGATATTTTAAGTCATTTTCACTTGTATCTGACTCTTTGTGACCCCATTTCGGGTTTTCTTGGCAAAGATGCTGGAATGGTTTGCCATTTCCTTCTCCAGCTCATTTTATACAGGAGGAAACTGAAGAAAATGGGCTTCAATGACTTGCCCAGGGTCACACAGATAGTAATTGTATAGGGCCGGTAGGGACCAAAAACCAACAAATATTCACTCACTGCTCTAAGCTTATGTTCTACATTGAATGAATGAATGAATGAATGAATGAATGAATGAATGGGTGGATGGGTGGATGGGTGGATGGATGGATAGATGGATGGATGGATGGGTGGATGGATGGATGGATGGATGGATGGATGGATGGATGGATGGGTGGGTGGGTGGAAAAAACTATTTATTAAGTATCCACTATGTTCCAGGCACTGCTAAGCTTTGGAAATCCAGATGCTTAAGGAAGAGAACATATATAGGGAATGATGGCCAAGGAATTGTCCAATGTAGATGAATATGAGACTTGGTCAGAGGCCCACCAGATAGAGACAAAGTTACTCTTCCTTTCTCACCAATCAAGATAGCTTAGACCTAGGACCTATGCTCTAGAGTTAAGTAGATTAACTCCTTCAAAGAGGAGACCTGAGTTGACGTATTAAACGTAACCCTTATTTCAATATCCTCAGCTGTGGAGAACTATTGAAAATGTTATTGTTTCTTTAAGAAGCTTCGGAACTTTGGACAAGAATGGTTTAACTTGTCAGGGAGCACGGGCTGTGGAGTATGTGTGAGTTTAGCTTTCATCTATGTGTAGGCTCTGAGGATATGAAGAGTTTTAAATGTTCTTTGTAAAGAATAAGAGTTAAAATGATTTGTAAAGCTTGAGTTTTAATGATTTGTAACTGTCGTATATGAAAAGACTTTCTTTCTGTCATTGATGAAGAAAAGACAATATGAAGGTAGAAAGAGCTTCTTTCCTCAGAAAACTATTTTAACTCTGATTTTACCAGGAAACATTATAAGGAGAATCCTAGAGAAGATACTTTAACAATATCCTGAGTGAACTGAATGGTGGGACTGTGCAAGCAGAAGTAAAAAGTCAAGATTAACAGTGATGGTTAGAAGTGACTGGTGGGATCTTTCTTAAAGCTAAAATTCATAAATCATTATTTTTATTGGATAATCATTGGTTATATTTTTAATAAAAGGAGACAGACAAGAAGTATTTATTAAATGCCTGTTAAATGCCAGGTACCCTGTTAAGTATTAAGTCCCAAGGACAGAAACACCAGCAATGAAGAAAGTCCCTGCCCTTTAAGACGTTTGTTTTACAATGATGGAAAACAACACATAGAATGGATCGGAAAAGGTGGAGGGAATGAAGAAGATACTCTCATGGGCATATGATGGTAAAATCTAGAGAATGAGCAGCACAGCCAGGAAGCAGAATTAAAGATGGCTGGACTGGAGTCTTCTCCAAAATGGAGGCATTGAAAGGAACTCACCAATAGGAGAAGGGAGCTGGAGCAGATAGGTGTTTCCAAGGGAAGTGCTTGGGGAAACTCCTTGGTGAGAAAGCAACTGAGACCTGATAGTAAGATATGGGTGGTATAGCGACAATTTTGAGACTTATTTAGGTCTAGCAGGTTTAAGGTTGTAGTATATACTATCACATTTGGTAATTTTATCAGCTCCCATGACATCAAGTATCATCTATTTGTGGATGATTCTGAGATCCATATATTCAGCCCCACCATCCCTCCTGGCTACAACAATGAATCATTAATAGTGTTTTGGACATCTCAACTTGGATACCCATGTAGGCATCTCAAACCCATCATGTCCAAAACAGAACTCATTAGCTTTGACCCCAAACCTTCCCTCTTCCAAACTGCCTTACTACTGTTAAAAGCACTAAACCATCCTCTCAATCGCTGGGACTTATAACTTCTATCACTCACTCTTACTAGTCCCATATATCCAATCCATTGACAAATCTTGGTTCTGCCTTCACATTATCTCTGGTATCTTTCTCCTCTTCACTTACATAGATACCACCTCTACCTCTTAGTTTAATTGGCTTTCTTCAAGACTCAGCTCAAACCTCACTATCTCTAGAAGCCCTCTGGTGGTCTCTGCAGCTACTAGTGCCTTCTCTTCAGAGATCACACTCCATCTACTTTAAATGTATATTTTTTGTACTTACTTATTTACATGGTCACTTCCTCCCATTAGAATACAAACTCCTTGAGGGCAAGGACAGTGTTTTTGCCTTTCTTTGGACCTCCAGCCCTCAGAACAGGGACTGGTACTAACTAGTAAACACTTAATAAAAGCTTGTTGACTGACTATATAGGGTGTCCCAAAATTCTTAGGGCAGTTTTAATCTTTAATAAAAGCTACTAAAGTTTGAAATTGCAAGTGCTATCTCTGTAGCTGGGGATGTTGGAGAAATTATTGCTCTTTGACGCAGCATTACTACCAGTATTTCTTTATCCAAATAAATTCAAAAATAAAAACAGAAAAAAAAATTCTATATGCATACAAATATTCCTCAAAACACTTTTTATAGAAGCAAAAATCTTGGCACTTGGAAAGAGATTACTCACTGACTGGGGAATAGTTGAACAAATTTTGGCATATAAATGTAATGAAATACGTTTTTGTCTTCAGAAGTAATCATTATATGGAATACTATGTGATATAAGAAATGATGAGCAGGATGATTTCAGAAAAACCTGGAAAGACTTCTTTGAACAGATGCAAAGTGAAGTTAGCAGAACCAACAGAACATTTTACACAGTAACAACAATATTTTACAATTATCAATGTGAATGACTTAGCTATTCTCAGCAATACAATGATCCAAGACAATTCCAAAGGACTAAGTATGAAAAATACTATCCACCTCCAGAGAAAGAACTGATAGAGTCTGAGTGCAGATTAAAGCATACTATTTTAACTTTATTTTTCTTGTGTTTTTTTTTGGGGGGGGGGAGTGTCTGTGTTTTCTTTCATGACATGAGTAATATGGAAATATGTTTTGCATGACTGAACACATATACCCTATATCAAATTGCTTGCTTTCTTTGTGTGGGAGAGGGGAGTGAGGAAGGAAGAGAATTTAACACTCAAAATTTTAAAAAAATGTTAAAAATTGTTTTTACATGTAATTGGAAAGAAATAGCCACTATAAGGAATTAAAGGAGGACGTAAATGAATAGATACACAGAAAAGAAAGCAGAACCAAGAGAACATATATAATGACCCCATGTAAAGCAAAACAATATGGAAAAATAGCAAAATGCTGATTATTGGACCAACCAAACCCGATTCCAGAAGAATGATGACAAAACATATTTTCTGCCTTTCAATAGAGAGTTAGTACTCTGTGGACACAGGATACTTCATGTTATCAGCCTAGGCTGATGTGTTGGCCTGCTTTTCTTTTTACAGGAGTGGGCTCTACATAGGAATTCAGGGGGAGTTGTTGGAAAATAACAGTGATGTAAAAATTATTTAAAAAAAACTTCAGAAAGAGCAAGCTGCTGTGAAGTAGAGATAGAAGCCAATAAGAGAAAGAATTTGGTCAGGGAGATATGAGTTAAGATAATGAAGACAGAGTTTGCAAAATGCCAGGTGGTCAGTGGATGGTAGACTGTTTCAGGAAGATGATTTCAAATTCTGCCTGAAATACTTACCAGGTGTGTGATCCTGGGCAAGTCACTTAACCTCAGTTTGGCCCAGTTCCTTCATCTATAAAATAAGGATAACAATAGCATCTACCTACCAGGTTTATTGTAAGCATCAAATGAAATCTATCTAAAGGGCTTTGCAAATCTTAAAGTGCCACATAGATGCTTATTATTATAGCAATTATTCAGCTCGAAAACCTCCTTCATTAGACCCTTTTCACAACACTAGTAGTTGAATGTTTGTCCATGCCAGGTGTCACAAAAAATAGCACATCATTGCTTCTAAAAAGCAATCTATTTCCCCCCAACAGTAAAAATAGAAATAGCTCCCCTGTCCCAGTAAATAACCCTCTTGAAAATAAAAATGGATAAACATTGCCAGAATTTCTTATATGAAGTATTGATAATTATATGGTGATGGCATCTTCAGAGGAGCAGAATGGCTGTTTTGGATGATGGCAGGTTGATAGAGAAAAATTGTATGGAGAAAAGCAGAATCTTGGATTTGTCTCTTAAAATTGAGGTCTGGGGAAATTTCGTAAGTACGTAGGCATGTATGGGTGAGAGATTAATGAAACAAACAAACAAACAAACCAATAGCTCACATTTATGTAGCAATTTCCAAAATATCTCAGTAGATCCCCACAACAATTCTGTGAAGTAGGTTCTGTTATCCCCATTTTACAGATGAAGAAACTAAGAGAGGCTAAATGACTTGCCAAGACAAATAATAGGTATCTGAGGCAGACTTAGAACTCAGATATTCTTGATTCCAAGTCCAGTGCTCAATTGTACCCATCACATTTAGCAGGCAAGAGACCCTGGAACATCCAAGGACATGTAAGGATCTTGCTGGACTTATTTACTTAGATCCAAACAGACACAGCCCAATTTGGGTCTTCATAAATAAATGATGCCATTGGGAAAGATTCCAAAATCACCCTGATGCATTTATTTCCCTTTAGTCAATCCACAAGCATTTATTAAGGACTTAGACTGTACTAAGTGCTAAAGATTTAAATAGAAACTTAGCAAAAATTCACCACGGTCATTAAGGGGAGTTCATTTGTTTGATATTCACAGACACAGCAATGCGATAAAAGCATTACACACCAGGCTGTATATCGAATTTCATCTTCAAGCATTTCTCTGCAATCTGTAGTCACGCTACTATGACGTATTCCCCAGTGCAGTTAAGCTCTTAATGCTCAGTTTACACAACCCATAAGTCTCTATCATTGGAAACAATGTCCACCAGCTCACTCATGTTTCCCAGGATGCTTCCCATGCAGAAAAGAGACTTTCATGGGTTAAGAACAAAGCAGTAGAAGCACATAAGCAAAACATGTGTTCAATTATTTAGAGATTATTTCAATACAGATTTTAGGGAAAATCAAATTCTGTGCAGTTTCAGCTGACTATCAGCATACATCGGGCTTTTGAATTTCCCACAGTGGAAAAGAATGGATATTGAGAATTTTTTGCACCTTTGTCGCTGAGCTCAATGAGACAGGAGGAGAAGTAACACCTTAATAGAGAAAAATGGCAGTGAAAATTCCTTGGGGGAAACGAGTGTGAGTAGTTGTAAAGGGTGTGATGCCTCATTTGTAGCTCTGATTGCAATTGAAAAAAGAAATATGAAGTGAAATCACACAAATTACAACGAAAATTGCAGTCTCCCTCAGAGCATGCCTTCCTATCCCCTGCTTTCTTCTAATTGGAGGCTTTCAAGCCGAAGAGTTGGACTTATCATATACCAAGTCCTTTAATTTAAATTGTTTATTGTTGTAACATTTGTTTGACTTAGCACTGGTGATGAAAGCCTTAGAATTAGCTCCACTTTGTCAGGATGACTTCTCTTGTGTTTGGAATCAGCTAAGGTTGTTTGGTTGGATAGTTGGTGGCTTCTTGGGAAGGAAAATGGTTTAGATGCTCTTTTTTAATTGCCACTCAAAGAACATCATTATAGAATGAAACAAATAAAGGAGCCCTGACCAATTTTACTTCACAATAATGTCTCTTCTGCATTAAAAGCAATCCGCATCATAATTATCACTTGGCCTATCACTCATATGTAATACTAGTTCTTCGGAACTAAATGTCCCCTGTGAAGTAGTTTTGCCTATTGTGAGTTCCCAAAAGCAAGATATGTTTCACCACTATTCTTGTAGTCCCTCATTAAACACAATGCCTGGCACATAGTATCCCTACCAATAAATACTTGATGGTTAAATGACTGATTAGTGATGACTAAATAAGCAAATATTTATTAAGTGCTTGCTATGTGGATGATAGACAGGAAGGCTATGCAGATCAGCCACTGTTCTGCAACTTATAGTTTTTTAGAGCTGCCTGGAACACTGAGAGGTTCAGTTATTTGCCCAGGTAAAACAACCAGGTGACCAAGGTAGAACTTGAGTCCAAATGTTCCTGACTCCAAGGCCAGGTCTCTTATCTAGTACACCCATCTAAGCCTTAGGTAAGTTCTGAATAAGTGCTTATTCATCAAGTGATTAAGTTAACTTTGTGGGGTTTCAGTTTCTTCATCTATTAAATAGGAACAATAATACACTAGACAGTGCTCTGTTAATTTAAAGCTCTGTGTGACGCATTGATGAATTGACAAAGTTTGTGCAACGATGTTATAGAAACTTCTGTTATTCAAAATCTGTTATTCAAAACCAGCCAATTTTTCCATAGGTACTTGTTTATTTGTTTCTGCATAGTGTGTACTTAAATCTGTTTCACTAATCAATCTTTCTATTTCTTTATCAGTACCAAGTTGCTTCAATGATTATTGCTTTGTAGTAGAGTTTGAGATCTGATACTGATAAAGCCACTCCCTTTTCTACCATTTAAAAAAAATTATTTCCCTTGATACTCTTGCTGACATTTTGTTTCTCTGTGTGAATTATGTGACTTTTAGTTCTATCAAGTATCTATCAAGTAATCTTTTGGTAGTCTGATTGATATGGCACCTAATAAGTAACTTAGGTAGCATTGACATTTCTGTTATATTGGCTTGTCCTTCCCATGAACAATTAATAATCTCTAGATTGTTTAGGTCCAT
The DNA here is from genome assembly GCA_028646595.1 of Phalanger gymnotis. Classification (NCBI taxonomy): domain Eukaryota; kingdom Metazoa; phylum Chordata; class Mammalia; order Diprotodontia; family Phalangeridae; genus Phalanger; species Phalanger gymnotis. The sequence continues at coordinate 428,131,076 of CM053623.1, read as the reverse complement.
CTTTGTGTAAAGTGTGTTTTGTAATTGTGTTCATATCATTCCTGTACATGTCTTAGTAGGTAGTTTATATTTTATATTATAAAATTATATTATATATTGTTTATATTTTCTTTAGTTATTTTAAATGGAACTTTTCTTTCTATCTCTTCCAGCTTCATTTTATTGGTAGTATATAGAAATATTGATGACTTCTATAGATTTATTTTAAATTATTCAACTTTTTTGAAGTTGTTTATTTCAATTGGTTCAATTTTAGTTAGCTCCCTAGGAGTCCCAAAGTAAACCACCAAGTCATCTAAAAAATGACAATTTTGTTTCCTGTTTCCTATGCTTAGTCCTTTAATTTCCTTTTCTTGTTTGTTGCTATAACTAGTGTTTCTAGCATACATCGAGTAATCATGGTGCTCTGTCAACTTTCGATGTTCATTCTCTATATCCCACTTCCTAACCATGAACATACCCCAAGAATCTGACCTGCACCACATAGTTCAGGCCTAGATCACCTCTCATCTAAACTTTTGCAATGGTCTTGTTATTGCTCTGTCTGCCTCGAGTCTTTCCCCTCTTCAATCTGTCCTCTCCACGCAACTGCAAAAATGATTTTCCTAAAGTATAGGGCTGCCCACATCACCACCCTGCTCAAAAAGCTCCAATGTCTCCCTATTGCTTCTAGGATCATATAAATTCCTCTGGTTAAGATTCAAATCTATTCATAATCTAACAACAGCCTACCTTTCCAGATTTATTGTTATACATTATTGAGTTGTTCGTCACATATCCAGTTCAATGTCCAATAGGTAATTAGTGATGCAAGACTGGATTATACATCACTTCCTGATTTATTATCCTACATTATTCCCTTCCTCATTCAGCCAAACTGACCAACTGTCTGTCCCTTGCATACCACATTCCATCTCCCACCTCCATGTGTTTACACAGATTGTCCATAGGCCCATAGGTCCATACATTATCTCCTTCCTACTCTTTGTTGGACTCTCTAGCTTCCTTCAAAACTCAGCTTAAGCATCATTTCCTTCATTAAGTTTTTTCTTATCCCCCTAGTTGCTAGTGTCTGCTTCCCCTGGAATTACAATATGAATATTTTATATTTACTGACCTAAGTGCAGAATGTTTTTGCCGATACAACATAAACTCGTTGAAGTGAGGGACTGCTTTGTTTTCTTTCTTAAATCCCCAGTTCCTGGCAAAGTGCTTGGCACATTGTAAGGATTATTAATGACTAGATTTGTGATATCATCTGTGTAAGGGAAGTCTCAGGGAGGAAACTCTCTCCACTAATGCAGATCAACCACTGTTCTGCAACTTACAGTTTTAGAGCTGCCTGGAACACTGAGAGGTTCAGTTATTTGCCCAGGTAAAACAACCAGGAGACCAAGGTAAAACTTGAGTCCAAGTGTTCCTGATTCCAAAGCCAGGTCTCTATTCAGTACACCCATCTAAACACCTTAGGTAAGCTCTGAATAAATGCTTATTGATTGAGTGATTAAGTTAACCTCGTGGAATTTCAATTTCTTCACCTATTAAATGGGAACAATAATATACAAGACAGCTCTCTATTAATTTAAAGCTTTATATGATGCATTGATGAATTGACAAAGTTTGTACAATAATGATATAGAAATTTCTGTTATCTTTGTCAAGTTTTTCTTTTCTCTTTCTGAATATTTTAAGATAATCCACTAATGTAAACAAAGATCTTGAAATAAGGGGTTGAAAAATATCCATTCAAAGAGAAAACATTGTCTTCCCAAATCCAACAAGCCAAAGTTCCATGTCAAAGTTCTTGGTCTTAATACAAGGAGACTATCTTTCAAAGATGCTCAATAAAAGAATTGTGGGAGCTTTTGACCTTAGCAGAACAAGTCCCATAGTGCTCACAATATATCCTTGTCTTCCTTCCTGCCCAGCAAGTTTACAATCCAGAGTCAAACAGAGTACAGATGTCTACAGATAAAAAGAAAACACATTAAATTCTCCCTCCCGAGCCAGAGAGGATTTGAGCCATTCCAAATGGGAAGGTTGATTTCACAGTTGAAGTAGAAGGTAGAGGCAGAGTCGTACATACAATTAAGATGCTCTCATCTGACACCCAGTGACACTAGAAGGCCAAATTTTCCTGACATTTGTGAAGGTGAAAGTAAGACTTTTTCTGATATTTGAGCTGTCACCCAGAATGAAGAATTTCTCATTGGGTCCCTAATTATTTAGAATCATCACCAGCAGCTAAAAAGTCAGGAAATAAAATTCCACATGACTAATGATGAAGTGTGCTACACACCTTCTGTCAGAGAAAGGTGATAAGCTCAAGGTTCAGAATAAGACATTTTCAGATAAAGGCCAATATGGGAATCTGTTTTGCTACACTATGTATGTTTGTTTCAAGGGTTTTGTTCTTGATTTTTTTTTCAGTAGGGATCAGTTGTGAAGTAGTAATATGATAACTTCCTCTCCCCCTCTCCCCAGAAAAAAAGAAAGAAAGGACCACTGAAGATTTTTGTAATGCATAAATGAGAACAGAAGGATGTCCAGAAGGAAACACAAACAGGACAGCTTTGAAAAGTCATGCTGAATATATTATACTTACAGAGAAAAACAATTTATATATAATTGTACACAGTTTCATGTACAATCCTATTTTTCTGTTCTACTTTGTATATGAATATATTTATTTTATTTGGTATTTGATAAGTTCAAAGTAAAAATAAATCAAAAGAATTAGAGAATGACTCCCCTAAAAGCTTCCTAAAACTCCTTTCATTGAGTAGTATGAAAATGGAATGACATATTGGTCTACTAGCTGCTTCTTGATGGGAAGCCTGCTTCTCTAACTCTAGCTATAGGACATCACTTGTTATTACCAAGTTTCCAGCTGCTCCTAGGCTCTTGAGTCTCCATATCTCCAGAAACAGTGGCAAAAGGGGTAACTGATTGCTAGAATTATAACTAAAATATTTTCATGCCATATTCACAAAATAATATGTTCCATATTAATAAAAAGAAAACATTGGATCCCAGTTCACAAACTAAAAATAAAAGTGAATGACACCTATCATTGGTGTCCCTAAGTCATGGAATCAAATTGGACAAGAACTCAGGAAACATTCTTGTTCGGAACAAAAATCCTCTTGACAACAATCTCAATATTCACAACTAACTTTTGCTTGCACACCTCCAGTGAAAACCTCACGGTAAAGGTCTGCTTTGGGGACTTTGTATGCCAGCGCTTAGCACAGTGCCTGGTGCTTTAGTAGGCTTGTTGACATAAATACCCCCCGAACCACATTATTCTCTTTTGGGATGTCTCTAATTGTTAGCAAGCTTTTAAATTTATTTATTTTATTTTATTCTTTATTTTATTGAGCTGAAATCTCCCTCAATACAGCTTCTATCCATTCTTCCTAATTTAACCTCTAGGATTAAGGAAAATAGATGCCTTAGTCTACAATTTACAGCCTTTATCTTTCCTTAAAAAAATTCTACTTTGACTAATGAGGCTTCCATTTCAAATTCTAACCCATAGTTCTTATATAGAGGACCAAAACAGGCAAAACATTTTCAAAATACAAAATGGATTACACAATCTAAATGTTTCAGAGAAGAGCAATTTGACAATTCACACAATTATCACCTTGATGGTTTCTTGTCTCCTCCATGACATCCCCAACATGGGGACATCCACATTTTCCATCTAACCTCCATCTGAAGATTAATGGTTAGCCTACAACTTTCAAGGCGACCCACTAATTGACATCCAACTTACCATCTCTATCTACGTACATGTTATGTCCTCCTGTAGTAAATTTTAAGTTCTTTAAGGACAGGAACCATGTCCTATTTATATTTGCATCCCCCTCCATAGAGTACAATGCATAGCAGATATTTAAAATATATTTCTTGAATTGAATGCAATTAAGGGGAAGAGATTAATTCAGGAGTTCTTATGCATCTTGTGTCCTGAATCCCTTGGGCAATCTGGTGAAACCTATGAATCTCTCCTTAGAATAATGTCTTTAAATGCACAAAATAACAGGATTATAAAGGAACTCAATTATAATATTTAAAATGAATTTTCAAACTTCATTGAAATACAGTTTTCAAAGTTTTGTTTTTAAAAAAATTCATATACCTCTGGTTAAGAACTTCTGGATCAAATGATCAATTCAGTTCCAATCAAACATTTATTTGGCACCTAAGTCCAAAGCACTGTGCTGGATACTAGGGAGATAGACTATAATGAAACAATCTCTGCCCTCAAGCGCTTACATCCTGCTAGAAAGTCTCTTGCAATTGTAAATCCTAGGAACTCCTGGAATGTAAAGATCCTTCTAACTCTGGGTCCTATGAACCCCTAAAATCCTGCTTCTTCCATTAGTCATTCCAAAATTCATGTATGGAAAAATAAGATGACTCCCTTCAGTCACCTCAGACTAAAAACTGGAAGTTTCTTTGCTCTCCAATCCCAAAATAAAGTAATCCATTCACATACATATAGGAAGAAAAAGCAGTAGATGGAATGCTAGGGTAGGAATCAGGATGCCATGAGTTCAAATCTAAGGTCAAACACTTATTAGCACATAGTAGGTGCTATATTAATGCTTACTCTCTTCTCCTTTCCCTCTACTCACTGTTTTAACATGCTTCTACAAAACATTTCTATGAGATATTCGCTATTATCCCATTTTACAGATGAGGCTGAAAGAGATAACATGACTTGCCCAGGGTTACATAGCAATTTAGTGTCCAGGGTAGGATTTGAACTCAGGTCTTCTTGACTCAAAGTCCAGTGCTCCAAGTCCACTATGCCATGCTGCCTCTCAAAATTGCAAAGCTCTGTTGTCTTAGAAAGTTGCCTAAGACACTGAAGTTGTACCTTGCACAGGTAGGATGTGGGGTAGATTCAGGACCTGAAATTGGATCTCCTCAATTCCAAAGCTGGTCTGTTATTCTCTCCATCACATCACCTTGCTCAGAGTCCCATGTTCTTAATTAGTCCCAGACACCTTATTTTTCTTAGTCACTTTTAACATTGCAGCTAAATCAACCTTTAGCCAGCATATACTAAGAGGAGAGGAGTGAGGAAGGTAGAAGAGAGGTGCGAAAAAATATAAGATTCTTGATGCCAATACTACATACACGATACAAGTACATGCCAATACACATACACATAAGATTCTTGATGCCAATACTACATACACAATACAAGTAAGGAGGAAGTAAAAAAAATCTAGAACCTTAGAACCTGAGGGAGTTTTGGATCTCCTCTCCTGATCAGATCACTTGGTTAGATGTTCTTGATCCTTGATTACTCTTGAAACTTTCATGATCAACATAAACTACATTCAAAACCATGGTGATTAATCCACTTACTTAGGAATTATGACCTATGCAACCAAAGTTCATTACCATTAAGCTCAGAATTTACCTTCCACAATTCACCTTCACAACAGCATTCACAGCTGTCCCAGTATCTGTTTAACAGTCTTGCCACATGCTTTGATTCTGTCATACCATTGGAAAGTGACTCATCAATCCCAATGTTATATTGTGCATGGTAGAGTGGAATGTGTGCTAGGCTTAGAAATCCACATGATCCAAGTTCAGTTATTTTCCTCTGGAATATTACCACACCCTTTGTATAGCCACAGGCAAATTATTTTATTTCTCTAAGAGTCAGTTTCCTCATCTATAAAATGGAGATCCATAAAACCCACCATACTTACTGCACTTAGCTTGAAAGGCCATTTTGAGAATCAAATTAGATTGTGTAAACATGAAAGTGATATAGAAATATGTTATCATTGATTACAAAAGTTTCTGTGGAGTAAATCTTGATATACTTAAGATTTTATTTGTACTACTGGTAGATTTTTTTTCCTTTTCCCCGTTTAATAATGTAGATCATTTTTTCACCATCAAATGTCATTTTCCATTAGAGTTAATGTCAGATGGGGAAAACCAAGTAATTTCTATATAGACCATGTAATATAATAGAACATATCCTATTTTTGAATGGAAAATTGATACTGTGGGGGAACTGAGCTTCAAATTAAAGGGGACTAGCAATCTTTTAAGTACCCTGGGCTGGCCCACAAATCCTCAATAGCCTTCATTGCACTGGCTCCTTCTCACAAAGCTGGCCTTCTGCAACTGGACTGATCATTCTTTACATTCACAAAATCACAACCTCTCAGAGTTGGAAAATACCACTTGAACTTCCAAGAGAAGACATCAAGAATGGGGAAACCCACTTCCTTCTGAGGCAGCAGATTCCTTTCAGATAGTTCTAATTTTAGGAAATCTTTCCAGTATTGTTGCTATTATTCAGTGGTTTCAGTTGTATCTGACTCTTCATACCCACATTTGGGGCAAAAGATGCTAGAGTGGTTTCCCATTTCTTTCTCCACTTCATTTTACATATGAGGAAACTGAGGCAAATAGGGTTAAGTGACTTGTCCAGAGTCACACAGCTAGTAAATATCTGAGCCTGTATTTGAACTCAGGTATTCCTGACTTCAGCCCGATGTACTTTCCACTGTGCCACCTAGCTGCCCCATGTCTTTCTATATATAAATATTAGGTGTCTCCCATGAGCAAAACAATAGGTTAGGTGCTGAGGCTCCAGATATAGAAACATAATTGTCCCTGTCCTCAAACAGCTTGCTTCCTAATAGGGGGATTTGACAAGGAAGTAGTATAGCACAATGGAAAACACCCTGGCTCCAGAGACAGAGCACCCAGATTTAATACTGCTTCTAATGCTTATTACCTGTGTGACCTTGACTAAGTCATTTAATTGTCTTTACCTTCATTTCTTCAACTGTGAGATGAAGAGTGTGAACTAAATAGTCCGTGTGGTCCCTTCAGACTCTAGATAGACTGTACTATGTGTAACATTGACTATGAACAAAAGATATTTTTAAAAGAAAATGCAAGGTAAATTTAGTAAAGAGAGGTTGCTAATGATTTGTGAGTGTGGGTCAGGAGATGAGCTACTGAAATGAATTCTGAAGGAAGTGAAGGAGTCTAAGACCTTAAATCAAACCAAAATCTGCCCCTCTGTAACTTCCAACCATCACTTCTTCCTCTGCTCTCTGGAGACAAGCCCAAGTCTAATTTCTTCCAAATGGCAATCCTTCAGATAATTAAAGACAGCCCTAGTGTCCCTCTTGAGACTTCTCCATGCTCAACTTCCCAGTTCCTTTAACTAGTGCTTGTTTGGCATCAACCGTATTCCCCTGTCCATCCCGGTTTCCTTCTCCCATGGGAGCTCCAGCTTGTTGACATCATTCTGAAAATATGGCACCTAGAGCCAAACAACATACTCAATAAGTGGTCTCACTAAGACAGAGTCCTGTGTCCCATATTTTGGGTGGCCCTCATTTACCAGACATTCCTCTGGACAGCTTCCATTTTACACTGTCCTTTATTCCCCTCCCTGCCTTTGAAGCTTCTGTTCCTAAGCATTACTCTAATTCAAAAAGCATCACTTCCTTCACTCAGTTGGGAGAGTTGATCCTTCCAAGGGAATCTTTTCCTTCTACCCTCTCCCAGGATGTATTTGGTATTGGGGAGTAGCTATTAATTCTCATCATATCCCAGGAAAAAATTGACATAGCTTTTCCTCTGTGTTTTCTTGCACTGGTGTCTATTACTTTCATGAAGCTTATAGCAGGGTTCTCTGGAGACCTCATTCCTAGATTTGATTTGTGTCTGAGTGAAAACTCATGGCCATTTGGCAGCAGGGTTAACAGGTGGGCAGGGAGTCATTTGTGCTGTGTGATACTGCATGCCCTCAGCTTGCTTACTCAATGGCAGGCTTGACCTAACGGCAGCTAATGAAGCCAGTTTCTCTTTTTCGGCAGACATAATATCTAGAGAGCTATGATTTATTCGGTGCAGAGTAACACCAAGGAATGAATATTGACCAGAGGGTTGAAGTTACAAGAAGGCAGATTTCTGCTCAATATTTTAAGAATAACTCTCATCATGAGAGCCATCCGCCAAGAGAATGATCTAACTTACAAATTAATAAGTAGAGAAGTTGGATGATCATTCTTGGAAGAGATGCTATAGGAAAAAAAAATTCTAAATTAGATGGAATTTTGGGCGGGATGACCTCTAAGATCAGAGACTATATTCATAGAATACTAGAGTTGAAAGGGACCTAGCCCGTGCTAGCATATGGCAGGCACACAATAAATGCTTGTTGAAAATTTATGGACTAATTTCTTTACCTATAATACTGTAATAGTCTGAGATTGCATGAATTTTTTTTGGCTTCCGTATCATACTGTTATTTGTTTTTGACACTAAAATCTACAGTTATGTATTTTACACAAGCTGTACAAACATCTCCCTTCTCCTTCATTTCTGCACTCTGACCTTCTGAAGGCCATGGGGAAGTTTAAATGCTTCTCTTTGTCTATGATTCTAAGAGGTATGGGTTTGATTCCACTTCTCCCCTGGGCAGTCCCTTTAGATTAATAAGTGGTGATGAGGTAAATAATTATAGACCAAGCTCACATAGTCAAAATGCACCTGATTTAATTAAATTAATTAAGCACCTGACAATGTACCAGCCCCTGTGCTAGAGGCTTGGGATACAAACACAAAAACAGAACAGTCCCTGTCCTCAAAGAGTTTACATTCTACTAGCAAACAACATATAAAAAGACAAGTAATACAAAATGAATGCAACGTAAACATGAAGTAATTTCCAGTGTGGGAAAGAGCACTTAATAGGTGTGGCCACTGCAAAAAGAGATTTCTATGAAAGGAAATATATATATACATATATATATGCACATATATATACACACAAATAAAAAATAATAATAGTTTTCTTATTGTGCATTATAACTTGCAAAACACTTTACATATTTTAACTCATTTGATTACCACAACAACCCTGGGAGACAGGTGGTATTATTATTCTTCCCATTTCATAGATGGGAAGACTAAAGGTGAAAGAGATTAAGTACATTGGCCAGGGTCACAAAGCTAGTAAGTGCCCAAATTTGGATTTTAGCTCAAGGCTTCCTAACTCTAGGTCCAATGTTCTATCCATTCTGCCACTAAGCTGCTCTAGGTAGATAGATAGATAGATAGATAGATAGATAGATAGATAGATAGATAGATCGAGATATTGATATTGAGACGTATTGATATGTATATATGCACATATATAATAAATGTGTTTAGTGAATATGTGCATATGTTCACGTGTGCATATGATTGTTGTCCTTCATTCTTAAAGAGGACCAAAATGACATCACTCTGTAAGAGTCAAGGTACAATGTGTTCAACTGTGGCTTATTGGACCAATATGAGCTCAGAAGGTTCTACCACAGGTCGGGCACAAATAGTCCATAGATGTACAAATAAGTTATACATCCATATATCATTGTATGTATGTATGTATGTATACAAATATATGTGTATACATACATACATGCATACATAGCACCACTTTTAAGTTATCCTCAGATTTTATATAAACCAAGTCTGGGGGAAAAGTGAGTCTCATATCTGAATCAATACCATATGTTATCTTGCGATTCCAACATATTGTGGTACTCGGAGAGTGTTAGGTAATAATTCTTCTTTTTCTTCATCAACAAACATTTATTCAATTTCTCTCCATGCACGTGGCATTCACGAAATTAAGTTCTGTGGGCAATTTACTCATTGCAGAGAAAACATGATCACTGCCCTCAGGAAGTTTCCCTTTTAGATTAAAGGAAAACCTGGGTGGATAAATTGCATGGCATTAATAAGAAGACAAAGTAAATAAAATGCCTGTGTGACCATATGCTCTTTATGTTTGGGTGCTGGCTTCGGATCCAGCAGACCTGGGTTCAAATCCAAGCCCTGATGTTTAGCGGTCATATGAGCCTGGGCACATCCCTGAACCTTTATTTGTCTCGAGCATATGACAAGGGCCTCTCTGTGGAGTCAGACAGAGATGGGTGGAGACAGGGAAGTTCTGAGTTGCATGAGGGAATTTCCACATGTGGAGCTTCCTGTGTTAACAAAAACATAGATCCTTCAAGTTGTCACAGCTTATCACTTGTTTTCCTCATCACAAGCCTGCAAAGTGAGTGGGGAAAAATGTAACTTTTGCATGAGGAAACAGAAGCTTAGAGAGATGGAAGACTTCGCCAAGGGTCATGTAGCTGGTGTCAGAATCAGGATTTGAAACCTGGATCGTTTTGAGAGGATAAAGTGGATCCTCCAAGAATAAAATAAAAATCTGAGGAGATATAGGGTGCTATCCCTGGGAGCAAATAATAAACTATATATTTGTGGGGGAAATATGGGATTTTCTGGTTTCTCTCAATATTAATTGGCAAATCTGGACACCAGCAGCAGACCAAAAAAGCATGAGCTGCCCAGAGGGAGATAAAATATGCTTAGTAGCTTATGTGATAGCTAGAGCTGGGGAGGACTGGCTGTAGTATAGAGGCTAGAGCTTGGACTTGGGCATGAGAGGACCCCTGTTCAAATCCTGACTTACTAGCTGGGTGCTTTTAGGGAATACAAAACTCTTTGAGCCTCAGTTTCCTCATCTGTAAAATGAGCATGATAGTGATGGCTATCTCACAAGGTTGTTGCTACCTATGTGAGCTTGGACGAATCCCTTATTACAAGTCCTGGTTCTCTGCTTCTTCATCTGTAAAATGAGGAGGTCTGATGATGTCGGGGACACAATAGGAGCTTAATAAATGCTAGATGGCACAGGGGATAGAGTGTCAGATCTTGCTGACCTTCCAGGCATCTTCCTGAGTTCAAATCTGCCTTCAGACATTTACTATCTTTGTGACCCTGGTGAGTCATTTAACCCTATTTGCCTCAGTTTCCTCATCTGTAAAATGAGCTGGAGAAGGAAGTAGCAAACCACTCCAGTACCTGTGCTAAAAAAACCCAAATGGGGTCACAGAGAGTTGGACACAACTGAGACGACTGAGCAACCACAAAATTAATGCTAGTTGACTGACTAACTGAGCTCCTCTCCAGTTTCGGTGCTAGAATTCTATGAGCAAGTTAGGTAATAGATATTATGCATTTTATAGGCATTACAAAATGATATCTTTTTGTTTATCAACAACATTTATATGCTTATGATAGAGTTGGGGGGAGGGAGGAGATGGAGGTCCAGGGGTCATCCAACCTTGAAGGTACTCCACAAATTCTCAAATATCTTGTCCCAGAGTGTATTAAACTGAAGAGTCCTCAAAGGAGTCATCAGTAGCATAAGTATAAGCTTCCCTGGGGCAGGAGTTATTTTTTGGTAGTAGTTTTTCTTTGTGCTCCCCATGCCTGGCACCTAATAGATGCTTCATACTGAAGTAATTTAATTGAATAAATAGTTGAAATTCATATTTGAAATATTCATAAGCAAAGTCACAGACTTAGCCCTGAAAGGAATATCAGAAATCATCTTATATGTCATCATACGAAAATAAGATAGGAACTACATTTTAATCTGGGTCAGATTGCACTCGTGAGCATTGTGGATATCATGAGGGTAGTCGGTGCTGTGTTTGACATCTCTGCTCTTGAGGGCTTAGGTTCCAAACTCTAAGTCATATGACACTATAAAGGGGAAAAAATAGGATTTTAATTAGTAAATGCATGGGGGAAGAGGGAAGGGAGATCGAACTCAGAGGTGCCTCTGGTTTTTAACCAGGATGAATGTCAGTGCTGTCGACAGAGACGGGCAGGTAGACTGGGAGATGGTTGTTGCGAGGGGAGGTGTTAAATTAAAATAATCTACTGTATGGTGTAACGATTGACCTGACATTAATTTGTGAACCAGAGAAATATAGATTTTGAAAAATGATTTTTTATGAGAGGTTCTTCATAAAGGGTTCTTCGTAAAAATAGCCAAGAGGACTTCTGGCAAGACTCCAGATGTATCAGGCTAATACATATGTTAAAAGGCACGCAAGATGTGTCTTACTTTCAACTAATGAGATTTTGAATCCACCCTGATTGGCCCCTGTTTACATAGGGAAATTAAAAAATTGATTGGTTGCTTCCTCCTCGGCATGTGTCCACCTTGATTGGCCATCCGCTGGTGGCTAGGCAACCAGGAGGAGAATCTTTGGAACAAGTAGCAGACTTCATCACAGCAGGGGCCATGAGGCTTGAAGCTCTGGGATCAATTAAAATGCCAGGCTTTTCCAGGCTGGTTTCCAGCGCATCTGTGCATGATTCCACATAAATTTAGGGAATTAAAGATCAGACAAAGGTAAACATTTCCTTGCTTTGCTTAGCACTGATTTAGAACGAGAGAATGAAATATGACAAGGCCATTTGGGCCCGTAGCAAGGTTTACACCTTCAGTTTATTTTTTTTACACTGGATTTCTTTATTATTTTAGGTATGGTGTAATTGGAGGCTGCTTAAATCATCTGTGTTCCTCCCTGCTTTTTTTTTAAGGCGAAACAAAGACGGTATCTATTCCTAATTTAATGGAAAATCCAGTTAGGACATACTTCATTCTTTATCATAAACAATTGAAAGGAGAGAATATTTTCTTTATGTTTCTAATATTCTAGCTTCCAGCCCATTTGGGTCAGTCCCTTGTGCTCAGGCAAGTTCATCTGGGTCCCTTTAGAAAATAAGCAACATTTTCACATGTTAGACAAGGACAAGAGTGACCTTCGCTTCTCATTTTCTCTTCCTCGGGGAGACAATAGCTCAAGCGCTTCCCACAGCAGAGAGGAAGCAGCATTCTCTGCCTGTGTATGAAAGAGAGATGTGAGGCTCCTTTGAACACGAGGAGTTGGGGAGTTGGCACATCTCTGAGGTAGCTGCATAATCAAGCAGCCTCCCAAGCCTAGGGAGAGAGCAGGAAAGACCCAGAGAGATAAAGACAGGGCAGATTGAGTGAAGCCCCAAGGACTAAAATCCATTTATATAATTCCCAATTTATGAGTCTGTACCTTTCTCAGGAAATATGAGTCTGCACCTTTCTCAGGTTGGTGGTGCAAAAAAAGAAAGCGTGAAAGGGAAAACCTTGCATCTGCCCAGGCATTCAAAGGGAATGAAGACTGAGGCGACTAGCTGTAACTGTGGGCAAGCCCCATCATTTCTCTGAAATTACCTCGGTTTATCTCACCTGTAAAATGGGGAGGTGTCAAGAGCTAGATAAGAGCAATGGTGTCAAACTAGAATAGAAATGCAGCCACTAAACCCTACCTAAGGACCACCAAAGCTGCATATTGACTTAGAAAACCACATATTAACGTTTTCTGTGGTCTATTATCTTTTTTACTTATTTTGTTAAATATTTACCAATAGCATTTTAATGTAGTTGGGGCCCTGTGTTTGACACCTCTGGATTAGAGGGATCCTAAGGGACTTCCAGTTTTAAAACTGTATGATTTTATGAATTAAATGTGTAATTAAAATAATAATGACTTTATATAGCCCCTTATAGGCAACATGCTATAATGAATACTCTCGTCTCACTCTCCCAGAGCAAGACAAGAGACATCTCCCCTTCAGAGTTCTATGGGTGTCACTCTAACTACCAACTCAAGCCTTGATTCCAGGGGTTAGCCGCCAGTGATTAGCATCACTTATATTTAACCAGTGAATAGCAATTAAAATTACATTATAGTTTTTAATTTTTTAAATTTTCATTTATTCCATTTTTAATTTATAGAGTAAAACAAATGTTTCCATAACATAGCACAATAGTTTACGAAGGGATATTTACTTCAAAGATATAACAAGAAGGGAAGTACAAGCATTCCCTCCCAACCTTTTGGGGAGACAGTCTCTCCTATACCACCTTGATTTCTGGGGACAAAAGGCTCAGCCTGAACACAGTTTCCAGGCAGGCATCAATCATTTATTAAACACTTGGTATGTGCCAGGTATGTGTCAAGTACTGGGGATACAAATACAAATAAAAAGAAAGATAGTCCCTGCCCTCAAGGAGCTTATGTCCTAATAGGGGAAAATAATACATAGAAAGGAACTGAAAAAAAATGATAGAGTAGAAGGAAAAGGGAGTTCATAGAGTCAGAAGCATAGCCAAGAAGGGAACAAAGAATAGCCAGCCCACTGACTTCAGAAAATCCTGGAAAGACTTTCACAAACTGATGCAAGTGAAGTGAGAAGAACTAGGTGAACATTATACACAGTAGCAGCAATACTGTGTGATGATCAAGTGTGAATGACTTAGCTATGTTAAGCAATGCAGTGATTCAAGACAATTCCAAAGGACCCATGATGAAAAATCCAGAAAAAGAATTGATGGAGTCTGAATACATATTGAAGCATACTATTTTTTCATGTTTTTTTCTTTTGGTCTGTTTCTTCTCTCACAACATGACTAATATGGAAAGACAGAGAGAGAGAGAGAGAGAGAGAGAGAGAGAGAGAGAGAGAGAGAGAGAGAGACGGAGATGGACAGAGACAGACAGACAGACAAACAGAGAGAATAGCCATCCTGAGCCCATTTCCTAAATAGAGAAATAGAGCTATGAACCCATTCCCTAAATAGAGAAATAGACTTTCTGGGAGAAGGAGGTTGATATGGGGGAGGGATATTCCAGGGTAAGAAAGCAGTTGAACCACAGTGGTGAAATCCTTAGAACCAAAAATTCAGATGGAAGGTAATAAAGAGCATGGCTCTCCTGGGTTCATCCACCAAAATGTTTCAAATTCAGTACCACTGCTGAATAAGCACTAGTCTCTACCTGAATCCAGCTCCTTTCTCCTCAGGGCCTCTAACCTGGACTAGCCAGTTTGAAAACCTTGCAGACTCCATCTCAGATCTACTAGAGGCTAACTCTTGTGATCTTTCAAAACTCACAAGGTCATAACCACCAATCTTCTTCACCTAAAAGCAAAGAACAAATACTGAGGTAGAGAACCAAGGATCTACCTTTTATGAGAATGACTCAAGACCTCTCCCATTGTGTCATTGTCTCACATCAGAATGCCTTCAGCCTTGAAGCAGTAAATCTTCTCTGAAAGGAAGAATGAGACTGTATGCTTTTTGAATGAATCCACCAATTCCAACACTTCAACCGTAGCCCACTGAAGAGACTCTTATCCACCATATACTTAGTAGCCTAGAACTAGACACAGTGTCTGTGCTTGCTCCATGCCTCAGCCAAGTATTCCACACATGCTCATAAGGACCAGGATAATTGGGCAGTACTCCTGTTCACTTACAGGGGAAGGGAACCTGCAGCAGGTTCCCCACCTCTTTACTAGGCACTCTCAGCTTTATGCAGACTCAGGGTCAGAGGGAGCCAGTCCCTTGTTTCTAGTGGATAGAAAGCCTACCTCAGAATCTGGAAGACCTGAGTTCGACACATACTGGCTCTGCAATCTTAGATAAATCAATTAATCTATTTCCCTCCAACAGCTCACTGAAATGATAAATAAAATATATAAAATATACTGGCTCTGCACTAGTAATAGGAACTTTTTCACCAGGAATTCCCAGTGCACTTTCCATGCATGATCTCATTTGAGACTTACATCAATCTCACGCAGCTGTAGGGACTGCCCCTAATATCACTCCCACCGTACAGAAAAGGAAATGGGCTCAGACTGGTTAACTGGCTTACTTTTGGGTATAACAGATTGGCTAAGTGCCTTGCCTGTGGTTAAAAAAGTAGGTAAATATCTAAGGTAGGATTAAGTGGACTCCCAGTCCACCGGAATTTCCACTATACCATGTTTCTTTCACTTCATTGAGAAAACCTTTCACCTGAAATATCTACTTAATACCCACATCTACCAAATCTACCCCCTTCTCTTCAATCACAAGGCTGCCACTCTATCCCCTCTTGCCTGGACTATTACAATAGACTCCCAATTGATCTCTCGGTCTCAAGCCTTTCTTTTCTTCAATACTCAACATCCACACAGCTGCCAGTGATATTCGTACAGCCCAGAATCAACCATGTTTCTCCTGTGTTCAGTAACATCTCCAAGTTCCCTATTGCCCCTAGGATCCAATGCAAACCTTTCTGTCTGGCCACAAAAGCCCCTTCACAACCTGGCTCCAGTTCACCTTTACAGCCTTATCCTGCCTTAGACACTTTCCCTCACCCTTCAGTCCTGCCTGCTTAGCCTGCTTCCTTTTCTTCACATGCAACTGTTTATTCCCATATCTCTGTGCCTTTTCCCTGACTGTCCCCTATTCCCTGTATGCCCTTCCTCCTGGCCTCTCACTCTGAAATGCTTGGGTTCCTTCAAAGCCCAGTTGAAATGAAACTTCCTATTTTGAAGGCTTTTCTGAACCCCTAGTTGTTCCCCACTCAATTACTTTGAATTTATATCATGTGTACTTACCAGATGAACACATTGTCTCTTTTTATAGAATGCAACAATATGGAGTATTCATCGTTCATTTTGTCCTCAATGTCTACCACATAGGTGTCCATCCCTTGTTTTCAAAGAGACACCACGATTTTGGGGTCAGAGTACAGTGTGTTAGGCTATGGTTGATGAGTAGGCATTTATTAAATGCTCATTGCTGGATGGCAATGCTTTTTAGGAAAAGAGACCCAAATTATCTGGATGGGGGAATCTCAGTTCTCAATTTTATGCCTCAAATGTGTGTAGACACAGATGTAGTATAAACATGATTCTAAAATATTCATTTCCATTAGGACACAAAGAAATTACAAAAACCTCACTTTATCATTTCATGCTATTTTTTCCCCAGCAAAGACTCTCAAGGAACAGTAGTTTCCCATTTGAATGGGGTATATGAGACAGTGAAGAGCTGGGCTTCATAGCCAGGTGGTCTCTGCCTCTAGACACTCAGAATAATCTGATACAGACTTTGCCAAGGTACACAATGAATTGTTTTAATAAGAAAAATAAGTGGAGGCATAAAACTCAGGCATCTTGTGGAGGTGAATTTTAATTTTCTATCGCACTCAGTGCAGATAATTAATGCTACTTATATACAGTTGGCATATTTATGACTGGTGTTTCTTTCACATATCCATTCTTTCCTTTTTCATACATATGAGCCGTGTTCAGAGACCTAGAAACGACTGGCTTCGTTCCAATGCTGATCAGTTGGCTGGAGAAATTAAAAAAATAAAACAAGAGGAAAGATTTGTCTCTAGCTTCACAAAGTCATCCTGCCCTCGGGGTGAATTCTGCAGTCAAAATAGTGGGTGCAGCCCAATAGAAATCCAAGTGGCTTTAGAGAAAGAGGACCTGGCTACAGATGCTCATTTTCTACCACTTGCGACCTCTGCAACCTTGAGTGATCAGTGTATATATATATATATACATATGTGTATATGTGTGTGTGTTTATAGATATCAAAACTGAGGCCCAAATAGGATAGATGACTCGACCAGGGTCACATCAATTCCTGTTGCCTCTCTCTGACTTTGGGCACTGAAGTGATAGATTTTATATATACATATATATATATATATATGTGTGTGTGTGTGTGTGTGTGTGTGTGTGTGTGTGTGTATGTATGTGTGTGTATGTGTGTATATATATATGTGTGTATGTATATATGTATGTATATATGACTTCATATATTGTGTTGTTTCCACTACATCACACAAGGAATGTAGAAGGACAAGGGTCATAGAGTGTCTATACTCATTTTTTATCTGACCATATCTGGCTGAAATATGAAAGTCAATTCTCTGTGTCACATTTTAGGATGGACTGGAGCATGTCCAGAAGTTGGCAAACAAAATATTTAGAAGAGAGGAAGCCTTTGCATGTGGGAAAAAAATCACCTGAAGGAACTAGGAGAAAAACAGTCTTAGGAGGGTCATGATAACTGACTTCAGGTATCTCATGGAGAAGAGGAATAAAAGTTGTTCTCTTTGGTCCCAGAGGACAATAATCAGGAGCACTGGATGAAAGCTGCAGAGAGTCAGGTGGATGGGTGGATGGTGACTAGAGCTCCGGATATGTAGTTAAGAATATCTGAGTTCAAATCTGGCCTCAGACACTTACAAGGCTGTCGCTGATCAGGATACTTCACCTTTGTCCACCTCAGTATCTTCATCTATAAAATATAATAGCATTACCATCCAAGGTTGTTGTGAAGTTCAAGTGAATTAATGTTTATAAAGTCCTTTACAAAGCCAAAAGTGCTACATAAATACTGTATTGTCTTGGCTCACTGTAAGGAAAAACTCTCTAACAGTTAGAGATACTTAAATTGAAAATGTTTCCTTGGGAAGCAGTGGGTGTTCTCTTTATTTCCAAGGACTTCAAGAAAAGGTAACTGATCACTTTTCAGGGATGTTAGAGAGTGAATGATGGATCTCTTATCTACCTCTTAGTGTCTGTGTTTCTATGAATGTGGCAGCTTTGAAAGTAGAGAACTCCTGTCATTATTTTACCTCCAAAACCCAAATCAAGTCTTTAAGGATAAAAGGATAAAACATTTTATCCTTCTTTTACAAAAAGAAAAATGAGCTTTGAAGATCTATTCATTCCTGATGATAAAACATCACTCTTAACACTTCCTTGGGTTATGTTTCTTTGGCTGCTCATTCCAGGAAGATGGGTTATTTTTCAAGAATTGCTAATATATTTTAAATATATTGTCTCTATGTGTATATCTTAATTTAAATAATATTTTATTTTCCCCTGGTTACATGTAAAGATGATTTTTAACATTCATTGAAAGACAATGTAGATAATGAACACTGTAGTATTTTCATGGGTTATCAAGAATGCCTTACATATAAGGAAATGGCATGGGATAGTTGCTATAACATGCTAAACTCAGAATTTGAAAGGCCTAGGTTTAGGAAATATTTTGGAAAAGTGGAACCAAAGAATAATCTTTAATAATTCAATGTTAGCTTGTAGATAATTGTGGAAGTTTAGCCTAGATAAGAAAAGTCTTAGGGGAGATATGATAGCTGTCCAGTAGTAGCATGCCCTCTCTGATAGTAGATGTGTGACTAGGGGCAAGTCATCCAACTGAGGAGACTCAGTTTTCTCATCTGCAAAATGAGTCACAAGGTACAAGTGAGATTATGGGGAAAAATTTTTGTAAACTTAAAAATGCCATATAAATGTCAGATGTTATCATTAATAAATGTTTACAGAATAGAATTCTTGGCATTGTTGCCCTGGGAAAAGAGCAATCTGTTTGGAGTCAGAAGACTTGGTCTTTGAGTCAAGAAATGCTGGCTTATTTTCTTGCTTCACCTGTCCGGGAATTATGTGGTCGCCGTCAAGACACTTATTCCTTAGGGCCACCATTCCTTTATCTGTATAATGCGGTAGCTGGACCTGATGACCTTTAAGGTTCCTTTCAGCTCTAAATCTAGGACCCCATGACTTGTTCAAATCCTGTCTGCCACTGACTACATAGACCTTGGGCGCATAGCTTAATGTCTCTGTGACTCATTTTCCCCATTATCAAAATGAGGGTGTTCTGCTTAGGCCCAGTTCCAACTCTAAGTCTTTGAGAGGTACCATCATCCTAAACAACTTTGTGCTGTCCAACCACACTGCCGGTAATATTTTTAGGTACTATTTGATGACAATACATGTAATAAGTTCCATTGTTTTGAAATTGCAAGTTCGTGTTACTGGTGTTAATAACAACAATAAAGACACATTTTTTTTTTCAAAATTAACTAAGTGGCACGGAAGACACCCAGCTCTTCCACTAAAACGTCAGTACCACAATGATAATTACATCATTAGTGGTAATTCTAACTCATATTTTTTTAGCTCTTGATGGTTTATAAAATGTCTTACAAATATTATCTTACTTGAACCTCACACCAACCCTGTGGGATAGAACTGAGATGTCAAAGATTTTTTTAAAAAAATCCATAAATGCCACTGTTTTTGAAATTTCTCCCCAGACGATATACATTATGCAGTTGTTTCTTTGAATGACATTTTGATTTTTTTTAAAGAAATAACAAAAATATGAATGCACTACTGGTGTTTTCCAAAAATTCTAAATTTTCCACACTCTTTTTGGAACTGATGCCACAAGCCAAGCCAAAAGTCATTTCCAGCTTTATTTTAGTTTCAGGAAGAAAATAAGGAGGCCAAGCATTTAATTGTAGTTTTCTCTCCATTCTGAGCCACTTAGGATTTTATGATTTGGATACAATTCTGTAACTAAAGTTAAGTCCGTGTCCCCAGCCAAGCTCTGAATCACATTAACTGTTCCTCCCCCAAATATTACTGCCAGACTGCAGCCTGTGGCTGCATCAGACCTTGGCCACCAGCATCTCCAAGGATTTGGTAAGCAAACTCAGGCCAAGGCAGGCAGTGGTGATGCTTTCCCATACTGAATGATGGACCATTCTCTGGTAATATAGCATACCACCATTTTGAAACCCATCATATAAGACTCCAAGGTTCCAATTAACTGAATTAACCAAGAAAGGCTCATCTGACACCTGACCACTTTCCATTCTCCCCTCACCCCCATTCGTGTTTATTTCATGTAAATAAAATTTTAATACACCTAATCAAATGGGTGGTTAAAAAATTAAACAAAACAAAATACTGGCTCTTCAACCCCTTGATATCCTTTGGAGGAACTTGTTTCAGAGAAAATTGTTGTCATTTCATCAGTGGAATCTGGAACCATTGGAAATCAGGTGAAGTCACAGGCTGAGTCCAAGTTTTTAATTCATTTGTATTGTATATATCTTCTAGTGAACCTACAGGAATCAGACAAATTAGGAATTAGATAATAAATTAGGAATCAGATAAATTAGATAAAACTCTGGAAAGTTCAATTGATGCTGATATTAGAGAACAATGCTCTTAGACTATGGCCACCTGACTCATAGTTGAAGGCCAAGTTTACCATGCATAAATTCTTTCTCACTTTTATTAGTGATTAAATATTTAATGCAATTCACTTCAACAAGTATCAGACCAACTATGTGTATTACATGGATTTTCTACATGCTTGTATATGTACAAGTTGCCTTTCCTAGCTAGACTGCAAACTCTGGAAGGAGCCAGCATTACTGCTAGGAGAGAAGTTGCTTATATTTTCATTGACTGCTTTTCAATACCTACCCACCAGGGCTTGCAGAGACTTAGTTTCCTGAATCAAAGGTCCAGAGTTAAGTATGCACCTATCTTTTTTTCCTTTAAAGCACCCCTAGGAAATTGTTGGGGACATTTTTTACTGGAGAACTAAATCAAAAAATTCACAGAGGTATTGAGTCTAAAACTCGTAATATCCTGTAGTTGGGGAATGTTTAATTTTGAGGATCAGGATGAGGTGGATTATGTAGGGACAGGTGGAAAAGAGATACGATTATAGCCCTCTTAGTCATTATAGTAAGATGGGTATGTTGTTGGCCCCATGCCTGGGTAGTACTTAAGTCTGGGCCATGGATGGGCTATCCCTGGTACTTGCTTCCTAAGCTTCATAGTTTCTCCCAAACCATGTGTTGTACTACCATGTATGACCACAGCTAGAAGGGATCTTTGTGGTCAAAACAAGTCAATAAGCATTTATTAAATACCTACTATGTGCCACACACACTGTGCTAAATACTGGATAATCCAAATTAGTGCTAAATACTAGATTGATCCAATCTTGCTCATTCTACAGATTTAGACCCGGGGCCCATAGAGGTTTAAGTGGCTTGTTCAAGGCCATATGGGTAGCAATCAACAAAATCAGAATTTAACCGCAAGTCCAATGACACCAAACCAAATTTTCTTTCCGCTACATTATAATGCCTCTCTTTTTCCAGGCAGACAAGGAAAATAGAGTGGGAGCCATCACTTTAACCATGACGAAAGGGTGCTGGACGGTGACACATTGCCAAATAAAGTTGGTGGCTTCCTCCTCCTCAGTCAAATAATTACTGATGGGCACTGCCAACCCATATAAAAGTTGATCTTCCAAGGCAGAAGTACTTCATGGCACAGCCTGACTAAGCATCCAGGAATGAACTAAAATAGTTCTATCGCAGTCTTTTCCCTTGCCAGAGATAAAAAATTCACTAATTGGTGATTTGGATGGGAAGATAAGTGTCAAAAGCCAGTTTGAGCTCCTTAGAAGAAGAAATGGGTTGGAGGGGTAGAATGAGGGGGGGACAATTAAAGATGTCTTCAAGCATTTCAAAGGATATTATACGAATGGTGATTTGACTTGTTCTTTTTGTACCCAGAGAGAAGAACTAGGTAGAATGGAGAAAGTTGCAAAGATGCAATTTTAGGCTCGCTGTCAGGAAAAACAAACAAAAAAAAAACCCTTTTAAAAAACATACAGTCCAAGGAGTGTTTCCATTTTTACTTTGGCATGTCCAGCACTGGGAGGAATGCTTGGCCTGTAGCAGGTATTTAATAAATGTCAAATTCTACTGGAGCTTTCCCAAGGTCAAGAAATAGGCTGGATGGATAGAACTCTGGACCTAAAGACCTGAGTTCAAATCTGGCCTCATGCATTTAATAGTTATGAGACCTTGGGCAAATCACTCAACCTCTATCTTCCTCAATTTTCTCATCTGTAAAATGGGTATAATAATAGTACCTACCTTCCAGAGTTGTTGTGAGAATCAAATGGGAAAATAATTCTAACGTGCTTAGCATAGGGCCTGGAAACTACTATTATTATTAGACCTATTTGTTCAGATACAGGGTGGATTATATTCTTTCTAATATCCTTTTCGACACTAAGATACTGTTTCTGGGAACATCTTAAGCAATCCAACACACTGCCCAGTGGTTGGTTCTGAGGAGGTAAGGGATGGCCATCTTCCCAGGCAGGATGCAACAAAGGCATGGGTATAGGGAGCCCCTTAGGATGGAGATCCATGAACAATTTACATAGTGTCTGAAACCCTGAGGTGTCAGCGGCCTGCCCGGGAAAAGAACCTAACGGTGCCCCTGTGAGGGGGATGCTGGTCCATGGAGCAGTTCTCTTCATCTGGGTCTGGTGCCCCTCGGTCACTTCCTGAAATGGGACAAAATGCCTAGAGGCAAGTTTGGTTCAATTGTTGTTATAGGACCACAGAGTCCAGGGTACATTTACTGGGGTCCGCTGAGGCAGATGAGAGGCCGTTTCCAGACAATGCTTCCTGTGTTCTTGCCCTTCTATATCCCCTCCCCCTGAATCCTAGGCTCTGTCTGCTGGGACGCTGAGCTCTGATAGATGAGCTCTCACTTTTCTTGTGCAGGACCAAGGTTTCGTGGGACTTCTCAACAATTCCTAAACAAGCCCATCCCCCCTTTCCATTCTTAGCTCTCATTTCCCTTTATGGACAGGTTGTGTCTTTCTTGCTTGGTTGTATTTGTACACAATGTCTAGCATCTACCAGGCACTTAATAAATGCTTTTATCATTGATTCGTTCATTTATTTTCCTTGACCCCTGAGGAATGAAAATCAATCTATTCTGGTGATTAAAACTTTCTGAAAGGGCAGTTAGGTGACACAGTGAATACAGTGCTGGACCTGGAGTCAGAAAGACTCATCTTTGTGAGTACCATCTCACTGTGAGTACCAGACTCACTGCCTCAGACACTTCCTAGCCGTGTGACCCTGAGCAAGACACTTAATCCTGTTTGCCTTATTTTCCTCATCTGTAAAATGAGCTGGAGAAAGAAACGACAAACCATTCCAGTGTCTTTGCCAAGAAAACCCAAAATGGTGTCACAGAGTTGGAAATGACTAAAGAATGATGCGAAAACAACAAAAATTTTCTGAGAAAAAAGGGCATGATGAATATTGTTATCAAAGCGTTTAGGTTGGAGTTTAGGCTGGACCAAATCACAGTTCCCTAGGCTATCAGTTCCAAAGGGGCAAGGCAGGAGGCAGGAAATGAGTTAATAGAACACTTGGTGATTTGGCAGCTTGTCCCCCTAGCCACACTTCTATGAGGGAGGTGTATGCCCTTCTCATTCCGCTCCGACGACAGGACTATAGGCCAGAACATAAGCCCTCAGTCTTTAGAGGCTTAGGTGATAGATAGATTTAGAATCAGAAGGGGCCTTATCTGGGCCAAGTTTCCTCATTTTTCTCAAGAGATACCTGAGGCCCTGAAAAGGTTGAGTAATCTGCTCCATTGTACAAGTAACAAAAGGCAGCAGAACTGGAATTTGAACCCAGGTCCTCCAACTCCAGATCCAGCAGCTTTTTCTCCCACTACACCATGTTACCTCAGTTTCCATACAGATTATAAGAGGATAATAACACTTTATATCACCATTTTCATCGATTCATTATGTGAAAAACACTCCGTAAACCATAAAGTGGTATAAAAAGGTAAGTACCTTGGAACACAAGATAGCTCTGGGGTCCAAGGCCCTGAATTCAAATCCTGCTTCTGATACTTACCACCTCTGTGACCACAGGCAAATCACTTAACTTGAGCTTCAATTTGCTCACTTGTAAAATGAGGGACTTAACTTAGAAGGCTTCTGAAGACCCTTCCAGCTCTAAACCTTAAATTCTCTCTATAGCTCTGATCTTCCTTCCAGTACCATCTACAAGTCCCATGGTGTTAGCTTACATTTCTTTCAAACCATTTTCAGCTATAAGGCTATAATT
The DNA here is from genome assembly GCA_028646595.1 of Phalanger gymnotis. Taxonomy (NCBI): domain Eukaryota; kingdom Metazoa; phylum Chordata; class Mammalia; order Diprotodontia; family Phalangeridae; genus Phalanger; species Phalanger gymnotis. Next base: position 428,106,525 of record CM053623.1, on the reverse strand, counting down.
ATTAACACCGACAGTGATCAAATGGTTAAAACCAAAGGGGCTCCTAGGAAATTCACCATAGTTGATTAGCTAAAGCTTTTTTTTTTTTACCACAAAATAAGGTATTGGCTCCAACTGTCACGGAATATCTTTCTCCAGCCTCAGTCCCTGTAAAAATAAAAAAAAAGTCTCTAATGGCAGCCAACTCATTACCCCCACAAGATTACTACAGCACATGTGGCTGAAAATACAACACAGATATTCTCAACTTGGCATGCAATAGTGAGCCAGAGGAAGTCTCTCCAAGAAGTGATTTAATTTCTTTGGTTTCATATATTAAGTCACATTTTTGGCAGGCAACCTAAGAAAGAGAACTTTGTGAGCAAATTGGCCAATGGAATACAAAGTCAACTTTTCAACAGGCTCTTCTGTAGACTGCCTACCTGTTTGACACAACAGGTAGGTCTTAGATAGTTGTCGAGGCAGACGCTTCTTCCTCATGAACTCTCTTTTGGGTGAGTAGCTCATGGCTTCTCTGTACTGTCGAGTTCCCTTTGTTTTCCTCTGATGCAATTGAGAAGTCTCTTGAAGGTATTCATATTCATGTCTGGACCTTAACCTGCATTCCTCAAAAAAGATTATTCAGCTGGATCAGTGGCAAATACCTGAAGCCAACACTAATAATTCCTTTGAAAGAAACATGAAACTAGCACAATGAGGATGACCAATTCTATTGCTTTCATTGAAAGATGTAGGAGAAAAGATTTGGTCTGGGAGAAGATGGGTCTCATAAGAATGGAGTATGGTGGAGTCCCAATGAATAGAATTCCAGACTTGGAGTCGAAATTCCATTTTGGACTTCAGCATCCTCATCTGTAAGATGGGAATTTGGATCAGATGATGTTCAATGTTCGTTTTATTTAGAATCTATGATACTATGACCCTTCTGATCCTCGATTATCTCATCAGCAAAATGGGAACAATAATAGCATCTATCTTACCAGTTTGTTGTAAGACACAAATGAGATGATGCATTTAAGGTGTTTTGCAAAACTCAAAATGTTATAAATGTGAGCTATTATCATTATCATTACTATTATTAATTTCGTTCTTATCTCTTTTGATGGAGTTTGGACAGAAATGGTCTTGGAACAGGTAGCCATCCTGTTATTATTATCTTTTATTTAATGTTCTGTGAAGGAAGTTAAAATAATTGGTTTTTGTAGTTAAATAAAAGTATCAGGAGATAAACTCACCTTCTTTAGGTTCAGTGAAAGTATTTGCTACATCTTCAGAGGGAGATAGAATGATGAGGGTGATATGTACCTCAAGTTTCCCCACATGGCTTTGGGGTTTTTTTGCTAAGCCTTTAGGTACCACAGTGAATAAAGTACTGGGCCTGAAGTCAGGAAAATCTTAGTTCAAATCCAATCTGAGGCACTTCCTAGCTGTGTGACCCTAGGCAAGTCACTTAACCCTATTTGCCTCAGTTTCCTCATCTGTAAAATGAGCTGGAGTAGGAAATGGCAAACCCACTCCAGTATCTTTGCCAAGAAAACCCCAAATAGGGTCACAAAGAGTCAGACACGACTGAACAACAACAACATTCTGAAAACTTTATGGTCCATGTGAGTAGAGATTACAAATAAGTACTTGATATGTGGCAGATATTTAAAATGTTTTTCTTAAGTTTTCATAGCTCAGTAATAAGTTAGAGTTATTGTGGGAAATATTTCCATCTGTGATAATGATGAGGTTCTAGCCCAGTTTACTTGACCAATTTTCATATCTTCAGATCTATATTTGTAGTATGGAGATTTGTTAGCTATTAGTTTATAAAAAAAATAGTGAGCTTCTAGTTACCAAGTTGTGACTTGTTAGGAGATAGTGGGTAAATGTTAAATTTTTGCAGGTTTTAAAGATATGCTGAATAATTTCTACTGTTTCCTTGCATAATATACAGGTCAATAAGTCCAAGCTCCCTAAGGATAACCTGTCTGTAATTCCTGGTGGTTATGACTTGGTCCTGAATTGTCATCACAAACTTCTTCATCTAAAAAAGTATATTTGGTGTACTACATTTCAGCTGAATCTGCACCTTTCGAAAAGTGAGCCTCTTTCAGATTTGAACAGATCTCTTGGCACCTTTAAAGGATATGAGGCTTTGATGATCTTATTTGCATATGAAAAGGCCAGTAAAGCATTTTAATATAGCAGAGACTTGGAATTTATTCCCCACCCACTCATTTGCATGAATTATCTGGGAGATAAGAGTTTTGTTTTGTTTTTCAAGCTGGTTAACCCAAACACAGAACTGTTTAGTAATTTTTGAACCAAAGGCTATTGGCTGGTTATGGCCTAGTTTACTGATGTGCAGATCTGGGGAATGTATGAGATAGTGACCTTAAGTTAGGATGCAGTGTCTCAATGCAGTGACTGAACCCTGAAGTAGGAGGTGTTGTTCATAGAAGTTAAATCCCAAAGGGCATTTCTCTATCTCTCACCTCCTGCCTTGGAGATGGCTAGCCTCTGAGCTATGACCACGAGGGATTATGATTGATGAGGCTTCTGCCAATCCCAAGGCTGAGGGTCTCTGTTCTTTTTAGAAAGGAATAGCAATATTCTGCCTGATGTTTGCCTGTCACCCTGAAGTTGGAGTTGTTGGAGACTATGGCTGCCAAATGATTTCGGTTGGAGTGGGTATGTGTGGAAGTCAAGCTAGGGGAGGAACCCAGCACCTGACGAGGTGCTTCATGAAGCTAAGGAATGGGAGAAGCGATGTAAAGCTAGGTAACCCGAGCCAAGGAAAAGCAGGTGTATCACTAGGAAAGAGAAAGAGATAAATATAGCAGTGAGGTGTTTTGACAGAACGCTGTCTCTAGGTAGAGAACACTGTCTCTAAGCTGCGAAATATGATGGACAGGGAGAAGGAAAAAGAAGAGGAAAGGGGAAGAAGAGGGCAATCTAATTTAGGCAATAAGTCAGTATTTGGGAGGGGGGATTAGCAATAGAAATAAGATTGGATGAATAACTCTGTGGATCATTCCATCCTACCCTTGTTATGCTAACAAACCCATCACTCATTTGTTCAAGGCTCCTTTGTCTACATTGTTGCTTGAGATCTTATGGATGTTACCCATAGAAGGCCTTTTGACACCACTCTTGGATCTTAGTTGTTTGATATCCTTGCCCTGAGGTAAACCACTTTTGACTACATTCAACAAACTTAATGGTATATACTTAGTGTCCAGTAAAGTAAAAACTGCTTGTTTTTAGAGTAAGCTCAGGTCCCAATTAGTGTAGATAATGCATCCATATGCAAGTTGCATTATTTAAATTCATGCTGCATATTTCCACTAGGCTGGAAACAATTATGATATTTTGTATACAATTATTACTTCAAATAGTGCAGTTTTGAATAATGCAACCACTTCTTGGCATTCATTATTCACATTAATTAGGAACTGGCTATTTCTTAGTTTTTAATAGGTTAGTGATGTGCTTAGAGAACATCTATAAATCCTCTTCCTCTTTATCATAATTATTTACCAGTGCACTTGGATTCTCTGACTCACCACCAGTTTTGAGAGAATTTTTACTTCTGTCCCTGATGGGAGAAGAAAGAAATGAGATATCATTTGACATAGGCTCCTGGCCTCAGGGACATCTGCTTGGTAATTCAGGGGCCCATTCCAGCTCTGGAGTATTTAATTAACCCAGAGCCATGAAACTGTAGAAGCCTTTGAACTGTGCAGTCCTTCATTGTTTATTCAGCTGAATTTCCCCATCTCCATTTCTCACAATTGAACATGAGACTTTGCTCAATAACAATGTATGTAAGGCTTGAAGTCTTCAAAAAATTTACCCCAAATGTAAAGGGAAAGGTTTCCCTTTTGGTGCCAAAGTGATTAAATCTTGTATCATCTTTCTCTTGCTCCCATCTTCTCCCCTGAAGCATTGCCACTGTCTTGTGCCAAGAACACTTGGGATTGTGCTAGGGATATCAAAGACATGGAGTGGCTAAGAAAGGCAAAATGTGCAAAAGAAAACAATTACAATAGCTACAAGGGAGTCTGCATACCTGTTAAGACTGCATACAACACATAATTAATGAACCAATATGGAGCGGATCGTAGTTGGAGTAGATACCATTAGTTGGAGGAAATCCTCCTGTTTGATTTGAGTTTTCAGCTATGGCTTAAAGGATGCAGAAGATACTGGTTGGAGGGGAGAAGAGAAGCAAGGAAGTAGGCATGGGTGAAAGTCTGTGCGTGATATTTAGCAAGTACTTCATTCTAGCTAATAGGACCCTAGATCTGACTCGAAAGAGACCTTAGAAGCCATCAGGTCAGATCCTCTCTTTTTACAGGTGAATAAACTGAGTTATAGTGGGGATAAGCTTCTTTCCCAGAGACACCCAGGATTAGAACTCAAATTTTCCTTGACTCCAAATTCAATACCCTATCCATTAATACCAAAACCAAGAGATGATATTGGAACAGTGGTAAGAAATGAGAATAAGCCATCTCTATAAGCAATCTACCGTGAAGTAGTTGATTATTCACATATCAGGATGTTATAGGAGAGATTCTTGTGAAGGTATTGATTAGTTAGACTATATGAGCTCTGATGTCCCTTCCAACGTAGAGATCCTTTGATGTTGTAATGTCATATATCAATAAATTGGAGGCGGCAGGTATGTGTCACAGTGGATAGTGTTCCAGGCCTGGAGTCAGGAAGAGTCATTATCCTGAGTTCAAATTTGGTCTCAGATACTTACTAGCTGTAGGCTAGTCACTTAACCCTGTTTGCCTCAGTTTCCTCATGGGCAAAGTGAGTGAAAGAAGGAAATAACCAACCATTCCAGTGTCCAAGAAACCCCAAGTGGGGTGATAAAGAGTCAGACATGACTGAAAAGTGACTGAACAACAATATCAATAAATTACGTTTGACCACTTTTCAGGAATGGCATAAAGAAGATTCTTGCTTTAGATAGGGCTGGAACAAGATAATCTCTGAGGTTCTTTCCAATTCCAATAAGAGTCTGTGATAAAGTGTTTTGACTAAATACGATACAAATTATTCACTGGATTCTGAATTCTGAGGTGCTAGATCAAAGGAACTCATCTTTTTTTTTTCCTTTTGTTTTTCTCCTGACTTTCATTCTTGATGGATCAGTTCTAGAGACTAATGAGTCCAGTGTCTAGGGGTATACAGAGATCACAATGTCTCCTCAAGAGAAATGAGGGATTGAAGATTGATCATATGCTCTGGACTTCTGATTTAGGCAATCTGTTAGAGACATTTCTCTCAAGACAAGCTAATGTATTTTTACAAGCCATATTTAGTCACGGAGTCATCAATGCATCATTAGCTTAGAGGTGGTAGAGAGCTTAGAGATTGTCTGGTTCAGCTAACTCATTTTTAGTAGGAGTGAACTGAGACTAAGGAAGGGTCATCCATTGAGGGTCATGTTCAAGGTAGAGCCAGGTATAGAAATGTCTGCTGAGAGAACAGCTAAATGCTGCCTTTATATTTTTTTCCTGCTCTACAAGCTGCCAAGAATTATTGGACAGGATGATTTTGGAGTGTGTTAGCATCCCAACTGCTCTGAGATCATAGTATTTTAATTATAAATTTTCATTAAATTGTAATTGATGATGCAAGTGCCTTAGTTGTACTAGTGAAGTGATATGACAAATGGAGAATCTGTGAAATTTAAAGCAGAAAAGGAGGGAGAAGAATGTCATACATACAGACTTCAGAGTCTATCTAGTCCAACTCTCTCACTTTACAGATATGGAAATGAGGCCCCAGGAGGTTAAATCACTTGTTCAGATAGTAAGCATTAGAGATGGGAATTGAACCTAAATCTCTTGACTCCAGAGCCAATGCTTCCATGATTCCTTCTGTTATCTGTGGACACCTCCAAAGGCTCTGTTGTTGGCCCTCTGCACTTCAGAGTCTTACCCACTCTTATATCACCCTCTTCACTTAACTCACTTCTCCTCCTGATGTTTCTATTCTATTCATTACACCACCATTGCCCCAGTCATCCAACTCTTGATTCTTTATTCTCCTTCACCTACCAGAACTAATCAGTTTGAAGTCCTATGGACTACACAATTCATATTTAGAATATTTCACCCTCTCCATTTCTACTGTTACCACCCTAATCTAAACCATCATTCCCTCTCTCTTTTATTTTTTGTTATTTTAAAAACATTTTATTATTTCATATTTAATTTTCAACATTGATTTCTACAAGATTTTGAATTGCAAATTTTGTCCCCATTTCTACCCTCCCCCCCATCCACGACAACATATATTCTGATTGCCCCTTTCCCCAGTCTGCCCTCCCTTCTGTCATCCCACTCACCACCATTCCCTTTCCCCTTACTTTCTTGTAGGGCTAGATAGATTTCTATACCCCATTGCCTGTATATTTTATTTCCCAGTTGCATGTGAAAATTTTTTTTGAGCAATTGTTTTTAGAACTTTGAATTCCAAATTTTCTCCATTCTTCCCTCTCCACCCACCCTTCTTGAGAAGGCAAACAATTCAACATAGGCCACACATGTATCATTATGCAAAACATTTCCATTATAGTCATGTTGTGAAAGACTAACTATATTTCCCTCCATCCTATCCTGTCCCTCTTTATTCAGTTTTCTTCCTTGACTCTGTCCTTTTTCAAAAGTGTTTACTTTTGATTGCCTCCTCCTTTGTTCTGCTCTCCCTTCTATCATCCCCCTCTCTTATCCCCTTCCCCCTACTTTCCCGTAGGGTAAGATACCCAATTGTGCGTGTATGTTATTCCCTCCTTAAGTCAAATTGGATGAGAGCAAGATTCACTCATTCCCTTTCACCTGTTCCCTCTTCTCTTCTAATAGAACTGCTTTTTCTTGCCACTTTTATGTGATATAATTTACCATATTCTATCTCTCCCTTTCTCCTTCTCCCAATATATTCCTTTCTCATCCCTTAATAGTATTATTATTTTTTTAGATATCATCCCTTCATATTCAATTCACCCTCTGCCCTCTGTCTCTCTGTCCCTGTCTCTCTCCCCCTTTCCATATATACATATATATATGTATATGTATATATATATATGTGTGTATGTGTATGTATATATACAGATACATATATGTATATATATGCGCATATATACATATATATGTATACAGATACATATATATATGTGCATATATATATGTATCTGTATATATTTCCTTCAACTACCCTAATACTGAGAGAAGTCTCATGAGTTACAAATATCATCTTTCCGTGTAGGAATATAAACAAAACAGTTCAAATTTAGTAAGTCCCTTATGATTTCTCTTTCTTATTTACCCTTTCATGAAAGTCAAATTTTCTATTCAACTCTGGTCTTTTCATCGAGAAAGTTTAAAAGTCTTCTATATTATTGAAAATCCATATTTTGTCTTGGAGCATGATACTCAGTTTTGCTAGGTAGGTGATTCTTGGTTTTAATCCTAGCTCCATTTAACCTCTGGAATATCATATTCCAAGCCCTTCAATCCCTTGATGTGGAAGCTCCTAGATCCTGTGTTATCCTGATTGTTTTTCCACAATACTCAAATTGTTTCTTTCTGGCTGCTTGCAATATTTTCTTCTTGAACTGGGAACTCTGGAATTTAGCTACAATATTCCTAGGAGTTTTCTTTTGGGGATCTTTTTCAAGAGGCGATTGGCGGATTCTTTCAATTTCTATTTTAACCTCTGGTTCTAGAATATCAGGGCAGTTTTCCTTGATAATTTCCGGAAAGATGATGTCTAGTCTCTTTTTTGGATCATGGCTTTCAGGTAGTCCAATAATTTTTAAACTATCTCTCCCAGATCTATTTTCCAGGTCAGTGGTTTTTCCAATGAGATATTTCACATTGCCTTCCATTTTTTATTTTTTTTGGTACTGTTTTATAATTCCTTGATTTCTCATAAAGTCACTAGCTTCCACTTGCTCCATTCTAATTTTTAAGGTAGTATTTTCTTGGGTGGTCTTTTAGACCTTCTTTTCCATTTGGCTAATTCTGCCTTTCAAGGCATTCTTCTCCCCATTCCCTTTTTGGAGCTCTTTTGCCATTTGGGTTAGTCTATTTTCAAGGTGTTATTTTCTTCAGTATTTTTGGGGTCTCCTTTAGCAAGTCATTGCCTTGTTTTTCATGATTTTCTTGTATCACTCATTTCTCTTCCCAATTTTTCCTCTACTTATCTTACTTGCTTTCCCAAATCATTTTTGAACTCTTCTATGGCCTGAGACCAATTGATATTTTGCTTGGAGGCTTTCGATGTAGGCTCTTTGACTTTTTTGACTTCTTCTGGCTGTACGTTTTGATCTTCTTTGTCACTAAAAAACAGATTATATAATCTGAGTTCGAGTCCTGTTACACCGCCTGCTCATGTTCCTAGCCAACTACTTGACACTTGAGCTTTTGTCAGGGTGTGAGTGTTTGTAGAGTAGAGAGTACTTTGTCCCAAGCTTTAGGGACTTTGGGGTGTTGTTTTCAGAACTACTTCTACTCCACAGTCACTGCAAGCTCTGCCATTCCAGCTTTCCTCCCCCAAGAACTTCCAACCAGGACTGCACCCAGATCCAAGCTGGGCAAAGCAATAGAATCCTGCCTCTGAGCCAGCAAAGCAATCTCTGCACTCCAGCTCTGATCTACCACTTGATTCCTCCCACCATATGGTCTAGGGACTCCAGAAGCAGCTGCTGCTGGAGCTTTGGAAGCAGCTGTAGGTGCTTCATGTTGCTGCTACCACGCCACCTCCAGGGCTGGGGCTGGACCATGCATTTCTCTCACACAGATCAAACAGTTTTCCCACTGACCTGCTCCATGGTATTTGGCATTTGTGGGTTGAGAAGTCTGGTAACTGCCACAGCTGAGTGATTCAGGGCCCTAAGGCCTGCTCTGCCTGACTCCCAGTCTGGTCAGTCCTGATCCTGGCTCGGCCCATGCTGGGTTGTGCTCTGCTCCCAGCACAGTGTGATAGACCCTTCCCAGTAACCATTCAGGTTGTCTTGGGCTGGAGACCTGTTTCCCTTTGTTATTTCATGGGTTCTGTAGCTCTAGAATTTGTTCAGAGCCATTTTTACAGGTGTTTGGAGGGATTTGGGGAAGAGCTTAAGCTAGTCCGCGTTTTCCAGCCACCATCTTGGCTCTGTCCCATTCCCCCCGCCCCATCATTACCTCTCTCTAAGACTTACTACTACAATAGCTTCTAAACTACTCCCCTTTCAATCTAGTCTACATATCATGCCACCAAACTTAAGCTTCCTAATGTGCAGCCTTTATCACATAATCTCAGATTTGGAAGGCACCGTATATAGTCCAAAGTACATGTGAGTAAGAATCACTTCCGCACAAATCCTTGCAAGTAGTCTTTTAGCATTAGCTTTCAACCTTGGGAACTCAATGCCTCCCAAGGCAGCCCATTCTATTTTTGGACAGCTTTAATTTTACGGCAGTTAGTTTTGTGTTGCTTTCAATCAAGTCAACTTCATTCATTTTCATGATTTCTTCCCATTGGGGTCAATTTAAACAAGTCTCTTCCCTCTTTTACATGTTACCCCATTACCAATACATCAAAGATCTGTGATTCTGTTGGTATAGTACCAGTGCAAGTTACAATACATCTATAATATGAAAAGCAAGTCTCAAGGAATCACCTAAGCCTCAGAGAGGTTAAGTGATTTACCTCTAGCTAGTGTCAAGGCAGGCTTTGTGCTTGTCCTCACTCTAGGTCCAGGACATTATCCCGAATATCACACCATTACTGTGATAGCCCTTCAAATACATTAAAGCAACTCTCATGCCCTCCTTTTCTTCCTAGAGTCTTCTTTTTATTTTAAGAACTTGAAATACTCTTGTTATGCCTTCATTCAATTCCTTTTGGGATTCTTCTTTGTAATATGGACATAAGCATGGGTTCCAATTATTGCAGTGGAAGTCAAGTACCAGCAGATGTTGAAAAACTGGAAAGACTTCAGTTATTGGCTTGCCCTCCACTGGCATATGGTTCAAGAGTCAAGGGTCACTACCATGCCAAGTTGGGGGAAAAGAGTAAGAGGACCTTGGTAGATCATCATCATCATCATCATCATCATCATCATCATCATCATCATTATTACCATAAATATCATCAACATCGAATTCCATATGTTTCAAATACATAGTAGAGAGTAGCTAGGCTTAGAATTAGGGGGGCATCATTTCAAATCCCATCTCTGATACTTATGAGCTTCATGTCCTTGGGCAAGTCAAAGGTCACAGAATTTCAGAGTAGGAAGGTACCCCGGGGGTCCTCTAGCTCTTAAACAAAAATCCCCTTTACAATATATTTTACATGTGATGATTTAGACTTTGCCTAAAACTGTGAGTGAGGGCGAACTCACAGGCTCCCAGAGCAAGCTGTTTTCACTTTTGGTTAATTCCAATTGCTAGAAAGGTCCTACCTTACATTAAGAATTTTCTGTGTAACCTCCACCAACTACTTCTATGTCCTACAGTCTCTGAGGCCAAACAGATTAAACGTCAGTTAGCCTCAGTTTCCTCATCTGAAAAATGGGCATCAGAAATACTTCTAGTATCTACCTCACATCTCAATTTTTTTTCCATTTACAAATGGGTAGAATAAATACCTGTAGTAACTGTTTCATAGGGTTAAGATCATAAAAAATATATGTAAATTGCTTTACAACCTTTAAAAAAAGCTATAGAAATGTCAGTTATTAGAACTTGGGGTGGTTTTCCTGCCACTTACAGAGAGATATGGTCAGAACAGGAAGAGACTTGAGGTCTTGATTTTTTTGAGAAGCCGATGCCAGCAATTGGGATTTTATTTTTGTGGTGTCTTGCTCTAAGTGCAATTCCCTCTGTGGTTGCCATGGGCATTAGTAATCAAGGTGTCTATGCTTTGGCCGTATTCAAAGTTAGTATCAATTTTCTCAAAAATCGATTAGGCAACATGCTTCTGTTTGTAAGCTGTCTTCCTGAAACATCATGAGCAATAGTGGGGTGTAATTGCCAGGGTTTCCTAAATTGAATTAAAGTTAAAACTGCTTCTTTCTGTCTTGCAATTTGAGTGCCGGGCAGAACTGGAAAATGATCCAGGTTCTTCCACCTACAATCCTTTGGATTGTCTTCCTCTTTTTTAGATGCTCCTCTCCCCCAAGCACCCTCCTGAAGCATTCCAGCATAGCACAAGGGACAGATTCCAGAAGCTGGAATGTTAGCATCTGGCTTCAAACCCTGATTCTGTTACTGACTAGCCATGTAAACTTGGGAAATCAGATACCTCAGCTGCTCGTTTGTAAAAATGAGGGGATTGGAGTAGATGTCCTCAAGCCTCTTCCCTTCTCTAAATATATAATTCTATGATCCTACCTGCATGACTTCAAGGAAGCCATGTAACCCTTCTGGGCCTGTTTCTTCAGCTGTAAAATGAAGTAGTTGGCCTCACTGGAGTCCAAAGTCTCTTTTAGTTCTAAATCTGTGATAAATTGGTTGAGTATAGAAATGAAAATGAAAACAACCCAAAAGGAGCCAAACTCTGATTGTAATGATCAGTCTCATTTCTAGAGAAAAGAGTACAAAATATACCTTTCTCCTCTCTAGCTAGAGAGGAAAGAGACCATCGATAAAGTGTGTAGCACACATGGTCTCCTGCTGTCACCATGTCCATTTGGCTTAATGGATTTTCTTGGCTATGAGGAAGAGTTCAATGAAAGGAAATACATTCAGAAATCAAAAGCAACATTAAAATTGTAAAATTTGTTTTAAAATTGTATTATATAAATTGGATTCAACTCAACACACATGTATTAAGTGCCTACTGCATGCCAGTCATCCAACTTTTGATTCTTTCCCCTTCTTCATCTACCAGAACTAATCAGTTTCAAGTCCTGTGGATTTTATTGATTATTTAAAATATTCCACCCTCTCCATTTCTACTATTGTCACCCTAATCTAGACCTTCATTACTTCTCTCTAAGACTAACCACTACAATAGCTTCTAAGCTACTTGCCTTCCAATCTAGCCCCACTTCATTCTATCTAGCCTCGTGGCCATATATGGCCTTCTAGATCTTGGGTGTGGCCTTTTGACTGAGTCCAAGTTTTACAGAACGAATCCTTTTCTTAAGGGGATTTGTTCTGTGAAATTTAGATTCAGTCAAAGGGCTACACTTGAAGACCTAGAGGACCACGTGTGGCCTTGAGGCTGCAGGATCCCCATCTTAGACTTGACCTATATATCATACCACCAAAATTAATGGAAGTTGACATTTTAAAAAAGCTTTTTTTTCAATAAGAAATTATAAAATATTAAATAACCTTAAGCTAGCTGGAAAATTCAATTAACCAGAAAAATTTTTCCTGAACATCGTTTTGCTGTAAAATACATGTTACATCTCAGCCCTGTTCTATAGTCTAATGATCGCTCACTAATTGTCGTAGGACCTCATGCATTCCTCTTCAGAATCCAAAATGCAATTCATTATCATGTTTATCTTGTCTATTGCAGGATATTTTAACAAGCCAACCTTGATTCATCTTCTGTCTTGTGCTAGAAAATGTCCTTGCCAGTTTGGGCTGAACTTTGATGAATGAGGCTCAGCTTCCACAATTAATATCTTGGTTTCTGTACCTGTCAAAAAGTAGCTGTTAATGGCTTAGCATTTGGTAGAATGTCAGTGTCTAGACTCCCAGTATCTGCCTGCAAATAGAGCTCATTTTCCTACCTCTGATATCAGAGTTCAAGGCCTAAGCACTGAATATTCCAATTACTGCCCCTCCCCATTCTCCCTCCACTGTCTCTCTGCCTCCCAAGGTCAGTCAATTACTAAATTTTATTTGGAGAAGAAAGTTACTGCATTTCTGAGGTCTTAGGTTTGCAATGAGCTTCGCATAATGTTTACTGACAGGCTCTGGTTTATATAAGCCTGAATTTCTGTGTGTCTCTTGCATAAGAGCAAGTGAGATCTGGATTTAGGGATTCTCCTGAGTTCTCTAGTTTAATATAATAGGGGGAAACCACACCCTAATCTACTTTAAGCAAGTGAGTAAATGGAAAATGTCATTTTCTCCCTCCTCATGTCTACCTCTGGCTTCCTTCAGGTCCTGGCTAAAATAATCCTACCTTCTACAGAAATTTTTCCCTATTCCCTCTTAATTCTATTGCCTCCCCTCTGTTGATTATCCCTAACTTATCCTGTATATATCTTGTTCTTGCAGAATTGTTTGCATATTGTCTGACTATGAGTGCCTTGAAAACAGAGATTGTCTTTTGCCTCTATCATCAGTGCTTGGTCTAAAATAGGTGCTTAATAAATGGTTTTTTGCTTTATTGATCTTTAGTCTATAGATTAAAATCTACTAGGAATTCTTGTATCTGGGGCAATTTTATTTGAGAGTCAGAGAGAACACATAATAGTATGTCTTGATCTAGTGCAGTGATGGCAAGATGGTACCCCAACCTCCAAGGAGGATGTTACCAAATCTGTGTTTGGCCATTGAACATGAAAAGAAAACTCTGGCACTCTTGGTTAGAAGCAGAGGTGACAATCAGGGAGCATAAAAACAGGGCAAGGAGGGTCCTGGGGGTGGGTTGGGCAAGGGTGTGTTAGAGCCAACTCTCATTGGCTCCAAAGAACTGATTGTTTAATTTTCGGTGTGAACATTTACACATGGCAATCAGCAAACGCTACAAAGTTGGCCTTGATTTATTGTTTTCTTGGTTGTCTCAGTTAAGAAAATGATAGTGGAAATGTAAACAATGCATCATGCCTATGTCACACACATACACACACACACACACACACACACACACACACACACACCAGTTGGTTGTAAAACATTTACCAGCACACTCCTAGGATCATGGCACCGTGGGAAGCACTGATCTACTAGAGACACAAGGAAATCCAACCGTGGGGAAGAAATCCCCCATCCAGAAGTTAACACGCTGGAATAATGTCCCTATTACCCTGCCTTTGTTATAGCCCTCTATAGATTCAGAGTTGGGAGAGATGTAAGAGATCATCTGTTCCAGTTCTTCATTTTTAGAGGAACAGAGAAAAGGAAATGACTTGTCCAAAGTATAACGTTAATGGAATAGGAAGATCTTCCCTGTCCATTAATACCCCTATGTGACCACATGTGTTTAATCACTGCTGTGATACATCCTGAGTCACGTAGAGCCCATTGGTGGAGGAACTTGCCTAAGGGAAGCTTACTTAAGGGAAACATGCTTAGGGAAGGCTTGCTTGCAGGAAGGCTTTCTCACCTTTTGGTACTAAGCCAATTAGGCACCGAGTCAGGAGGGTTGTGATGCATTCTGGCTCTGAGCCTATTAGCCATAAGTGAGTATATATTCTGAGGTGAGATTTTGCTTGGGGGCTTGCTCATGGGAAGGACCTTTTGATTCTGTGGACAGGTATCTGAGTAGCCATTTTGTTAAGAGACCTCCACCTCACCTACTCAGATGTATCTGTGCTCCCTCGATGCGATACTGTATGTAGGTGGTTGTATTACTTTGTTCAGACAGCTGGAGCCCTGTCTGTTGATCTTTATGTTAATTTCTCTGCTGGTATTTTCACCACGTTCAGAGTACCAAACTTTCCCCTGAGCTTGTGAATGCAATTAAAGAAAACTTGTTGACCCCTTTAAGTTGCCTTTCCTTTTAGAAAAGCAGATCAAAGAACCTGTGCTAGCAGGCTACCCTGGATGTGCCAGAGTGCTTGCTGTTACACCAAGTCATGAAACACACTAGCAGCAGAGCCAGGACCAGAAACCAATGTTGAGTCCCTGTCCAGTAACCTTTCCAATAGACCAGGCTTTCAACTCCAGCAACTTAGGTTCTTTTCCTTTCTAGCTGTACTAGATCCTGGGCAAGTGACACCATTGTCCCGAGCTTCAGTTTCCTCCTGTAAAAAATATTTTTTCTCTTCTCCTCATATTGCTATTGTGAGAAAAGCGAGCTTTAAATTAAAACTTAATGCATTATAGAAACATGAATAATTAGCAGAGATTTGTAACAATAAGCAAGGAGTCAATTTTCCTTTATAAATTCTGCTTGTGTTTCTTAGGGAATGAAGTCAGACAGCAAATGGAAGTAATCTATTTGTGCTAGGAACACATAAATTCATGTCCTATTATGAAACCATTTCCGAGATTCCCCCTAGAGATTTCTGCAATTTGGGAACAACTCAGGAAGAGCTCATCTGGGCTCCATTCCTTCAGAGCACCATTCTTTGGGTTCCTAGGGAAGCATTTAAGTGACCATTTGAAAACAGCCAGATCAACCATGTCTAGAGATGAGAACTCTTTTGCTCTAAACCAGTAACAGAGGAAGTAATTATGATGAGAAATCATGGAATCTCTGAGTCAGAAGTGATCTGAGAGGCCACCTAGTCTAGCCCCTTTCTGAAATGTGACAACAGGTCATTAGACAATTCTTGAGAAATCCAGTGATAGGCGATTCCATACTTAGTATGGCATAGTGAGATGAGCTCTGGTTTTGATTTCAAAGCTGGGGGTTTCCAATTCTGGCATTGATGCTTCTTAGCTGTGTAACCTTGGTAAATCTGTCAGTCGGCCAGTTATTCCAGGCACTGTACTAAGCACTAGAAATACAAAGAAAGACAAAAGACAATCCGTTCTCTCTAGGAGCATCCTTCCTAGCTTTAAATCTATGAAATAGTCAATCACACTTTTGATAGGTGACTCTGTCAATAGTTTTTACTTCACATCAAGCCTACCTCTGCCTCTTCCTCATTCACTGCTTCTAGTTCTGCTTTCTGGGACCAAGCAGAATAAAGTTAAGCCTTCTTCCTCCTGGGAATCTTTCAAATACTTAAGGACAGCTACCATATTTCCTGTAAGTCTTTGCTTCTCCAGGGTAATAATCCCCTTTCCTTTGACTGTCATTATCTGGGATCACATGCAGTTCTCACCATAGTCGCATTCTCAAGAACACTAGCTCTGGAATCTGAAGCCCTGGGTTCACAAGCAAGGTCACACAGTTAGGTCAGACAGGAAGCAATTTTCAGAGATGATCAATAACATGCTCAGTGAAAACACTATTCCCTCCCTAAAGCAAACCTTGCATCTCTAGTGAAATTAAGCTATAGTGCTTTGCCTCCCATCTTCCAACGTGCAATCATTCCCTGCTGTGTCTATGCAGACAAAGACACCTGATGAGGAGCCATACCATGCGCAGGATCAGTATGGCTAGCCTCTCTGGCTATTCCAGTTTCAAATCTTACTTTTGTCATGGAATCAGAGACAATTAGAGCTGAAAGGACCCTGGGGCAAGCAGTTACTACATCCCATCATCCTTGGAGTGGGAAAGGATCCAGAGAAGTCAAGTCATTTGCCTGAGATCATATAGCTAGAAGAACTTAATTCTCGAGTCTCCTCTCTGCTATTTCCAATTTATCCCATACATAGCTGTTTGCATGTTTGTCTGACCCTTTAAACTGTGAACTCCTATAAAGACCAGACTATCTTTTGCCTTTCTTTGTAGCCTCAGGGCTTAACACAGTGCCTAGTATATAGTGAGCACTTAATAAGTGATTATTGACTGATTAACAGAACTAGGGCTAGAATCCAGGGCTCCAGACTCCTGATCCAGGCATCTTTCCACTCCTCTACATCAATCCCTGCCAAAGGAGGTCTTTCATGATCCTCCCAAATAATAATGAACCACCTTTGAAAAAAAACACCTTGCAATTTCCTTGGTATTTCATGCTACGTGTGTACATGTGGTTTTCACTAATAGAATGTAAGCTCCTTAAGGACAGCAGTTATCTCTATTTTGTTGTCGTGTCCCCAACACCTAGCATGTTGTCTATCCTGTGGTGGGAGCTTAAGAAACACTTGCTAATGGATTGATGAATCGAGTTCACAGTAGGGACAGATTCCTGAAAGCAAGTCTGTATTATAATGATCTTTTTCTACAAGTGGATGAGCATCATTCAGGCCTGATTTGGAAATCACTTCTAATGTCCACATTATTAGCCCAGGTAGATCCAGTCAATATCTTTACTCAAAGACCCTTGAATCAGAAAGTTGTTTTTTTTTTTACTATTTTTTATGATAGTCTGTTGCCAATTGGCCATCTGTCCTTCAAAAAGCACTTGGGTTATTTATTTAGTTGGTTCTTTAGTGTATGTATATGCATACATACATACATACATATATATATATGTAGTGTTCTTCTTGCAGCCTCACTATTTTTGTGTTTTTATCATCTAACACTGTAGGCATTCACAATGTGAGAAAGAGGGATAAACAAGCAATGGATGGCCTATGGACTCTACTGGTATCCTTTCAGCAGAAAGGTAGGCACTTTGTGCCAGATTATCAGGATGAAATGGGCAAGAATCACACCAGAAAAGACAGCATTGATGAGTGTAACTACACACGTAGCTGGTCCCCTCTTATATCTTCATTAGCAATGAATTATATTCTAATGCAAATCTGACTTAGAGCTTTGACTCTGTCAAGTCAGAAAGAGAAAAAAAAAGTACAATTTTCATTGGGCCTCAATCTCAATATAAAAGTAATGTGCAAGATTAAGGAACCTGTCTGTACAGAAATATAAAATAGTAGAGGATTGGAGTAATGATTCTATTGTATGTAGAATGTCTTCCATAGAAGGAATCTGTTTAGTTAGATTATAGAAGGTATAGTTTAAGTATGGTATAGCAAAGCATAGCATAATATAGTATATAACATGTAATAACAGTGCAATATAATAGGATAATAAGGGCAGCTAGGTGGCTCAGTGGAGAGAGTACTGGGCCTGGAGTCATGAAGACTTGAGGTCAAATCTAGCCTTAGATGCTTACTAGCTGTATGACCCTGGGCAAGTCACTTACCCCTGTTTGCCTCAGTTTTCTCATCTATAAAATGAGCTAGAGAAGGAAATGGCAAACTATTCCAATATCTCTGCCAAGAAAACCCCGAATAGGGTCACAAAGAGTGGGACATGACTGTAAAATGACTAAACAACAATAACGTAATAGTATGACATAATATACTATAGTGTAGTGTAATGTTATGTACTATAGTAGATAATAGAAGGTCTGGAACACAGAAAACACTTACTTTCACTTCCTCATTTACCTCTCGCAATAGCCCTGTGAGGTAAGTATGCAAGTATTTTATTTCCATTGTAACTAAGACTCATGGAGAACCAGGGATGTGCTCATTTTTCCTTAATGAGTTTGTTAGGGAGCCAGGACTAAGAAGCAAGTATTCTAGCCTCAAGTGCCAAGCTACTTCTCCTACTGAAGTCACATAACTATTTCCTTTCTAATAATAAAACAAAGACTACACTCTAGGACACATACAGGTGATCTGATAGCAGCTATGATGTACAGTAAAAAGTTCAGTGGCTTTCATATCAGAGGATCTGTGCCCAGATCTGGCTTCTGACCTGCTGCCTATGACCTTGGGTAAGTGATTCAATCTCCTTGGGCCTCAGTTTCAACTACATGACCTGTAAGGCCTCATTCAAATTCTTGACCTATTTCCTGTGATCCTTTGATTGGTGTTCTTTCCACCATGCCAAGCTACATGTTAGAGTGGAGAGAGGACCTTAAAAAATAGAATGTTTTGGCCTTTGCTACAAGCCTCCAAGACCAAGAAAGAAGAAATACTTTTCTCAGCTACCCTCGGAGACATAAACTAGGGCTAGGCAATCAGAGCTTTGTCCCAGGGTCCCAAACTTCCAGGGAGCTGAGAGCACTTGTTGATTAGAGGACTAGTGTGAGCTCCCCTGTCCAAGGTAGCCTTCCTAAGAGCATCCTTATACCAGTGTCATGGGATCTGGCTTTGTGTTATGTCTCACTTATCCCCTCAGCTGAAGCCACCTTTTGTGTCCTTTAGTTCAGGCACAAACATTTCCAGGTCCCCTCTTATATCTTAACTAGCAATGAATTATATTCTAATGCAAATCTGACTTAAAGCTTTGACTCTGTCAAGTCAGAAAGAGAAAAAAAATACAATTTCCATTGGGCCTCAATCTCAATATAAAAATAATGTACGAGATTAAGGACTCTGTCTGTACAATTCAAGCTCTGAACCCCTTTCTCCC
Organism: Phalanger gymnotis; assembly: GCA_028646595.1. Taxonomy (NCBI): domain Eukaryota; kingdom Metazoa; phylum Chordata; class Mammalia; order Diprotodontia; family Phalangeridae; genus Phalanger; species Phalanger gymnotis. The sequence goes on along the minus strand of CM053623.1, from coordinate 428,087,418 downwards.
TCAATTGCTTTGCTATTTCAGGCAAACAGGATGTGTGGTTGTGAATGACCTCTTGGCAGTTGTTTAAATCCTCTACATTGTCTAGCATACATTAGCCTAGCCCAAGTGTGAGGGTGAGAAGTTTATGGAAGCAAAAAAGGGCACTTTTTGATAAGGAAAACTATCTGCACTTCTTTGCAGAACAGACAAACCCTGGTGGAAGTACAAGGTTTTCCTTAAGTTATTACCCGCAAATAAACCTTCCTTAATGAGGTTTGGGGTCCCTTGGTTGAAGGTTGATGACAAATCCTTTGTGAAACTGACTCTGACCCATTAAGCAAGCTTGCTCCTGCCATCCTGCTTGTTAATTTGACAGGACTGTGTCACATTAAGTAGAACAAACATGTTTTCACCCGTCAGCCATCCAGAACGGACATGGCTGTTACTCTAACAACTGGGTATTGATTGGAATCGCTCACCCCTTCTGACCTGCCATGGATATGTGAGAACCAAGCCCAGGTTGATTAAGGAATTGTGTGTGCCAGGCACACATGTGTAGTGGGTTTCAAGGAGCTGTAAATTTCCGATCATTTAAATACCTGTCATGTTCATACTTGGGCTACTAGGCCTGTGCTTCATTTTCTTCCAGGGGGACCTAGCTTCTGAATAAATCATTGTATGAATTATTTTTACAGCTCTGCCCACCCATCTGGTAGGACAGGCATTTTGGGGATTCACTGCTTTAAGAATTCCAAACAGTGTTCTGCCCCACAAGAGGACTAAAGAATCCAGTAGGAATTAAAAAAGGTAGACTATGAAAGTTCAATCTCTTACTATTTGTGGGTATGTCTGATAGTATTTTTCCTTTTTTGTCTTTATTCTCCAATAGAAAATAAAGCTATTGTCATATTTTTCAATATGTCAATGCTGCCTTTCTCCCACATTGCTGTCATCTTCCAATGTTCCCCCAAGAGATCTCTCTGGACCACGAGAACACTTGAACAAAGCGTGAAGCAGTATATGTCTCATAACATACCTGTAGTCTACCACCTCTAAGGAAAAAGGGAAGGGATGTTCCATAGTCAGCTCTCTAGAGTCAAGGGTTGCTGTTAATATTTTTTAATGACTGACTGGATTAGCTGGCCAACAAGCTGAATATATTCTAGTTACCAAACTCATTCAATAGATTAAAGCTGTTTCCAATGTTGGTTTAGTCCCCATAAAAACAGAAAGAGAAGAGTGCAAGGTTGGTCAATATCAGGACTTGCTTATCTTCTTGGGGGTTGTATTGCAATGCATTTCTTTGCTGCATAGGCTTACTTTGAAATATGCTGTGTCCTTTAGTGTCTCTGTGGATAGTGAAACTCAGTGGAAGGTGCCGAGATGAACCTAGTTGCTGGTGGAAAATAATTATGTTTTATGGGGCATCTTGGAAGACTATTGTTTGCTCTTGTCATTAATTGGGTTTTGTTAATTCACCACCAAGTTTTGAATTGGTTTCACTTGAAATGCCCATGAATTCCATTTGGGCCTCCTAATTATTCAAATTCATGTTTTATTTGAGCCTCCCAAATTACACAGGTGATGGAGATACCAGGCCCTTTGTTGTTGTCATTCAGTCATTTCAGTCATGTCTGAGTCTTTGAGACCCCATGGGGTTTTCTTGGCAAAGATACTAGAGTGGTTTCCTTCTCCATTTCATTTTACAGATGAGGAAACTGAGGCAAACAGGGTTAAATGACTTGCCCAGGGTCACAGAGCTAGTAAGTGTCTGAAGCCAGATTTTGATTCAGATCTTCCTTACTCCAGGCCTGGTGCTCTATCTGCTGTGCCACCTAGCTGCCAACATAACAGGCCCTACTTTTTCTTAAATAACCCATGCAATTGAGAGTCAAGGAGTAATAAACACAAAATATCCCCTCTATTTTGTCCAGATCACAATTTCAGAGAATCTCAGAGTCAAAAGGACCTCATAAGCCATTGAGTCCAGCCTGATCCTGAACAAGAAATCCCTCTACAGAATAACCCATGGGTAGTTAAGCTCATTTTAAAGACCTCTGGTAAGGGATAATCCACTACCTCTCGTAGTATGCGACACCTGCTTTTGGAAATTTTCAGTAAGGGGAAAGTTTATCTTCATGTTGAGGCTAAATCTGCATTCTGAAATTTCTATCTATTGCTCTTAATTCTGCCCTCTAAGGCCAAGCAGAACTACTCTAATAATGCTTCTATATGACTGTCCTTTAAATATATGAAGACTCCTTTCACAACCCCCTAACTCCAAGCCTTCTCTTTTATACGCTAAAGATCCTCATTCCTTTAAAATGATCCTCATATGGCATTGTCCTCAGACCCTTCCCCATCTTGTCCTCCTCTGGTAGATAGATAGATACATAGATAGATAGATAGATAGATAGATAGATAGATAGATAGATAGATAGATAGACAGACAGATAGATAGAGATAGATAGACAGACAGACAGACAGATAGATAGATAGATAGATGATTGATAGATAGAACAGAGAGAGACAGAGACAGAGACAGAAAGAACTTAGAGACAAAGAAACACATATAAACAGATCCTAACAGATGGAGAGGTGGTGTGGCAAGAACTAGTGTCTAGTCTTTGCCATTTGCTATGTAACTTTGGACAACTCATTTAACCCCTATCTCCTCGGCTGCAAAATAAAGGGGCATTTATGAGGACTGAATAAATTAGAGTTCCTTCCAGTTCTAAGACTCTGCATCCTATGCATATATATACATATATATATATATTTATATATACATACATACATACATACATACATACACACACACACACATACACACACACACACAATTTCATTAGAATCAGATGTCAAGAGAAGCCTGGGATTGTCCCTGTTTGGAGGACTGCAGTGTAACTGACCTTCACCTTCTTTGTCTCATACTGTGAGCTGTCCAGCACTCAATCCATCTCAGAGAGGCTGGCTCAAAGTAGCTGAGTGGGCAGGTTGATGGAAAGTGACTCTGGCATCACTGAGCTCAACTGGAATTAAGGATTCATGAGAGCTGTACTAAGGAAGGCAGAGCCAGAGCCCCTGCTGAATACCAAATGAGTCACAAGGGACACCCAGGCTTGCCTTCGAATGGCAAATAATCAAGGAACTGCTTTTTGATGTTGCCTGGCTATAAATACCATGAGTCTCCAAAAATCAGGTTCTTTTTACAACAGCAGAAGAAGAGTGCTAGAACAGCTGTGTATTTTACAAATGAATTGGATGCTTTGCCCAAACCATGCTGTCACTTTTGAAATAATTTTGAAATGATTGGATGAGTGGATAAAGCGATCAACCTGGAGTTTCACCTCTGCCACTCACTGTCTGTGAACAGGAGGGAAGGCACTTCAGCTCTCAGAGCCTCAGTCTCCTCACCTGCAAAATAGAGATAAAGATGCCAACCCCACTTATTTCACAGGGTTATCATGAGACAAAATGAGATCACGTATGTGAAGCACTTTGAAAATTAAGTGAAGCCTGGAAAACATCATGCAAATAGAAAGGATTTTTAGTTTCTCAATTGTTGGTAAGTAAAAAAAAGATCCAACTGGACTTGGTCACTAATAAACCAAAAGTGATGAACAACCTGTCAATAATCATATCTGAGATTGAGAAGCAGCATTGCCTAGTGAATAAAGTTGTTCTCATATTTAGGGCATTTCTTTATAAATATTCATTGGTAGGAGTTTCTAAAACTAATGAAATCATGAATTCAGACTTTAAAAAAATTACTTTTAGAATATATTGCTTTTCCAGCATTATCTCATTTGAACTTCAGAACACCCTGCACAGTGAAATCATGATCAATATTATTACTTCCATTTCACAGATAAGAAAACTGAGGCTCAGAAAAGATAAGTGACACCTGTGGTTATATTGGTTGTTCTTCTTGTTGCTGTAGGTCCTCCATCCTTGAAGAGGAGCATGCTGTCAGTAAGGCGATGCCGTAACTTGCAAGTGAATTGGATTTAAGTGAGAGAGGGCTATGCAAAGTCACCAGCCTCGCTTTCTTCTCTGGAGCCCTCTGGGTCCAGTAGCCAGATATAGATTGGGGCAACTGCAGGTGGCCCTTGATGCAGTGAGAGACCTTGACCTTTTATCTAAATGGCCAAAAAAGAATTGACACCCTGCTGATACCCCATCCACTAGAATTTCCCCTACATGATGCTCCTGTCATTTCGACAAGAAAACCTTTCACTTGGAATATCCACTTTGAAGAAGGCAAAGTTCCTTTTCAGAAATTCCGTATACCAAAGAAGTCACAGAAATGGACCATACAGTACTTTAAGGTTGGCCAAATACTTTATACATGTTATTTCATTTGAGTGCAACAATGAGAAATGGGCACAAACATCCCCATTTTTACAGATGAGGAAACAGGCTCAGAGGTTAAGTGACTGGCCCAGATCAGACAGATACTAACAGTCTGAGGCAGGATTTGAACCTAGATCTTCTTGAGCACCAATACCAGTGTTATTAGCACTATGTTTGCATTTTGGAGTCCTATGTTTTTCTTTTCTCCTTATTTGCCTCTCTTTCAGAATCCTTCAGAATACATTGGGAATAAATCAGTAGCCCAGATATGGCATGCCAGCTAGAAAGATGATGAATGTGGTCTACCTGCCGATCCATCAATTTTTGCAGGGAGTAAGAGGTATAATTTTCTCAACCCAGTGTCCACTCCATTTGCCAAAAGGGGACAGGTAGAGTCCTGGTCAACATTCTAATGATAATACTTTCCATTTATGTTGTCCTTTGTGTAAGTGGCGGAATTGATCCACATTTGTAAGTACTTTGAGCATGCACAGTTAAGTGTGTAGTCTTTCCTATATAGCCTCCCATATCATGTGTCAAATGGTGGGAAATGAGCCCAGCCTGATTTAGGGGAAATAAATTATGGATGTAGGGGCTGGATCAACAAGCCTCTATGCCCCACTAACTCTCTGCAAGCTGATTAAGTGCAAGCAGGGCTGGGCTCCCTGCAACGTGACCAGAATTTCACTGAACCTGAATCTGGGCAGGCTAGAGGGAGAGCATATCTTTATGCATGCTGCTTGAATATTTGTCTTGTTTTCTCCATCAGTATTTTGCAGGATGGAAGCAGGCAGGGTTCCTGGAGTAATCTGAAATCTGCTACTCTTCTGCTTTGTTATCTCCACTAGCATCGCCTCAAAAAATCCCATCATGATGCCAGACAGGTGCAAACGGAAGGTTTATCTGTTTGATTAATCATTTTAATATACCAGAACATTTGTCTTCTATTAAAATTGCACTATCGTCTTTGTAGACTTTACTAAGAGTTTCTTTAGATGGTAATGCAGAAGAAATATTTTTTTAAGAAAATCAATTTCCCTCTTCCTTTTTTTCATAAATAAGTCACATCTCATAAAATTCGTAACTCCCTTTCAATACAATAACATTACACTAGCGGGACATTCATCTGGCATTTGTCATTATTAAAAGAAACCCTATGCTTTTCAAGTGAAATTTATTTATTTTTCTTTTTTGGCAACCATGACATGTTGGAATTTATGAACCAAAATGCCTTTTTGTTAATAAAATATTTTCCCACATTAGTCTGCACATTAGGTCACATATCCATGCGGGCAATTTCTCTTGGGACTTGGACTTCTGTTAATGAAAAAGTATTAGTAATTTCTTTTCAGCATAAGATCACATGAAGAGTGGCTTGGAGCTTGCCTGTAGGAATGGCAGCAAAGCCAATGCACATCTAAGAAGATTAATGAGATTTCCAAGTAGCCTATTGACTCTGGGGTAGTGGAAAGAGCATAGGACTCAGAGTCAAGAGCCTGGGTTTGAGTTTTGGCTGTATCACTAACAAGCTGTCTAAACTTGGCCAAGTCACTTAACCACAGCCTTAGTTTCCTTGGTTAAAAAGGGAGACAGACACAGAGACAGACAGAGACAGACAGACAGAGACAGAAAGAATTATAATTGCTCAAGGGAAATAAATTATAGGAAGTGACCACACAGAGAATTCCCTACCAATAAAATCACAGGCCCTTGGCATCTAGTATTTACATTACCAGACTCAATGAGTTGTGAGAATCAAATAAAGAAATGGAATAGTCTCTTCTTTCAGGGGGTTTGCGTTCTATAGGGAAAGATAACATGTTTAATGTATATTCATATTAGTACATATTAAAATACAAAATAAATACAAGGTGATTTTTTGGAGGGAAACAAGAAATAGCTCAGGGGATCAGGGAAGGTCTGATGTAGGAGGCAATGTTTGAGATGAACTTTGAAGAAGGGATCCTTTGAGGGTGAGAAGGGAGCAAATTCCAGTAACAGGGGATGGACTGTCTGAGGAAAGGCACAGAAATGGGATGGACTGGCATGTATGCAGAAGGCCAGTTTGTTCTGAACTAAAGAGTACAAGTGAAAGTTCTTTGTACCTATAAAGCACTACATAAAGGTGAGTTATTGTTATTAATGTTTCCTAAGGCAGTGGTGAACATAAAACAACAGGTCCATTGTTTTATAGATAAAACTGAGATATGTTTGAAGTCTGTAACACCTGTGTCAGAAACCTAAAGGGCATAGAGAACCTAGTGCATTTTGGGCGATTTTCTCATTTATTTGGACTCATGTTTCCGTACTAAGGAAAACTAGGAAGATGGATTCTGACTATTCTCACAAGCACATGGGCTCGTGCACACACACACACACACACACACACACACACACACACATGCACTATTCTGATACTATTTCCCCAATTTAAAGTGATAGTTTACAATACTACTAGTGTAACAGGTCCTGATCCAAATGCAGAGCCCCTCTGAAGGCATCTCCCTATGTGAGAGAGCATTCTTCCAGGAGAAGCATGATGGAAGTGCTTATGGAGTAATAAAGGATAATGTCCTATATCTGGTTCTGTTCCATTTCTTGTAATGTACAAGCATTTTTATTGCAGTGAATAGGAGGCATTCAAAACTGAATGGGACGTTGGCCCCTTTTTCTCTTTGGCCACATTCTCTTTAGCTGCTCAAGCCTGCAGGATATCTGACCCCTTCACTGAGAGTCTGTATTTGGTGACAATTCTATAAGGGGAAAAACCTTGGACATTCTTCCCTTGGAGGCCATGTGGCAGTGTGAATACAGGCCCAGGATTCTCTGCCTACCTTGTCATTTGTTTTTTCATTTTACGTGAGGAGAAAGTAGTATCTTGGCATCTCAACATCTGGGGTTTTGAGGGGGATTTTTTTGCAGCCCACTCTGTATCAATGCCCTGAGGAACACCAAATGGTCTTTGGAATGTAACCTATCAATGGCTGGGCAGAGACTCATCTAGCAGTGATACCTCCTTTGGATTTGGACTTGGATTCAGTGGGATTAATGCTATAAAGAAACTTTGTTAAAGGTTGAGCCCACTCTCCCTAGAGACTGAGGGAGAGAATGACAAGGTTTTGGAAGAGGACATATTTATACTTTTGTTATTGCTGTATTTTTAAAGTAAATATCCCTTTGTAAAAGTTTGAAGTGGCTAAGTGGAACTGATGTGTGCCAGTCATAGGCATCTAGCAATAGGAAAAACATAGCCGCTGGGGACTGAAGATGAAGAAATTAGAGAAGATGGAGCTTAAAACCCTCAGGGTACCCCTCTAAAAATCTGAGAACTTTCCTGGTTCTGGTGTCGTGGGCTAGAGAACATTTTCTACACTATGGAAAGTTTTATCAAAAAGAGAAAACAAAAACCTTTGAATGAATAACCCAGAATGAATTAATCCAGAGATATATACAAATTCCAAAGACATTAAACAATCTCAAAGATGAGAGATCTTCTGGCAGAAGACTCTTGTCGCATTCTGCCATTGCCCTAATGTCCCTTGTCCTGGGGAAAAGATGACTTCATTTTGTCTCTTTCTCTTCATATCACCACTATTTTTCAGGATTCTTCCCAGACAAACTTGTACCATTTTTCCCAACCCCCAACTGAAACTTACCTACCATGATTCCTGTTCCCTTGAGATTTGCAGAATGACTAAAATTAATCAGATAGACTGTGTCATGCTAAGATGTTAATGGATAGTAATTGCTTTTAATGTTCTCCTTCCAGGAATATGTCCAGTTCAGAAGAGAATTCCTGGAAGTTGCAATTACCCTATGAAAGGAATAAATTTTCTAATGGTAGAGATTTGAGTTGCTGTGGTAAGCCAATGTGGAAAATGTTTTTGGACAAATATACCTTTCTGCAGTACCTCTCAATTCAGACCATGTAGGCGAATATCTACTTGGATTATGCAGAAAGCCAATCTTCTAAGGAAGTAAAAAAAAATAGTCTAAAATATACAACATGGTTAGGAATTTTTTTATTTCCTGTGGATCTAGGACAGCTCCTGGAGAACCTGCAGCCTCGAGGCCACATGTGGCCTTCTAGGTCCTCAAGTGAAGCCCTTTGATTAAATCCAAACTTCACAGAACAAATCCCTTTAATAAAAAGATTTGTTCTGTAAAATTTGGACTCAGTCAAAAGACCACACCCAAGGACCTAGAGGGCCACATGAGGCTTTGAAGCTACAGGTTCTTCACCCCTGATCTAGGATTATTGTCTCTAGAAATCTGTTTTGAGAAAGAAGCAAAGTTGAATGGATGCTAAGTGTGCATATGTATTTATATGTAAAGATATATGTATTTGTAAAAAGATGTACTCCAAGGAGGTTATGTACTTTGAATTTCTTTCCCAGTAGTGGTGATGGATTGGGTTGAACCATTCACATTCTCTCACCAGGTTCATGTTGGGACTATTCATGCATGTTTATGAAATATTGGGTTATGGATGCTACCTAGAACCAGGGCATAGTTTTTCTCTGTGCAAAGGTGTCTGGTCTTTCCAGAGATCCTAGCAAAGGACTCAGAGTTCATCTAATAAAACCCTTCATTTTATGAATGAAGAAACAGAGAATTGACTTGAAGGTGCTCACCTAGAGGTTCCTAGCAGAACCAAAATTCAAAGTCAAAACTTCTGACTCCAAATCCAGTGGTCCTTCGAGCATATCAAGCTGCCTAACCACACTGGCACTGTGCCTAGACGCACGGCATTATCTCAATTATGCCTTTGTATTCCATGGTTCTTGTACAGTTTCTGGCACAGATTAGGTGTTCCATAAATGCTTGTCGATTGATTGTCTCCTTGGATTCTCTCAACAGCCCTGTGAGGTGGATAAAGCAAGTAGTATATGCCAATGACCTATAGTGTTGTTGGTATGGGAAATCCCAATGTGGCCAGTCCCTAAAAGTTAGAGAGTTGCCTGGGGAAAGTATAATTCTCTCTTTTTTGCAGAGGGGAAAACTGAGGCTGAGCAAAGTTATATTACTTGCCAACAGTTACACTAGGGACAGAGCCCAAACTTCTGGCCACATCTGGTATATATAGCAGATCCCTCTTAACTATAATTTTATATTAGCCAGAATATTACATTTCCCAACAATGTTGGATAAGAGTTATGGTATATGACTGGGTAATATTTGCTACATGAGGTTATATAATATATACAACATTCTGCTGAGGTGATTATATTTCATTCACTCCCATCAGTTCTAGAAGCAAAATGATTTGTAAAGTACTTAAATCTTTAAGAAATTTTACCCTTGTTATTTCAGACATTCAGCCAAAGTAGCTAAGGGGTTCTGAGAGATTCCATCTGGGGCTAGGGCAGTTATCCTAGGACCACTTTAACCCTTTGCCTTCTCTTCTTTCTTCTCCCAGGCTTATTTCCAATTGCTTTATGAACCAGAAGAAAAGGGAGCCCCATTGAGAAATGCCTTACACTGTCTTTTCTAATCTGCCTTTCTGCCAGCAATGGGTGGATTTTAATTTACTAGAAAATAAAAATCACATTTGCTTAGCTAGTCATAACTAAAGGGGGCAGAGGCACTGATCCACATCTCCATTTTATTAACAGACAGGCAAAGAGAATATGAAGAGATATGAATTTTAAAAAGGCCAAACTTTAGTCTTAAGGCCAAGCTGAGAATGGTGAAGAAAAAAGATATCAAATAAGCTCCTGTTCAGAAAGGAAAAATGATTTTTAAAAATTACCATAGAACTTTCAATGGCTCCCTATTGCTTAGAGAATAGTTACAGGATGATAGATTTGGGACTGAAGGGGCCTCAAAGGTCAGCTAGTACAAGCACTTCATTTTACAGACAAGTAAACTGAGGTTCAGAGAATTTAAGTGATTTATCCAGGGTCATACAGGTATAATAAGAAGCAGAATCACGATTTAAGCCAAAATCTTCTGACTCTTAAAGTCCAAATTAAGTGCTCCTTAACCTGTATGACATTTAAAGTCATCTCAAATTTACCTCCTGCTTGGTGTTCCAGCCTTTTCTCCCATTACTCCAAGTGAATCTATCCCCTGTCCCCATTCCACCCCCGATGATAACCACTTCACAAAGTGCTTTCATTCAGACTTTTCTCCCTACCTGGGGGCCCTTCACACTCACTGCCATTCATTATGTCCCATCTCTCCTTTAAGACTCACCTCAAATCCTACCTTCTCCTGGATCTGTTCTCCAGCAGCCCCGCTTCTGAAATCCCATGGCGCTAATGTTCTGTCTCACTTTCTGTTAGTTATCCTTTAATATTATCTTTATCTTGTCTTCTCAGCTAGATGTTAAGAACTTCAAGGTCAGAGACACTGCCTTCAGTTTCATTGTAAGCTTAGGACCCAGGATGCAGCTGCTCTGTAAATATTTATCAGTGGTAATTAATCAACGGTAAGCAAGACTAATGCCTGACTAGGTGGGATTTTGGAAATGGAAGATACTAACATGGCTTTCCATTGGCCTTCCATTGGCCCTCCATTGGCCCATTCCCTTGTTGGGCTCTTATCCCCTCTCTTTTTACAAGGTTTCCCGGGGTATGGAAGAGATGCAGAATGTGGACAGCTATTTGCCTTGTGTGTTCCTCCTGCCTCACCCTACTCCTAATGCTTCCCTGGCATCCAGTTCAATTCTGGGCAGCCAGAAGTGTCTGAAGCAATTCTACAGCACTCACATTTGCTCTGAATCATTCTTGGACTGATCCAGATGATAAAGTCGACATTAGCAAAGTCTAATGGTGGCAAAGGTTAACTAAATCTGTGGCTTTCAGTGGACTTCAACCTCTGTGAGTCACAAGTAAACAGGTTTAGACAATGTAAGTGATTTATCCAAGATCATACAGACATAATAAGCAGCAGAATCAGGATTCAAGCCAAGATCCTCTGACTCTTAAAGTCCAAATTTCGTGCTCCTTGCTCTACATGGTCTGGGCTGACATTTAAAGTCATCTCAAATTGGCCCCCAACCAATAGCATTGTTCCAACCTTTTCTCCCATTACTTTAACAAACTATTCCAAATGGACCTCCTCACTGGGGTGTGATAACTCACAGATAACGATAATAACAAAGATAATGGCTAGCATTTATATAATGCTTTAAGGTTTGCAAAGAACCTTACAAATATCATCTCAGTTTGTCCTCACATAGGTGTTATTATCATGCCCATATTACAGATGAGAAAATCAAGACTGGAAAAGATTAAATGATTTGTCTTGTAGTCACACAGCTAGGAAGTATCTGAGGCAGGATTTGAACTCTAAGTTTGGCACTCTATCCACTGTGCCACCTACCTATCTAGAAAATTTGTTCTTCATCCATGCAATGCCCATTAGCTACCCAGACTCTGTCCTTATCCCTCTCCTTCTATCTCATCAGCTCCCCTGGGTTCATATCTCTAAGCAGATAAGATTCCCTGATCTACATGCCCAGCCCTAGTCTTTCTGCTTATGGGAGTTTATGAGGTTTTGCCTCATAAACTGCCCTCTGGAATGTCCAGTAGACATCTGGATGTCCTGCGGGCATCTCAAACTCAGCATGTTCAGAACAGAACTCAGCCCCCACCTGCCCATCCAGGACCTCCTTTCTTCCAAATTCCCTGTTGCCATCAAGGGCACCATCATTCTTCCAGCCGCCTAGGTTTGCAGTTAAGGTGTCATGCTTGGCTTCTCATTCTCACTCAATATTATTGAATAAGCTGCCAAATATTGATATCTCTACCTTCACAACATTTTTCTTTGATGTTCCCTTTCTCCTCTTACAGTCATTATAATAATGAACACCTCTTGTGCAGACCATTTCAACGACCTTTGGATTTTTCCCTTCTTCCAGAATCTCTCCGCTGCAAACCATCCTCCATTCAGCTTCCTAGGTGACTTTTTCCCCCTAAAGCATAGATCTGACCATGTCACTGCCATGTTCAATGAGCCCCAGTGGCTCCATCACCACCACCACCACCACCACCACCACCACCACCACCACCACCACCATCACATCATCGCCATCATCATCATCATCTTCATCGTCATCGTCATCATCTCATCATTATCATCATCATCATTGCCTAACATTTACATAGGGTTACTATGTGCCAGGCATTGTGCTAAGCATCTTATAATTATTATCTCATTTGATCCTCACAACAACCTGGGAGGTAGGTGGTATTATTACTCCCATTTTACAGAAGAAAAAACTAAGACAAACAGAGTTAAGTGACTTGCCTGGGGTCACACCCCTAGATTTGAACTCAGGTTTTCCTGAATCCAGGCCCAGCACTATATTCATTGATATTTTCCTAAATTCTATTAGCTCCAGATAAAAAATATACCCCTTTGTTGGCATTTAAAGTTTTTCAAAGCAGAGCCTTTCCTACGTTTCCATTCTTTTGACGCTTTACTCCATTCTACACACTTTACTACCAAGCAATTACTGATCTATGAGATTCTGTGTCCTTTCACTGGGCCTTCGCATTGTCTGTCCTTCACGCCTGGCTTTTTCTGTGCCCTCAGCTCTGCCTTTTTGCTTTTCTGGCTTCCTCTAAGTCTCAGATCCAATCCCATCTTATAAATGAGGCTTTTTCTGGTCCCTCCACCTGTTAAAATGTCTTCCCTTCTCAGATTACCTTCTTTCTACTCTAGAAAATATGGAGAGAAGAGGTATTAGACTGAATACCAAACGAAAGGTCTACAGAGCCTTTGTGCTGACCTCATTGTTGTATGCCTGTGAAACCTAAACAGTCTACCAGCACTATGCCAAGAAACTGAATCGCTTCTATCTGAACTGTCTTAGGAAGATTCTGAAGATCACCTGGCAGGGCAAAGGACTATTTTATGGAGAGCTCACACAGGGCAAGTGTTCACATGGTGGTCAGAAGAAGTGATACAAGGACACTCTCGAGAACTTTGGAATTGATTTGTGACATGGGAGAACACTGGCATAGGACTGCTCAGCATGGTCCCATATCAGAGAAGGTACTGTGAGCAAAGCAGAATTGAAACAGCTCGAGGGAAACACAGGATGCACAAATTTAGAGAATCCACCCCAAATGTTCACCGGGACTATTTGTGCCCGAACTGTGGTAGAGCATTCCAAGCTCAGATTGTTCTGATCAGCCACAGTTGGACACATCGAAACTACATTCTAGCATAGTCATATCATTTTGGTCTTCTTTGAGAATGAAGGACAACAACCAAACAACCATGTACCTTGTATTACCTAATTGTTTATAGGTTGTCTCCTCCATCAGAATGTCATCTCCTTGAAGGTAAAGGCTATTTTTGCCTTTCTTTGTGACCTCAGTTAGCACTTTTCTTGACACATGCTAGACATTTAATAAACAATTTTTAGCATCCAGGATGCATTGAGAAGCTTATTATTATCTACTATCCCTGCTTGATTCTTGACATCTTGATTGATGTGCCCCAGTTGGTCCACATTTCTAGTGTAGTTTTGTGTTCACTTGAGTCACCTCAGTTCGGAAAGAACATTGATAAACTAGACAGTATCCACACTGAGTCAATCAGAATGGGGAAAGACTTGGAGATTCAGTTAGAGTAATGAGGGATTTTTAGTTTAGAGAAAAGAAAACCTAGGGGGAACATGACAGATGTTTTCAAATCTTTGAAGGGATGTCATGTAAAAGAGAAATTAAATTTGCCATGCTTGACCAAAGAAGTCAGAATCAGGAGCAATGGATGGAAGTGGCAAAAAAGGAAATTTAGGCTTGATGCAAGGGAAAAACTTTTAACTCATTGAGCTTTCCAAAAATGAGATTGTCTGCTTTTGAAGGAAGTAGGCTCCTCCTTGTTAGGGGGTCTTCAAGTAAAGGCTCTATGACCATTTGCTGTGCATGTTGTAGAATGGATTCTTGTGCAGGTGTGGTTTGGACCAGAGGGCCCCCAGGCCCCTTCCAGTGCCAAAATCCCATAATTCTGTCTGTCCCAAAATCTGGTCCAGTATGGACCCAAGCCATTCTTCCCAGAGTGTTTTCACTAATTGCTTCTAGACTGGAAATAACATCCGCCATGCCCTAGCATTATGCTCGGGGTGGCTTGACAAGAGTAAAACCCTTAAGAGTGTCTATGCTAAAGCCTGGTGGCTCTGATGTTTTTCGTAGATATCCCTGCAATTCACCAGAGCTGCAGAATTACCAAGCAACTTTTTTTTCCTCAGGACACTGCAGCTGCAGAAGAAGAATCTTTGGTTTTTTATTTACCCAGCACTCCAACAAAGGCATAGGGGGCCTTTCAAACTCAACATATTCAGAACAGAAGTCATCCTCTCCACTTCAAATTCCCTATTACTGCCAAGGGCACCATCGTTCTTCCAGTCACCCAGGCTCAAAAAGGAAATGCATCCCCCCCACCTTCCTCCTTTCTTTCTTTTTTTTTTTTTACTCCCTTTAGCTTACATAAGCTTTTTTATGTAAGCTAAAGGGAGAGGTGTTTATATAAGGGAAGAGGCAGTGTGGTACAGTGAATAGAGTACCAGACTTGAAGCAGGAAAACCTGGGTTTCTGAATTCTGTCTCAGAGATGTGTGCATGTGTGTGTAAATATATGTGTGTGTATGTATAGGCATATAAGTGTGCATATAGGTATGTATATATGTTATATGTATATGTGTATATATATGAGTGTATGTGCACGCCTATGTATGTGTATGTGTAGGTATTTGTAGATGTATGTATATGTATGTGTACCCATATATACATAAATGTATGTATATATGTCTGTCTCTGTGTATTCACACATGTATATGTGTACATATATGTGTGTATATATATGATAGATAGACAGATAGAGAGATTCTGAACAATTCATTTAACCTTTGTGAGTCTGTATGTCAGTTGGAGATGTTTCTAATTGCACCTGCCTCAGACTAATTATGAGACACAAATAAGGCGGTAACAAAAAAGACAGTAATTAAAGTTTTTTGGGTGTATGTGGCCTGGGCTCTCAGTGTCAGGAAGAGCTTCCTAGTGAGGAATCATATACACAATGCAGAGCTGCATCTGCTCTGCAAATTACACTCTTAAGGACTAATCAGGTTGTTATGGATTGTTATGAATTACTTGCCCAAGGTCATACAGCCAAGATGAGTTGGATGAAGGCAAGATTGAACCACCCCAGGTCCTCCTGATGCCAGGAGCAGCTCTTTATCCACTAGACAACATTAATTCTCATTTTTGTCTTCTGGCATTTATAGAGAGTTGTAAGGTTTACTGAACACGTTTCATATGACAACTCTTGTAGTTCTCACAATACCCCTATGAGGTAGAGTGCTTTTACTATCAGAATTTTACAGGGGAAGAAACTGAAGACCAGAGAAGCAGAATGTATATGGAGCCCTTCGTATGCTTTAAAATTCTGCATAATTGTGAGGTATCATTATTGTTTGGTAGGGGAGGTTTGGTGCAGTGCTAGTGTTTTTGGTCCTTTTTTCTTCCTGTAGTTGCCTGCTGTACTGCTTTTAAATGGGTGTGGGGGGAGGGAAGGCTCGAATTGGGGTTTTTTTGGTTTGTTTTTCTACAGAATATTAAACCCTAGGGTGTTGAGCTTGTTCCCTGTTTTCTTGTTTCTATTCCTTATCACTAGGGGGATATCTAAAGCGAGTGAACTAATGATCTTAAAGGCATGTAGCAGCACCCTCAAACTTACCAAAATGAACGAAAAAATACCAAGGCCCCACCTCAGCAATGCCAGCCATCCCTTGAAAACCTGTCAGCTTTTTGACATCATGTGACAAGAGTCCACAGGGAGGAAGACTGGGAAGAAGAATGGCTTTCTCCACTCAAACCATATTAATTTTTCATGATGGTCTCAACCTTACAGGGCTTTTCCATGTAAGAGGAGACATTTTGAACGCCACGTTCAGAAACAAGCCAGATGATTTGCAATATGAGGAGCAAATAAAATGACCACATTCTAGTCCCTAATCTTTTTTCCCTTAATAGCTAGATGAATCTTAGAGTCTAAATTTATTCAGGCTCTTGTTTTAAACCAAAAGATGCCCACTTGATTTAAAAACAAAACTCTTCCACCTGGCTTTTAAAAATGGATTTCTAAATAGGTTCCTCTTAGCTTCCCAAAGGATTTGTCAGCTCTTCCCTCAGTTCTGGCCCTTAGAAATTGATTAATTTCTGAGGAATAGGCACAAATGGAAGTCAGAGCTGACGCCTATTAGCGATTCTTAGTGATCTCGGAGGTGAATTCTGCTTTGCATTGCAAAATGGTGGTGACTACCCTTCCTAGACTGTATCCCCAGTGGCTATATCACAAAGCATGTGGGGGGCAGGGGGTTCCGAATTTATCCAGATCCCAGGGCTGATCCGCGAGCACAGTAGACATTAGCCAAGTAGCTGAGCTCCCCTAGCAGTCTGGGGGGAGGGGGGTTGATGCCCACAGATATATCGATTGATTGACATACTGAAAAGTCTGGCAGTAGCAGCTTTCCTAAACTCAGTATATTGTTTCAGGCAGTCTAGAGAGAAAAATCACAATATGTGTACAGCTGCAGACTAACCTCTTTTCTTTCCACAAGATCCCCTTTTCACAGACAGTTGCATTTGAAAACATTCGTTTTTCCATTGTCACTGGAAAAAAATGACAAGAGGTCAGAGCATTCTTTGAAGTATAGAGGGGTGAGAAAATGAGGGAGATGGGAACTAAGTATCACTGGGATGCAAGCACTAGGCTGTTGCTAGGGGAAGGCCTATCCAGGGCCACTCTGAGGGACAAAGCAAACAAGATCCTCCTCCCATCTTCTCTCCAATCATCTATATGCGGGTAGAACCCTGTTCTTGTGGACATCCAAAGGGTGTTAAAAGGAGTCATGCACCACCGTGTATTTATTTTGTCTGTACCTTCACCTATGCAACCGTGAACATGCATCCTGGCATCCTCTCAAGAGAACAGAAGCTCCTTGAGAGCAGGAATCATCTTACATTTTTCTGTGTTTGCAGAAAATAATAATAATAGCGTTCTGGGTTTGTCGTTGTTGTTTAGTCTGGATTTATGATTTCATTTGTGTATGGAGCTCCCTTGTGAGAAACCCACATCCGCAAAGCCAAATGGGGAATGTTCTGTAATTTATAATCTTAGAGACTTGTCTGAGGTCACGAGGGCTTCAGTGACTTGTGCAGGGTCACACAGCCAGCACATGGAAGAAGCAGGAAGCCTTCCTGACCAAAGCATACTGTCTATCAACAATGCTGCCCTACCTCTCATTAATAACATCACTTGGAACATATAGAAAGCCTATTATTTGTTTTATTGCTTGATAAAGGGGTAGGTTTAAAGCCTGAGGGGCAACCTCAGTTTGCCTTAGTGATGAGACTAAGTGTGTCATGGATTTATAGGAGGCATGTAAGCCTGAGTGTGCACAAGCATCCTCTCTCCTCTCCATGGGCTGCTTTTCTTCGCCTCCAAGCAAGATTCCACCTCCTGGGCTCTAGGTGACAGTTTCATCAAGATTTAGTGACAGGTAAATTTCCCTACCTTCCCAGTTCCTAAGGACATATCTCTGTCTTGGCTGCATTGATTCCTGTCCTCTCCTTTATTGTCAGCAGTATCTGAAATCCTGCCATTCATCAGTAAGCACGTGATTCTATGAATCCTACATTTTCACAGGCTCTAGCACAAATTAGAAACCTCATCGTCCATTCTTTTCCAAGCTATCCCCCTGACTAGGTGGGTTTTATTGGAAGGAAAGAAATGCAGGTGTAGATTAGAAAGGAGAGCTCTCTAAGGCGCCAGGTCTAAACCTGGGAAACTGGCAAGAGTTCCAAGTAGGACGCTGAAAAGAGGGAGAGTCTGACCTTTCTTGTCCCTCCACCACACCCCACCTCCAACACTGCCTGGTACATAATAGGAGCTCAATAAAAATCAGTTGATTAACGACTGTAGAAAATACACCCCCATACACACACACATACCACACACACACATACACACACACACACACACACACATCACATATGCAGCACAACCCACACTCATACAAAGGCAAATTAAATTGTTATATGCAACATCATTCTACCCCCAAATCAACTAAACTAAATGAGTCCCTGGATGAAAATGCACTTAGGAAAAAGTAGTATAAAGTGAAAGTGAAAAATGAAGTCTGAGCTGAGAGGTGTAGCATTGTTCTAGGGTCAATCTGCAGAGGAATAATTTAGCCAGATTCTCTACAGCCCAGGTCTGCATTCCCTATTCTTTGCTTGCCCCACCTTTCCAAATCTCTCTCTCTGTCTCTCT
>CM053623.1:428028576-428043100 GCA_028646595.1 Phalanger gymnotis | reverse complement strand
TGGGGGTGTCTAGGACTATTGCACCCAAGTCCTCATTCATTTCAGTGCCATGCGCCCTCAATTATCAATCAACCAATAGAACTTTATTAGCATTAGGGAAAGGCATTTATTAAAAACAGTGATAGAAAAGGCAATTGTTACAGAAATACTCCCCCCAAATGAGAGGCACACTTGCTCTTTGCACACACAAGCAGGCTGAGTGACTTAGTATATCTGAACCAAAGGCTCAAATTATGTCTGTGTGTATGAGCGTGTATGTGTGTATGCATATTCGTTTTGACTGAGTATATGCTTCTTTTGAGCTACTAAAGAGATTAAGGTGAAAGATAGAAAAAATAGCAGGAAAAAACTGCATGACAGTGAAAGCTATTTATGCCTTGGAAAAACGAAATATTGGCTTAAAATCTGCACTGCTACCATCCCCCTTTCCCAAATCTTTCCTTCATGACACTGGAATCAGGAGACCTTGGTTTTAGATCTTGAGCTGCCACCAAATGACCTTGGACAAGTCAGCTGGACTTTTCGATCTTCAATTTCTTCATCTGTATAATAGACTATTAATATCCTATCTCTCAGGACTGATATGAGAGTAAAATAAGATAATTTACAGAAATGCTGGGTGACTCTGTGGATTGAGCACTGGACTTGGAGTCAGAAAGTCCTGAGTTCAAGTTCAGTTTCAGGTTAGCCACATGATCCTGATCAAGTCACATTGGCTGTATGCCTCAGTTTCTTCATCTGCAAAATGGGGATAATGATAACATATATCCCCCTAGGATGTGGTGAGGATCAAATGAGAGAATATGTGTAAAATGTTTTGCAAACCTTAAAGTGCTATCTAAATGCTAGCTTTTGTTATTTACATCATCACAAGCTAATACCCTTTTTTATTGTTGAGTGGAAAATTTAACAGAAAAAAATTCAGATTCGTTATCTCAGACTGGACTGAATTACTTAGTAGGCTAAAATGTTGGGAATATCTGCACTAGACAATGAAAATTATTTTTTTGCTCAGGACTTGTGATTTCCAGGGAACTTCAGTTATGGAAATCCCCTCCACTAAAGCAAAGTGACAACTCCTTTGCAATCTCTCATCTTGGAGAGCTGCCTGGGATTCTGAGAGATTAAGTAGCCTTCACTGGTCACACAGCTAGGAGGTGTCAGAGGCTCAAGTGGACTCCAAGTCTTTCTGGATTCAAGCCTGGCCCTTGAGCTATTAGGCCATGCTGCCTCTCACAAGAGCCCCTTAGTAGCGCCCATATGGTGTTTTGTGCTGGCACTTTTGCTCTGAAATCTTTGGTCTCCTATTGTCCAGACAGATGGTTAGACTGGCAAATGACTAACAAAGATCCATATAATGAACATATCATTGAACTTGTCCCTCAGTACATACGTTTTGAGCAGACACTCTCATGGACAATAAGAATAGAAGAGGAAGGTGAAAGCTAACTAGATTGCATTTGATGTCTTTGACGATCCACAAGATTCTCCCTGAAACAAGTGTCCCATCTTTTTTTAAGACATTAGTATTTTTGTAATTCGATATGGAACAGAGTCATCTAGTGAATCAAAATCTCTGATGAGTCAAAAGACAATGGAGAGATGCATGGTGGGTATGAATGGACTGCTGCATTGAATTCATGATTTACAGGCGAAGAGTAGTGTCAAAGCTATCATGGGAGTGATATGTAACCAGAAAAAAGAGCAAATCATTCATGGAGTAAGAGTAAGACAATTGGACGTTCCATATACTGGAGTAGTAACCAAGAAATGCGAAAAACGTCCTGGGGATAGTTTGATCATCTAATTCAGTCTTCTGGTTTTTCAAAAAAGAAAATTGAAGCCCAAGGACATTGATTGACTTCCTCAAATAGTGAATGGCATAAGGATTTGAACCTAGGTTTTTGGTCTCCAAGTCCAATCATTTTCCATTACCCTGTGGAATGGATAATGCATCATATAAGAAGAGACATTCAACAAAAGAGCATGAGAAGCTGTGTCACTTCTGTTGGAGAATTAATAGGCCTTGAAGTGAAGAAAAGCTCAATTCTACTAACATACAGGTTGCATAGGGAAAATGTAGCGTAAGGGCCCTATCTGGGCAAACTCTCTGTGTCTCATTTGCCACATCTGTAAAATGAGAGTTTGGACTCAGTGTCCTCTAAAGTCTCTTCTGGCTCTAAATCTGTGATCCTATGAGCCTGTGACGGAAAGGACTTATCTGGCTAGCAATGCGAATCAGGTAGCCAGAAGTACAAGGGAACCTAATCAATCTTCTACTTTTTAAAATAAGCCAAGATTCTGGTAATGATGAGATGGAAAATTCCAGATGGATTGTGTGATGACAAAAATCCTTTAATCATCAACAGAGAGTCAGTTTTTATCACCATTAGCAGAGGAAGACTTTAAAAACTGTCTGAACAAGCTACAGCATTAGGACAAAACTGTCCAATTTACTCTTTTTCAAAGGCCTAGAGTTATCGTGTTTACTGATATCATGTATTACTGAAACCGATACAGTGTTCATGATTTTTTTCAAGTGTCCTACCTGGTGCCTTGACTTTTGAAAGAGTAAAAGAAGTAAAACAAAGTCTCTTTGTGGGAAGGGCTGTGTTTTCTTATCCTTTGTATGTCCTTCAGTGCCTAGCACAGTGTAGCAAGTATTTCAGAAATAATCATTGAATCAGTGAATGAAGAAACTAGCAAAGGCAATTGATTTTTTAAAAAAATAAAATGTTTATATTATTTTCGGTCCATTAGCTGGAGGTTGTAAAGATTACTTTTGAGGTCCCTTCCATCTCTGAAATAGTCATGCCTTTATCCAATGTGTTCACTTAAAATAAAAAAGTGTTGCTGCCCATAAGACAAAGGACAGATCTCTAGTGCACTCCACTAGTGTCTGTCTCTCTGTCTTTCCTTTTGTCTCTCTTTCTCTCTCTCCTCTCCTCTGTTTCCTCTTTTTTCTCTTTCTCTTTTTTTCTTTCTCTCACAATTGACATCAGTCCAGTAACTTTTCTTTGACTGTGGTCATCCAATCAGCTTCAAATTCTCCTAACTGTACTATCATTGAGTTTCCTTTCCATCTGTTTTTCATCAATGCCTCCCTTTCCCCCAACAAGATGAACAACTCTGTTGGAGACTCCTATGGTCATGAACTTCCCAAGTCTTACTCAGAGCTGCTGGATTTATCTGGGACATCAGGGAGAAGCAGACTCCAGCTTTTGAAAAAAGATTCTGGAAAGTTCTCCATGTGGCATAGTGGATATAGAGAATGACTTGGAGTCAGGAAGGCTTGTGTTTGAATTCCTCCTCAGATACTTCTGAGCTGTGTGACCCTGGGTGAAAATTACTGATAAAATAGCTATCATTTATATTGCTTTTAAAGTTTGCAAAGTACTTTACAAATATCTCATATTTTTCCTCACAACATCTTTGGAAAATAGGTACTGTTATTATGCCCATTTTGTAAATGAAGAAACTGAGGCAGTCTCTTGGTCAGGATCACATAGCTAGTAAGGTAAATGAGGTCACATTTGAACTCAAGTCCTCTGAAATATAAATCCAACACTTTCCCCACTGTGCTACCTATTTGCCTCTCTCAGTCTCAGTTACCTCATCTGTAAAATAGACATAATGATAGTCCCTACTTCATACAACTGTTGGCAAGACCCAATGAGGTACATAGACAAAAGCACTTTGCATACCTTATAGCTATATATGTTAGCTATTATTATTAACTATCCTTCACACAAAGAAATTTTCACACAGTTGTTTCTATTCTTATTGACAATGTAACCTATGTATTGATGTTTTATATTGGTTATACCCTTATAAACATAATTCTGCAAAGGACACGGAAAAATTTGTAAGAAGGTAGAATGTTGGGCATAGCTAGGTGGTGCAGTAAGTAGAGCATGGGCCTTAGAGTCAGGAGGACCTGAGTTCAAATCTGGCCTCACACACTTGACACACTTACTAGCTGTGTGACCTTGGGCAAGTCACTTAACCCCAATTTCCCTGCCCTTCCCCCTCCAAAACAAACAAAAAAAGAAGAGAGAATATTCTGGGCTACATATGGACCAAAACTGGACCAGCAGTACCAAGGTTACAAGAGATACCCCATCTGAACATCTAATTAGAGTTCCTTGGCTTTGTGAAGTAAAGCTATGTGGTCTATTCAGATTTTGGCTCACTTCTTTTTTCTGAGTCATTCTTGCACTTTTTGAAAAATGAACTTGGACAAACAGATCTGAGTGCATAAAGCTCTTGTAGAGGCAACCTGCTGTACTGGACAAAGGATGAGCTTGGAGTTGAGCAGATTTTGGCTTACTTCCCTTCTCAGATCCTTACAATGTCCTTAAGCAATTCTATCGGCTTTTTGCAGCCTCAGTTCACATCTGAAAATGGCAGTAATAGTTATCTCACAGGATTGCTGTGAGCTTCAAATGAGATCATTGCTATAAAGTGCTTTACAATTCTTAAAATTCTGTGCAAATGTTAATTATTATTATTATCAGTTTAGATGTGTGTCTTCTATGATTTTTTTGAGGTTAAATAAAGACTGTCCACCTTCAAGCTTGTGTACTTGCTTGCATGGGAGCTGAGGGCCCTTTTCTATTGTGGAGACCTACATAGGAACCTGCTTCTGATGTTTCCAAGGGAAGCCCTGGGTGGGAGCACGAGCCAGAAGGGCTTTTGAGAGGCACGCTGAAGACTGAACTCGATCCATGTGTCCAGAGCTTTAGTTCTGGGATGCGAGTTTTATTTAGAATTCCTTAACCCAAATTCAAAGAGAACCCTGGGCCTGACTGTACTTGCTGGCAATGTCAGCCTGTGAAAAATCAGCTTCATTCCTACGTGAAAACTAGTTTTAGAAAGTGAGGTGTGTTTTTTTTACCAGTTCTGTTTCTTTTATATTCCACTAAAAAAGGAAGGTGACTTTGAACTAGGAAGTGGAATCACTTCAAAGATTATGGATACTCACTGTTCTACCTTCTTCCCCAGGCGTTTTGAGATGAAAGTAGATACCAGACATAAACTTTTTTAGCTTAGTTTGGAACCAGTTTTCAATAGCCACCAGCCCGAACCTTCCCAAGTCCCTCCTCCTACCCTATAATTCAATGGAGCCTCTACTCAGGCTCTGCACTCTCTTGGGACCACACAAACAGGATATGTCACTTTAGGCCAATCCTGGATGGGGCGGTAGGTGGGGGGGATCCCAAGCTGACACAACAGTTAAGATGGAGACCCATTGGTATCCTGTAGGTAAGGAATTCCATTGCTCATGTGGCCCTGTCTGAGTTTCCTGCATTTAAAATCCAACAGCCTCCTGCAAAACAGTTAAATACTGCAGTAACTGGCTTGGTAATGAATACTCAACCAGATTAGATCATCAGAAGCTTCTTTCCTAATGGTTCCTCTGAGTCTGTTGTTAATTGCTTCTAAAAGAAAGAGTGGCTGGTCATACAACAGCCAACTTTTACTGCATGAGATAACCTAAGTGCCCAGATTTCCTTTCCTTTCTGTTTGATAGTTACTCAAGACATGTATTTTGCAGATTGTCTAAGTTTATTTCCAGTAAGGCATCTCTATTGTGGCCATGGGGAGCTCGCATGTCAAATGTGTCTGATAGTTTGATTTGTTCCTGATAATCATGGATTCTCCCACAGCTCTTTGGGGGGTGGGTTATTTTCCTTTTCATTCTGAACCATGCCTGGCAAAAGGCGAGAGACCGACCTTACATGCACAATGAGCATCCCTCCTCTTGGCTCAATCATTGGACAGAGACAAAAGGACTGCACAGTTCTGAGAGGGAATCTGTCAGTCTTTACCCAAACAAGGCCAGATCAGGCAAAATTTCTCCACCAGAACCTTTTGTGCACTTTGCACCCCCCTAATAACCTTGTAATCAGCAGAAAGCATCTGATAAAATCAATTAATTCTAAAATAACATGGACTTGCACGAAGAATTGTTGCTGTTTGTCCTTCAGAGGACCATGACATAAAGGAGGTGATGCCATGACATGCAAGTAAAAGAACAGCAACATTTTAAAAAAGGATGCTGAGCTTAATTGAAAGGAGTGAATCTTTAATAATGAAATTTCAGACATGAGTGAGAGCGAAAGATTTTGTTTTTATTTGAGAGTGGAGGTGGGGGTCTTCTTCACATCCCCTGCCTACTCCTCTGTCTATAAGGCTAGCCCCGTGCCCAGGCCATAGTTCTTATCTGGATTTAGTGAATTATCCAGATTAAGATACATCAAAAACATCCAAGTCATACCGATGTACTAAATAAATAACTGCTTTAGTTAAGGGAACTGTGTGTGTGTGTGTGTGTGTGTGTGTGTGTGTGTGTGTGTGTATATAAGAGGAAGATGGGAACAGAAAATAAGCCAGATAAAATCTGTATTTTGTATCCCATATCATGTAAATTCTCTGAATAGAACTCAGGTGATTCATGCTAATACACAAACTATTAGCATAAACTCCCCCAACAGCAGCCATCATGGCTTGTCTTACTCATGTAAAGGTTAAGTGGCTCACAGTGAGGAAGCTCCAGAGACACAATCCAAAACTAGGTCTTGTGGACTCCAAGCTCAGCACGCCAGCCCTAAGGCCACCCTGCTTTCCTCGTGCTATTTATAATCTTTTGATTCAGGATTTCCAATCACAAGCACTGTTCTTAATTAAGTTCTATCTTAGCTTCAGAAATTAACCAAATCTGGCCTTTCTTCCTCAGCATCACAAGAAATCGAACAAAAAACAAGTCACTGTCTATATATATATGTTTACATATATACAGAAAGAGACAGAGATGGAGACAGAGAGACAAAGAGAGATAGAGAGAGACATACAAAGACAGAGACAGAGCTAGAGGGCCAGAGACAGAAATAGAGGGAACACACAGACAGATACAGGTTAGAGATACAGGCAGAGACAGGGTCCTAGTCTGATTCAAAGACTTCAGAATAAATCATGAACAGGAAGTAGAAATGGTAATACTTAAGGAAATAAAATTTTAATGAGCATGTTCTGAACATAATTAAATCTTTTCTCCTAAGAAAAAAGGGAAAGTGGTTGAAATGGGTGCCAAATTTAACTATTTTTTCCCATCACCTTACCACCTTATTTTAGCTTTTAAGTTGGTGTGGCTCATGAGTCAACCTGACAGATAATTCCTCATCCCTTTTGTTTTGGATGCCACACAAGAAAACATGTGGATTTTATTAGGGACACTGCTTTAAAATTCCTAGTTTCAGAATTTGGGGTGGATTGAGCTGAAGCAGAGATCTTGTTGCCTTCCCAGTTCAATTAAATCCTGTGAGATCAAACCTTCCAGCTGGAGGGGTTTAGGAGGTTTCAGACAGTCAGCCAAGCCATCAAGGGCCTTCTCTAGTGCCCTCAGCACCCCGAAGTTTTTCTTTGCTACAGTTGTCTACTGGCTGAATGGAAGAAAAGGAAACCACTTCAGCACCTTCAAGGACAGAGAAAACAAAGAGACCTACAGAGAGTGAGCGTGCCAGCCTAGTTACCGAATACTAGGAGATGTCACATCACAGCTCAAGAGCTCAGGAAGGGGGAAGCAAGGTTA
Source organism: Phalanger gymnotis (assembly GCA_028646595.1). Lineage (NCBI taxonomy): Eukaryota > Metazoa > Chordata > Mammalia > Diprotodontia > Phalangeridae > Phalanger > Phalanger gymnotis. The sequence goes on along the minus strand of CM053623.1, from coordinate 428,035,509 downwards.
CAGAGGGGTAAAGGGCTGATGCAAAATAATTTTTAAAAAAAATTAATGCAGGGAATAGAGTTGAGTCGAACTAACCTATCCCTCCATCAGTTTCAAGATTTTATTTTTTTAAGCACAGAAAGCTATTTGGCCCTCTGGATGACAAGAGTTATTGCATTAATAAATTGTTAGGAAGATGTGTTCATATTCCATGAAACATCATTACTAAAAGTCGCCATTTCTAAATTGTGACAATATAGAAAAAATGTGGTCAATTGTGGCTGTTTATTTGGATGTAACATATATGCACTTGGTCGTTTTACCAATACCACCTTTCATAAAGGGTGCTAAACTGAAGAGATAAATTAAACCGATTTTTGTTTTTATTGCCTTACAGATAGCAGAGTCATTCGGAAGTGAGCTGGAAACGTGTTCTAATGAGGGCTCCAGTGTAAATCAATAATTCATCCTCGTGTATCTTCTTTCACTTTGCTGGCAATTGCAGACAAAATTAATGGAAGCCTCTGGCAACCAAAAATAAAAAGATTAAAAAAAGACTCCACCATATTTCCCCAGTAAAGCAGCAGACTTTTCAGGGCAAATAGCACCAGGCCTTGATGGCTTTCGTGTTATTTGCTTGGGAAACAGGTTAAGCTGTGCTTATTGAGTCAGACCTGCTTTGTGTCTTGAACTGTGTCATTTGAACATTGAATAACCAGTTTCTCTGATTACTTAAAATTGCATAGGTCACAAAGGCTGGGAAGGGCTACCACCTGCTCCCATGCAAGGAGGAGCCACATCAGAGAGATCGTCGATGCATTCAAATATTAAAAGAAAGCCATCTCCCCAAATTTTCCATTTGTAAGCTGCATTATTCCTTTTGGGCCACTAGAGGGATCAATTAGTGGAAACTTGGGGGAACAAGATCTCAGGTCTTACTTGTCTAATAAAGAGTGGTAGAATAGTGGTAACCAGGCAGCGGTCAGGGCTGGAAGGTGGAAAGAGTGCTGTATTTGGAGTCAGAGGATCTGAGTTCAAATTCCACCTCTCCCAGTTGCTACCTGTGTGACTTTGGAGAAGTACTTGAATTTCACTGGGCCTCAGTTTCCCTACTTGTCAAATGAGGCATTTGGATGAGATGGCCTCTGAAATCCCTTTCATTGTCTTCTGATGTAAGTGTGAATCCAAGCTCTGACACTTACTATCCTTGTGACATCAGGCAAGTCACCTTAACTCTCTGGACCTTACCTTTTTCAAAGCAAGAGAGATGTTGGTTCCATACCCTTACCTCAATAATTAGGGGAGCCTAGGCTTTTCACTGGAGTCATTCAATCAGAGTAATGAAATAGATGTGACCAAAATCTCTCTATGGAATCAACCAAAGGCATAAACTGGCTGTGAACAATCAGTCAATGGAGGCAAAAGTGCTTTTGAGTCATTGGATGAAAGCAAATGTGGCCACACAGGAAATGTGTTGTGGGTGGGCTGAGAAGAATCAGTCAGTCCTATTAGGACCTGGATAAACACAGCAAGCCAGCTTAGAATCCAAGATTCCAATAAAAGACAAATCTAGTGTCTTTTCCCTTTCTCTTCTCCTTGAACAGAGCAAACTCTGTGCCCAGATCCTGTATGACATAAAAAAATGAGGTGGGTGGATTGGAGAGGCCTAAAGTCTCTTTGTGCTCTGAATTTCAATCCTATAAGCCAAGCATGAGTGCAGGCATACGTAATTATCATAAATCAGAAGCCAGGAATCACTAGTTAAGAAAACCAAGTTGTACATAGGTGTGTTTCTTGCAATATTACATACTCCATATGTATTCCTTTATTGATTGAGGTCCATAAGGAGCAGAAGATTCCAGAAGAGGAAAAGGAACAAATAGGTATTAGGTCAGAGTAGGCAAAAGGTTGTAAATCCAGGCAATTTAAGGCACCAAAAATGAAAGCGTCATGCTTTGAAACAAAGATGGCTTTAGTCAAGAATTTCTTAATTTTTTCCCATGAGGATACAAACAGATCCCAGAGCATGTGTGTGTGTGTGTGTGTGTGTGTGTGTGTGTGTGTGTGTGTGTGTGTGTGTATTGATAGTCTTAAACTCAACTGTTTCTGAAATGTTTGGGAGACTTTGTGGTTTGCTTGATCTTATCAGTTCACATATGATAGGCCATAATCAGTATTTGACGTCATAGAGATGAGCCCTGACAAAATTTTTGAAATTGGTTGTCATGACCTTCCCTTTTCAACATCCTTCTCCTGAACCTACCAGTCTCATTCTTCATGCTGTGCCTTATGTTACTAACCCCTTCCTCCAAGCCAAAATTTGCCAATCCTGGGAAGCAGTTATTGGTGAGAATTTAACAACCAGCTCTCTAGAAAAAAAAAAAAACAAAAAACAATGTACACAGGATATACTTTTTAAGTTTTAATCTGCATTATGGAGATTTTTTTTCATCTTGTTCTTAAATCTAGACAATAAAAAACAATAAATCAGGCTCTGATATGTAGCACGTGCCCATTTCCAAGATGTAAATGCTCACTCTGGAAATTTAGTGATTAGCTCTCATAAGCCCTGGCACTCCGCTGCCAGGATACCCTATAGCATATTACTTTCACCATGGCTCATCTCTTTAGGACTCAAGGCTGTAAATAGCTAAACTTTTGAATTAATTTGTGCTAATATGAAAGAGTTAGAAGGTAACACACATGAATTTTAAGTATGACCTTCTGGAGACATTTGTCTTCATTCTCTAATCTATTAGAAAAGGTGAAAAATTAGGGACAGCTAGGTGGTACAGTGGGCAGAGCACTGGCCCTGGATTCAGGAGGACCTGAATTCAAATTTAGCCTCAGACACTTACTAACTGTGTGCCCCTGGGCAAGCCACTTAACCCCAGCTGCCTCTAAAAAAAAGAAAAGAGGAAATTTTTCAAATCAAGTCAAAGAATAAGCCAGGACTAAACCAGGCCAGGAAGGAGATATTTGAGGAATAGGAGGGCAATTTGCAGTTGCCAAAATGCATATGGCTTAGGTCACTTCCTGTTCTTTTAGTGTGTATGTTCAGTCAAACTGTCCATCTCTATGTAGTGCGGAATTCAAAATGAAAGGGAACAGCTTTTTTTAACCTCAATGGCTCCAAATTAAATTTCAAGTTCTCTTGTCTTCAATATGTTTATTTATGAGAAATACAGTCTAATTCAACAAACACTTAATTAGTGCCTACTATATACAAAACATTGTGTGTAAAGCAAGGATAGATGCTGATATAAGTTAGACATAACCTCCGCCCTTAAGAAGCTTACAGTCTGCATACTAATATCAGTAAATGAGCAGTAGCTGAAATATTGCCCTCTGGAAACTATTCATTAAGAAAGGCAATTTTTCATTTCTTCATTTTTCTTCTCACTTCCTCGGGATAAATTCGATATTTAGAACTGATTACTCAACTTGACAGGAAAACCTATTGATTTATTACCAGGTCAAACTGCCAACTTTGAAGCCTGAGTCGAAAACTCATGTAATTTTATCCCTTGAAGGAAATGCAAAAAGCTTCGTGCTAATCAGCTACACAAGTCTGAATAATAAAAATGTTCAGGTGCTTGGATATTTATTTCACTTTGCCCATTCAGCCAAAGTAGATTTTCTGATTTATGGTGTCCTTGTAATTTTTTAATGAAAACTTTTCCATAAATTAAATGAATAGATATATTATTAAATTTAATTATCCCCCTACATTGCCTACAGCTTTTAAATATTACAGCAACCTGAACAAAGAAAAATGAAAAGAAACAGAGACCGCAAAAATATTCATGTTCATACATAACCTGAGTAACATTGAAAGTAGTAAAAAAAAATTGGCTTTGGCTTACTCTGTGTTTCCTTTCCTATACATATAACATACCATAAAGCAAAATAACAGATTTAGGAAGGATCTCTGAGTCAGATCATACCCGATCCGGAATGCCCTCTACAAAGTCATTCATTCATTCATTTTGTCACTTGGTCAGTCAATAAGTATTTACTGCATGCCAGGTACTATACTAAGTTCTGGGAATGCAAAAAAACACAAAAACAAAGAAATACTAAGTTCTGGGAATACAAAAACACAGGACATTCCAGCGAGGGGAGAGAGAGAGAGAGAGAGAGAGAGAGAGAGAGAGAGAGAGAGAGAGAGAGAGAGAGAGAGAGACAGAGAGAGCCAGAGACAGAGAGAGACAGGGAGATACAGACACAGACACAGAGATCTGTTCACTAGGAGCTGGAGAGAAGGCCATAGAAGAGATGGGATAGGGAAGAGGGGAGTTGAGGAAGGGGAAAGTACTCCTGCAGAAAGTAGGATTTGAGCTGACTCTTGAAGGAAGCCAGGGAAGCCAAGAGTCTTATTCAATCAGTCAAAAAATTTTAGCCATCTACAGAATGCAAAGCAATGTGATAGCTGTTGGGATTTAAATATGAAAAATGGCATAGTATTTGCTTTCAAGAAGCTTACAATTAAATAGAGACAATAGGGCACATCGCAAATGTGTGTAATGCAATATAGAATGTGATGACAGAAAGGTTGAGGATAGGAAAATCATTTTCACCTGAAGGATTCAGGGAAGACTTCATGGAGAAGGTGACCGCTCCCATATCTTGATTTTGAAGGAAGAAGATTTCAACAGGAATCGAGTGTACTCTGGACACAAATATATAGAGTTGGGAGAGGGCTAGATGAGAATGGAAATGTCTAGTACTGTTTATGTAACTGCTTGGAGACCTGGATTCAAATCTTGCCTGATAAACAACTCACTTGGCCTACTTGAGGCTATTAGATCCTTCATTTGTACAGTAGGAATGGGTCCCTCCCTGGTAGCCCCCTACCCCAACAAAATCACAATTCTGGATGAAAGGAAGTCTATGAAAAGATATCTTTGTTTCATAAGATCCCAAATTTAGAGCTGGAAAGTATATTAGAGGTCTCCTAGTCCAGCTTTCTCATTTTATAGATACAGAAAATGACTATCAGAGAGTTTAAGTGATTTGCACATAGTATATAGAAGAACCAGTATTCAAATCCAGGTCCTCTGACTCTAGAACCAGTGCTCGTTCCACTCTCTGTAGCACATTGCCTCTCTGCATGTAGTAGGCACTTAATAAATGTTTGAGGAATTGAATTTAATTGAATAAAATTTCTGATCTTAATCACTTGAAAAAGTGAATGTAGCTTCCTCACAGTCCTGACTTACTTACCAGTATCAGACTTTGGCTCTACTTAGGAATGCTAGTGTTAGCTCTTCTTTGGCTACTGGCAGAACTCATTAATTTTGTTAGGAGTGTTGTTCGTTCATTTCAGACTCTGCATGACCCCATTCAGAGTTTTCTTGCAAAGGTAATGGAACGGTTTGCCACGTCTTTCTCCAGCTCATTTTACAGATGAAACTGAGGAAAGCAGGGTTAAGTGACTTGCCCAGGGTCACACAGCTAGTAAGTGTCTGAAGACAGATTTGAATCTGGGAAGACTCACTCATTTTCCTGACTCCAGGCCCAGCACTCTATCCAACGTATCGCCTAGCTGAGTTTCGTAGGAGTAAAGCATAGCAATAAGAACGCATATTTACTTAATATTTTATCATATTTGGGAAAATGGAGCAAAGGTTACTGGTGTCACAGAATTTTAGAGCTGGGAAGAACTTTGGGGTTTCTTATCCAGGCTCTTTATTTGCGTGGATGGTGGCACCAAGATCCATGGAGGACGTGATTTGCCAAGATTACACAAAATAAACACGAGAGCCAATGTTATACTAGAACAGAAGATATCCATCAATAACACAACTATCAAGGCTGGTTGTTACATTTTCTACTTCTGGAGGCTGCAGGATCAAGAATGGAAACCAGCCAAGCAGGAAGCAATTGTGTGGTGAGGCGGGGACACTAGAGTAACTGAATGAGAGGAATGGGCAATGGGCACCGGTGAGGCGGGATTGGGCATGTGAGAACAAAAGAAGAAGGTGGACTATTCGATTTAAAGCAAAAATGATTTTTTAAAAAGTAGATGATTTGTGAGCATTTAGAAAGGAAAGGAGTGATCACTGAAAGCCAACTTTGGTTCAGCTAGAATGGAAGATGTCATACCAAGCAAAACCTTTGGCATTTGAGCATCAAATGAGATAACATGAAAAGTGCTATCAAGAAGATGGCAGGTGGAAAGCAAAGACTAGCTTGAACTCCCCACCGAGTCCCTCCAAAAACCTATCAAAAATGGCTCTGAACCAATTCTAGAACTGCAGAACCCACAAATTAGCAGAGGGAAGCAGGGCTCTAGCCCAGGACAGCCTGGATGGTCTCTGGGTAAGGTCTATCCTGAACAGAGCTGGGAGCGGAGTGTAGTGGAGCACAGCCCAGCATGGGTGGCGCAGACAAACCAGACCAGGAGCCGGGTGGAGCGTGCCCTAGCACACTGAATCAGTGAGCTGCAGCAGTTACCAGGCTTCTAAACCCACAAACACTAAAGACAACAGAGAAGGTTAATGGGAAAAGCTGCTGGGGACAGAGTGAAAGAAGAAGTTTATAGTTTGGCCACTGCCCCGGGGGCAGCAGAGGTGGGGCAGCTTCAGAACTACAGCTGCAGTTGCTTCAGGCCCCATGCCCACCTGGTGGGAGGAATTAAGTGGCAGATCAGAGCAGGAGTGAAGAGCCTGCTGAAGATCTAAGTCCAGTCCAGGTTGGGGGTTCTTGGGGAAGGAGGAGTGCTGGTGTGGCAGAGCTGATGCATCCCCCCAAGCGTGGAACATAGAACACTTTACAAGCAGTCATACCCCACTGAAAAACTCAAGGGTCAAGTTAGTTGGCTGGGAATATGGCCAGGCAGCAAAAATGCACCCAGATTTAGTCTCAGACTTTGGAATCTTTCTTTGGTGACAAAGAAGACCAAAATATACAGCCAGAAGAAACCAACAAAGTCAAAGAGCCTACAACAAA
>CM053623.1:427950667-428028076 GCA_028646595.1 Phalanger gymnotis | reverse complement strand
GCTATCGAAATTCTATCATTATTATAGTTATAAAAATGGTCTTCGTTTAGTCCATGTGCACATAAGCTAGATCGTTCACATTGTACCCCTTTCTTTGAGTAACCTTCAAATTCCTCAGGAGATGAAATAGTGGAATACAATAAATGGGGCATTGGATTAAGAGGTGGGACACTTGAATCCATGCCTCCAGTCGCTAGATGACCTTAAAAATCAAATAATCCAACTCTGAGAAGAGATACAGGTGAACAGAGGGAGAGAGGGTTTCTTAACTTGATTGTGGATTGACTGAAAGAAGCCACATTTACAATTAATTCCTTGAGGAGTTAGTTGTGACCTAAGGGCCACTGGATTAAAAATTGGCAAGGGGGGTGAGAATGTTGTAGTCCTTCCCTCCCCCACTCCCAAGGGTGGGCAATGCTGCCTAGTCCCTAATCCTAGATCAACACCTGGATTGATTGCAAAATAAATCCAAGCAGCTAGGAGAAAATTTCCTCCCAAAAGTTCCTTCTTGGCAGTAGGAATGACAAAAACTGTTTTAAATTAACCAAAGCAGAATGCAAACATTTTTAATGACGCAAATTAACAAGAAGATCATTGCTGGTTTTTGCAAATTAATGTGGCCCCAAGGGATTAGGGACAGAATCTAACCCTGCTCCAGTGGGGATAGAGTGGTCAGTAAGACTGCAGCAGTCTCAGAGAGGACTTTCCTGAGCCAACCACTGCCTAATCGTCAGTTTCAGGCCTAGTGATGCCTCTAATGCAGCAGTGGGACCCAGTGACCTTAAGGTTAGCTGACTCCTCCTCTTCCCCCACACGTTTTGATTTAGGCAGGTAGTTCCTGTTGCATTTTGGCCCCAAAAGGATTGATGACTACAGACATTGCTCCAAAGTTCCCCAAGTAAATAGTAGTCCTGCTACTAAACTTTGGCAAGGAAGAACACATTTGGGAAGCAGAAGAAAGTATAGTCCATTTGCTTGTCTTCCCCAGATTCTGGGTATTTCTGATAGGACAAGAGAGAAGGAAGAGGAACACTAGAAAGCAAGTTTGAATGAAGACCCAGCAATTGATAGAAACCTGGTAGATAGCTCATGATGATGGGGACTACTGAGTGGGATGCCCCAAATACCAATGAGTTTCCCAGGCTGAACCCCAAACAAAAAGCCTTATTTATGTTGATCCCTGTAGCCGTCCCAGTCAATGACCACGTAGCATATAGGGTTTATATTTTGAACCATAATAACCGATTATTGGAGGGGCATCTAGGTGGTGAAGTAGACAGAATGCTAGACTATTCTTTGTGAGTTCAAATTTGGCTTCAGACACTTACTATCTATACGACCCTGGGTAATTCACTTACCTTTTGCCTCAGTTTCCTCTTCTATAAAATGACCTGGAGAAGAAAATGGCAAACCACTCCAGTATCTCTGCCAAGAAAATCTCAAATGAGGTCACAGAAATTGTACAAGACAGAAAAATGACAGCAACAACCAATTATTGGAGCCCCATTGCCATTTGTAGCAATTAGGTATCCTAGCCACCCAGATAACAGGGCATAAGGCTAATTGTAGTTAACTGAAATTAGGTGGTACATGTTGCTGTTGCAGCTAGCAGGTCGTATAAACCTGTGGGAACTGCCCCCAAGAGTTAGTCTTTCCACGTGTGGCCACCAAGAGCTTCCCCAGGAAGCATGTGAGAACAGCTCCCTTCTTAAATCCACCAGAAAGACTATGCTAGACTCTTGTATCCCAGAGTTCTTAAGCTGGACAGAAATACTCAACCAAAAAACTGCATTAATCAAATATTTTGACACTGTGTGCTTTATTAGAGCCAGATCAGAAAGAAACAGGTCCGTGTCATATTAATGAGCTCCAATGTCCTCTTTTGTTAAATGAATATAAAACTTTGAGGACCATCAACTCTACACACTTGTTGTGAGGACTGACTGACCAATATTTTACATAAAGAATGCTGAAACCATAAAACAAGCTCTAGAATATAATTTAGCTCAATTTGCTCTCTAGGAGTTTTACAAATTTAGGTGTCTTTTCTTATTCAAAAAAACCTGTCAAATAATTTTATTTCCATTTTATGCCCAAGAAAGAAGGAACAAGGACCCTTCAGAAACTCTTTGACTTCTCTTTTTCTCAGGCTCTCAGTCAAGAACTTTGAATTATACCGATTGGTATTTGTATAGAGGGCTAAGCTTTGAGCTATCTGTCTTAATCAAAACTTAATTTAAAATACACTTTGCTGATATTTAAATAGTACAAATTGCTGTGGTCCAGAAGTTTATCAAAAGGTCACAGCAAGACAGCTGGCAAATGGAAGAGAAAGGGAAAACAATCCGATGAGGATGAAAGCCAAAGAGGTGGCAAAGTATAGACGACACTGTGAAGTGATTTGGGGCCAAAGAATGAGGGTCTCAGATGACGACGGCAGACTGAGGCCAATAATTAGCTCCTATACTAGATGGAGTAGACTGGACACGCAGGTTTAAACTAGGACTAGGGCTTCTTAACCTTTTTGTGTGTCATGGACCTTTGGTGGTCTGGTGAAACTTGCAGATCTCTTTTCAGCAGAAAATAAAATGAATTGATTAAAAAATAAAACAATTACACAGAAATATAATGATCAAAACATTTTTTTAAAAGTTCATAGATCCCAGGTTAAGAACCTCTGCCCTAAACAAAAGACTTTTAATGTCAGGGAAATGCCTTCAACCAGGGACTTTGTTCTGTATTGTAATTCATCTTTATATTCACTACCAGTAAATTATAGGATCATAGAGTCGTGAGGTTTAGAGCCTGAAAGGACCTTGGAGGTCAACTAGTCTAATCCCTATATCATACAGATGAGGAGATTAAGTGATTTTTCAAGTTACATAGAATTAACAGAGAGAGCATATGAGCCTATGTACACTGACTCTAAATACAGGCTTCTTTTCATAATCCCCTTCTTGACTGGAAATGTGATTTTATCTATGTGGGTATTCCCTCCAACAGAAGACTGACACAAAGGGACTAGATTTCAGTTTGGGGCAAGGAAAAACTTCCTGACCTGTGAGCTAGCCTAAAGTGGAATAGGTAACCTTGGGTGGTAGTGAGATCACCCTTTAAGCCGAGGCTGAATGATCTGTTCTGGGGCCTGTTGGAGGGCGAATTCTATTTCTAGTATAGTTGGGCTTGGTGGTATCTGAAGTCCTTTCCAATATGGAGATTCTTTGACTTTTGGGCTGTGTAGCTATGGAAATGTGACTTCACTTATCTGAGTTTTAGGTTTCTTATAGAGAGCATAATAATACTTGTCCTACTTACCTTACTAGATCACCATACAACAAGAACTTTGTGAACTTAAAATGCCTTATAAATGAAAGTGTTATCATTCTTGATGATGGTACTTGCTAACCCAGTCTTGTTAAGTCTCTCCAATCTGTCCTGTTGCAGCCTTGCCCCTCTCCTCATCCATACTCCTCTTGCTGGCCTCTGCCATGTTGACCACCACCAGCCTCACTCCTTTCCCAATCTCAAGTGCCTTTGCTTTAGGTACAATGCATCCATTCTTTGCACTAGTTGGCACTCTTCTGGATTAATGTAGTAGACAGAATGTTAGATTAGCTCAGGAAAGTTGGAATTCAAATCCCACTTCATACACTTAATAACTACATGACCTTGGGCTTCCTTGGATCTCAGTTTCCACATCTGTAACATGAGGGAGGTAGACTTCATGATTTCTGAGGCTCCTTTTAGTTCTAAATCTGTGATCCTTTAACTTCTTCCATGGTGCTCCCTTTGAGGTGTACCTGCTCTCATTGCGAATATACGAAGGTCAGAGGTAGGAGCTCCCTCCATCAAACAGATCACAGCGATCTATGACTTAGTACAGTGATATCAAATTCAAAGGTACCTTTAAAGTGTACATAGGATCCCTGATGGCTGCTATATTACACATTTGTATGTTTTTCTTTTAATTAATACCTCAACACATTAAAATCGGAAAGGGAGTACATTTAAATCTAGATCATGCCACTTTCAAAGTGCCGGGGGGCTATGGCATCTCTGATATGTTCAACATATATACACTTGTCTTAGGAAATTGTCTGAGGCTCAGAAACACAAAGCGACCAGCCCTCTATGTACAGCTAGTAAGTGTCCAAGAGGGGACTTGAGCACAGCTACTAGTAGTTTGGATGTCACATGGATAGAGCACTCGCCCTGGAGTCAGGAAGACCTGCATTCAAATCCTGCTTCATACACTTACTCACTAAATGGGCAAGTCACTTAACCTCTGTTCTCCTCAGTTTCCTCATTGTAAAATGGGAGCGATAACAGAACCTATCTCCAAGGCTTGTTATGAGGATAGGAGATAACATTTGGAAAGTGTTCTGCAAACCTTAAAGCAGCATATAAATGCTAGTTACCATTATTGTTTTAGGAGGCATCTTAGTGGATAGAGTGCTGGGCCTGGAGTCAGAAAGACCTGAGTTCAAATCTAGTCTCGGACACTTAGTAGCTGCGTGACCCTAGGCAAGTCGCTTAACCCCATTTGTCTCAGTTTCCTCATCTGTAAAATGAGCTGGAAAAGGAAATCGCAGACCGCTCCAGTATCTTTGCCAAGTAAACCCAATGGATTCTCCATCGGGTCAAAAAGAATTGAACACGACAGACGACAACAGCAACGCCATTATTATTTTAGGTCTTTCTGATTCTGGAGTTTAGAAGAGGGCATTAGACTTGGAGTCAAGAAAATCTATGTTCAAATCTCTCTTCGTATACTTGCTAGCTGTGTGACTCTAGATAAGTGACTTAATCTCTGCCTGCCTCAGTTTCCTCACCTGTAAATTGGAGATGATAGCACCAACCTCACGGGATTGTTGAGAGCATTGCGTGAGATAATGTGTAAAGCACTTTGTCAATCTTAAAGCCATAGAATACTGTGGGTTTTGTTGTTGTCATTACCCCCCCCCAGGCATATTGTTTTAAATGTTGTTTCTTAGTCAAAAGCTGATCCTGAAGTTTATAAGCTATTGACCATCTTCAGCCCTCCCTAGAACCTCTGAGAGGTGCTAAATCTGCTGGGACTGAAAGCTCTAATTTCCCCAACCGGGTCATTCTTTTGATTAAAACCACCATTTGCTGTAAACATTAGTGCCACAGGAAGCCAGAGGACCTGTCATAGCAACAGCGATAGAAATCAAACGCTTTAATGAATTGGGAGCCTGGTCACACAGCCCAGGTCTGCTTGTATTATGTTCCTGTCTCTAGTGCTCAGTATGTGGCCTGCCCCTTTGTGTACACAATCTGCCTTCTGATCCTTGAGGGGATCTGCTGCCTACCTCGTCTAGTTGACTCTCTGTCAGCAGAATGGGGGTTGCTACACATTTGGGATGCCTTCCATGACTTCAATACATGTACGATGTCTTCCTTTGCTGGCCCTGGAGCAAGATGATCGTGTTCTTGCATGTCTTTGGGAGACGATGCTGGGTGACTGTCAGCCATGCTAAGTCAAGCCTAACGTGTTTAGGAAAAAAAGGAGGGGACACCAAATTCAATAGCATAGACATATGTCTTTCCAAAAACAACAGGCAAGGGACTGTTTTTTGTTGTTGTTTGTTTGTTTTATTTCATTTTGTTTCTTTTTTTAACTTCTCTTTAACCCTTCTTAACACAATGAATGGTATATATTCAGTGTTGAATAAATGTTGACCGACTAACTGACAAACCAGCAGCATTAGCTAAATCTATGTCCTTGATTGGGAAACTCTTCGTTAGAATAGAAGGCAGGAGCCATCCTCGTGTAATTATGTGATTGTAGGTTGAGATTTGGAAATGACCTTGGAAGATGGCTAATATAGTTCTCTCATTTCGTAAATCGGGAAATTAGGACCAGGGTTAAGTGACTTGGTCAAGTTCACCATCATGGACTGAGAAGAGTTAGTGTTTGGTACCACCCCGGAGCCTTCCTGCCATCATTAATGCTCTCTACTTTTTCTTTTTATGGTAGTCCTGTCTTCTTCAAGAAATCAGACTTGATTGGCTTCATGTAATACTGATTAGGTCATTGTACCTAGAGTCACAAAGACCTGAGCTGAAATCTTACCTCACAATGTGAAGTTTGGATTCAGTCAAAGGGCTGCACTTGAGGACCTAGAGGGCCACATGTGGCCTCATGGCCACAGGTTCCCCGCCTCTGGTACACTTTCTGTTCATGTAGAGGGTAACCAGAATGGGCCTTGGTTTGTTAATAGAGAAAGCCCAAGTGACCAAAAACGATGAGCAATAAACTAATGAATTTAGAGCAGAGCTCTTATTCAGACACAATCATTTTTGTCTCTGATGCCTTTATAGGTTTTCTTGAGGGAATAAGACTAACTTGGGGGCAACTGTAGAATCAACATTGCCCTCAGAGTCTCTTGGAAACTATATATGTGTGTGCATGAGAGAGAGAGAGAGAGAGAGACAGACAGACAGACAGACAGACAGACAGAGACAGAGAGTAACAGAGAGAAAGAAACAGAGTGAGAGAGAAGGCAAAGATTCAAAACTTTTTCCTACTCTCAAATTTGACCTTAATGCCTTACTCAGGTTATTGGAAGAAGGAAAATGGGGGAAGACAGCAATTTTATTTAACGGTAGCCCTGTGTGCTTCATTCTCCCCAGAGGCATATGTGACAGTTGCAATTGGGTCATGCTAGCTCTAGTCCGTTATATAACAGAGAGAGGATGAATGTACTTGTCTACTTATCTTCAGTCTATTTCAATGGCCCAGGTCCTTACCTCAGTCTTGAATACTGTGTGGGTGGAAAGAGGAAGGATGAATACGCTTGCTATATTTTTTTTTCTCCTTCAGCACGAAGGAAGGAGAAGGCAACGTAGTTTGATGGAACCAGGAGGAAGTACTTCTTCCTTCCCCCACCCTTCATTGCTCCCTTCCGTGTCTTCTGTTAGAACTAATGGCCTTCAAAATCTCCAGGAAGTTTCTAAAGTGACATTAATTATGCGGAGGAGGGAGCAGAGTGAGCACTGGAAAAACTGTTAGGATCCTACTTTTCCATTCCATTCCATTTCCTCACCCTCCTTCTCCCTCCTCCCCTATATCACTCCACGTGATAATAGCAAGAATCGACTTTTATTATATGGCACTGAGAGATGATCTCATTCATTTCTTATGCCAGGGTGAGACTAAAGCCGAACCATTCCAGACTCACTAAAATCCTGTCATTAAAGACATCAATTAATCAACAGGGGAAATGGAATCATATATTTGGAGACAGAAGAGGACCTCAGAGGTCATCTGCTCCAACCTCCTCACTTTACAAATGAGGAAAGCGAGGCCCAGAGAAGGGAAGCCACTTGGTCAAGTATCGTGTACATACTTAGTGACAGAACTGGCAATCAAACCCCCATCCTCTGAAGTCAAATCCATCGTTCTTCCTACTGTAACATACTTTCTCTTGAGGAAAGGTAATATTCCATAGTATAGGCTACAGAAACCACCACCATGTTGTTATTTTCTTATTCTAAAACTTATCTTGGTTCTCTTCCCTATCATCATCTAAAATCTTCCACATGGAATGTAAGAACCCCCTAATCCAGGCTCTCCTTACCTATTTATCCTAACTCTCACAACTTTTCATCCACCATTTTTTCATACTAGTCAGGAAGGGCTTCCCAACCCAGCAGGCTTGTTCCCACCTTAGGGTTGCTTTGTTTAACCATGATCCCTTCCTCCTGGTTCTCCAAACCTAACTGTTGTTCAAGAACCAGTTCAAATCCCACTTCCTCCTAGACTATTTCCCACCCCAAACTTCTCTCTTCTTAGAGCTCCAATTTAACATTCACGTAAGTCCTTTGGTACCTCAAGGCCTCATGAGTTCATAAATGTTAATGGCTCTTCTGCTGACACAAATCACAACCTTTTTAAGAAACTAGTGGATCATTTCCCCCTTCTCTTGTAGCTGTCCAAGTTGTTATCCTACTACCAACCTGTTGAGAATCCTCTTTGCCTTTAGCTAGGCCAGTCTTCAAGGAACAGATAGAATTTCTCACCAGGGTCATTTTTGAAGTCTTCCTTGTCTGGTTGTACTTTTCAGAGTTTATGCTCTATGAGTAAAGCCTTTGAAAACTCAGTCACCTGTGTGCATGATGAAGCATCAGGGTAGGCCTTGAAGAGAAGACCAAATGTCTTGTTTTTATATATAAGATTAATATAATGCTATCATAATTATAGAATGGATTATGTGGTTCCTTTTATTCCCTTTTGGTCCAGCTCTGTGATTTTATTAGCATATAGAATTCCTGGTCAGGAAACTGTCTTCTATCAATGCTGACTAGGAACTGTTCTGCAACTTTTTATCTTAACCTTGCTGGGGGTGGGAGTGGGGTAGAGAGACAGAGGCAGGCAGAGAGACAGACAGACAGAGAGAGACAAAGACAGAGACAGAGAGAGACAGAGACAGAGAGAGAATTGCCCATGGGTCACAGATGTAGGACTCAAAACCAAGCGTCTTGTCTTTGAAACTGCCTCTCTAGCCACTATGTTATACTACCCCTATGTGCTTTTATGTTACACTATAAATAACAACTTGACCTTATTGAATTACGTTTATTCCCTGGTTACTTTGTGGATAAAATTGGGGTAATCTCAAAGGAAGGACTTTCTATAGCTATAAATCTAGACCAAAAAAGTGTCTTGAACTTGGAATTAGAAACCCATGACTCTAGTCCCTAGTCAGTCTCTAACCAGTGTGTGACCTTGGATAAGTCATTTCCCTCTCTGGGTCTATTTCTTCCCCTGAAAGATGAGAGTGTTGGGTTAGACCACCTTTAAGGTATTTTTTGACTCTGATACTTTCTATGACACTTAAACTAGTCCCTTCAAATGAAAAAGGGGAAAAAAATCTATGAATGCCATTCTCAAAAACCCTATTATTTCTTTTTTTTTCTTGAAATCAGTTACATTTGACAGACATTTATTAAGTCCCTACAATGTGCAAGAAGGCTTGATGCTAAATACTGAAAATGCTGCTAATTCACCAGTACTACTGCACATGGAGTAATGGGGCCACACTAAAGTGAGAAGCATTTTTGATTTCTCTTTGTTTCATTAGCTACCATCACCAAAGAATTTCTTAGTAGTTCTGATAGTTGCCTAAGTCTATTGCTTGGACTTTATGAGTCAATAAGCATTTCTCAAGTACCTGTTTACTACACAGCCAGGTACTGTGCTAGGTGTGGAGGACAGAGAGATAAAAGCGATAATCTCTGCTCTCAAAGAGCTGATGTTGTATTGAGGGTGAAGACCTGTAAATATACAAATGTACATAAATAAAGATGAGGTGTTTTGCCGGGCAGAGGCAGCTGCAAGGAACAGGAGAGACTTCATGTACCAGGTGGCACCCGAGCTGAGCTTTGGAAAAAAGTAAGGATTCTCCAAGGTAGAGATGAGGAAGGAGTGCATGACAATGGAGGGTAGGGAGGTGACAAGCCCTTTCAAAGACTCAGAGACAGGAGATAGAGTGTTATATAGGAAGAACAGTAAGAAAACCAGTTTGGTTGGATTGTAGAGTTTGTGAAGGGGAGTGACATCTAACAGACCTGTGTCGGAAGTCATTCCAACAGAGCTTATGTTCTGGTATAGCCTTTGCAAACCCAGAGGTATGTCCATGCCATAGTTAGGTTTTGAAGGAGGGCTTGGTAGAGATGGGACTAGAGATATGAAGACAAAGCTTAATATCATTGCTACCCACAAGAGTCTTATATTCTTCTGTGGTGTGAACCTGGGCAGAGTCACTGGACTGCTCTCAGCCTTAATTGCTGTCAAAAGGGGACACTAATAACATCTACTTCACAGAGTTGTAACGATTAAATAACATAACATATTCAAAGTGCTTTCTATACCTCAGTTATTATTATTCCTAGGCAAATAAGACACGGCACAGATATGTAAAACCTGCTGAGAAGTACAAGTGATGATGTCAGTGTACCATTAAAACATGAATCAGAATTGTGACTTGGGCTTGAAAGAGTTAATCATCCTTACACTAATGGCTATAGACTTCAGATATTTCCACCCGGTGTTCAAAGAACTGAACAAAACCTTTTTTTAATCTTCCAGAAGCAATGGGCTCTGATATAATCTTTCAAAAAGAAAATCTTTGCTTTGTGACATTTCATCTCATTCTAATGTCTTTTGGCTTCTCAGCTTCCCATTGAAAGAGAAGTCTATTTTGATGTATATACCCCCTATTCTCTGGTGCTTATTATTCTGTTTCTCCCTTGACTTTTTAAAATATTTTTCCCTCAAAGAGGCTGCTGCATTAAATTTCAGAAAGCCACCAAATACCCATAATGGTTGTGATAATCGTTTCATCTGTGCATCAGACAAACGTTGAACAAAAGGCCAGGTAGGAATGTGGTTTGTGTTCTCTGAGCTCACTCATAAACTCACAGCCATGAAAAATGAATTGAAAATAATTTGGACTATGGAGACAGACCATTTGGATGATCTAGGGCAAAAGAAAAGAAATCAGGGACTATTTCTGAAAAAGCACAGTCTACTGGAAGTTCCAATAGTGCCGAGCTTCAAGCCATCCAAAGCTGAAGTCTGTGAACTTGCTTTTAAAAAATCATTTTAGTCTCAGTTAAGATTAACATCTCAGATACATTCTCTAATGGTGATTCTTGGCTTCTAAGGCATATTCCAGATATCAACTGCTATTCCTCAAAGTGAGTCTAATGAATGACTGGTTTGTAAGTTTAAACTCATGGGATCATAGATCCAGGGCAAAAAAAAAAATACCTTACATGTCATCAAGTCCAACCCTATCATTTTAAAAATAAGGAAACTGAGGCACAGAAAAGTAGAATTGACATCCTTAAAAATGCAAGTAACATCACGAATCAGTGCTGTAACCAAGGGTCCTCATGTTTAAACCACCCCCCAATCACACCTGGAGCATGCAGTTGGTAATGTGCCTTAAGGCTTTTGGCCACTGCTAGCCACCTCAGTGGGAGTGGGGACCAAGGAAAGAAGGACAAAGACCTGAGGACATTGATTTGTCGCCATAATGGGAAGGGGGAGATGCAGGATCAAACATAGAGGTGCTCACCTTGACCTTGATGTCAGGTGGTTTCCTATTTTAACTATTATATTTGCTAATTAGATGTTAAGCTATTTCTAAGGGTGCTAAGGGACCACAAATATTTTAAGCACCCTCTAAATCTGGCACCCTGGACAAAGCTTTGGTCACCTCGTCCTAGTTACAGATATACAAGGAATAAGATCTTTTCTGTGCCAACCATCAAAAAGGTTCAGCAAAAAAAAAAAAGAAAAACTATTTCCCACTGGATGTGTTTGCAGAGAATTAATCATACTCTGAAGTCAAGTTCAGCTTCCCAAATAAATCCATAAAATCAAAATGATGCACACTTTTTTATATAAAAGGATAAATAGAGCATTTTATTAACACTTTTTGCAGCAACAAAGATGACAGTCCACATCTTGTCATTCAACACATCAAAAGCTATGACCACGGTTTACATCACTTTGAGGCACAAAGCAAAAGATTATCTGATTTTTCCCTTAAAGTAAAGAAGGGTTTGCATTTTTTAACAATCTTCAAGTTTTATATTTGCAGTAGCAGGGCCTCCAGTCACTAGCACAATACAACGAACAGATAAAAAATTCAGAATGGACTATTACGTACACACACACACACACACACACACACACACACATACACACACTGATAATCATTGGATTGGAGTTGGGAATACAATGTCGTTATCCATTTTGGAAATTTAGGAAATGATTTGGTGTTTTCTTTGTTGTTCTGATCATTCCAGCCACCCAAAATATCTACGACAAGCAAAATGAAGATACTAATATACAGACGGAAGGATGATGCCCATTGTGATGCATTGCACTTATTGCTTGGTACACAAATGTAGCAATTCTTGTTGAATTACTGTAGGAAGTGCCGACGGGCTGTCTCTTCCTGGTGCTAAAATTCTACAACTTTATCAAAGTAGAAATTGCAGTCTCGAACCCAACAGAAGTTGTATGCCACTTTTGGTATATGTGAGGATTGTTGCTTTTACTTTTGTGTGCATATGTGTAGATATAGACATATATGTATATAGATATAGTCATATTATTTATTGCCCTCTATTTTTAAGACAAATATGTTTTTAAATGGGACTTGTAAAGTAACAAAAATGGTCTATTAAGTTTATATTTTTATATTCTATATAGTTCTGTGGCACAAGTCTAATACAGTATGGAATCATGAAGGGAAGAACGTCTAAATTGTTTTCTATTTCCTTTATCATTAAAAAGATCTTTTAAGGGCTATAACTCCATAATAAATTTCTTATTAGACTCTTAAAGGGGTATATGTCTTTTCTAATGAGTTTTTACAACCAGTACAAAGTTGTAATAAAAATACACTGAAGTCTATTTTTTTTTGAAAAAGTCATCAGACATGTTGCATGAAAATTCAGATTTTTAAAATGTAAAGTATTTTATACTGTCAGGTAAATGAATGGAAGAACTGAAGCATACCCCTCACTCTGCAAGATCTCCAACATGAAAAGAAAGGGGTTTCTTTCCATGCTGGAAACTCTAGCATTCAATTCTAAACCACTCCAAGACATTCCTCTCTGTCTCACCAAATAGCTTACAACAATTTTTCTTTTTAACCAGACCTATGATTTCATTGGTGTGGGGGAACTCTCAGTGCAGAAACTCCCTCTACCAATGTAGATCAGTATCTCTGCTGCAAATTTTAGTCTTAGAGAGTCATCTAGGGCATTGAGAAGTTAAGTGATTCACCCAGGGTCACCTAATCAGCACAGGTCAGAGGCAGGTTTTGAACCTGAGTTTCCTGACTGGAAGGCCAGTCCTCTTCCCATTAGATCATGGTGCCCTCAGCATATAATCACAACTCTACAGAGTATCTTGTTAGCTATTGCCTATTCAGCATACTTCTGGGGGTTGCCAGAAATCTGAAGTCTTTGCCTTACAGCCAGCAGACACTGCCTCCCTCTGACTGAATAAATATGGATTCTTTAACACAAAGTCCTGTTGATATATCTATTTCCATATAGTGTAGCAAATATATAAGTGCATTTTTCATGATCAAGTAGCTTTGGCTTTTTCACCAGAGTATTTGATGTGCCATGTGCCAACCCAGATAGTTGTGCTTTCATCATTGGTTATGAGTTTGAGCTCTTGTGTCTATAGAAGAAACTAGTTTCCTCTATAGTTTTGACCAGGAAATTTTAAAATGTGTAGTGCAGAAATGGCTGGACCTGAATGGAGGTGATGCCATGTCTTGAGGGGGACAGATTGTACTTGAACAAATGGTCACTTGATGGGATTGATTTTTTTTTGTTTTTTTTTTAGTTGTTTTTGTGGAGTTTTTTGTACAGCAAGACCTGTCATTTTGATATGTCAACATGTTTACACCACATCTCTTGTGCAAACAATCACGATGGATTTAATCACAAACACTACAAAATAGATTCAATGATTAGCTCTGTTAAGAATAATCTTCTCTTTCCTTATAGATGTATGAGTCTTGTACCTCTTCTTGTACAAATTCTTCTTTCTTCTCCCACCCATTAGGCCAACCACCATTGGCCTGTGTTGTTGCCCCATAGGACTTTGTGGTACCATAATTTACATAATTTTGAGTAATGTCCCCTGTTTCTTCATCAAGTTCATCTTCGTGAATAAAGCCACACTTTTCTTCACTGGTCTCTTCAGGATCTGCCCAGGGTTGTTTCTCACCCGAAGCAAAGATTCCATAAAATATAACTCCACCATAGTGGACTAAGGCTGCAATCAAAAAGACATACTGCCACTCTTCCCGGGACTGTAACAAAGAAAAGTGGTATTGTGAGAAGAGCCTTTCAAGGTTTAAAAGACTCAATACGTTCATTATAATCTCCAAATTTTATATAGCTTTTTGAAGAGCATCTTATTCAGGAAAAAAGTCATTTTCTACCAATCAATGGCTGACATTAGTAAAAATAATACATCTCCGACATGAGTGTTTTCATTTTTGAAAATTGTACCCATTGTGAAATAAAAGGCAAGAAATATCTATGACCTGCCTTAAGGTAGGAAAAATGATTTCTATTAGAAAGCCTGGGAGTTCCAATTATAATTGAATTGTAAGACCTAGAGGAAGACATTTAGAGAATTGGATACATTTTCAATGGAGAATTTGTGCAAGTATATGGATAAGAATTGTATAGGATAAGAAGACTTAAATGGATTGTGATCTGGAAAGGTGAGAATATCTATACTGATAAGAGAATCACAAGACCTCAGAGGCCATGGAGTCCAGTCTCTACCTGAATTAGAATCCCCTCTACATCCCACATCACAATAGGTCATTAAGCATAATGATGAGATCATGGATCAGTTGAGAGATCCTAGAGTCATAGACCTAAATTTGGAAGACACCTAAGAGGCCATCTAGTCCAGGCCCTTCATTTTCACAGATGAGGAAATAGATACCTGGGGGGGATTTAAATGACCGGACCAAGGTTAACACAAGCAGGAGGCAAGATATGATCATGGGACCTCTAACCTTAGAGCCAGTACTTAATATACACTTTAAATTCCCTCACTTTTCCATTGAGTTAATTTTTTTAATCTCCCATGACTAGCATTTTGAATTAAAAGACTAGCACTTGCCTCTGCTTGGTCTCAGAGGGCAGAACTAGTGACAACAGGTAGACATTCTATTAAGGTGGATTTACAACTGACAGACAGGAAAAACTCCTTACAAGAAGACCTGACCAAAAACACCAAGGAAGGTAGCGAATCCTCTGTCTATAAAGTTTTCACAGTTGGGATGGATGGTCACTTGTCAGACATCCTGTAGCAGAGATTCCTGCTTTAGGCAAGAATTTGATTAAATGACACCCCAAGCACCTTCCAACTCTGCAATTATATGAATTGAAAAGAATAGCTGTAACCAACCTCAAGAGGATATTAGGGAGTGGCATTATTGGAGATTTGCAAAATAAAATCCCACCCCACCCTATAGGTGTTCTGCAATGGTCAGAAGCTATTCTGCAATCTGGCTTCTACAACAAACACATTTGAGAGATGTTGAGAAGAACATAGCATAGTGTATGATGACAATGTCTTCCTCTGACCTCTAAGGGAATTGACGGTCGTTTATTTGGGGACACAATACTCCTTACCACAGACATAGAACAGGAGCAATGAACAGAAGGTAAGCTCTTTACTCCTTGAAATGTGAACGCATGCTTCCTTTTGACCACCTACCTTGTTTTTTGTCATTGCACCAACAATGATAGGGCAAACCATTCCAGACAATGTACCAACACCATTTGAAATGCCCATTAAGATACTAGCATATCTTGGTGCAATATCCAAATGGTTGACGTTGAATCCTGAAACAAACACCCAAACTTTTACTTGTGAGGTTATAAGACCATACCTCTCAATTAAATAAATCAAATAGAAAGTTCAAATTGTTGAAAAATCAAGTGTTTTTCTATGGCTTAGGGGAAAAGATTACCAAACACACACACACACACACACACACACACACACATCTATTCACTAAAGATATAAAAAAAATTTCTGAAAGTAATACATTGAAGCAGGGGAGGGGGGAGAAAGCTAATTAATTTAGGCCCAACTTCCCCCTTTATGAGACAGAAAGTTTCTAATATGACACCCTCTTAAACATTGCCAGGTAATCTTATTGCTCCCTGACCCTCCTTCCTTATGATTCTCCCCATACATTGCAATTAAATTTAATAAATATATTTAAGTGCCTATTATGTACAAGACACTGTTTCAGGTGGTAGGGATACAAAGACAAAAAAATCCTGCCTTTGATGAACTTGCACTTCATTGGAGATCTTTCTATTCAATTTTCAACACAATCACATTTAGAAAAGGGAATTGTCCATTGCTAAGATGAAGCCATATTTCCTTTAATTGTGGCTGAATGACTAGAGGGAAAATCACTTGGTTGGCCAGATGATCTGCCTATTGACTAAATGGTCAACTACAAACTCCTGAGCCTACCACTAAAGTTTTTCCACAATCTGTGCCTACTTCACTTATACAACCTTTTCTCCTATTGCTTTCCAAAACGTGCTTCACTTCAACTCAAAGTCACAAAATTTGTTTCCCTTCTAGTATCTTTTCCTACTTCTACTATAATTTCAGACCTAGAATGCCCTCCCCTACCTTCATCACCACTCCAAATTCTGTACATGTGGCAAGACTCATCATGCTTCTCCCTTCCTTTGCTCAACTACTTGGTGACTTAGTTCCACTCTACTAACCTCTGCATTCGAATTCTTTGTCCCCTTGTCCTTTTGGCAGTCATGCCTTGCCCAACCATAACCTTGGATTATTACCACCACCACCCCCATCCTTTTCTCCTTCACTCCTTTTCACGTGCTGCTGAACACGAAAGCCAAGAGACTGAACTGGCTGGATATACTACAGATTTGTGTTTCATAATCTCAACTGGTCCTTCATGCAGCAAAGCAATACTTTTACATTTACCTAGTGGATTCACTCCCCTGTTGTCTGCAGTGATAATTACAAATTTTTCATCTCTCTTCAAGCCACCTCCAGCATTCCTCCCCAACCTTCTCAACTCAATTCACTGAAGAAAAATTGCAGCTATTCAATGAGAACTCCCTATTCTTCTCTCCTCTTCATTTTATATCACTCAGATGCTTTCTTTACCACCTCCTTCTTCACTCATGTCTTATATGAAGATGTGCACAGTCCTTCTCCTTACCAAGGCAAATTCTTCTATATGCATACTTGACCAAATCTTATCCTATCTTTTCTAGCAGTTTTCTTCCTCCACCATCTTTACTCTGTAATCTTCAATATCTCCCTAACTACTTGCTCCTTCTCTGCTATGTACAAATTTGATCGATTTCCCCCATCCTTACAAAAACACCTTCCTTCAATTATTTCCACTGCCATCCTTTATTTTTTGTCCCCTTCATGGCTTAACGCCTTGAGAAAGCTATCTACACTCACTGTTTCCATTCCCTCTCCTCTCAGTTTATTCTAAACCCTCTGCAAAAACGCTTCTAACCTCATCATTCAACTGAAAATGCTATCTCCAAAGTAACCAATGATCTTTTAATCAATAAATCTGATGACCTTTCCTAGTCATCCCTCTTGATTTTTCTGTGGCCTTTGACACTGTTCTTCAACTTTTTCTTCTGTATACTATTTCCTTTCTTAGTTTTTGCGACACTACTCTCTCCTGCTCTCCTTTTACCTCTCTGTCCTCTCCTCGACAGTCTTCACCACTCTATTTTCTTATAAGTGATGCCCACTAACTACGGGTGTCTCCTGATACTCTACCTGGAGCCCTTTTTTCTTCTCCCTCAGTACTATCTCATCAGCTCCCTTAGGTTGAGATATCATCTTTATGTAGGTGATTCCCAGATCCAGCGTTCCTCTGATTTCTAATCTCACCTCACCAGATGCCATTTGAATATCTCAAATGGCATGTCATAGAGACACCTCAAACTCAGTATCCAAAACTGAACTTAATATCTTTTTCCCCCTCCCCAAATCCTCTTCTCTTCTGTACTACTCAGACAGCACCACTATCTTCGCAGTCTCCCTGGCTGAAAACCCAAGTGTCAGTATCAGCTCCTCACATGCGCTCTACCTATGTAATCTGTTGTCAATTCTTTTCATCCCTGCCTTCAAAATAGATCTCGTATCTGTCCATTTCACTCCATTTACAAAGCCGCCCTCTGGTTTCAGGAAAGTTCTCAGACTTTATACCTGGGGCATTGCAATAATCTTCTGTGTTTTTATTTCCTTGCTGAAAACTTCTCCCACTCCAACCCACCTTCACTTAGCTACCAAAGTGACTTTCCTTAAGCACAACTCTGACCACCTTACTAATTCCCACTCAATAAGTTTCAATGGCTCCCTATTATTTCAAAGATCAAATACGAAATAATCTGTTCAGCTTTTAAATTTCTTTACAATCTGATCCCTTTCTATCTTTCCACATATTCTGCAATCCAATGACACTGGCTTTCTTTCTGTTTCTTATGTAGGAAACTCCACCTCCCAACTCTGCCTTTTCATTACAACTTTGAAAAGAAATGTCTCAATAAAAAAAAAACAATGAAATTTGTATCTTACCTGATATAGCAAAGCCACTGAAGCCCACAGCAAGCACTAAGAAGGAGATAGCTACTCCCCGGGTATGAGAATAGCCCACGACCAACAGCAGTGTGGCTTCCATGCCAAAGCCTTAAGAAGCAAACAGAGAAGAATGACTTAATCAGAAATTCAAGGCTATTTTGCATAGGCACTAATAAGGCCCAAAGAATAAATCATTTAACATGATCCCTCACAACATGTTCACCAACTGTCCAACTTTGAAGTGCTATCTGGAAAGCACAAAGATAATACTAAGCATGTTGCCAGTGGACACCAGAGAGTAATCTAGACTTTAAAGGTCAAGCTTCCTCTAATATTCAGAAAGTAGTGAATTTTAATGGAGAGACATTAGCCTAATCTAGGGGAGTGGGGGAATAAACCATTCTCCATGTGGTTAAAGTACACTGCTTTTTCTCAGAAAGATGAGAAGTGACAAAAATGCAACTTAATGGTTTATGTCTACATCTTCTTTTGTACTGGGCTGAATGAGCACCCTGCCTCTTTAGGCAGAGAACCTGGGTCCAAATCTCATCTCTGGTGCTTATCATGTGATCTTGGGCAAATCACTTAACCAATTTGGGCCTCAGTTTCTTCAGCCAAAAAGAAAGGGGAGTGAGACTAGATAGCCTGTTTCCTTCCAGTTCTAGGTCTATTGTCTTGTGATGAGGATAAAAATAATAATTGACATTTATGTAACACTTTTAAATTCTGCCAAGTCCTTTGCATATATTGTCTCCTTGGAACTACATGACAACCCTGTGAGGCAGGTAGTATAGGAGTTATTCATCCCACTTTAGTGGTGAGGAAACTGACATTTGGAGAGTTCGATGACAAAGCTAGTAAGTATAAGAAGTGGGATTTCAGTCAAGGGCTTCCTGGCTCTATGTCCAACATTCTATCCACTGCCTTGCTGAATTTATAAAAGAAAAGGGATATGGCTAACATCAGTGTAAAGATTAATATTTCATTTATCTATAACATGGCACTATAAAACAGTAATGTAGACAACTCTACACTTAAGATGACATGCATTGAGTCATGACTTCATCTGTGCTGCTGTCCCAGATTCCAAAGTAGAATCTAGATTGGGCATGGCATGTAGGAAAAATCAGCAAACATATTAAAGAAACACCAAACTAGATTGAACCGATGGTCCATGCAGTCTAGTCTCCTTTCTTTTAAGTGGGCCCAATGGCTATGATCCTAAGGTTCACAAACAGTGGGTATCATTATATAACTCAGAGCGACAGCCATCTTTACCATCCATAGCTATTGGGCCAGTAAAAGATTATCAGGCATTAAAATCACTTGTTGGTTATTTGATTCATTGGAGACCATTGAAATGAGTAACATGGAAGGTGAAATAAATCACTGGATTCATACAATTCCCAATATTTATGATGAATGAACACATTCCACTCATGAAAAGATGACTCAGTAGAACAAAAACAGAGAGTTGCTCAATACACCTGATTACCTCCACAATTCATGATCTTCCTCACTGTAGTAGTTGAAAGAATCTGCCGGCTTCTTAGAAAATCAGCAATTTGTCCTCCAATTGGCACAATGATCGTCATCACTAAGTGAGGCACAGCAGATAACATACCCACCTGATGGAAAACAAAAAGGGGGGGGGTGATATGGATAATAATTAGCTAACATTAAGGTTTGACTGCCCCATTTCCTAGCCTCTTCATTGCTTATATATGAAGAATGGGTGATGAAATAACCTGAAAAATGATGGTGTGTCCACTTACCCTCCTAGAACGAGCAATGACTTGTTTTGAGTTGGGAGGAGGCTAAAGAATATCAAGGTAATTGATTCTGCCCCTCACTTCAGCCTCTACAATCACCATTGCTGTGATCCATCTTTTACTGGCTTTTTACTCTCAACGTTGTGGTTGGGATGTATCTAGATCAGAACTGCAGCATTCTGAGCTTGGCCAAAAGTCTTGAAGATATTAAGATATATGAATGCCAAGAAGAAACCTATTAGCTCTTAATGCCAATCTTAGAAATGTCTTCTGGATTCTTGGAGCAAAACCTGGAAAGGGTAGCCATTCCCTTTTGAACAAATGGCTTCTATTTTGGTCCCTAAGAGTGAGCAATTTTCTTTACCCTGAACTACATTGAGGCTTCCTTTGATATAAAATACGACCAAAAAGCCTAAACAAACTTTCTGTACTACTTTTTACTATCTCCCCTAGACTCATCTGACCTTTTTATCTGCTTGAGAGATTTGGGGTTTTGAGCCATGATAATTGACTAGGAAATGCCAGCTCGAATTAGTGACCTCTTTCCATAGCTTTTTCATTGTGGATTTCTAGCAATTTTTGAAGTTGTGTTTTATAGGGTTGCATGTCATATCTATGGGCTGTTGGGTGGCACAGTGGGTAGAGCTCTAGGCCTGGAGTCAGGAAGCATCATCTTCAGGAGTTCAAAGACAGCCTCAGACATGTAATAGCTGTGTGATCCTGGGCAAGTTACTTAATCCTGTTTACCTCAGTTTCCTCATCTGTAAAATGAGCTAGAGAAGGAAATGGAAAACCATTCCAGTTTACTTGCCAAGAAAACATTTAATGGGGTTATGAAGAGTCAGACATGGCTGAAATGACTGAACAACAATCTGTAAGTAACAATCTGTAAATAATACAAATTTTCTAATTATGTCTACTAAATTGGATTCCTTTTAAGTATTTAGTGTGAAACAATGTTGTTACAAATAAATAAAAACTATTGAGGTAAGACAGAGAAGAGTGGAAGGAGTGGAGTGGGGGATGGAGAGAGAGGGAAGAGAGAAGAGAGAAAGGAAAGAGAGTATGTTTCATTTTGGTCTAGATCTGGGATTTCATCAGTGTAAGAAACTCCTTATATGGAAACTCCCTCCACAGATGCAGATTAACATCATTGTCGATTTAGAGTGCTAGAGAGTCACCTGGAGGCACTAAAGGGTTAAGTGCTTGCCCGCTGCCACATTGCTAATATATACCAAAGGTAAGGTAGGAATGCAGATCTTCCTGACTTCTACTGCCCTTCTATACACTACAACATACTACCTGTGCCAAAAAGAGAATTTTTTTACAATTGGTTGATAAATTGGAGTCTCCAAACCGAATCTGTGAATCACTTCAGAATACCATAGAAATCACAGAATTCTAGAGGTGGTGGTCCCACTGGAACACCATTATCAAATTAACCCAACACTTAAATTTTATAAATGAGATTGAGATCAAGGGAGAATTGACTTAACCAAGGCCATTCATCTAATTGGTGGCAGGGTCATAACTAGATGTCAAGTCTCATGGTTCTCTCTAGTATTCTTTCTACTATAAATAACAATAACATTTACAAATATTTATATTGTGTTCTAAAGATTACAAAGAACTTTACATACATTATCCCATTTTTTCCTCACAGCACCTCCATAAAGTAAATGCATACAGTAAATATATATATAATGTATATATATAAATATAATATATTATATAAACATAAGGTAAATATATTATAAATTACCTCATTTTACAGATGATGATAATGATAGCAAACATTTACACAGTATTTTAAAGTTTGGAAACCACTTTATATGTATTATTTTATTTAAGCCTCACAAAATTCTGCATATAAGTGGTGTAGTAGATAGAGCCATGGACCTTGACTCAGGAAGACCTGAATTCAAATCAGACCTTGGACAGTTACTAGCTGTGTGGTACTGGGCAGGTCACCTAATCTGTGTCTCCATTTCCTCAACTGCAAAATGAGTATAATTACACCTACCTTGCAAGGTTGTTGTAAGGATGAAAAGAAATAATATTTATAAAAATCCTTAGCACATAGCAGATGCGATATATATGCCTCTCTCTCTCTCTCTCTCTCTCTCTCTCTCTCTCTCTCTCTCTCTCTCTCTCTCTCTTCTTTGTATTCTAAGTATTTAGCATAATAAATGCTTAATAAATGCTTCTTGACTAACTGACTGACTAACAATACACCTAGCTACCTCAACAAAAGCCTTATGTGCTCAAATCTTTTTGTCCAATTTCATTTAAAAAATATTGATGTGAATGTGTATGTATATATGCCTCAGAAAGAAGTGAATCAGATTCTGAATAGGCCATATTGCTTTATCTCAACAAGACTTAAAAGTTCTAGTTGGATTCTAAAATATGTGTTTTTCATAAATTTGGTAATGGTGATCCCGTAGGAATATGTACATTGCCCAGAAAATTCTACCTTCTGATCAATTCCCTTGTTTCTCTTTCAGAATCGTATTTTTAGGAGTATTATGAATAAAAAATCAATATTCATGTCACATAATCAATATTATAATGTACTGACCTTCTGTTTTCATGTATAATGGTGAAATATCAATCCTATGCTGGCTATATATTTTAACATGTGTAGATTTGTTTGCAAGTTCTAAATGTCTCTAGTTTCTAACACCCACAGAAAGAATCTTAACCAATAATTTCTCTCACAGTTTAGCATAATTTCCTTCTCAGAGGATGAGGTTCACTGATACTAGAACTTCTTTCTTCTTTTCCTCCCTCCCTTGCCATGGAAAAGTTTCTTTTACTAAAGGGCTAATAGTTATGGTAATATATAAGTTTTCAGGGATAGACACTTTCGGACGAGCACAATAGAATGATCTATCCAGGATGGTATGTAGTTCTTGTAGGCTAATGGCATGTAGTTTAAGTAGGCTAATGGCATGTAGTTTAAGTAGGCTAATGATTTTCTGGTGTAGTGGAAGGAAATCCTGTATTTGAATCATGAGACTTAGACTGGCCACTTAATATATACATGACCTTTTACCTCCCTGGTCCTCAGTCTCCTCAGCTGTTACGATGATTCACCTTTATATAATCTTTTAAGGTTCACAACACCCTCATGTGGTAATTACCAGGATATTATTATCTCTATTTCCAGGAGTGAAGAGACTGAGGCTCTGAGAGGTGATGACTAGTTCGGAATTACATAGGGAAGGGAAAAAAAAGGAAGGGAGGGAAGGAGAGGAAAGGGAACAGGTATTTAGTAAGTATTTTCTGTATGCCTGGCATACAGAACATGCTATGTTCTTGACACACAATTTCATTTGATCCTCACAACAAGCCTCTTGCTTTCCACATTTTATAGTTGAGGAAACTGATGCAGACAGAGGTTAAGTGATTTGCCTAGTGGTCACACAGCTAGTAAGTGTCTGAGGCCAGATTTTAAACTCAGGTCTTCCTGATTCCAGGCCCAGCATTCTATCCACAGTACAACCTAGTTAATATGTATCTGAATTAAAATTCAAACTCTGGTCTCCCGACTCCCAATTCTAACAATCTATCCACTACGCTACATTTATGTGAATGTACAGATATAAAAGGAATATATTAGACTAAAAGATACAGGTAGTGTCACAGATTAACACTGGGAGGGGAGTCAGAAGATGTGAGTTCAAATTGTGCTTTAAAAACTATGTTGTATGATCCTGGGCAAGTCACTTAACTTCTATTTGCCTCAGTTTCATAAATTGTAAAGTGAGGTTATAATAGCACCTAAGTCACAAGATTGTTGTAAGGATCAAATGATATAATGTTTGTCTTTTGCAAAGTGCCCGACACATAGTAGGTACAACATAAATGTTTGTTCCCTTCTCTCTCCACCCGTTGCTATGACCCCGGAAAGTTACTAAACCTCTCTAGGCCTCAATGTCTCTTTATCTGTTAAATAAAGAGGTTAGACTCAAGGGCCTGTATGGTATCTTACAGCTCTAAACCTATGATCCTAGAATCATTAAAGCCTTTTCAGCTCTAAAATCCTGATTCTAACTGGGAATAGTTCGGGACTTCTAAATCACTACTCTATATTCTGTTCATCGGCCTATATTTTCTCTCAAAACCAGGAATGTCAGTCCCAACATATATATTGTCATCCATCCATCGGAGGAACCATTTGGTTATTCAGTGTCTTCTAAGAAAGAAGTTGGTTCTACCCAAACAAAATAATGGAGTGGCTTTCATTTTGCATATCTGACTTTTTTCTGCACTAAATGAACCAGCTCTTTGGGCATCATGTAGACCTAGCCTTTGGGCGTTTGTTATACGGGGCCCTTGAATCCCAAGAACATTAAACCTCTGTTTTCTCATCTATCTCCCTTCCACTGCTTGTGCTATTTAGTGCCTAATTATTGGTACTCGCTTGGCACATAATCAGTGCCTGTTACCTTATTGCCATAGTAATGACATTGTAGTTTATCATGGGTTTTACAGTAACAACCTAAATTTATTTTCTATATTAAGCTCATCAGTTGTTAATACACCCATTACAGAAGATGAGAATTCATGACTCATACATTTCTACTACTTTGGGCCACATTTCCATTTCAACCCATCGTATTCTGCCAGGACCTGGCAGGCTGCCCAGAAGCAAAGAATGTTAGCCAAGCAATTTGATAGGCTTTCTTCTCTAAAAGTTAGAGGGAAAGGAAATAGGTTCTCTTACTGATTATGTATGTATGGCTAGATCCTGTAATATGACCTTTCACATCTATTTCCCTGTTAGCCTTTTCCTCATCTACGGATCTGCAGCCCTCAGCTGGTATGATATTTCTATGAGATAATCTTAGACCGTCTCTAATTTGTGCTATATACAATATTTCCTGTTAGTCAGACTGCTGAAATGTATTTGAGAGTGTCTATATTATGTTAGAAAAACTGAGAAGGTAAAAATTAAGGCACTCAATTGACTGTATTATGTAGTCCCAAGCAAAGTCTGACTTATTTAGTTCTTCATGCTAAGTTGATGGACCAAAGAAACTAAACTCATTGTCTATCCCAGAATTATAGCATCTCAAAGTTAGAGAAGGCCTCAGAAGCTATGTACTCCAAGCCATACCTGTAAAAGAATACACCAACACACACACACACACACACACACACATACACACACACGCACACAAAATATACCCATCAATAAGTCAGCCAGTCTTTTCTTACAGATTCCCCATGACAGGGAGCCCAATATTTCTTAAGCCTGCCCAACCCACTTCAGGATTGATCTAATCATTAGATAGTATTTCAGGCCATCATGCCTACATTGGTCTCTTTGCAACTTTTCCCCATTGGTTCTAGTTCTATCCTCTAGAAATAAACAAAGTTAGAGTCAATGCACTGCTCCATGACAGCCTTTCTAATACTTGAGGGCAGCTATGTGGTCCCTCCTGATTCAACTCTTTCCCACACTAAAGATTCCCAGCTCCTTCACCTGATCCTCATCTAGAATGAACTTGATATCCTTAGCCATCCTGGCTGCCTTCCTCTGGACAGTCCAGAGCTTGTCAACATCTTTTCTGATATGTAACGGCCCAAACTGGAAACAATAATCCTAATGTGGGCTTACCAGGCCCAAATATCAAGTACAAAGTACGTAGATAGAGCCATACCATTTGATTTACCATAAAGATGAATCAACAAATGACATTGAATTTTGACATATATTTTTCCTTACTTGGGCCCTTTTAATTATATACATTTCTATTTTCAAAGCAAGCACACTATTCCATTAAGATTCCCATGTTTCTCCCCTTTACCCAAGTGGATAGCTCCATCTCTATTCATAAGCTCTTGGTGTCAAACTCATCCTGGCTTATGGACTTAGTGAGAGCGATTGGTTTTGAGCCGTCGCAGCCCACGGTGCTCCCTGGAGTGTTTGATCTGCTACAGAGGAAAGATGAGTACAGTGGGAAACAGCTCTCTTCCTTGTAAAGGAAGACAACAGTTTCCTTAGAAACAAGAATTACCAAAGGGCTTGAAAAATGTCTGTTCCCCACCAAATTTTCTTCAGTCTATCACCTGAAGAATTTTTCAGGTAGAGATTTAGTACAGATACTAGAAAGCTGTGATGGGTGTGGGTACGGACACAAAGAACAAAATGGGAACAAATAAGAAAAATTGTGAGGCACTCAGCACAGTACCTGACACATAGTGAGTACTATATAGACGTTAGCGATCATAAGTGCTTTGTATAGCAATTCATCAAAGCACAGGCATAGAACCAGACCTTGTGTTAAGGTGGAAATTTTTTCCTTTTCATAAAATTTCTAAACTTTGTGTTTCTATATAGCAAGTATTTATTGAGGGGGCATGTTGCTCAAATCTATTCTATTATCAGTGTGGGGAACTTCCAATTTGGAAACTCTCCCTACCATAGCAGATTGGCAATTCACCTGCAATTTATAGTCTTATAGAATTCCCCAAGGTGTGCTGAGAGTTTAAAGTAACTTATGGTCACATGGATAGTATGTGTCAGAGTCAGGACTTGAATCCATGTCATCCTTACTCTAAGACTGGGCCTGTATTCACCATGTTGTGCTGCATATGTGAATGTACTACACCAATGGGAAAAGATATCTCATCCTGTCCTGACCTGTCTTATCCTACCCTTACCTATCCCCATCTTATTCAATTTAATCTATCCTATGTTACAGGATTTTGCAAGTCCTTTGGAACCTACTTGTTGAACAGATTTGGGGTACGTGTTCTAGATGGAAAAGCAAATAAATGAGCAGATTTCAGATTATTTTTGAGAGCGTCCAGAAAAAGACAACAAGAGTGACCAAGGGTTTCAAGTTCATGCCGGCTTTTATACTTCTCAAGGTTCTAATGGGACTTGCTTTTCATCTAAATAAAACTTAAAAACCAACCTCACTAAAACCGTACAAGTAAAGAGACCTGTTTACATACCTTGCTGATCTCAAATCCAAAGACCTCCTCGAAGTAAGCTGGTTGACTAATAAGCAATAGGTAAAATGTCCAGCTTCTGCAGAAGTTTGCAACAATAATTGCATAGACTGGCATAGATGTAAAAAATTTTCTCCATGGAGTCTTGAATTTCTGAAATCCCCCCAAAAAGAAAGTCATGTTTATCATCTAAACAAAAATGCTTAGATTTTTTAAACGTTCTTTAATTAATCCATCCTCAGAGTATGTGAAGAAGGAAAACGAAAGGATTTATTTCAATATTTAATATAATCCCTAGCAGTATGAAGTCATCACAAGAGAACAGTATTAAAATGTCAGCTTACATTGTCCACTAAGTTGGTGCAACTTTAAAAACAGGATCTGTATATAAAATTATACATGAGGCCTTTTGTTCACAGGAATTTTCAATTAGCAAGAATAATAACTCATTTATAAAAAAATAAGACTTACAATATTCTATCTTTACAGCAACCCTATGAGGTAGATAGGCAACTCAAATGTTGTTGCCCCCAATTTTTAACAAGGAAACTGAGATTTTAAGTTCCTAAGTGCTTTAACCCTAGTCAGAAAACTAATAACTGTCAGAGCCAGATTTAAATCCTCCTCTTCTGACTTTAGGTCCATTCGATGGCACATGGCATTGAGTTACTTAGCACATTGCTTGGCACATATAAACAGAAATATGCTGGCAAATATATTAACAAGCATCTCTCTCAAAAAAAAATTGCATGCACAGTACACTTTTAAGTTTATTTTTCACTATTAATTCTTTCCTAAGTGTAGACAATCAGTAAAGCCATAAGTCAAGCCCTAATTTTTAGCATTGGCCAATATTTAAAATGTCAATGCTCCCACCAAAAATTTAGCAATCAGCTTTCAAGAGCTGGTTTGAGCTGGCTCGAACACACTTTTGTGTATGCAGCGCATGAACAAAAAACCACTTGTTCATTGATTGATTAACAATCAGACATTGGATAAGCCTTTCTGGTAATAACACTGTGGTGGCAGCATCCTCTCTGGTTTCATAAAGCATTAGCCTAGGAGCTAATAACTAAGATTTTCAGCTTTCTCAAAGGTTCTAAAAGAAAGACAGGATGTAAGTCCCAGATTTGGAGTCAGGAGAGAGCTGGGTTTGAATGCTGCCTCTGTGAGCTTCCAACTATGTAACACCAAATAATTCCCTTCATCTATCTCAAGCTCATTTTCTGTAACATGTGAATAATCATACCTATAATACCTATGTCAAAGGGCTATTGAAAGGATCGAATGAACTTTTGGAAAATATATTTCAGATTTTAAAGTCCTACACACATTTTAGTAGTTAGTATTAGCATTAATGTATGATGCAGCCGAGGCCTAACTTCAAATTGCCATAGAGATGAAAACCTTGTATAGTTGTTCTTGGAAACGAACTCAACTTTTGGCAATGATTGAATTCAAATCAACAAACATTTAAGTGCCTACTGTGTGTCAGGTACTGCTTTAGAGATTAGAGACATAGCAACCAAAATATGAAAGTCTCTGACATCAAAGGCTTAAACGTTGCTAATTCAAAACGCATATATAATAATCACAAAGTAATTTCAGAGTGGCACTAAATACTGAGGGATCAAAAAAGACTTCTTGTGGTGAAATTGCTTCAGCTGAACTGTGAGGGGAGGAAGGAAGCTGAAGATTGCAAGAAGGAAAATGGAAAGGAAGGGCACCCATGCAAAAGGCATGGGAGTCAAAGATGGAATGTTATATTAGGAATAGCAGGCAGGTCAGTTTGACAGGCATGTAAAATGCATGAAGGGGAATAGTGTCAACTCAGTCTAAAAAGATAAGTTAGAGGAAGATTGCATATGGTTTTAAATGACTTAAAAAGAGGTTATAATTTGTTGTAGAGGCAACAGGCAGGCAAGGATGCTTCTTGAGAAGGGGAGTGACATGGTTATATGTATCACATTATAAACAAGCGTTTTGCTTTTATAATAATTAATGCATTAATCATATGTGTAGCATGATATAATTGAAGAAAAGCATCGTACTTGGGGTAAAAAAATGGAAAAAAAACTCACCTGGCCATTGGCTCTCCCACTGACTAGCTCTACACCCTGAACAACCCACTTAATCTCTCTTCAGCTCAGTTTCCTCATCTGTGATAGGATGGGGAGTTAAATGCGCTTCCACAAATGTCAAAGAGTTGGCATGAGAATTAGAGGTAATGTATATAAACCACTTGGTAACTCTAAAGCACTATAAGTTAGGATGAAGTGGATTGGCTATTACACTCAATCCCCCTTTTTTTTTACTATGCCCCAGATGCCTTCTCTAAATTCTCACAGCTAGTTTGATATTCATGATATGGTAGTCCTCTCAGTCAAATCTTATTTGTACTGTCAACTTTTGCTTTTATAACTAAAGAGCCATAAAATCAATTGAACAGGTAGACATTCACTTAAGATAATTTAATGACTATACAAAAAATCTTTTTGTCCATCATGAACCTCATGCCATCGCCTACATTTACTTCTTTATACAATAAGTACACCAATAACATTTAATTTTATTTCCCCACCTTATAAATACTTTAATGCCTTACAATAGCCACGTTAGGGTGGCTTTGTTTGAATGTACAGATTTATAACCTGCCGTGAAAAACTAATATATCTTTAGCACTGTGGCATTATGGAGTCCCATGAGCCTAAATTCTACTTCTATGCTTCCTCCTCCCTTTAGAAATATGAATGATTGCACAATGTAATGGGAAAAGCCCTGGCTTATGAGTCAGGAGACCAGAGCTCTTTTCCAGATTCTTATATTCACTAGCTACATGACCTTGAGCAAGCCACTTAATGTTGATGGTCCTCAGTTTCCCTATCAATAAAATGAAAAGATTTAATGTACCAGCTAACCTTTTCCTGCTCTACACTCCTAGGTTGAATGTAGATATGAGCAGGACACCAGCTGCAGAAGTGGAACACTTTCCAACAAGATGTCTTAGTTGTAGGCAAACATAATTATATGCACAATGACTATTTCATCTGGGTGAAGATGGGCTCATTTCTTTACAAAGACAACTTCACTAGTGTAGAAGACTGAACCAAGAGTCTTATCTGAATATTTGGGGGTAAAATACCCAAATCATATCCTCCACAAGCAAGTGTTCCATACCATGGGGATATCAGAAAGGTTCTAGGTGACAGGGAAACCACAGCATGGGAAGCATAAAGAATCTGGGAAGTTGCCACTTTGATGAATTTTCATGGGCCTAAGTATC
Organism: Phalanger gymnotis; assembly: GCA_028646595.1. Taxonomy (NCBI): domain Eukaryota; kingdom Metazoa; phylum Chordata; class Mammalia; order Diprotodontia; family Phalangeridae; genus Phalanger; species Phalanger gymnotis. The sequence goes on along the minus strand of CM053623.1, from coordinate 427,997,853 downwards.
CATCACAAACTTTAATTTTCAGATAGTATGAATGGCTGTCTAAATCATTCCAGCTAAAGCACTTTACAAGATCTAGAATTAATATATATATAATAAAAATAATATATAAAATATATATATTTAGTTTCCTTTATTATATATTATAATATTTTAATCACTATGTCTATTATTTTAATGTTTTAATTGCATTTAGGGCTTCTAATGAAAGATTATAAAGAATGTTACCAAAAAAATATATTATCAGAAAAGAAGGTAAGCTAGTCATATGGCAAGAATCAGGGAAAATTGATGGACAGTTCATGTGATACATTAGTATTTTGGTGATATCCAGAAACTTCAAAGAAGACTCCCAGATTTGTTACACAATATGCCATTACTAGGCGATCGACACAAGTACAGAAGACTATTTGCTATGTATAAAGATGATCCTCTAGGATCTTTGAATATATTCTGAGACATCAAAAATGGATTAGAATAATAGAATTTTAGGATTGAAGAAGCACCTAGAGATTATTGAGTTCAATTTTTAATATAAACAAAATTAAATTATGTTTAGGATGGTATTAGGGACTAATGTCAATTACTGCATTCTAATGCTTCAGAAATTAACCCTCAATGTGTAGCATATATGGGTATAAATAGTAATTATAGGCTATATTTTAATTTAGTTTTTAATTAGTAAAGGTTTATTCTCTTTCCTTCCCACATTCTTGCACCCGCTGAAAAAAACAAAACAAAACAAAACACTTATAATAAATGTGTAGCAAAATAAATTCCCATGTTAGTGATATCCAAAAATATATAGTTTATTTTGCATCTCAAAACCATCACCTGTCTGTCAAGGTGTGAGTAACATGCTGCATCATTGGTACTCCACAATTGTAGTTAGTCTATAATGATCTTAAACTGTAATATTTGATTAATAAAATAGCTTATTCTCTGACTATGTTATAAAAACAAGGAGTTTTTCACTTGCTAAAATTGGTGCATGCATTTTAAAACAAACTGCAAATAGCAGACTTTATGGCTTCATAAACCGTCATTATTCTTTGTGTTTTTGAATTTGAAAACATTTAATATGTTTGAAATTTTTAAAATAGGGAATTTTCTATGGCTTAAAAGTAAGCAGTCAAATTAAATTAAATCAGTCAGATTACATTCAGTCAAATAGTTGGTATAGGTCACAGGGCTTCTTAAAATTTTTCACTGCTGACCCTTTTCCCATGTTTCAGCAGCATTCATTGGAGCTGCGTGGCCTGAGGGCATGTGCAGTGCAAAGCTGGCATGCTTTGTGTTCTGAACCAAGCCTGAAGTAAAGTTGCATGATGAAAGCACTGCCAGAAACACCTTGAATTCATTATGCATTTGAGTTTTAATTAATTTTTGGTCCTTGTGCATTCAGAAACTTTTTACTTTTGTCTTTTACTGTTTGTCAGATTTTTTCTGTTGTCAGATTTTTCAAGACCCCATATGGGATCCTGACCCCCAGTTTAAGAAGCACTGGTGAATGTTTAGGCGAACCCCTGACTTGTTGGACTGGAGGACCTCATACAGAGCTAGAATGCACTATGTCTCTCTGCTGAGGCACATGTGCTTTGCTAAGATGACACAGGGAACCCTTGAACAGACCCCAGAGGCTTCAAAGATTGTCAACTTTGTGTCAGGAGTTTGGGGTCTTGTTGGGTGAATTAGTGGTCTTTAAGGGTAAAGGAGAGAGAAAGTTCCAGAAACGAGTCTCCAAAGAGAATGGAGACATTTTTTTCTTAAAGATTGCAGAGGGGGTAGCTCCTCTGAACAACACTCCATCATCTACCTGACTTTCAGTCTCCAGTCTTCTTTACCTCTACTCATTGGGGACCCCAATCAAGCATTCCCTATGTCTTCCTTACAAAGGCCTTTGTCCTTTAGCAAGAAACTAGAGTGCATGTGTTAACTCCATGAGGCAAACCCAGTCTATCAGTTGATGGCTCCTCTGCCCACTCCTGGAACACCAATTATTGATGTTATATAGCTGCTATATTTTTAAGCTATTTTCTATCTATAATCATATAATTAAAGTTTGATAGGGAACTATTAACCAAAGAGAAATGGAGCAAAAGGAACTGCTGAGTGAGAAGTTAGAAAGGAAGCCAGTTCTGAGTCCAAAGAATCAAGAAGACTGGGCTTTTTAAAAGAGTATTGGAAATTCAGAAAATTCATTTTTTTTTGGATATGGGCTTGGAAAAAAAGTTTGGAGGAAAAAATAAGAGCAGGCATATACACTGTAATAAAGTCCTTACTTCCATCGCCCCTAAAAGATTGGCACTCTCTCCAATGCTTTCTTCTATGTACCTTCGTTCTTCATCTGTAATGGTCGGGTGCTTAGCAGGGCTCTCATAAGACACCAAAAGCCAAAACATATACCAGACCATTCCAAAACTCCCTGTTGAAAAGAAAGGGATAAAGGATAGGACAGTGAATGAGAAAGATTTGAAAATGTGGGACACACATATAGAAGTTTCCATTTATTCGATATAATTGGCAATTAGTTCTTGTTTCATTAGCATGTTGGATCTATGGATCAAGAAGGCTGGTTGTTTTAGCCAAGAAAACATTTTACTCTACAGCTCTAGCTTATGTCAGTAGAGCAATAGCATCACACTTCAGTGGAGGTGAGAATGTCAGCTGTGATTGCTCTCACCAATGCACACATTCCACCGGAAGAGAAAGTAGAGCTTGTATTAGCACACTTCAGTCATTCTGAGAATTCGTGAATTGGCTTAGTCAGTACACAGAGTTGCAGGCATTGGAGGCATGAAAGGTGAAGCACTGTCATTTCACCTGGGGATTTAAGAAAGCATTACAGGTAGGCACAATCCATCTCTACAAACCAAAACAATTCATTGGAAAGTGAAAAATGGAATTAACCTGGTTGGTTGGCATTAGCTAAATGAATGGACACTTTTCTTATCTGAATTAAATCTTTTTAAAAAGCTGAAAACCCAAACTGAATTCAGTGAAACCAATTTATCATATAAACACAACCTATATCATTTCTATGTGACTTGCCTACTGACAGAATAAAAAGGTAATCCTTAAAATTCCAGTCGCGTGGGTCCCTTCACTCAATTTTGGAAAATTTTTTTAAACATTTGAATGTGTGTGTGTGTGTGTATGTGTGTGTGTGTTTGGGTTTGGAAGGAGGAGGAATCTATTGATTACCATTTATCTAAACCTTAGAAACATCACTCTCATAGACTCTTTTTTGGAGGGGCTGGTGGTAGTGGCTGGGGGATTCTGTATTTGTGATTTCATTGATGTGTGTGGGAACCCATGTGGAAACTGCCTCCACCCATGCTCTCAACAAATGACGGTCTTAGAGAATTGGCTGAGGGAATTGAGAGGTTAAGTGACTTGTCCAAGGTTACCTAGTCAGGATGTGTCAAGGGTCGCACCATCTATCAAAACATAATCTAGCATCTTTTCTCATTCTAAGTGCTTGGACCGCAAAAGAAGTGAGGAACAGTAAGTAATGTATCAACATTCTATACTTTATGTAAGTAACTCTTGTCTTCTTTCCAGTATATGATAACATTACCTAATGTATTACCAAGTCATTCTATAAATGAATGGCTATAAACTCCTTCCCTATGAGCCTTCTGAGTCCTTTTTCATGCCTTCCCTTTTTAGCAATCTCATCATTAAAAAAGCCTGCTCTGCAATATGTGTGTTCATAGTCATTAATAATAGAAGGAATGGTGACTGATTTATTCTAGTTTTTCAATTGCTAGACATTTCGATTTCCCCCATCATGCTACTCTCTTGGTAGCTTGTTTCCCTGAGAAAAAAGGTGAATGTCCCCAATCTTCTCTCCCCCCCCACCCCATTCTTAATCTCTGTTGATTCTCCTTAACACCCTGGATGGCTTATATCCTTGCTCTGTTTCAATCAATTACAGAAAATTACTGTTACTCTCCTGCTCTATTTGTCTCATGGGGGAGGGGGTTATATGCTCAAATATCCAATTTAGAGTGCCTGCAATTTGCATTTCCCATCTTAGCTGTACATATTCAGTTCCTACTTTCTCTCTGGATAAATTCATTAAGTATAACATATTTCAATTTTTAAAAAATCTAAAGGTTGTCATGTATCTATACTAGGTCAGCAGTGGTCATTGTATATGGCATGACTTTAATATAAGGCCAGTTGACATGTATGGCATATAGAAAGAAGTCCATATCATTAGTTACCTTATGGCTAAGGACCTACCCATCCATTGACTCCCTACCTTTCCAGCCTTATCACATAATTCACATCTCCACATTTTCTATACTTCAGCCCAACTGAACTACTGTCCGTTTATTGATTATACCTTGTACTTTCCCACTTCTTTGCCTTTGAGAGGTAGCATGATGTGGTGGGAAGGGATTCCAAATCCATGGGATATGGAGTCAGAAGACCTAGGTTCTAACCCTATCTCTGACACTTATGGTCTATGTAGGTAAATTACTTAATCTCTCTGGGCCTCAGAATCCTTGTCTACAAAATAAAAAAAGATTAGACTTGATTACCTCTAAGATCTCTTCCAGTTCTAAATCTTTGAGCCAAAGAGTCTTTTCTCACACTTTTCCTTAGGCCTGCAAAGATCTCCTGCCTCCCCTATATCCAATAAATTCCTTCCTATCCCTTAAAGTCTTCCTGATCCTCTTTCCCATTGGACCATACCATGCACTTGCTTTTGAACCCCTCTAACATACTCTTATTATATATCATAGTTATTGACTTTCTTTTCTGTTAGACTAAAAGCTCCCTGAAGGCAAGAACTATGTCTTATCTAAACTTTTTCTACTCCAGTGCCTAGTGCAGTTTTCTAGTACTTATAATAAATATCTTAATTGAAATGATTTATTCTATTCTCTCTCTCTAACTAAATGAACAATTGAGCTATTGATCTAATGAGATCATGAATCTTCTGACTCCCCAAATAATAGCAAGTCACAACTTAATAGATATCCTATAAACTATTCACAATTTCTACCATCCCCTGGTATTTTCTTCATAAAGCAGAAATAAAATGGGACAAATTGTATGAGCTTCTGGGACCTGATTCTCTGTCACCTTTCATTCATCTTTCAGATTCTCACCTTCGCTTATTAAGAGAGAGAGGCAAAGTTCAATTGGTGGCAGTTGAAAACTAATCTCTAGCAATTTCATCTTTCCTTTATCAATTTATCTGGTTATTTTTAAAATGTCACTTAGAAAGGAAGACTATAGTTTGGCTTTAAAGAAACAAGGCTTGTAACTAGGGAGAGATAGTCTACAACTGATTGAATAACGGTGTGTTGACACCTCAGATCCAGAGTGTGGATCCACATACTTACCATCTGTCCGACCTTGGGCAAGTCACTTACTCTCCATGGCCCTCAGTTTCCCTATCTGCAAAATGAAGGTGTTAGACTAAATGACCTTTGAAGACCCTTCCAGATCTATATCTATGATCATGATTCTTTTTCCTTTCAAGACTAGGGAAAGAAAGATGAGGTTCATACAGCCGAAGTTTACTACTAGTACCTCTGCATGTTTATCTAGTATATTAGGAGACTGGGAGTCCTGTATCCACAATCCAAAGGAGACAAAACAAAAAAAAAAACACAGATGATGAGGGAGAAGAAATATAGAGGAGAGAATATTTGTAAGCTCTCCCCTCCACCTCTTCTCATCCAGTGGCAATCACTTAATGGACTCTATTTCTCCTTGCTAGGGATAATGAAAAGCTAAATTAAAAGACGAGTATATATTTTTAAATCTTCATTGATTTTTTTGTAATATAGAAATAAAAAACACCAGTAATTTTTAAGAAATATAGGTGTGAGTCAGGAAGACCTAGGTTCAAGTCCCATCTGCATCTGATACATGCTGGTTGGGTCTCCTGGCCCAATTATTTAACCTCTCAGTGGCGCAGGCAACTTTCTAAGACTTTAAGTCCTAGAACATGAACTGATCTCCATTGGTAAGGGGAGTTTCCTCATGAAGAGTACCCTATGCCAATGAAATCACAGGTCTAGTTTTCTCTTACAGATCTCTTTCTCTTTTAAACACACACACACACACACACACACACACACACAAACACACACACACACACACACAGAGAAAGAGAGAGAGAGAGAGTGAGAGAGAATACATTTTGCTTAGAGAAGCCTATGTTGGCAGCTTAATAGCTATTTCCAAGAAGCAATGAATAGTATGAAAAGAATTATGCATGGAAAACATTTTTTAATCTCAAAATATTAAGGTGAGATATACACAAGAGAAGTTAATACAACATGACTCCAATTCTTCAAAAGATCTGTGATTTCAACCATATGGGTACTTTTTACCAACAGATTGCAAACCCTCCATGCCTTAGCAGAATATTTTCATGACTTAATGTGGCAAAAAAGAACAAAAAATCATTCATTATGTGGTGGCCAACCAAATACATTTGGCTAGTCTGGTCCTCAGTTGACAAGACTGGAGTCCATCTCTGGCATGATACTCACAGCATTTCCAGTTTGGTACTATCTGACAGATTTTAGATTCTAAGAAGCAAGACAAGATAAGTGACAGCTTGATGAAGGGGTTAGAGTTGTGTATTTGGAATCAGACAACCTAAGTCAGTTATTTGAAACTGAGAATTTGAAATTGAGATACGGGGAGAAGTAGAGAGTCACAACCTGTCTGAGCCTCAGTTTCCTCATTTCTAAAAATAAGAGGATTGTCCTAGATACCCTCTAAGGATCCTTCCAACTGTAAATCTATTCCCCAGAGTCTTAGCTTTTGAGAATCTAGGTTACCTCTTCCAAGATGGCATCAGAGGAGGACTTTAGTGAAGTAAATGCTGCCTTATGTCTCATGCCTTATGCCTCAAAATTCACCATAATCAAAAGCTATCTTTCGTTTTTAAAAATACTTTACTATTTTCTCTTCAGTTTGGTCTTTTCCCATTAACCTATGGCTAATAATGACTTTATCCTCTAACGCCTGTCTGAGAATAGAGCAGGCCTGCCTTGAATGTAAAAGGTTAACATACCATAGACATAAAACACTGAAGACCATCCAGTATATTGCACAAGAATCCCGGCTAAAGGCATTGCAATCACAGCTCCTGCATAGGAACCTACAACAAACAGAAGAGTAGACAGGAAATGAATAGACATTGTTGACTTGAGCTCGTATTCCACAGAAAAGAAGAACAAGTTACTTACCACAAAATGAAGTGGTTGCTAGTCTGCTCCTTTCTAAAGGAGGGGCCCATTTACTCCATATCCCATGGCAGGCAGGATAAGTGACTCCCTGTGGGGGAAAATGGGGGGAAGGAGTCACAGAATACCGAGAAACTGAAAAGCAAAACCACTTGCCTTTCTTGTATCTTACCTATAAACTAGTCCCGAGTTGTTCCAAAATGCAACTGAATGTCACTTTCTGTTTGTCTTCCCTGCCCTCTGAGACACTTTGGGTCTCAAGAGGGAGAAGGATTATTTTAAGATAAAAATTACATCTACTTTTCCTCTCTAAGGTTTTCTCATCACTTCAAATTTTATTTAGCTCCAGTTTAGAAAAAAAGGAAGCTAAGGCTTTTATCCAGACCCACAGTCCCTCTGCCCCTCCAGACATTTCTCTGCAGAATTTTGGAAGATAATTTGGGGATATGGCAATTTCTCTGTGCAACTCACTGGTTCCAAAAAGACAGTTGAGAGACAGGATTCGTTGCTGATCTCTGATTTTGAAGCTCATTTTTATGGAGCAAAGTCATTACTGAACTTTGTTGATTATTTCTGAAGTTTAATGGCTTTAACAAGATTTACTTTCCTCCATGATTTGTGGTCTTATCTGGTAACTCCAGGGGAAAAGGCCTTCATCAATTATTTAAAACATTCCTCTCTCTCACAAACTGACATCAAATAAAAATAACATTGGCTGAACTCAGAATTGTTTTACATATTAAACCTGAAGAGTTTATTGTCCTTTCCATTTCTAGACAACAGGAATCTGTTTAGTGGAACACCAACTTGACAGAATAAAATCAGAAATTACTACAAGCAAAAGAATCAAAAACTTTCTAAGAGAAATTCATCACTGACTCATAGTTTTTCCTAGCGATTTCTTGACTCAAAACATTTTATTGTCTCATTTCAACAAAGAAGTGTCTGCACAATGCCAAGACAACTGATCATTTTTTTTAAAAAAAGCAGCCAATTCTTTGACAACTGCTGCTTATACAATGGTTTGATATCATGAAAACAGAGCAAATGTAAACGGGCCTGTGTTCATATTCTCAGTGTTATCTTTCACCTTTCTCATCTTCTTCACCCAGCAGAGCCGATCAGTTACCAAGTCTTGTCAATTCCATCTGATCCCTCTTTTCTCTACCCACTGCCATCACCCCAGTAGGAGTAGTCCTTGTTACTGTCTCCTTCCTTAACCCTTCCCTGATAAAATGTACTTTTCCTAGCCTCTAGAGAGGTAGTATGATGTAGTAGAAAGGATGCTCAGTCTGGCATCAGGAAAATGTGAATTCAAATATCACTGCTCACTTTGCTGTATGATAATGCAAGTCATTTAATTTCCTTGGACCTCACCTTCCTCATCTGTAAAATGGGAGTAAATAATGCCTGTCATAAAATTGAGACTAGAGCTGTGATTTTGTTGCTGAGAATTCACTGAAGAATGAAACTCCTTCTGCTAATCGAGGTTGACAGTTATTCTGTAACTTACAGTTTTAGAAAGTTAATGAAAGCATTGAAAGGTTAAGTGACCTGCTCAGAGTAATAGTCAATATGTGTCAGAGACACAACCTGAACCCGGGTCTTCCTAGCTTCAAGTTTGGTCCTATCCATTATAGTACACAGCCACCTATAATAAAACTATAAATAAAATCAGTTATTATTGTTTTTAAGATTTTAATGTACTTCTCACATAAAATAATAACTGACATATTGACATAACCCTTTTAGGGGAGTTTATAAAGTACAATAGATAGATAGATAGATAGATGGATAGATAGATAGATAGATAGACAGACAGACAGGCAGATAGACAGGCAGATAGACAGACAGGCAGACAGGCAGACAGAGACAGACAGACAGACAGACAGACAGATAGATAGATAGATAGATAGATAGATAGATAGACAGATAGATAGATAGATAGATAGATAGGAAGGAAGGAAATATGTGTATGTATATACATATACATAGGTATGTATGTATGTAATGAACTTCACCACTATGCTGTGAGATATGCGAAATAGCTACACAATGCCCATTTTACAGAGAGCACTTAGGTACAAGGACAACCACATGCTTGCTAATGGTCACATCAGAGGTATGATGTGAACTTAGATCTTCCTGCTCTTAGAGAACAGAATTTGAAGCAAAAAGCAGTAATTGCAAAGAAAAACATTTAGGCTTGATATAAAGAAGGGGAAAACCCCCTTTTAACAATTAGATACATCCCAAAGTGGAAAGGGCTGGCTCCATAGTTAGTCAATTCCCTTTCTTTGTCTTCGAGAAGAAATTGGATGGTTACTTGTCAAGGAGGTTGTGGGGGGCAATCTTTTCTGGTATGGATTGGACAAGATACCACCGAGGTGCCTTCCATCTCTGAATTTCAGTGATTCATAACTGCAAGGCCAACACTCTTCTGTACATACCATACTATCCTGTTAGATTATGAACTTCTTAAGGAGAGGCATCCTGACTCATCTAATCCTTATCTCTCCCCTGGGAATTATGGTGCTCAACACAAAATAAAGACATGTTGAATAGGGCTATATTGCATTTCAATCAGTAGGTTTGTCATTGTGTAGACTTAGTCTTATATCAAGTCTTCATTTGTCAGTCAAAAAAGATAATCTTTTCATTCTGTTTGTTGCCCTACCATTCCATACCTCAACAAGCCCTTGTAAGATCCTAACAAATATAACACAGCCATAGTGCACTCTAGCTGCAGATGGGATTAGCATATTGAGGGTGGAGGTGAGGAGTATGGCAGCTCCAAAAACCCTGCAAAAGAGGAAGGAGAGCAGAAGATGAAACATTACACTACTCAAAAGATCTCACACTTTACATGCTCATAAATTCTCATTTTTGGAGTAAATTAAACACCTGCCGGGAATTGTCTTTAACACAGATTTTACACACTGAAAACGTTCTATGCTTCATTGAATGATTATTCAGTCCTCAAATATTCCAATGATTCTTGATACCTTTAACTTTGCTATTCCCTTAAACAAAGCAGGTTGCAACCCATCCTTGTCTGTCCATCCTGTGCTCCTCTTATTCATATCCTTTCCTAAGTTTGCCACAGTAGGACCATTCAACATAGTAGGTGCCTTCCTTAGCTTTTCCTGAAATCTCAAAGATACCAGTGGAGCATGACAGCAGTCCACTTGGCATTCCTCTTCCTCATTGTGAATGATTAGCAACTTCAAATAGAGGAACGAACCATATTTCTTTAAATGCATTTTATTATTTGAATACATTAATGAAAACGAGTACATTAACATTTGATAAATCTCATTCTACCAATGTATAGGCATATGTATGTTTGTAAATAAATATACATATATGTTATAGGACATATATATGCAAATATGCTTTAAATATGCATGCATTATGATGATGCTATTCAGGCAGACTTTAATACTACATGTATTTAAAGGGTACTACATATAAATACATTTGAGGTGAGATAGAGTCCAATTTTTAATGTTGAAAGAAACCCTACATAGAATCTGTTTTCGAAATGCAGCAAGAAAAGCCAAAGGACCTTCATTAGAATCCCCAATCTGCTGGACACATTCTAGCTGTGTGATCTTAAGCAAAATCCTGGAACTTCATGTCCTGCTTTTGTAAAACATAGATATTTACACCTGCCCTGTCTACTTCACTAGATTGTGGAGAAAATCAGATAAAATTATGAAGCTACAGATTTTTGGGACTGCAAAGAACAATTTGGTAGTATTATTAAATAAAAATAAGGTTGCTGTTATACTATCATTACTATTCTGTATTTTGAACTCTGTGAGTAAATATAGTTTAGCTCATAGTGTTGGAAGATATTGACAGAATAGTTTAGTTAAAACCTTAATCCATCTGCAGGAGAAATTAAAAAAAAAACAGCCCTTGTTCTTTTTAAAGCATGTCATAGTGTTGCTCAAACTGTATCAGAAAAACCATTCCTTTAATAATTTGAGTAAACCAGTCTGGTCAAGATGCTCAGGGATGTAAGACCTCTAATTGCAGGCTCTGTGTTTGGTTCGAGTTTGATCAGACCCATCATGGACCTTCCATTCAGTCCTTAATCATGATGGATCATGCGGTAATAGCCCTAATTTATATAGATGGGCACATTAACATGTAAGTATCTAATGAGTATAGGATTAAACATCATTGACCAGCTTCCAAAGTTTAAGCATGTCCTAGGAATTTCTGGATAAGGAATCTGCAATCAATCTCTCTCTCTCTCTCTCTCTCTCTCTCTCTCTCTCTCTCTCTCTCTCTCTTTCTCTCTCTCTCTGTCTTTCTGCCTCTTTGTTGGGGTATGTGTCTCTCTCTGGCTCTGGTTCAATTCCTTAATGCTATCTATTTTTGTAGTCCCTCACCACTGAAGTAAATATTCACTCTACACAACCACATTACTCTTTCTCTGTATAAATATGTTTGGCTTGGATTCAGTCTATGTCTAAACTCAGATTTCAAAACTGTGGGTTGGGATAATGAAATCTAGTTCTGACTCAGCCAGTGACCTTAGGCTAGTCACAACCTCTTCAGGCTACAATTTGTCCATCTGTCAGATAAAAAACCTGGACTAGATTGTTTCTAAAGTCTCTTCCAGCACTGAAATCTTACATTCTATGGTCTTACTAATTAAGAGTAGGAGATGTTTTGCCTATTTAATCTAACTCCTGCCAAATTCTGCTTGTGTTTAGGCCATTTCTTGCATGTTGAAAATAAATGTAAATCCTCATAGCTTTTCTCTAAAAAATCTGAGATAACATGCAACTTTTTTAATCAAACAGATTAAAAGCCAAATTTAACTCATGGTTATATAAAAAACTAATAGTGTATCTTGTGTCCCAGATACAAAAATTCAACTTTGAATCTCTTTGTGTCTGCCAGTAGTGGATTATACAAAACAATGCAAGGATTCTTTCCTTTGGGGCTATGGGAGCATGGAGAAAGTCATAAAATGTTGTGTGTGAAGAGCACTAAACTACATCACACAAGAAAATAAAGTGATCATATCTTAAGAGGCAGAAAATGACTGCTTGTTGATGTGGAGTTTCAAAATTCATGTTCGCTCAGATTATTAACTAGTTAGAACTAAGGCCAAAATCAGTATCAAATTAGACAAAAAGTTAAGACAAGAAGATACTACCAATACTTTCCACAACTTCAGCCCTACCTTCTCAAACAATTCATCATCAATGACAAATGTGGGAAATGGAAAAAGGCAAATATACTGACTTTGGTTGTCATTATTTTCTCTAAAACACTTAACAAATATAGAGCTATCCTACAACAAAAAAAGCCAAAAGTACCCAGAAAACACATGATCTTCTTTCTAAGTGGAGAGACATTTATACGAAAGTAATACTAGATTATAATATGAAATTATTTATAAAATCTTATGGAGGAGAGTGGCAGAAATTTATGATCAACATCTCCTCATGAAACATTGAAAACCAGCCTTCATAAATATTGATATGAGAACAAAATAAGCCACATTGCCCTAAAAGCATTTATAACTGTAGCTGCCATGTGGACAACACATAGATACAAAAAAGATAAAGAGATTGTTAATGTTTCAATAATGATCTTTTTCCATTATTGTTGACAATCAAACTCTAACTTCTCAGTCTATGATGTGTTAAACAAAGAGTAGAAATTACATAAAAAAAGAGAATAGAAAGAAGAAACTGAACCAGACTGAGTACAAACTGAAGAAATCTCTGCTAGAGACAAAACAATCTTGAAAGCATTGAAGGATATTTAAAGGAATGGAAAATAACAAAAACCAATGGAAAATTGTGAACGACATTAGTCACATTAGAATAGAACACTTGATCACCACCAAAAAGGTGATTAAGAGGACATTAAAAAACTATTAACTCGTATGCCTACTTGATTGTCTTTACAAAATCTTTATGAGAATGATCCATAGACATATCAAGGTTATCTTTGATGAAAATATTAAAAGAGAATGGGCAGTCTTTTGTAAATGGTTTTCTATAGCAGACTACATCTTTGTGGTTATATAACTGGATGAAAGACACAAAAAACACAAATCATATGTTTATTGTTGGTTGATAACAAAAACACATTTTACTCAGCAGAGCAAACTGCAAATTTAAAGGCTATCTTCCAACAAGCTTACTAAAGTTAAGATCATACAAGGTTCCTTGATGAACACAACTGCAAAAATTTACTCTTTTTGATGACCCCATTACTGCTGACATTGGGCAAAGTATGAGAGAAGAAGATGGAATCTCATCAAAGGTACCCATCACTATCATAGAGAATGCTGTTCTCTGGACCAAATGGAAAATAGACTACCTGAAGATGACAAAATATTTCAGTTGCCCTTGTTTGCAGATCATATTGTGCTAATTTCAAGTCCCAAAACATCACAGCACCTTCTCTATACAAGTCCTGATTACTCAAAATATAATGGCCTGATAAACCATACATTAAAAACTAAAAGGATGAAAAATAATTCCTTTTCAGACTATAGGCTGGAATGAAAATCCATTGAATTAGTTCATCAGTCTACATATTTGATAAACGTATTGTGGATAGACAGGTCTAGTGTTGAGAGAGAATGTTCTGGATTGTCTTTAGGAAATTGCATATGCTTTTAATTATACCTGAAATAAAAATAAATATTTAATACACTTATTCTCCTTGAATTTTATTGTGAATCTTAGAACAGCACACTCTTCAATAAATCAAAGTTTGTAGATGGTCCCAAGGGCACAAAAGATGATCAACAGAAGTTACAAATAGACTGCAAAATATTTCTAATGATGACCTGTCTACACGCACGAATTGGTGTAAGGGGCATTATTGTGACAAAATGTATCACTAAAAAGGGAAGTGGGTCAGTCCTATGGTGCTATTGAAGAATAACAAAGAAATAGCTTGAGAGTTACACTGATTCCTGTGAAATGTAAAAAGACCTAAAAGAAGTCCTTCAGCATTTAGGACAGATTATTAGTGAAGAATCAAATGGTATGAAAATGTGTGGTTAAGCTGCAATTTGTGCCAATGAAGAAGATAGCCACATTAGCGAGATCATTGATCTTGGGGAATATTAAAATATCAATTAAATCATAGATGTCACACATTAAATTTACTGATGGCATGAAATTGAGGGGGATATCTGATATGTCGGTGATTTGACATGGTATAAAATATGGCAAATATAATAAGATGAAGTTTAATAGGGATATATGTGTATATTTATGTATATATATATATATATATATATTTATAGCCATATATCAATTATACAGGTACAAGATGGAGGATATATGGCTAGAGAAAATGTGAAAAAGGAGGGTCTTCATGAACTACAAGTTCAATATGAATCAATAGTTTTATTTACAGCCAAAAGAGCAATTATTATTCGAGACTTCATTAAGAGAGGCACAGTATCCCAAAAGAGAAAGGTACCAATAGCACTTAGTTCGGTCAGCTGAGATCTAGAATATTGTACTCCATTCTAGATACAATATCCAATAAGGTCATTGGCAAATTATTTCATTTCTACACAGGAATGATCAAGAAGTAGGGAGGGAACTAGGGAAAATACCATATAAAAATCTGTTGAAGAAACTAAAAATGTTTAGCTTAGAGAAGACAGTAGAGTCATCAGGATTGCCTTCAATTAACAAATGGAACTTTTGGAGACCAATAATTTAAGGAAAAAAACTTCTTAACATTTTGAAGTGTCCCAAAGAGGAATGGGCAGCTTCACGAGTTTCTTGGCTTTCTCGTTTCTTGAAATCTTTAAACAGAATCTGGATGACCACTTCTCTGGGCTATTGTAGAAGGCATTCCTATTCACACAGGCATTGAAATAGATGACTGCTGAGGTCCTTTTCAAATGTGACATTTTATGATTTTGTTATGCATATTGTACTTCAATATTCACAAAATTCTTTCCTCGGGGTAGCTTTGTGAAGTATATAGCTCAAAGTAAATAGCTCAACTATTATTACCCCATTTATAGGTGAGGAAAACAAATCTCTTGCAAGATAAGTAATTTGCCCAAGATAACAGTCTTCTGATTCTAAGACAAGTGCTATGCTCCACTAACATTCTATTTTCTGATTTTCATTTTTCTTTTTTATTTAAATTTTATTTTTAATTTATAGAATAAAACAAGCATTTCCATAACATAGTATGATAAATAAGATGATTGTACATGAAACTGCAAATTTACTATGTACAGCTTGTTATTCCTTTCAAATATACAAAAAATGATTGTGTATTTTTTCCCTTTTTTTATTCTCTCCCACCCTAGAGATGGCTACCTGTTTTTTAATCATTTTTTTCCCTTGGAGTTTTCTCTATTTAGATTTGACAGCATTTTTTTTTACATTCATTCTTGCAATTAACCAATTAGAAAAAAGTATTGTTTGAGGAGATATGGTTTCAAATCTCTGTTTCTACTAGTTAATAATAGCAAATTGTTTCACATCACTGAAACTCAATTTCCTCAATTGTAAAATGGTAGAAACAGATTAGGATATTTCAATGTTCTCTTCTAGTTCCAGAACCTATGATTGGAAAAAATTTTGGAGCACCCGTTTTGTGCTCCACACTAGGAAGATTGGTTCTAATTTTCACCACAACTATAATGTTGAATAACATTTTTAAGAACCTGTCCTAAAATGTACATAAGGGATATCAGGGAATCACCTGACTAGAGAATTATATTAGCGGGAGCACTTTAATATAATTTTTTTCCAAATACATGTATTTTCAACACCAGGAAAATTATGTTTTCTGTGGTGAAATCTAGCCACATATCTTATAGGGAAGGCACAAAGTGTCTGGTGGACAGTAAGGCAGAGGGGGTTCAATTTGCAAATGTAGGGGGACATGACTTAGAATGTTTTCAAGAACACACAAATATCTTTTCCTTAGCTTGTGCCTTGGTACATTTTGACCCCAAAGAAGGTCTGGGTTGAAGGTCTAGGAACCTTACTGAATGCTTAAACTAAGTACTTCAAACCTACAGGTGGCACTATTGATATTTTTAAGGAATAATAAAAAATAGTAACTAACATTTATATAGCACTTACTATATTATATTATACTATACTGTATTGTACTATACTGTATTGTACTATACTATACCGTACCATACCATACCACACCATACCATACCACACCGTACCATACCACACCACACCACACCACACCACACCACACCACACCACACCACACCACACCACACCACACCACACCACACCACACCACACCACACCATACCATACCATACCATACTATACTATACTATACTATACTATACTATACTATACTATACTATACTATACTATACTATACTATACTATATTATACTATAATATACTATACTATACTATACTATACTATTTACATACCACTTACTATGTTCTAGGCACTGTGCTAAGTGCTTTGCAATTATTGTCCCATTTGGTGCTCACAACAGCCAGCAAGGTAGGTGCTATTATTATTGCTATTTTACAAATGAGGACACTGAGGCAAATGAAGGTTAGATGACATGCCAATGGTCATGCAGAGAGTAAGTATCTGAGTCCAAATTTGAACTCAGGTCTTCCTGACTGCAGGCCCAGTGGCAAGGGAAAGCCTCCAGAACCACTGTACCAAGGTAAAAATAATAGATGATCAATGTGAATAAAAAATAGATTTTGATTTTAATCATGTAGATGGTCTTCTACCTTGGCACAAAGTGGGTTCTCCAAGTAGAAATGCCATGGAAAAAAAGCTCTGGCAAGCCATACCAAGCGAATGTTCTTTCACTATATATGCCAGGTGGCAGCTATCCTCAGAGGACCATGTAATCCAAACTAAAATTGGAAAGGCTCACAAGCCACCAGGAGATAATTGTTTTGGCCTCTACAACTGATGAAGACAATTCTTGATAGTGATAAATGGCACATACTCTTCAAGGAAATCATGGTTTTCTGAAATTGTTCAAATAAATATCAATAGGTAAGTGAGTACAAGCAATTTCAATTTGAGGGCACCCCTGTGGTCTAATCTCCTCATTCTACAAATGTGAAAATTGAAGCCTACAGAGACAAAATAATTTGCCCGGCCTCCAGTAGTCCATATGGCAGAACCTGGACTAGACCTCTATTCTACTGATTACCAGTGAAATGGCTTTTCTCCTTCCCCGCAATAGCCAATCCAAAAACAAAAACAAAATACCACAACTCCCCACATTTCATATCTAAGAACATTTCCTTCCAGTTCTTACTCTAATGAGTTTTTATAATTTCACAAATTAACTATAGTATCTTTAGATACTTCCAAAATTTAAATTTCTTTTCTCATCTTTATTTTTTTTACCACGACTGGCCATTGTGTCTTCAAAATCTTCCAAACACTCTGGAGCTTCATCTTCTACTCTTATTTTTATTAAATTGTTATCCAAATCAATATTCCATCTAAGAAATTAGCATTTCTTGTGATAAAAAATCTGATCCTTTAGATAATGGCTATCTGAAAATAATTTACCCTTTTTCTGCCCCTGCCCACTCAGCCAAAAGAGAAATTTAGATCTCATTTTAATATTCATTCAGCAAATAGTTATTAAATGTTTACTTTGTGCTATGTATTGGGGGTAAAGAAGTTAATTGTACACAGTCTTTACATTCAAGTGAGAAAGGGACATACAACCACACACATACACACACAGAGAAAGAGAGAGAGAGAGAGAGAGAGAGAGAGAGAGAGAGAGATCAAAGAAGTATAAGAAACAAGAAAAAGTAATAATTGTTTCTTGCTAATGTTATCAAAAAAGACTCTATAGGGGAGGTGACTTTTGAGATGGACCCCGAAGGGTTCATATGATTTCAATATGATGGAGTGTTCCAACTGGAGAGAAAGAATGAGAAGAAGCAAAAAAAAAGAATGCCACAAATTTGTATATAAGACAGGTCAAATTCCAATTTTGCAGGAATATGTAGTATATATGGAGGTGCAGTAGTGAAAAGTAATTCTGGAAAGGTGAATTGGGACCAGATAGATGGTGATGTGGGAGGATTCATCATTGTCATAGTGGTGTCTGGTGCTGAGGAGTGGAGAAAGAAAAGAGGCAGGAGAATAGATGTTTGGCAAGAACGTCAGTAATTGCAATAGGAATGACAAGGGAGGGATAAATCAATGAACGAGTATTTATTATGCATCTACTACATGCTAGGTTCTTAGGATTGAATACACTAAGTGAAACAATCTCTATATTCGAAGAGCTTACATTCCAACAGTGCAGACAATATAGACACACAGGGTGTTCCTAAAGTCTGGATACATAGGCAAAAATGTATATTTTCAAGAAATGAAATGAATGAAATTTCCAACGACATTTTATTTAATTGGAATACTAACAAATAACATCTTCAATATTATTTCCACCATTTGGGATGCAAAGGTTGATGTGCTTTGCAAGATTCATGTGAACTCAATGCAATAACTCCACATTGCCATCAATTTTCCTATATGTCCAGACTTTAGGAACACCTTGTACAGAGTGAATATAAAGAGAGTACAAATTAATACAAAATAGTTAGCTACAAGAAAGTTTGTATGGGAGGGCACCACCATGTGAGGGCATCAGGAAAGGTTTCACGTAGAAAGTGGTTCTTGGGCTATGTCTTGGAGGAAGAAGAGGATTCTGTGAGGTGAAGGTGAAGGTGAGGAGGGACCACATTCCAAGCAAAGAAGATGGAGTGCTCTGTGTAAGGAAGCTAGAGAAAAATCAGTTTGGCAGGATCACAGAGGGTAGGAGGGAGAATGATGTACAATGAAACTGGAGAGATTAGTTGTGGTCAGGTTGCAAAGGGTGTTAAAAGCCAAACAGAGGAATTTATATTTGATCCTAAAGGGAGCCACTGCAGTCTATTGAGTAGTAAAGATATTTGAAAAGACAGATGGGAGAGACTCCGTGAAGAAAAAATTGTCAGAATTTGTTGATTGCTTACATGCAAGGGACAACTGAGAGAGGAAAGAAGCAAGGATAATTCCAAGCCTGAGTGAATAGAAAAAATAAGCAAGTTGGGGGAGATGAGCACTTGAGAGGGAAGATGGTAAATCTGTTCTGATATGTGGAGTTTGAGATGCTAGAACGTCATCCAGAAAGGTACTGTGGGCATTTAGAAATACGTAAAGGGACAAGTCACCAGGAAAAAGGTCAGGGTTAGAGATAAAGATTTGGAGACAGAAAGGTAACTGTTAAAGCTATTGTAAGTGATGGGTTCAGTGAAGGAGGGGTGTGTAGACAGAAATGAGAAGAGAGCAAATCATAGAAACCTGAAGAACACTCACATTTAAGGAGTGAGTGTGTATATTATTTTTTAAAGAAAAAAGGAGACGAGAAGAGACATAAAAGGAATAATCAGAAAGGTAAGGAAATAATATAGTCATGTAGTGTAATAGAATAACCTCTAAATTCCATGACTCCCTTAATGGACAAGAAGATTTCTGATGCTTGCAGCACAAATATCCCTGATTCATGTGGTCTTGCAAACATCCCTCTTGGACATTCCACTACCATCTTCCAAGCAATAATTTGCCTTCACAAAGGATATAAATCATTACCAGCCTAGGCTAGAGGCTTGGAATGTGGGAGAAGGTCACTATCTGTTTTGAAGTATCCACAAAATGTGTGCCTGTCTCTCCTTCCCTTTCCTTCATGAAGATGGATAGAACTTAGCTGGACGAGCACATGGCTCATGAGCAGAGGTGGTAGGTTTGAACTGAACTCACCAGGAATGATAGAAGCAGGTGGCTAGGCAGCATGTAGTTGCTATATATTTGGGGTAGGGACCTTGAGAAGCCCCAACATCTTAATTAGCGTTAGCCATTACATGAATCACTTGATCAATATAATTCAAGGCTCAAAGTGGGTTTCTTTGGCATGAATTTGGCCCTCTACCCTGATGAAATTAAGCAGAGAAATACCAGATCTTAACTTTATTTTGGACTGCAGAGACATTCCCTAAGCATCCAATAGTTATTTCACAATATATGGGCACCCCAAATAGAGAAAGGTTCCATATACACCAAAATATTTGTGGCAGAACTTTTTATATTAGCAAAGAAGTAGAGACAAAGGAGATGTACATGAAAGTAATGGTTCTGTCTTGGGCCCTACTCTTTTTTCTCACTATACTCCCTTACCTGGTGACCTCATCAGTTCCCCTGAGTTCAATTACTATCTCTTTACAGATGACTCTTAGATCTGTATATTCCGTCCTAATCTAGCTTCTCTTATCCTGTCCCTCATCATGAACTGTCTATTGGACATTTTGAACTGGGCATCTCAAATTCAGTATGTCTAAAACAGCAGCTATTATACTACCCTCTTCCAAATTTCCCTTCTACTTTTGAGATTCTCACCATCCACCCTTGCAGTCACCTAGGTTTGATACCTCAGTGTCATCTTTAACTCCTCACTTTCATTCATCCCACATATTCATTCAATTGTTAAATTTTCCTATTTCTATCTCCCTAATTCCTCTTCTTCATTCATATGAGTACCTATCTTAGGTCAGACCCTCATCATTTCTCACTTGGACTAATTTGATATCTTCCTCTTCAGGGCCCCCTGTCTCATGTCTTTCCCCACTCCAAACAATCCTCCACATAACCACAGAAGTGTTTTCTAAAGCACAGTTCTAATGGTGTCACCTCCTTCAACAAACTTCATTGACTCTCTATTACCACTAAAATCAGATATGAACTACGATGGCATCTAAATCTTCACAACCTGGATCCTTCTGGCCTTTCTGGCCTTTTTAGTCTTCTTACACTTTACTCCTGTCTAAGCACTAGACAACCCAAGTATACAGGACTCCTTGCTATTCCACAACACACACATGGTACTTCATTTGTGTCTTTCACTGGTTGACCTCCATGCCTAGAATGTACTCCTTCATCACCTATACATCTCAAAATCCCTGGTTTCCTTCAATATTTAGCTCAACTACTACCTTCTACATGAAGCTTTTCCAAATACCCACATTCTAGTATATTTGCTTCTAAGATTATCTTGTATTCATTTTGTATGTTTTATGTGTGAGCATGTCGTCTCTCTGTTACCACGTAAGCTCCATAGAGATAATAACTATTTCAGTATTATATTTGTATCTCTAGAGCTTAGTAGAGCTCCTGGAACATAGCAAACAATAAATGTATTGATTGACTGATTCATTGATTGATTAATTCATTGATCGATTAATACCACTGGTCCATAAGAAGCAATGAATATGAGAGAAGCCTGGGAGGAATTAGATAAACAGATGCCAAGTGAAATAAATAGAATCACAATGAAACCTCCAATGGAAACAAAAAGAAGAAAAGCAGAAACAAAATAAAACAACACTAAAAATGAAAAATGGCTATTAAAATGATCAAGCATGGGTCTGAAGAAGAGAGAAGAAATGCATCTCCCCTTTGTTCTTTGCAGGAGTGGGAAACTAAAGGTGTGGAATACTTTGTGTGCCATCAGACCCAGCAATTTACCAAACTGGTTTGCCCTCTTTTTTTCTCTCTTTGTCACATGGGACAGCTCTCTGAATAGATATAGGGAGAGATATATTTGGAAATGAAGGTGATGAAAAAAAAGACCCAAGGCATACCAATGAAATAAATGTATGTGGGAGTAAAGAATTAAACAAGCATCTATTAAGCACCTACCAGATTAGTACGCTAAGCGCTTTACAAGTATATTTCATTTGATCCTCACAGTCACTCTGTGAGTTGGCACTATCATTCTTATGATTTTACAGGTGAGGATAGAGGTTAAGTTATTTGCCCAGGGTCATATAGCTAGTAAGTGTATAAGGTGGAATGTGAACTCAGATCTTCCTGACTGTATCTTCCTAGCACTGTAGCCACTGTGCCACCTAGTTGTCTCACTATGGGTGTTATCACTACTCACTATGGGTATTACCTCACTACTTTTATCCCCATCGCTTTAGTTTTTACCCCGACTCATTCCTCAGTTTGGGCAGGAGACATAACCTGCCATGATCCAATTTCATGATGTGAATGATTATGTAGTCATTTTGCCAGAAGACATGGCCACACATCTTCCCCTATTATACACTGACTAGAGTGAACTATTCCTTTTGGAAGCCCATGGCTAACATTCTTTCTCTCATTTAGAAGTGATGCTGACTTCTTAGTGTATCTATCTCTTACTGCTTAAAACACTTGATATGAAATGACAGGCAGCAAGTCATTAAGAAAAATTGATAATCGTGACTATCATAAGACTGCATCAAGGATGGAAGGACCATGGGCTACTACTGCCCCTGAGGTAGGCCAAGTTCAAGAAGGATCACTTTCATTTATGCCTCCATTCCAATAACCTTTTCAGTCCACTAATCATTCCTTCCTGAGACAGATGGGGACAGACTGCTGTTCTATATATTTTTATATCCTTTTAAGACTCAGTAGCTATTTCAAAGTAAGCACAGATCAACAGTCCTGGACAAGCTTTCAGAATAGTCCTGTGGATAAATCCTCACTTGAGAGGGTTGATGAGTTCAAGTATATGGCCCACTTTGGCCTCATCATCATCTCCTCCAAACAACCCTGCAAAATCTTCTAAATTCAACTCCCATTAGACTTCCTGTCCATCAAAAAAATTACTTTTCACTCTGGAAAAAGTAATCTCTTGTGGTCTGCTTCCAAAATTAAATAGGTGATGGATTGTTCCTTTAACAAGATTTACCACCTATAAATATTTAACATGGTTGAGTATATTATATCACAGTTGTTTTGCAGTCATAATTTTCCTTTTATCTAGTGCTACCCAAGGACAAATGAAATTAAAACATTCTCCAGCTTTAATGGACTGTACAAAACACACAAGTTCAGGCCTTCATCATTTCACACTTGGACATGACTCTCCATCTCTAGTCTCTGGGCCTTTGCACCAGCAATCGTCCCGCTTAACCTCAGCCTTTTAGAATGCCTTGTTGCCTTTAAAGCTCTATCAGTGACATATATTTGACCCTTTTCCTGAGCCTCATAACTACTGGTGCCTTCTTCCCCACCAAATTACATTGCATTTATTCTGTATATACATCTGGTCTCCTGAAATAAACATGAGATTCTTGACAGCAGGGATTGTTTCATTTTGGGTTTTGTATCCCCACAGTGACTAGTGAGCAGGAGCTTAATAAAAGCTTGTGTATTGATTGATAGTAAAAGTCAAATGGCATAATGTCTGAAGACAGTTGGTAGACTAAAGCATTATGCAATCATAAGTATAATGTTAAGTGTAAATTATTATTGTTGCCATTATCTTGGAAGCACCTAAATCGGTATTTTTAATGAGCTTTTCGATGTTACACTTAAGAGTATCTAGTAAGAAGTCCATCATTTCATATCATAAGGCAGCATCATATAGTGAATAGAACACTAGACTGGGAGTTAGGAATAAGTATATTTGAATAATAGTAGCTAGGATATTCACATAGCACCTTAAAGTCTGCAAAGCACTTTACAAATAGTATCTCATATCATCCTCACAACCTTGAGAGATAGGTGCTATTATAATCCCTACTTAACAGATGAGAAATTTGAGGCAGAGGTAAGTTACTTGCTCAGCATCACACAGCTAGGAGCTATCTGAAGCCAAATTTGAACTCAGATCTTCCAGATTCTATGTCCAGAAATCTATCTACTATACCACCTCAGCCTAATGAAGGAAGAGAGGATCATAGTTAGTGCTATAAAGGTCCTGAGAAGTCATTCTGTCTTCTCCCAGGTATGTTACCCTGCATATGTCACTTAACTTCTCTCATGCTCAGTTTCCTCATCTGTAAAAAAGGGGAATAATAGCATTAGCCTCAGAGTTATAGAAAGTTCAAATGAAATAAATGTTTAACATGTTTTACAAATTAATCGATTAATCAATAAACATTTGCCAAAGGCTAATTGTGTTCTAGAGACTGTGTTAATCTGGGCATACAAAAAGAGACAAAAGGCATCTCTTTCCTCAAGGAGCTTATAATCTCATGGGAGAGACAACACATTAAATATGTACAAATAAGCTATATATAGGAATTGTGAAAGTGATATATAGAAGTCAGCTATTATCATAACAATTCACAACCTCAGTCAGTTCTCTAGACTATAACGTGTCAAATAATTCTCCTTAGTGTATATAATTGGGAAATGTCAAACAAAATAAATAAAAATACGATACAACATAGAGATATTAAATTGAGGTTTTCTAAGTCAGTATGTAGTGGAACAATTTTGTGGTTTACACCTCTGCTCTAGGCAATTCTTTAAGGCTGTAAGAGGAAGAGAAGGTACCAAACGGCCTCTACAGAGAGAGTTTGCTCATTGGGAGTTGTCTATACTTCTGCAATCAAAGATCCACTTCCTGTCCCTATAGAGGATTATTAGTATTATTTTTGATTGCTATTTCTATATTTCTACCATTATTATTGTCACTGGCTAATATTTATTTGGAAAATATTAGAGAAATAAAAAATGGGACAAAACTTGTTATCGATTAAATGCAGCAGTGCTTATATGAATTACCTAGGTTCTTCCTTGCCTCCCAGATTTGGGGGTGGGAAGTAGGGGAGAGGCCTACTGCTAGGAAAGGAGTGAAGAAGTTTAGCTTTGATTGTCCCAGACTAGTAGTCTGCATTGTTAGATTTACCTCACTTCTCCCCCAGACTTTTGGAAGTATAAATCAGAGGTGTCTAACTGCATGAGGCCCCCAACATTTCCATGTGTGGCCCAAACCTGCTTAAAATGTAAGTTGGAAATATTTAACAAAATAAATAAAAATATAATAAAACATAGATAATATCACATTCTTAAACTAAGTCAATTTGTGCCTGGCTGGAATCCCAATGTGTGCAGATTAGTGACCCCATTTCTATTTAAATTTGATACTTCATGTGTAGACCACCTCAGAGCAAATTGTACTCCCCTTTCTATTCTTTATTAGGGTCAGATTATTCATGTGACTATGCATTTTCCTTCTCTGCAAGCTACTATCTAGAATCCTTCATCTTAGCCTGCTTTCAGGGGATTCAGGGAAGGGAGCAAGGAGTAGATTGTCTTTTGCTTTTCAGTATAACACTAGTAATGATGTTTCTATTTGGTTTCAGGTGATCTGGAAGTAAACATTTACATACTATTTTAGGGGTATTTTTTACATTTATTTTTACTTACTTTAGTAATCCATTGAGATGCTATTAGACACCTGCTCATTATTTCTCCAAACGCCAGCCATTAAATTTGCTTTGTAATAATGTAGTATGCCAGAGAATGTTTTCAATGTCTTCATGCAATATAGAAATCACCTCTGTCCAGCTCTAAAGCAATTATTAGTGACTTCTAAAATTTTAAAAGCCTTTTACTTTTCTCCCTGTTGTCCTAAAAATGGGAATAACATATTATACCTCCAGTATCTTACCTTAGAGGGTTGGTATGAGACTTAAATAGGATAATATTATGTAAAAGAATGTAAATCTTAAAGCCCTTAATATCTTGTTGTTTTGTCTTGCTCGGTAAAATTCAGATAAAAAGGCCCAATAGCAAGTCATTATTCTACCATTATTCTTTTATATTTCATATTATATGGACTATTGCTTAGGTGGATAAAATGAATGACTTTTGTAATTGAACAAATACATTAGGATTCTTCTGCAGGTTTCACTGAGAGAATCTTCATAACAACTCCAGTAGCACATGGGACAAGAGATGATATGGAACTCAGCTTGTTTTGTTCTCCTCTGCTACATCATCATATTTTGAAAGTTTTCTATCCTTTTTAGCTTGAAGACAATGAGTATTTGACATGGTGACATCCATTAAACTCATCATTCTTACCTTTTATGGATCAATATTATGTCTTCACAATTGTGGGCTAGCAGTTTTGTTTGTAATAATGCTCCAATTCCAGTACATCTTATTAGTTGAGTTCTCAAGAATATTTTGAGGTCTTTTTATAATATAGAAATTTCTCATTTGTCCCACTTTTAAAGACAATGAATTACAATCATTTTTTTCATCCAGCCTCTTATCTTTTTTTATTGAGCTCAGATAAAAATGATTCTAGGACAAGTCCCCATTCTACTATTATTCTTTCAGATTTATCATTCTACTGGCTATTGCATGGGTAGAAAAAGGCTACTTTTTATAGTTGAATTAAGACATTAGGAGGTAAGCATATCCACTGCAGCTTCACGGAAACCAACTTTTATACAACTCCTCTGGCAAGCAAGACAACAGGGAAGAATTTTACCTCATCCATTTCCACCTAATGCCAATCTTATTATTCTCATTATCAATGAGAATGGTACTCATGATAACAATAAAATGGACTCTGCTATGTCTTGGTTCTATTTCTTTCCAATGAGAGTATATAATGAATAGGATTGTCATGCTTCAAGGAAAAATCTGACTTCATACTGAGAAGCATTGCCTAGTAATGTGAGTGATCATCACACAAAGGCTTGAATAATACAAATCATTTGAAAAATTAGTGGATCAACATTCTCAAAAACATTTCAACAGCACACTTACAATAAGAGGCATTCAGCCAAATGAAAAATTAATCTTAAACTGTCGTGAACAAAACTCATTTCTGAACACTAAGCTGAACCCAGACTATTTCTTTTTCTTGAGCAAGAACTCAACCACACTTTTTATAAAACAAGCAAATAAAGAAAAAAACAACCTACCTATTACAAATAGGCACCAAATATTAATTTTTATCTTAATAAGCTATTTCTTTTTGATCTTCACCCCCCCAACACATACATATTCCCACGCTGGCCACTGAGCTCTCCCATATAAAGAAGAAAACCAGTAAAGCAAAAGCTCTGACCCTTCTGACAATGTATGAAACATTCTGGACCCATTGCACCCCACTTCTCCTGAAAGGAGGGAGGTGTGTGTTTCATCATCTACTCTCTAGGATTAAAAACAAATGGCTTCTTCATTTGTCTTCCTTTTAAGACATACACTACATCTATACATATATACATAAACACACACATATTTCTTTTAAACTACTGAATTGAAACACCAAAACGCTACCTAAGGTGAATCAAAGCCAAATGGCTTTAGTTTAAATATCTGCTTCTCATAACTGGAAATGTATTTAAAATGTCTCTTTATTGTGAAAGTGAGTCCCTGGTCAGATTTGAACAATTGAACAAAGGGAACACAGAAGCCAAGGAATGTAACTTCTGTGTAAAAGTACTGACTTAAAATTTCCTTTCACAAACGAACTAGATTTAGAGCTAGAAGAGACTGCAGACACTGTCTAATACAACTTCATTATTTTACAGAGAAAGAAACTGAGGCCCATGGGGTGAAATGGCTTTCCCAAAGCCACAGAGAAGTAAGAGAACCAGGATTTTGGACCAGAAAAAATCTAGATGCTTTTTCCCCATTCATTTCACCAGGCATAAAAATTGGTAAATGCTCAGGTTTTCCCTGAATGTTCCTATCTTTTAGCCCAGTAAAGTAAGGGTTAGGTATATTAATTTATTAGAGGAAACCCTCCATCATGTGAAAAGATTAGAAATCTATTTGGAATTTTTGTTCTCTTAACCATTTCCTCTGTGGCAAGTGACACACTGAAGTTTGATGCCATTAAGAATGTTCAGGTTTTAAAAACAGATAGTCAAATTCTTAGTTTTCTTTGGTGTATCAAACGAGAAGATGGGAAATGCTATGTAAAAGATTACAGGCTTTTAATTTTGCCTATGGATTAACAAAATCTCTGTGACTTGAGGTTAGATCATGTCCCCTATATCTCACTGAGTTTAACTCCTGGTTCACTAGCCTTGGTAAGGAGAGGTCCCATATTCCTGAATTAGTAGTTAACACCATGAGAGGCACCCTGGGGTTAAAGATTGATCAACCAGCATTGGAGGGGAATCAAAGGCAAGCCATCTATGACTGAGCTTTGTAGAATTTAAGAACATTCTTATTCAGTATGGTCCATGGTGAATTACTCATGATATTCCTATTCACACAATTGATTGGCCCACAGTCCCAACACCTTCATGCCCCCTATATGAATCACTGCCCCCATGCAGACTTATTCTGAAAAGTGACAAGAACATGGGTGGTATGCCATTTTAAAAGATGATATCAATCTATTTCCATTGTAGCTTAATGTGGAGCTGATGTATCTGACCCTGAGTAGAAAGCTAAGCCTCTCCCAGAGGGTAAATTGGAGCAGGCTGATTCCCTGCTGCTTAATCTAATCAAACAGGGGCCTCTCTGTTCCTCATTTTGCCACATCTGATGCCCGAGTCTTATATTAAAAAAAGAAATACACATGCACAAACACAGTGCTCTGGGTCCCTCGGTACATCATTAAGTTGTAAAAATGACTTCATCACTCATGACAGAGAAAATAGATGGCTTCAACAGCGACATATGGCATCAGGAGAATCACTCCACCAGCTGCCCACCTGACACACCCCTCCCCCCAGACTTCTTCCTACCCCAGGGAGGCTGCCAGGAAGATTTCTAAACCATAATGCTGAATGCATGCAGGTCTAACGAGGGGGGAGGGAGAGAAAAAAGGGATAGAGGCATGTGTCAGCCCCAGGGAGCCCTCTCCACCTCTGTGGGCAAGTGAGCTAGGCTTAGTTCATCGTCTAGCTCAGGCGAGGCAAAGCATAAGGGTAGGGGTCCAACAGGGTCTTTCTCTTCTTGGAAGGAAGGGGAGCCAGACTAGAATCTCATATATTTGATTTTTCTGGGGTCAGAAGTTATGCTATCTATAGATCATGGACAGATAGATTAGGCAGGTAAACAGGGAGATAGAGTAACCTCTGACCCCACTTGTGGGTAAAATCCATTAGTCCAGAGGAGAATGCCAACCCTTGCCCCTTTGGTTTTTGTTAGCTGCCTGAGTTCTTTTCATACACAAAGGGATTTCAGAATTGTTTGCCAGACACAGGGGTAAGGATCCAGGGAACACTGTATTGTAGGGGATGTTATTTCTAAATTTAAATAGAGAATTTCTAAATTTCTAAATTTAAATAGACAATAAGTCTGTTTAATGAGAATCTTAAATACTATATTATTTTAATATAAAAAAATCTAGCTTATTTTTTTTCCTTTTCACTCCTCTGTACACCAAATAAAGCAGACAATTATTCATATATGCACAACCACCACTACCACCACTATAAATCCTCTTTATTTTGGCTTTGAAATATGAGGTCGTATGGATAAAATGCCTGCCTACATCTCTTTCAAAAACCCTACACTGTTCTTCATGAATGGATTTTATAACAATAACCATGCCTCGAAGGCTACATTTGCTCAAACTGTTGGAATTTTTATTTATTTTTTTTTATTTTAAAAATGCAAACACATTGTCGATTGACTTTTAAATTTATAGACTTGCATGTTTATTGTAGGGAACAGATGGCTCTCTACATGAATCTGGTAATAGGGCAATGTCCATTTTAAATCAGGATTTGATAAAATGTTTGTAAAAATCTACTCAAAAGTCCTCACATCTTTCTTTTTCCAACAAAGGGTCAATAATGCTCACACCATTCTCAAGACTCAGTAATCTCAGGAGAAGCTACAAAGAGGCACAAGAGCTGCAGAATCTGTGCTCTTCTTCAGGTTAAAGACAAACTCTTAGTCTGTGTCCCTATTAGTTTGGCTTTTTTTAAGAATAAATAAAAGAAATATCTGTCATGATTTTGCTAGTGGAAAAAGAGGCCAAAAGAGTTTAGGATCCAATGTAGTTTAAAAATGACTAAATGTCCCAATTGCTCCTAACACAAATCCTGTTGGTCCCTTTGGGACCATTAAAAGCTTCTCTCTCTAATTCTTGGATTTTTCACCTGGATTTGAGACATTCTAGATGATAGTCACTCATGCAGCTCCGGGAAAGTATGTCATCATAGATAGAGTGCTTGAAGTCAGGAAAGCCTAGGTTTGAATCTCTCCTCTGATGCTCCCTACGTGACCATGAGAGAGTCAGGGTACCCTTCCTCAGCCTCAGTTCCCTAATCTGTCAAAAGTCAGCAATGATATCTGTAACTGTTGAGCAGTACCTACACCTCACAGAGTTGTATTGAGATACAAGCCCAATAATACTAAATGAAATGCAATAAGGGAGGTAAGCTTGAGATGAACTGGCAAGATGTTTAAAGGGTATGCAAGCAGCAAAAATCATCACAGATAGTTGGGAATCCTGCCCCAGGCATCACCACCTCAACTTTTGCTTCAGGTAGCATGATACAGCAGAAAGAGTGCCAGGTTTGGAGTCAGAAGAATAGGGTTTGAATCCCAGGACTGCTATGTACTATGTGACCCTGGGTTAGCCACCATTTCACTTCTCTGGGCCTCAATTTCCCCATAAGTAAAATAAAGGGATTGGGCTAAGTGCCCCCTGACATCCCTTCCAGATGTAATTCTATGATCCTTTGGTAATTGGGGGTGGGGGTTCTTTACTCAAAGTAAAAGCTGAATTGGGAAATAAAATGTACCCCAAACTATAAATGTTGGCCTTGTAAACTGAAGGGGTAAGGACCATACCTGCGATTTCATTGTTCTATTGTGCTCTATCTAAAATTAGGTCAATAACTGCTCTAAAGCTTAGAATCTAAGAGAATTGCCTCCAGTAGTAGCATCGAACTCAAATAGAAATGGGAGGCACTAACTCATACATAAAGATCAGTGTAGGTATACATTGACTTAGAAAACCACATGCTAATATCAATTATGTTTTATTGCATTTTTATTTATTTTGTTAAATAGTTCCCAATTACATTTTCATCTGGTACCATACTGAGGAGTGCTATGGAGGCAAGCCATGTGTTTGACTTCTGGCCTAGTGCACTTAATGGCTAAGAGACTTGCTTAGAGTGACATAGGATGTCACACATGCAGTAGATGCTGAAGGCCAAATTTGAACTCAGGACCCCTTGCTTCCAAGGACATTTCTCTTTCCACTGTTCCACACTGCCCCCTCTATGACACCAAATCTTCTTTAAGTAACAGCAAAATAATTTTAGACTTTAACAGGAAAATTCAAGTCTAATCTTGAATACATTTTCTCGGTTGGGTTAATATTTTATGTCTGTATGCCGAAAGTTTAA
Source organism: Phalanger gymnotis (assembly GCA_028646595.1). Classification (NCBI taxonomy): domain Eukaryota; kingdom Metazoa; phylum Chordata; class Mammalia; order Diprotodontia; family Phalangeridae; genus Phalanger; species Phalanger gymnotis. Next base: position 427,966,463 of record CM053623.1, on the reverse strand, counting down.
AGATGACATACATGTATTTTAAAGGAATAACGCAGGACTCTTAACTGTCCATGAACTTTAGCTGCTTGAGTGAGTGGTGTTGAAATGAAGCCATTTGAAGAATGCTCTTTAAAAGCCTTCCAATGAGATGTAGAGCATTTTCAATGGCCATTAACTTCAACAGTGAAAAATGTTGCTGAAAAGATAATTTAATAAAGTAGAAACCTGACACTTGAAAAGGGGCAATTTTTTTCACAATGGAAATTTCCCATTTACTTTTGTAAATGTTGAAATCAAATTAAGAACAAAAACAGAGCTGGCAGATTGAATAATAATAGCTAACATTTATACAGCATGCTAGCTTTGCAAAGTGCTTTAAAAATATTATTTCATCTTATCCTTGCTATAACCCACAGAGATAAGTGCTCTTGTCACCCTATTTTACATATTAGGAAAACTGAGGCAGATCATTTATGATAACTACTGGAAACTACTAGACAGATGGATAGAAATAGATAAAGAAGAGATAGATAGAAAGAAAAGATAGATAGATAGATGATAAATGTATGGATAGATAGATTGAGATGGATAGATAAATAGAGATATTAGATTTCATCTTACAGCCTCACAAGTGTTTGGATTGGTTTTATTTATTTAGCTTTACTTTTACATTGTACTTTGTCTTGGTCTATTGCATTTAATGAACTGTATGACCATCTTTGCAAAGATGGGAAAAGCTGCATAACAGAATACACTAAAATTCCATTTAGATCACTTGCTTCACAGAACTCCCTTTTGCATATGCACTTTTTCTGTATTTGTTGCTTACCCTTCTGAAAAATGCAAAATCTGATTACCTCACTAGAACAAGTTCCTCCGCTTGTACTTGGCCCGTGCAGTAATTGCTATAAATTTAGCAAGACAGCATTTGCAGTGAGGAAGGCACTAGAATATGAGTCAGAAGACCCAGATTCTAGTATCAATTTCAGTGTTGTCTAACTGTGTGACTTTAAACAAATCATTTCTTTCTAGGACTTGCCTTATTTGTAAAAGGAAGGGATTGAACCAGATGACTTCTCTATCAATAGTCAAATGAAAAAATGCTCTCAATCACAATTAATTAGAGAAACACAAAAACATCTCTGAGGTATCACCTCACACCTATCAGATTGGTTAACGTGACAGAAAAGGAAAATGAAATGTAAGCCCCTTGAAGCCAAGGACTGCTGTGGTTTTGTCTTTGCATTTCCAGTGCTGGTGCCTGTCACATTGTAGGTGATTAATAAATATTTGCTTCATTAAATCAATACTGTAAAATGTGGGTTCGGGGCAGGCTAACATCTAAACTCTCCTGTAGATCTAATATGACTCTAGTTCTGATGTACAGATGTCCTTACAATTCTTCAAAATGTCTGCTTGGGAATTTTTTACTATAAAATGCCTCAATGGAAAAAAAATGTTGCGTCCCTTCATTGGTTGAAAAGCAAACAAATCAGATTAACCCCAATTCTATAACTATATCAAAATACATTTTTCTTTTTCTAGCAATACAAAATATGCTGGGCTCCCCTCTCCCACTTTTTTTAAACAATAATCGTCCAATATCCTTTATCAAAATGAGTAATTTTTCCCTGTATAGAATAAAATACAACGCCATCATGATGACCAATTCTGCCAGTGGAAGCATGTAATATCACTTTAAGAATAACAGAAAAGAAAGTGATGCAAAAATCTTCCTTCTCTGGGGACTGAGCTCACTCTTTCCACAGCTCTCCCAGCCTTTCATCTTCACAAATAAGAAACCAGGTGTGGATTCTGACCTATCTAGCCAATAAGCCAGCAACCTTAATTGTAACCAGGTACGGAACTGCTTTGGTCCCAGCCAATAGAAAGAAAGATCTATTTTTTTTCATTAAGAACATTTCTATGAGAAGGCATAGTCACTGAACACCTTTCCCTTGATGCTTTCTCTCCAAACACCTCAGTTCCTCCACTTCAGGATTATATGCATGAAGATACAATGGAAAACAATCTCCAAAGGGAGATTATTTTGCACCTAGGGGAGGGAATCTGTCCCTAGTATCCTAGCCAAGGGGAATCTTATGCCATTTTTAGGTAATTTCCAGGAAGAAGCAATTTTGGATGAGTATACAATATCTGTTGATAGAAAACTAATTGAACTGAATCTCACAACTTCAGAATAGCTTTCCAGATAAGGAATGCAATTCTTTTCCTTTATTTGTATATAAGGGATTTCTCTTGTAATGTGTGCTTTTAAATAATTAAATGCGTGCTTTCTGAACAACCGGAGGTAGTTAATGTGAGGTTGAAAATATCAGATAAATATTGATGTAAATCATAACTTTGTCACTCCCTTTTTTTTAAGAAAATTATGCCAAAGATCTTAGAGATTGGATAAATATAAAGCATTCTGCATACTAGAAGCCATGTGGCATAGTGAATAGAGTACTGGACTTGGAACTTAGGAGCACCTGGATCCAGTCATACCTCAGACACTTCTCAGCCGTGGATGATTTGGGGCAAGCTCTTTATTGTCTGGGTCATAGGTTCTTCACCTGTAAAACTGGGGATAATTTCAGCATCTTCCTTCATGGGCTGGTTTTGATGATCAAGTGAGATAATGTATTAAAACACTTTCTAAACTATGAAACACTATAAAGTCAGTTGATATTATTTTCGTTGTGATTTGTAATGAAAGCTACAAGCTTGCATTTCACGTGAGATGTCTCTCCATTTGGCCTCCCATTTTTAAGAGAGAATTTGGCAAATCTCAGGTGTTTCTGCCTGGCAGGAAAACCTTAGCCCTTGTACATTTGGCAGGCTTAAGGTTCTGACTTTCAATTGAGTCTTAAAGGTCCACTTCTTGTATTTTGACATCAGATCTCCTCCTTAGTTGCTCATGCACCTAGAAGTAGTTCCAGGAATGGAAAATGCACTTAAATGCAGATTTTAAGTATTTTTTTCAAGAAATGGAAAAAAAATCCAGGCTTTCCTTTTCAGAAAAAAAAAAACAGCCTTGATGCTATATGCTGGACTGAAATCAAAACAGCTCTGTAATTTATAATTAAGTATATTGAAATTAGTTTTCTCCTTAATGATTTCTACCTAAGGGCACTTTCATACATAAGCTATATATTCGTGGGGATATTGGTCTCTGTCTCTGTTTCTCTGTCTCTCTCATCTCTGTGAGGTTGTGTGGGGGAGGGGTTAAAATTGGGGTATAGATATTATTCAAAGTCAACTTTATGAATCTATTCATCTATTCCATCCTCTTGCTGCTCTGAAAGGTCTCCCCTGAAATCAGTGCCCTCTGCCTGCTAAGCCGCAAGTAAATTTCCAGGAGTCCCTCCCAGGGCCCAGGAGAAAACTGAGCTGTCAGAGTCTGGAAGACTTGATCATTGTTTTAGAATCTTAGGTGAACCGAACTGTGAATGAGAAATACCAAGGGGCAGGGGTTTGGGGAGACTGAAAAGGGGTGAATTGTGTCCTGCTACTAAATAAAGGCAAAGAGTAATTAATGAGGAAAGCGTTGTAAGCTTCAAATCGCTGTATAGATGAGTAATCGTTCTGCTTATTTTTGTTAGTCTCTAAAGCGCGATTTTTTTGTGGGGATGAGAGGACGCTAACCTTGGAAGGGGGAGATAGAATCCAGATTCCATAGACAGCCACCACCTAAATGCTTTAAAAACAGGAGCAACCAAAGATGGGTCCTTTCTCCCCTTCATTCCCAACAATGCTGTCTTAATGAATGAATTTAGACCAGTTAAAATCCGAACGCCCTCCCTTCCCCAAAACCAAAGCCGAGGTCCCCAGCAGTCCGCGGCCCCGCCAGCTGTTCACTGGACCTGCGGCTTTTCTCAGTCCCTGAGTTCCCAGACTAGGGGTTTAGGTGGGGAGGAGAGGGTCGAGCTGACCATGAGCAGGCGCTAGGACCTCGACTGGCCCTCTCAGCCCTAGAGACTGAGCTGAATGCCTTGTGTCTTCCCGCAGTTCTCCGCGGAGCTAATTAACAGGTGGAATCACACCCCGGCTGCTTGAAAGCTCGCCAGACACCATAGAAACAAAGCCTTAAGACCCTGCGCACCATCTGCTTTGCGGGCTACGGGCGGCGGGCCTGAGAGTTTGGCTGGCCGTCTGGTCAAAGGACTCGAACCACCCCCGCGGCCCAAACCTGGCTTGCTAAGCAGCCTACACTCAGCTTTTGATTTTTACCAGTAAGAAAGAGGGAAAAGACGAAGACTATCCAAGATTTTAATAACAACAACAACAGTAATAATACTCCACCATATCCACGCATGGGCCCAAGTTCAACCTGGCCTTAGCCAGCTGCCCAGGGCTTCTAGCTGTGGTGGGTTTAGGGAGGTGTGTTTTAGTTACAGTCAGCAACAAGTCCCTTTTCACGCAATAGGATGAAACCCAAAGCCGTCGGGTCTCGCCCTCTCCCCCAGCTATTCATTACTACGCCGGGGCTTCTTCGTGGAACAGTCTTTCTACCCTACCACCTGATTCTGAGGTATGAGGCCCGAGCTCAACCCAGACCCAGTAGAGTGCAGCTAGAATGCTAGGGCAAACCCGGTCGAGGATAGTTCACTGGGCTCCTTTATCCCTGCTGACCCGCACCCCAGCCCCACGCCCCATCTTCTCTCGCTTCTCCAAGATCTCCGGTTTCCACACATTTACCCCTACCCTCAGAGACACCCCATGCAGGCTCCCAGGCCTAGGCAGTTACCTGTTGGCGGCCAGACGGGACGCAATGTAGCCTCCGGGGATCTGGGTGATGATGTAACCCCAGAAGAAGGACCCATGGATCATCCCCACGGTTTCCGGGTCCCAGTTAAATTTGGCTTTCTACCAAGGCCAGAGGAAGCAGGAGAAAAGAGAAGAAATCGAGGGAAAGTTAGTGTGCTTACTTGAACCACCGAAAGATTGCTAATTTCATTTTACACCTTGAGTTGTGAATGCAGATACAGGGGTCGACAGTGCAGTATGACCCGGGATTAGCTCTTGGAAAGTGTGTCGCTGCCTCCAGGGAGCCTAAAACTCCTGCATCTTTTTGTTTCTCCTCTACAGGTCTGGCTGTCTGCAAGCTAGAAGACCTAAGCGCAGGTTTCCGGGAATGGGGGTGCAGTGAAGTGCTAGATTCCCTACAATCGGTACATTGTACGGGGTGGGGGGGGGGGGAGACCGCGTCTGAAAGGAAGAAAACCTAGAACATTTACATCTCTAGCGCCATAATAAATATTTGCTGAATTAGGGGGAATTGGACTGGGGGGAGGGATGATATAAAATGGGAAAGAGGATCTGAAGATCAGGAACTGCGAGTAAAGCTAAGGTAACAGAGGTGATGAGGGCGGCTGAGACTCAGATCAATTGGGGGAGGAGACATGAGGATCCCAAAGGGGAGGCAGTTTTTATTCCGAAGGAAGCTGGATACTATTTAGAAAGAATGAATATAAATGAAGCTGGTGTATGAAGGTCAAAGTTGAGAGCCAAGCTTTCTCACAAAGAGCCAGAGGAGCCTGCATTTCGCTGGGGAAAATCAAACCAAACCAAAACAAGCAAAATAATATACTCTGGAAACTATCAATCCCAGACTAGTGGACCTAAGATTTCTAGGCAGGGAGAGATGGGGGTGAAAAGGCTGTACTTGGGAGAGCTGGTGTGTTTTCTTGAAAGGAAACATCAAGTATAGACTCCTCTAGTCACACGCTGTCTCCAAGGTTACTTGTTTCATATATTTTGTTTATATTTATATGTGTGTATATATACATACACACGTGTATATAAATACATATACATATGTGTGTATATCTACATACATATACATATCTGTGTACAAACACACATACACACACCCTTGGATTGTAAACTTCTTGAGGACAAAGTCTTTATCATTTTTGTCTTTGGGTTCTGAAAAGACCTGGCATCTAGAGAGACCTCAGTAAATACTTGTGGATTGATCTGTGAACTGGCTCATTTAGTACTTCTGCTTAATCCTAATTTGCCTCAGTTTCCCTACATGAGACCTAGAAGCAGTGGAAAATCTACAGCTCCCATGGAGTCCTCTCTTTTTAAGGTCTAGAGTTTTGTTCTCGTGCTAAGGATTGGTAGTAGGGCTGGGATAGGAGTGACTGTCCAATGGTCTTGGGAAAAAGGCCCCTAAGGTACAATGGTGAGAACTAAGAAAAATTATTGTTATTATTTTTTATGTAATATTTTGAGCAGTAGGATGTTTGAGTCCCAACTCCAACATCTATATTGGCTAGGTGAACCTGAGCAAGTCACTTAGTGCAAAGCAAGTTTCTAAGATTATAAATCACAGAGAAGGTATCCATCTGTTTTGGTAGAGGAATTCCCTCTACCAATAAAATCACAGGTCCATTCTCATTGTCATCCCATAATATTATATGCGATCTTTTTTCATGTGTGAGCATAAAAAAAGGACAATTTTGCCCCCTTTTTAAGTGTCTGGGAAAAAACCCCACTGGTTTGGGAGTCAGGACAGAGATTCAAATGCCATCTCTGTTGCTTAAGACCTGTGTAATCTTGGGGAGAGTCACTCTCTGGGCACAGTTTCCTCATCTGCAAAATGAAGGTTTGGACTCGATGGACTCTAAGATCCTTTCCAGTTCTAAATTGATGATCACATGACCATGGAGTTGGAGGTGGGGTTGGGCCCCTGCTGATGTAAGAAAAGGCAGAGAGGAGAAGAGGGGATCCATGTCCCCACAGTCGCCCACCTCCTTGATGATCTTCCCCCCTCGGTGTATGGTACTGTTGTTCACCATGTCCACGATGGCCACCCCCAGGTTGCATCGGATGCCGAAGGAAATGCAGAAGCCCAGGCCACTCATGATAGCTATGATATAGCGGCGTGGAAGGCCGAAGCAGGTACAGTCGCAGAGTGGCGCCTTCTTCTCCTGAACCTCCAGGGGCTTCCCATCCTCGGTCAGCTCAATAGTCTCCCCGGTCTTCTGCTTCTTCTCGAGCACCCTGGAGTGCAACGGGGAGGGCAGCGAATGGGATGGGGGGAGCGGGGAAAAGGGGAAGACAAGGCTTTAGGGACTTCATCCAATTGTGATGCCCTGGAGCAGGGTTTGGCCCTGATGCTCTCCTGGTTGTGTTCACTTAGCGCCCTCTCCGGGGTGGAATTGGGGAGGGGTGCTTTCGTTTGTAAGCTGTCTGGGGGGTAGGTATGTGGTCTGTCTAAAATAAAAAGCTTCTTAACCTCGTCTTTGTTGTTTTTTTGTTTCTGTCATGAACCTCCTTGGTGAAGCCTATTGACCACTTCTCAGAAGAATGTTTTTAAAAGCATAAAATAAAATGTTTAAGGTTATAAAGGAAAGCAATTATATTGAAATAGTTATCAAAATACTAAATACTAAAAATAAATAAATAAATAAAAACCGTTCCCACACTCCAGGTTAAGAAACCCTTGGGAATGATTTTTGCAGCTGAGGAGGAGGGGAGGAGTAGGGATGACTTGATATGGGAATCCACTCATCCCACGAGCTAATGTTTTTAATCAAACTGCTTTCCTTTCTTTCAATTTATAACCCCAACAGAAGGTAAACACTCTAAGAGGACAATTGCTTTGTTTTTAGCTTTGTGTCTCCAAAGTTTCCTTGCCTTGCACACAGTGCGCGCTTAAACAATGCTGGTGGAATTGAATTGCAATGAATTGAATTTCATTGGCTTTCGATTTTAATACCTTTCCTCCCCAAAGAAGGAGGTCTCTCCCCACCCTGCATCCAGTTACTCCTGCGGCTCCTTTGGCTCAAATACACAGGATGTTCCGTGCTCTGAACCCCACCCAAACCCCACCCCACCCGCAATTCCTGAGTGATCTCCCTGTTGTTTTCCCTATAGCAGTTGCTCGAGCTAAGCAGAGAAACCGAGAAATTGGGAATGAATTCCGTGCTATCTTATTTTGAACCACTCCACTTGTGTTCTTTCTCCCCCTCCCGCAGCGTTTACACCCTGAACCTTCTCTGTTACTACTCTCAGTACCAAATTCCTGCCTTATTTCCACCGAGGTGCTCAAATCTCAGCTAGCCTGCAAGAGCAACAGTTCCCTCTGACTTCCCTGCGGAGCTTCGACCTTTCCCAAAGAGATGCGGGTTTTCTGAACGTAAGGTGACGTAGCCACGCCCACGCTCCTAGTAGCAAAAGTGTTCTGGGCCGAGTCCTTCCTCAATCTGGATTTGTAAGGGGGAAGGACAATGCAGGGGTTCGTGTGTCACACCTGCAGCAAGCTCTGCCCAGCTTTTCTCCTTCGAATCAGCCCCGCCATGTAAACTCAAATCCTAGATTTTGCCCTCTCTTCCTATGTATGTGTTTTCTCTTCTTAAGATGGCGGGGAGGGGTGGGGGGAGGGAAAAGAGAAAGGCCACCCAAATATATGTACAAAATTTAAAAAAAAAACTTATCTACCTCACATACACTTGTAATGAATTATTCACATTTCTCAATTACACAAAGGGAAAAAAAATGCGATGCGGCCCTTTCTAGATATTCAAATGCAATTCTATACACATTAAAAGAAAATCGCTCGTGCATAAGGCATTTCCGCATTCAATGCAGACCCTGCACCACTTTGGAAATGCCCTTGTCATCGATATTTTAAAATTCCAAACCTTTATGAATGAATCTCATCAATGAATTTGTCTCAAAGGGCTAAAATGCTTTCCTACATGTGAGTAATAACCGTTTTCTTCAGAGAGTTTAATCTATGAGATTTCTTTTTAGACAAAGACACCCCCTCCCTCTTTAATGGGAGTATCTTCCAGTAATGTTAGGATGTAAAAGCTTCAAATATTTAAAGGAAACCTTTTCTTTAACATAGTATTTTCTGTTTGAAATAAGCAGGATCAATTTTAATGGCAATCAGTTCGGCTATTTTCATATATTTACAATGTATATATGTATGTAGATACATATATCTGTACTCACATATACACGTATATGGTTGTTTAAATATATGTGATTACATGAATGCTATTATCAAATCGGTTCAAAGAATGTAACGTTTGGAATATGATTGTCAAGTCCTTCACAATACATGAAAACAAATTCCTTGACATCCTGAAAATAAATTCATCTAGGTGTTTATAGTTTAATATTTTAAATGATCCTTAACCCTAAGTTTTTTAATCCAATATAAGATTTTTTTTTTAAAAAAGCCATACTATTGGGGGAGACGAGGAAATGAAGATTCAAAGTAATGGGATTCAAAATAAATATAGGATTTATATCTCCCCTCTCCATTCAAATTTTCCCTTAGAAAAGGAAAGCTTCCAAATCTAATCATCTAATCTCCACTCTTGAAGGAAAAGGTCTCCTTGGGTCGATTCAGTACCTGATAGAAGGTGATTGAATGAGCAGTTTTCAGTGATATTGTAGGATTGCAGTGGAGAATGCGGAATGTTGCCGCATAGATAGATACAAATCCTGACCAGAAATGTAGACAACCTGAGCTGGAAGAGCTGGAAGTATTTGAGCTACCCGCCTTTCCTTTTCTCAAAACTTCCTATTTATTCTTCAAAATGTATTCCTTTCTAAATCTGGAATGAAACTGCTACCCCAAAGTCCACTTTCTTTCTCTTGTTTTCTGTCTAATCTCCTTGGGAGTTGATCTCCTTTATCTGAAGAATACTCCAATAAAAGAGACAACCTTTTTTTTTTTAAAAGAAAGAACATGAAAACGACCTCTCAGGAGGCATCTGGAATTACCTGTTGTAACAGGAATTATTGGGCAGGTTACTATAGTGAGGTTTAGTTTCAAAATCATTTCTGTCCGTCCAGTGCACTCGAAAAGATTATTCTTTTGATAATACAAACCCTTTCAGCATCCCCATAACAGAGACTGATGTCTGTAAGAGTACGAACAAATAATTTAAAAATACATAATTGTTTCTGTCTCAAACCCGGAAATTGGCCAGCTATCAATTATTGATATATATATTTAGTGTTTTTTTTTTTAATCCAGAAGGAACATCTCCTGGGGGATTACTAATCGAATGGGCTTAATGCTTTTTCATGGAAGGTATCTAACTCGAGTTTTTTTTCCAAGCAAACGATTAGAGCACAGGGAAAGCCCATTGATAGGGTGTGGAGGCTTTCCCCTTTATAAAGGAGATGAATTCTGGAGTGGAAATCGGAGAAGTATCTGCCACTAATCATCCCATACAGATGGCAAAAGACACACACACACACACACACACACACACACACAGCAGACAGATTGCTTCCATGCCACATTCTTTTGCCAACCTTGGGTGAGCCCCAATGTTTAACCAAACAAACGTTGCCGATCAAATTACAAGCCCTCGAAACGGTTTCAGTTAACTGAAACCTGTCTGACAGTTTCTCCAGGAAGAAGCCCCTGTGAACGCGGGATTCATTTTCTCTTACCTGTAGATTTGGCCGAGAGATTTTCCAGCCAAATTCTTCAGCCCCTCTTTGCCAGGGGTCAAAATCCTTTGTTTTATCGACTCCATCCCTGCAGCAGTGGCTCCTGGTGTGTACTAGGCTTGAGCTATGAAAGGCGATGGTTGCGCATATTGGCTTAATCGCTAAGGTGTTTTTTCCCCCTCTCCCTCTCTCTTGCCTTCCCCGCGAAATGGCTATTGGTGCGCCTCTGGGAAGAAGAATGTGAGTGAAAGGGAGGGAGAGAAAGGGAATACAACGGAATACAGCAACATGCAACCTACGGCTTTCCTAATAGGAGAGTTGCTAGACACAATTAGAAAGTCTTATTTGAAGGGGAGGATCCGGTGGCAGAGGAAGTATGCAGTGCCATGATATTTGGGCGGGTACGAAGAGGTCCTTCTTGATGGAAGTTAGTCCACTTGGAAACTGTTTATAACCCGGTTTTGAAGCTCTTTTCAAAAACTGCAGGATTTTAAAATAGAGGAAATCAGAAAGCTCAAGTGTAAAGCGAAGATAATAGCAATATTAGTCCTCTTCCGTAGCAATCAGAGTAGCTTGAGAAAGAACTAATGGATGATTTTAGCTCTCAGGTGGACGGTAGCAACCCTAGAGTATCATCTTCACAAATGAGCTTCTTCTCCCTTCATGGGGAGCAATTCACATATGCAGTAGCGTAGAGTGGAGGTGGAGAGAGAACTTGACGCTCCTTAGAACGAGAATCAATGAAAAGCGAAAACGTGATTTAGTGAGACAAACAGGTCTAATTTTGGACAGAGCGCTGGAGTTTTTCAGCACTGGGGACAGCTCCCTCCCATCTGGAGTCGCCACTGGATTTCAGGACCACGGACAGGACACGTAGGGTGGAGGTAAAGGTTCTTTGAGTCCGCTGCTTTGCTAACTTTCTAGGGGAGGTGGAAGGACAATCCTTCAAAAAGACCATTCTGGGGCTCTTCAGGAATGGATGCTATGGAAACCAACTAGAAAGATGTCATCATTTCATTGGTTTGCAGAGAGAATGGTGCAGTTGACTTGGCGAGGAAGGAAGAGTTTATTAAAAATTGACAAGTTACTTCTCGTCTCCCACGTCTCGCCCAGCACGCTGACGCCAGTCTGTCTTGACCCTGTTGCAGTGAGGGAAGATTACAACATATTGCATTTGGGTTTGCGGCATGCTGGGAGGCAGGGAGACTAGCTTGGTTTTACCGTTTAATATGGGCAAGCCCAGTAATTATTTTGTAAATAGATTTAGCTGCAACCCCTGAAAGAAAATAGGATCTAACTGGAAATATAGCCCAGTTCTACTTATAACTGTTATTAACAAGTTCATTTACCTTAAATACATATGGCTTTTACATGTGGGATTCTAAACCTTACTAATTCGAAGTGTTTTCCTAAGATAAGATGTTAAGATGCCGGACTGATTTGTGACTTTGTGCCTTATTCCAATACACAAGCTGTTACTTTCTCTAGAAATAAAACACTGGTGATATTTTTAATAAAGCAAAACCTGGAACTCTATAACAGACTCTGTTGATACATATTTGAATTACACTTTTTCCCTTAAATTTGTGCTGCCCTCATAGAACTGAGCTGTGTGTAAGCATTCAGCTAAGGCTTTCAGTTTCAATTGGAAGAAAATAAAATTTATACAGATCCATTCCATGTAAAATATGCTATGAAAACAGACATCCGCAGGTCAAGAAATAAATCATTGATGCATTTCACTGGATATCTAAAATCCTTATCCTGTATGAATTTTGAGGAAACACCTCAAAAAGCAATTGGCCTTGGACCACATTCTGAAGGTCAATAAACGGAGACTTCTTTTAGGCCAGCAGGGGGAGTGATTCCTCAAACTAGCAGTCTTTAGGAGTTGTTCTCCCCTTCTCAGAAGGGTAGATCTCAATAACTAATCATTCAGAGAAACAGCCTGAATTATATGAATGGTCACAGTTATGAATGAGAGAAAAGATGAGAATTTCAAGAAAAATGTGGCAAAAGACGTTCTTTAATGGATAATGTTAAGGCAAAGAATATTGGTATGTTCTCTCCTAGCCCCAACACTGGAAAGAAGATGGATATGTATATGCATACATACAAATATGCACATACACACACATATACATGTACATGTGTACACACATATTTTATATATATGCAGAGACATAGATAAATATTATTGAAAGGATACTATATCTGATATTCTGTAAAATGACCATGGCTATAAGGCCATTTTTTGTCTAAGCTCTTTGAGCTTTCCCTGACCTGAGCCAGAAAGGCTGAATCCAAGAGTTTCAAGTCCTGAGAACTACTCCCTTCAATTTAGAAGCTGAAACTTACCTACAAGTTAAGAAGAAAATATGGTTCACTGAAGCTACCATTACTTCTCCTCTACCCTAACCCAGAAAGGCTAGAGCCTTAAGACCAGAATTATATTCTTTTATTCATAGAGTTGAAGCACATCTGTAGAAGATGCTTTATGGAGGCACACACCAAAACACTTAACATTCTATTATGTCAAGTTAACTGTACATATCCTCCATCAATTTATTTATGCCAAGGTAGAAGTCTAAATCAATATTTTTCCTACTATACATCTCCCTAATTCTGGTCGTTCAGTTTATTTTCTTAGGGGCAAACTTAAAGTCCCTAATACCTTCTCCTGATACCCCTTTCTTATTCTAGTCACCTGTCCTTCTCCATAGTTCTTTGCAAAGAACATATGCAAAGATAATATTTTGGCACATTTCATTCTGATCTTTGGAAACCTGGCTCTGTTGCCTATAAACATTCATTTAATCCAATAATTTTCAACCAATATTCCACCTCCTTGCTTTAAGCAAACTTAGCATTCTGCTGAGTATACCATGGCCCTTGAAGTCCTCTTCATGGGGGATCACTCACCCTTGCTCCTACATGCTAAGGACCTGGAGATAGAGTGAGCACAATTTTTAATGGTATTTTATTTTTTCCAATCACATGCATAGATAGCTTTCAATATGCACCCTTTACAAGATTGAGTTCCAAACCTTTCTCCTTCCATCCCTCCCTCCTCCACCTCTCCCCAAGATAGCAAGCAATCTGATAAAGTTATACATGCGAAATCATGTTAAACATATTTCCCATGAGTGATGCTGTGAAAGAGAAATCAGAACGAAAGGGCAAAATCACAAGAAAGGGGGAAAAAGTGAAAACAGTGTGCTTCGATCTGCATTCAGACTCCATAGTTCTTTCTCTAGATGTGGATAGCATTTTCCATCATGAGTCTTTTGGAATTGCCTCGAATCATTGTATTGCTACAAATTGCTAAGAAGAACTAAGTCTATCATAGTTGATCATCGAACAATGTCACTGCTACTGTGTACAATGTTTTTCTGATTCTGCTCGCTTCACTCAGTATCAGTTCATGTAAGCTTTTTCAGGTTTTTCTGAAATCTGCCTGCTCATCATTTCTTATAGAACAATTCCATTACATTCATATACCACAACTTGTTCAGTCATTCCCCAATTGATGGACTTTCCCTCAATTTCCAATTCTTTGCCACTACAGAAAGAGTTGCTATAAATAGTTTTGTGCATGTAGGTCCTTTTCCCTTTTTATGATATCTTTGGAATACAGACCAAGTAGTGTTATTGCTGGATCAAAGGGTGTGCAGGTTGATAGCCCTTTGGGCATAGTGCCAAAATGCTCTCCAGAATAGTCAGATCAATTCCACCAACAATGCATTAGTGTCACAATTTTTCCCACATCTTCTCCAACATTTATTGTTTTCCTGTTCTGTCATATTAGCCAATCTGATAAGTGTCAGTTCTTTTAATTTACATTTCTCTAACCAATAATGATTCAGACTATAGATAGCTTTAATTTCTTCCTCTGAAAACTGCCTGTTCATGTCCTTTGACAATTTAGCAATTGGGGAAGCATGAGCATACTTCTTGCTCCCCATTATGACTTCCAGATTATTACTCAGCCATAATCTCTTGATGTTTATTGTTCCGAAGTCTGTGTAATCCATTTACACCATCCACTCTCATCCTTCTTGCTCTCATCTACTTATACACTTTTTTTCAAGGATTTTAGTAACTAGCTCATGATTTTAATTTTAACAACTATCAATTATATTCTTGATGAATATTGAAGATTTCCTTATTCATTTTGCAGTATTGACAATGTCTCTAACAACATGGCCACACAATTTCTCAATTTTATCAATTCCAATAAATTCTCCTTTGCACTCCACTCCACATCAGTTTCTCACCAATACAACCACATTTTAGGCCTTGAAATCTCTCAGAATTGAATGACCTCTGCAAAATCCAAAATTTTGAACTTACACTTTAACCATAACCTACTATCTTTTTACATCTTTTACTCTCTCATTATTACTAATAAATGACCTTCAATCTCTTTATTCATAAAACTCTTTAGTCCATGTTCATCTTCCCTGCTTTGCCCTAAGCTTAACCTGAAGGCTTGTCATTATAATCTTTCACTGGCTACTACCCTAAAATTCCTTATCCCTTCGCTCTTCTTCTGTTCCCAACCTATGAATCTCAAGGTATGGTAGATAGTCCTTATCTAGTAGGTAGTCCAATCGAGTTTCTCTGTTCCTATTCTATTGCAAGGATTCTTAACTTTTTGTGACATGGCACTCTTTAGTAGCCTTATGAAGTCTATGGATACCTGAGAATAATGGTTTTGAATACATAAAATAAAATACAGAGGACCAAACAGTCAACCAATTGTGTTGAAATATAGTTACCAAATTTTAAAAAGTTCATAGGCCCAGGTTAAGACCTTTCACTCTAGAGTGTATTACTGGGTCAACTCATAAAAATCAGCCTCTTTTCACATAGTACAAGTTCATGGTACTTAACCTCAACTGGGCTCTCATTCAAAATTCTTCCACTTCTATATATCACTATTCACAGCAAATTTCTGCTTTGCTCCACTCACCAATAACCATGCCTGTAGACCCTATTCTTATAGCTACTGACCCAACCTCCTGCTTCATTAAGAATATAGACATGACTCAACCTTAACTAGCTCTGCTTCCTTCCTCTATTGCCCAAACCTAAAGATTATATTACCTCCATTTTCTCCCTTCTCTCTAATCACAGAAAAGATGTCACTACCACTCATTTAGCCTAGTCTCTCTTCCTGTGCCCTTGATGTCATCTCTTACTCTCTCCTTCAGGATCTTTTTCCAGCAGTCATTGAATGAGTGGATGTCTCCATGATGTATCCCTTACATGTATCTTCAATCTCACTTCAGTCTTACTAATGTATCTTCCCTGTTTACCTACAAACCTGTAAAATATTAATCCTTATAAAAAAGGCTTCTCTTAACCATTCTAAGTTATC
>CM053623.1:427922400-427950167 GCA_028646595.1 Phalanger gymnotis | reverse complement strand
AAAAAAAATTTACAGCAACTTTCTCTGATAATGGCCTCATTTCTCAAATATATGGCGAACTTAGTCAAATTTGAAAAAACAGGAGCCATTCCCCAGTTGGTAAATGGATAAAGGATATGAATAGGCAGTTTGCAGAAGAAGAAATCAAAGCTATCCACAGTCACATCCATAGTCACATTAAATATTCCAAATCACTCTTGATTAGAGAAATGCAAATTAAACAACTCTGAGATAGCACCTCACACTTATTAGAAGTGACAAATGCTGGAGGCAATAAGGGAAAATAGATTCACTAATGAGCTGCTGGTGGAGTAGTTAATTGGACCTAGTATTCTGGAAAACAATTTGGTACTACACCCAATGGGCTATAAAACTGTCAATACCATTTGAGCTAGCAATGTCATTAGTAGATCTGTACCCCAAAGAGAACAAAGAAAAAAGAAAGCATCTATATGTACAAAAGTATTTATAGCAGCTCTTTCTGTTGCGGCAAAAAATAATTGTAAATTGAAGAGTTATTCATCAATTGGGGACTAAGCAAGTCGTAGCATGTGATTGTGACTGAGGTACTATTGTGCTTAAAAAATGATGAGGATGATGGTTTCAAAAAAAACATGGAAACCTGAAATGAACTGGTACAAAGTAAAGTGATCAGAACCAGAAAGTTACTTGTACACGGTAACAGCAATGTTGTGATGATCAACTGTGAAAGAGTTAGTTACTTTGATCAATACAGTACTTTAAGACGATTCCAAAGGATTCATGATGAAAAATGTTATTCATCTCCACAGAGAGAATTGGTGAACTCTGAGTGCAAACTGAAGTTTATTTTTCTCAACAAGAAGAAGAAAAAGAAGAAGTTAAGAAAATACACCCAGAGTTCTAATTCGAGACCCCAGGCAAATATCTCTCCCTGTTATGGGAAAATAAAAGATCCCAATTTTCTCCATTTCCTCCAGCAGTTGGTCAGTAGAAATAGGGACTCTCCTACCTTCTAGCCACCAGTGATGGTTTCCATATGATGTGCTTATATTTAAGATTGAACCAGTAGGAACAACTAGCTCAAAGGAAAAGCATTTATTAAGATGATATGGGAAGAAGAGTGCTTATAAAATATTTTCTCTGTATAGCTGGACCTCACTCTTCTACAAATACAGAAAATAACCTTGGGAAGCATTGGCATGAGCTTTGAATATAATAGTATAAGAATGTATGTAGAGGACACACGTGGCCTAGGAAGCACATTTCTCCACTGTTATGGAAACTCAATGTCCTTTCTCTCTCTGCCAAGCCCTCAGGTAACCCAACTGGAAGCACCATCTATTCTGGTTGGGTTGCTCAGCTAGGTTCCCAGAATCTACCCCTCTCATTTGGTAGGAGGTGCTTCCCAATGATTATTAGTTGATATCAACTAATCAGACAGGCTTTTAGGAGTGGGTATTTACTATGGTGGTATAGTTGGTACAAAATATCACTCCCAAATTGTGAGACATACCTTCTCACCAGTACAAACTTCCAGGGAAGTGGGGGACAAATGTAGCAGAGGTATAATTCATAGTTCCTGATTCCTGAAAGTTCTTTTCACACTGCTGCACAATACTCATATATTTACTAGAGGCCTGATATATCCTCTCTGCTGGATTCTTGGAGAATCTTGAAGCTATCTTTCCTCAATGTGTCTATTACATCCTCAGTTTCCAAAGTAGATATTGTGCCCACTAGTCCAGAAATGCTGCTAGAAATAGGACAGTCATGCAAAGGCCAAAATCTTTTAACCCTGCAAAGTTCATAATGCCTTCCTCTGATTATGAAGGGGGGAGGGGTTGTAGAGGAGGAAGAGAACAGGTCTATAGACTCTTCTGCCCTTCCCACAAGTGATTCTTCCCCAAGAGCTTGGTTGCGGGCTTCTACTACTAAATATTATATGCTCTAATCTTCAATTCCAAACTAGCTTACTGGTATTATACAAGTCCTATAGGATGTGACCTACTTAGTCGACACATATGAACGGGCATCTTAACACAAATAATCGAAATGCCTTTCAGTAATTGAAAGGTGATATCCAATCCTTGTTCACACCTAGCTCGCACCTCTGATTGATTGATTCTATTGAGATGTGTTATCACCTGATAAGTTATGGGGAGGTAACATTTTTGTTAATTGCTTTAAGTGGTGGGAGATAATAGCTTGACTCCAATCTTCCCCATCCTTACCTGTAAAACAAGATAGTTGGACTAGATCAGTAGTATCAAACTCAAATTGAAATGGATCTTTATAGGCTACATGGACTTAGAAAACACAAATTAACATTTGTTGTTGTTCAGTTGTTTTGAGTCTGACTCTTTGTGACCCCTTTCGGGGTTTTCTTGGCAAAAATGCTGCAGTGGTTCACCATTTCCTTCTCCAGTTCATTTTACTGGTGAGAAAACTGAGGTAAACAGGGTTAAGTGACTTGCCCATGGTCACACAGCTAGGAATAGTCTGAAGCCAAATTTAAACTCAGGAAGGTGAATCTTCCTGACTCCAGGCCTGGCACTCTATCCATTGTACTACTTAGTTGCCAAATTAACATTTGCTGTGCTGTATTGTATTTTTTATTAATTTTGTTAAAGCATTTCTCAACTACATTTTAATTTGGTTCAGGAGCCACTTGGGGGTTTTATCTGCTGCTTATAGCTCATGCGCCCAAACATGACACCTCAAGATTAGATGACTTTTAACTTTCCCTTCCAAATCCAAATCTTAGAATCTTCTCCTCCTACATTGTAAGCTCTTGAGGACAGAAACTATATTCCATTGTGTGTGTGTGTGTGTGTTTTTTGTGTTTGTGTGTATATGTGTTTGTGTGTGTGTGTTTGTATGTATATGTCCCACACAGCCCTTAGTCTAGGGCTGGGCATCTAAGAAAGATATTAGGTAAATGTTAGATATTTGATTGGTATAAAGTAGGTAGATTCATCACTGAATGTTTCCTGGACTCACTGAATTCTAACCCAATTTTCCTGTTTCATATCTTTTGGATGAAAGCTTTTGAGGTTACAAATTTGTTCAGATACATCCCAAAGAAAGGCCTTACCAGGTTTTACCATCCTACTGGGCTCTGACTTGAAAGCAGCAGCCAATACCTCCACTGTTTAGTTGCTGGTCACAAGGATCCCTGCCTAGGTTTTTAGATATAAATTTAGCTCCCCTACAATGAGTTAAAAGTTCTGAAGAGTTTTTGCAGCCTCAACCCCACATGAGTGGGCACGAAAGTTGGCAGAGCCAATTATATCAGCTCCCTTCAGACCTTCAAGCCTTTCAAAGGAGAGCAGGCCTGGCAGGGGTCAGTTTCACAGTCCTCTTAGGCCCTTAGTGAGATGTTCCAGGGCTCAACCCATCAGTCCAAAGGTTTAGGGGACAGGAGGACAGAAGGAAATGTCATTTGAATGTCTTATACTAAAATAGAAGGGGTTTCTCGCCTTCCTTACACCTCCTCCTTAACTGGAGGAAGAAAAAAGGAATGGTGCCATTGGGTAACACAATAGAGCAAGAACATATCAGATGTTCAGATGCTCTGCTTTCCACAGCTTTGTCTGATGTTCTGTCTTTCCTTTATCTGAGAAGCAAACATTTGGAACATTTATGATTCCCTCATATCTTCTGGAGAAAAAATAGGGAGGGAGATAGGTTTGCTTTTGCAGCTGAAGAGAATGATCTGCCAGTCTTGCATTGTAAAAGATGTTGAGTCCTGAAACAGGGGAGGGAATTTAATAGTTACTAAAGAATAAGTGTGAGAGAACTATGAAGTGTTATGTGTGGAGCATGCAGCATGCAGGTCTGATTTCACCCAAAGGGTCTAGGACATTCTCAAAATATCCACCATCTGCAGGGCTGGATTCCCAACCTAGGCAAAAAGGGATACTTGGTCCTTGATGCTTCAGCCTTCAGGGAGGATGGATTTCCTTCCTGTTCACGTGATGGAACTGCTGTTATAGCCCCACCAGGGCCTTGGCCTGGATAGGAAGGGGAGGAAGGACCAGCCTCTGAATTGGGGTCCTGGATAATTAATTTGGTCTGCTACTCCTTTGTCTGGTTGCCAGTTGGCAGGCCATTCACACAAGCACAGGGAGTCAAAGAGGAAAGAATGCAGAGCCCTTAGCCCATGGCTGAGTGAGAATACATATTGACCTTCTCTTTAGACAAATACCACCGAAGACTCCAGCTGTGTTAGAAGGCAGCTTTCGACATCATTTTCTGAAGGAAGAAACTGAGACTCAGAAAATTGAAGGACACACAGCTTCTAGTGGGACTTTGGATTATAACCCAGATCTTTTCACTCCCTGGCCACTACTGCACAATCTTGCTTCACCCTAAAACAAAGTCATTTTTTTTAGGTCCAATCCGGGATTTGGGAATAACTTAATCTTGTGAAGGCTAGCCTTAGAGCCAAAAAGACTTGTGCTTGAATTTTGCCTCTGAAAAAATTGTAATTGTAAGACCATGGGTAAATCATTTAACCTCTCAGTGAGTGCCCCAGGCAACTCTCTAAGACAAATGAGTTGCAGATCTTCACTGGTGGAGGAGTTTCCATATTGGGAGTTGTCTGCCTTGATGATATCACAGGTCTGAATCCAAAAGCTCACATTTCTATAACAGTTTAGGGCAGAGATTCTTTACCAGGGGTCTGTGGAATTGGGGCTGAAATTACATCTTTATTCTAATATAATGGTTTCCTTTGTAATCTATATATTTTACTTTATTTATTGAAAGCTATTACTCCGAGAAAGTGTGCATAGGTTTTAACCAATTGCCAAAAGGCACACACACCAATAAACACAGACAAAAAGATTATTTTAGCCTTTTTTAAAACCTGTTTTAGTGTTTATAAATGCTTTCCTCATTAGAGAGGTAGTGTAAATATCCACTTTACAGATGGAGAAACTGAGGCACTGAGAAGTTAAAAGATTTGCAACAATTGTATAGCTATTAAGTATGACACTAGCTTTCAACCCTGCTCTCCTGACTCCAAGTACATCCCTCCATCTATTACACAATGCTACCTCTGGATAAAAATAACATGGTATATTTCTTTCTATGTTGCCTTAATACCAGCCAAGATGTTTGACTTCAAAGACTTGCCACCAGACTGACCCCTAAGATGGACAGCCTGGTGATATAGTGAAGCCAGGGCTCAGCACAACTGGGAGGATACTATCATTTTTACATTACCTGATTCTCTGTTACTTTCAAGGTTTGTAGAACATTGATCTGGAGAAACTTTTCATTTCTCTTTCTTGGTCTAACCACAGGCCTAATTTGGTTCTGAATGCTACATTTTAGGAAGGATATTGACAAAGGGAAGAACCTTAAGAATTACTCTTGGAGGTCTTCAAGAAAAAGCTTGATGGCTGCCTGTTCAGTATGAAGCAAAGGAAACTCTTGTTCGGGTGTGGGTTAACTACACAGTCTTGGAGGCCTCTCCCAATGCTGTGGTCCTCTCATTTATCCACACGCTACCTGGCTTGAACCAGCTCACATCCAACCTCCTTCTTGAAACTTATGTCGCCTTGTGTCAGCAAATGATCATAGTCATAAAGCTGGAAGTGACTTCAGAAGGTATCTAGTCCAATCTCCTCATTTTGCAGATGGGGAAACTAAGTCCCAAAGAAGCTAAATGGCATGCTTAATAGAAAGTATATTGCACAGGAGAAAAATAATCTATGACAGTTTCCTAGAGGACTAGTTAGAAATTTATTACTGCTGATGGCTAACCTTATTTCTCGAAAACCAGTCATTTCAGTATCATTGAGTTAAATTTTGTGGATAGCAAAGGGAGATGAATCTAATGATCAGGCATAACTTCTGTTACTGAGTTCCGTCCTTTCTTTCATCTCATTTGTAGATTTTCTGTAATTACTGGTCATTTTCTATTGCATAAAACAAAATCAACCAGAGTTCTGTGTCTATATCCCCTAGGAGAATGAAGAATAACTTTTCCTTCCTTTCAAGGAACTTACAGTCTAGGACACTCTGAATATGTCTATTTGACAGTGTAGATACAGAAAAGAAATAATAAATACATTGTCAATTCCTCAAAAAGAAGGGGCTTTAAAACATAGATAAAACAGATTCTTCCCCCCTCCCCCACCGAGAGTCATATAATTTTTGAGCTAGAATGGACTTGGAGATGAAATAAATCAACCCTCCTATTTTATAGAAGAGAAAACCAAGAAGAGACGTGGTATTCTCAAAGTGACCCTGAGACTGTCAGAACCAGAGCTAAGATGGAGGGCTTCTGATTGAAGGGTAGATGCCATTCTACCCCATTGATTCTGATGCTACAAAACAAGCAAACACACATATGAAAACCTTAGGCTCATTTATATCAAAATCTGTTGATAAATCCCCTCACTGTCATTAAGGAAAATTGTGATAGTGCCCCTTTTTTATTTCACACTGCCAACCCCATTCCCAAACTACATGTTGGCTATGTGACTTTATTTCCTCCTCCATGGGAGGAAAATTATTAAACTTGAATACAAAAAAAAAGAAAAACAATTTCATGTGCACAGCAGAATGTGAGACAGGAATCAAGATATATAACAATAAATTTCCATTTCAAGAAAGCCTGTGTAATAAATACTATGCATTGTGTTGAGAGCTGTCCATCTTTTCTTCCTTGAAAGTTTTCTTTTGTTCTCTGCTGTGTACTTTTTATTTTGTCCCCCCTACCTTGATCTTTATTTTATTCTGATTTTACTGGGATAAAAATATTGGGGCAGGTGGTGAGGAAAGAAGCAGAATCAGAGTTATTTTCTCCATCATGTACTAGGGATGTTCTCCCTCAGCAATGGCCCCACACATTTGAGATGGGGAGGTACAGGCTAAGCCAATGGTCTATTTGTTGGTTGGCATGGAGAGTGAATTTGAGGCAGCAAACCAAAGGAACAAGTTTAAGAAATTCCTTTATTACTATGAGTATTGGACTTAAGTAGTCCAAATAGGTATAAGTGAAATAAAGAGGATAATTCTAAATGGTCTAGAGTTTAGATTCACCCCTGGTTCAAGGGAATGTGTATGTGCATATGTGTGTATGCATGTATGTGTGTGTAAAGGTCTAGGAATCCTTAGGAAATCATTTGCTCTGGAGAAGCTTAATCTAGATTTCACCTCCTTTATAACCTTCTGACCTGGTCATACCAGATCAGGTCTGGGAGAGAGAAGACAGTATTTCCTGTTTCTATACATTTTTCTACACATTATATACACCCCCTTTCCATATGGAGAAAGGGGCCACTTTTATTTCTCTAGAAGACTTATTGGGTCATTGGGAAAAGATATTTTAAGGAAAAATCATCCTTTGAAAGGGGGATATGTGTACTCCCTGAAGGCACGTAAAACAACTCCAATTTGAGTTCTAGTATGTAAAGTAAAATGATTTAAAACCCTCTTTTCCTGCCAGGCCATTAAAAACCATTTCTCTTTTCTTCAAAAAGTCAGTCATTTCATGGTCAGCAAGACTACCCTAATGTCACAAGAAAAATTTCCAAGACACTAAAGCTTCTTCCAGGGCATTTCCTCCTACCTTTATGGTCTCTCTTTGTGTTGATATGAAACTAATTTATTTCAGGGCTGCTACCCACCCTGTTTTCCAGTGGCATCTTGCTCACATATGGACTCTCGTTCTCTAGGGAGACCTTGGGGGACTCCACAGAAACTTTAGTGGAACCTGCTTGTGGTGGACTTGGCCCCAGTTCATCATTCAACTATTTAACCAAGAGTTTTCCATTGGCTTCCTAAGACTGTGGTCTCCCATGTCAGAAGAATCTTTTGGTTTTGTTGCTCTCCCTCAGAGTGCTTGCCATGGCCTGTTGCCTCTTTTCTAGAGTTTATGACAATAAAAATTAATCACTCTCTGCATGGAGTACATCGTTGTCAGCCTATGTTATAAATCATCCCCAGTAACCTTCACATATGGTTAACATTACACTTGAAATCCCTGACTCAATACATGTTGGTTTTGAGCCTTTGGCTCACTTTTCTTTGCTTCATGAACTGTTCCTTTAGAACTATCAAGGTTGGGCAGTCACCTTCTCTTTGATGAGAGAGAGAGAAGTGAGTGTCAGTCTGAACCTACTAGTAGGTTCATAGAACACATGAGCTGGAAGGGACCTTAAGGAAGAAAGAGCCAGGCCAAACCTCTCATTTTATTGATATAGAAACTTGGGTGGGTTAGTTATGACTTACTTCATGTTAGGCCTCTCACAGTGTCGGGGCAGCCCTGCTGGCCTTGGAATGGCTAACTTAACCAAAAAGGTTAATTAACTTCTCAGTAGAAATATATTAAGGTACCACATAAATCTTGAGTATGAAAAGCTGCTGATGTCAAGGATTGAAGAACCATAAATTTAAGTTTAGAAAAGACTTTAGAGGTCATCTGTCCAACTCTACCATTTCATACAAGAGGAAGTTAAGGTCCAGAGAGGGTAAATGACATGTCCAAAGTCATATGGATAGTAAGTGGCAAAGTCAGGATTCAACCCAGATCCTCTGATTTCAAATCCAGCACTATTTCCAACAACCTATACTCCCTCTCCAGGAAGTTGTTCTGACAAATTTGGTTGACAATGGCTAAATACCTCCTCTCTAAAAAAAATTGTACCATTGTTAATGAGGGTGACCTAAACTTTTCTTAGCCAAAGGTCCCTGTGACATCTTCCATTTCAGGGGATCCACTTTTTACTGTCTATAATAACAACAATATTTCACATGTACATAATATGTGGTTTATCATGTTTTTAAAAATATATTTTATACTTTTCAATAAAATGTTTTGAAAACAATCCTATGAAGTACTTAAGTTTTATCTGTCTTTACGGATGAAGAAACTGAGGCACATCGAAGTTCTCCTGAAATAAATTGCACATATGCATTGACAGAACCAAGATTTAGATGCAGATCACTTGCCTTCAATTCCAGCACTCCTCCCCTTATACTCTGTCTCCTCTTGCAATTCTTCACAGCCTTTCCCTTAACCATAGCTACAGGTCCCCTATGGTCTCTCCCTAAAACTAAATGACCAGAGTTCCTGTCCAACTCTCAAATTCTGTGATTCAGTGAGTTCTTTGAAATATCCTGCTGCCCCAGTTCTATTAATCAATCACAGGAACTTTATAAGAACTGAGATGTCCAGGTTTCTGCTAGGCCTGGAAAAATAAGCCTCGAATGGCATTGGTGAGGATGGGGTGGTGGATTGTGGAATTCAGTAGGAATCTTTTTATCTGATCTGATGGCAGAGGGGGTGGCAAAGTATGAAATAAGATCAGCGAGGCCATTTTGGATCTAGGAAGTAGAGAGTGATGAGACGTGTTTAAAAAGAAGATGTCAGAATATAGTGGTAACCACCCTATTTTAACTGAAACTATATTGTGACCTCCAAATTTGTCCTGTTTTCCCAGTATCAGCCCTCTGACTGAGCAGTGCAGTAAAATGGAGAAAACATTTGCTTTTGAGTCATAGAACTTGGGTTTAAATCCTGATTACTACTTACTACTTGGGTGAGCTTGAACAAGTCAATTAACCCCACTGGTTTCCAGTTCCTAAAACTGTGGGAGATACTGAGCTGTGGAATTGAGAATAGAGATCGATATCAGGATGTTGTTTCAATACTCTAAACTCCTCACTACGGTTCTGATTGTTCCTTCTACGTAGGTGAACCTTTGCCACATTTTGACTAGTAGTTTACAGGGCAGGAAGTGGAAGTTGGGTGGCCTAGCATGTAGGTGGAATAGGGTAATTCCTTTTTGGTGTCATTTTAGGAGTGAAGAGAAAGCCAGTTGTTCTCTTAAATAACCTGGCCCTTACACACTGACTGGTGCTTGCAATACTACAGTTAAAATACAAATACTCTAAATAACAATATTTTAAGCTTTACTCGTTTCATCTCATTGTAAGGAAGTCAATCAGGTTCTGCCAAGAGAGCAGGCTTCCAGGGCAGGAAGAGGGAGATACCAAATGCTTGTATCAGCACCTAAAATAGATAAGCTTTGCCTGCTTCACAATTTTACCTGGGACTAGCTCTATCTACAAGATAACTTTTGGGACTTCTCTTCTTTTTCCCACACTTGAACAAGGAGCTAACAACTAAAGGAGGTCACCTTCAAAAGAGGTCTTCAATGGAGTGCCCCAGGGATCTATCTGTGCCTGACCTCATTCTGTTTAATGGTTTTATCAGTGACTTGAATAAAGGCATGTGCTGCAGCTGTTAAATTTTCTGAAGACAGAAAATTAGGAGGAGTAAGAAACATATTGGGTGACAAAATAAGGATTCAAAAAGATTGTAAGAGACTACAACATTGGTATAAATCTAATTGGATACGATGTGAGAGTAATAAATTTAAAGTCTTACATTTATATTTAAGAAATCAACCTTTCTTCTCTCCCTTCTAGCTCTCCTACATACTGGTACATAGCCCTTAATTAAGAAAGGCCTGTGCATTGAATTTTATATGGAAGAATGACTGTTAATAATCCCCTGAGAATGAATTAATCTAGAATTTACCCTCCCACAAGGTAGAGCGGAGTTTCCACCTCACCCTTGGAATGCTGAATGTCTAGAGTATTTTCATTCCCATTTTGGGAACAGATGCCTGTTGCTGAATCCTTTCTCCTTCTCCTTTCTTCCTCATTTGTCTCTCTGATACATTTCTATCAATTCAGTTCGGGGTGGAGCATGGAAAGGGTGTGGTGTTGACAGAATGGCAACAACAGGTTCCTGGATTTTGGCTTTCATTAATCAGTAACTCATGACTGTGAGCCCCCTGAACAATCATAATTACTCTTTGCATAGTGCTTTGAAGTTCACAACGGGCAGCTAGATGATGAAGTCAATGGACCACTGGGCCTATAGTCAGGAAGACCAGAGTTCAAATCTGGCCTCAGACACTTACTAGCTGTGTGACCCTGGACAAGCCACTTAATCCTGTTTGTCTCAGCTTCCTTATTTGTCAAATGAGCTGGAGAAGAAAATGGCAAATCACTCCAGTATCTTTGCCAAAAAAATCCTAAATGGAGTCATGAAGAGTCAGAAACAACTGAAAAAATGACTGAACAACAGAGGGTTTCAAGTGCTCCCAGCACCGATTTTATTTTGGTACCTGAAGTCAAAGTCCCAGTCACCTCAGCCTAGTCACAAGTCTGATAGTAGGAAACTCTGAGGAACAACACATCCTAAGTCTGGGCTTCATTATCATGTGGCTACTTCCTTTCCTGGAGACAGAACCTGATTCCTGAGTAGTCACTTTGAGTCTTAGTTTTCTCATTTGAGGAGTCTTGACCTTTCTTAGGGATCAAGAATCCTCACCCTACTTATCCCATGGGGTTATTGAGAGAATCAAATGAGATAATAAATAATAAAAGATTTTATAAATTGTGAACCACTATATACATCAAGGGGTTAGGATTATTACTTACGATACTTTCCTTCTTTTCCTCTTTTCTTCATCCAATATCATTCAAATGTCTTCTGCTATTAAGTCCTTTTTTACCCTTGTCTCACATGATGAGATGGCCTTCCTCTTTCGCAAGGCAGACCTCTCTACTTGCTCAAGTGATCCCATTGGGCCCAATCTCCTTCAAAACATTGCCATCTCTGTCATCACCGCTCACTTTTCTTTTTTCAAATATTCAATTTTATTTTCAGGTCCAAATTCTCTCTCTTCAATCACTTATTTTTAATCTTTTCTTCTATTGATTCCTCTGCTGCTTAAAAATACATCTATGTCTCCCTCATCTTCAAAAAAACCTCAATTTATCCACACACACACACACACACACACACACACACACACACACACACACACACACACAACTGTGGCCCTAGATCTCTTCTGCCCTTTGTGGCTAAAATTCTTGAAAAGGGCATCTGCACTAGGTGCTTCTACTTTCCTCTCACACTCTTCTTAATCCCTTACAATCCAGTTTCCAACCTCATCATTCCATCAAAATTGCTCTCTCTGGAGTTTCCAGTGACCGTTGAGTTGACAGATCTAATGGCCTTTCCTGAATCCTCATTCTCCTCAATCTCTCTTCAGCCTTTGGCACTCGTTGATCACCCTCCCCTACCGAATACCCTCTTTTTTCTCAGCTTTGGGGACATTACTCTCTCCTTCTATCTGACTGCTCCTTTTCTGTCTCCTCAGAAATATTCATCCAGATCATAGGTTCCCAAAGTAGGTGATATTGTTGGGGGGGGGATTGCACTGGAATGGTTTATAGTGGTCTCAGGTACAATTGGTCAATTGGTAAGGTCATTGAATAAAGATAAAGGGTGGCAGAAGCACAAGAAAATAAGAGAAGAAAATTTGAAAAAACTGTTCACATGAAAACATATTTCCTCTGTTGTATAACAGTTATAATTGCAGTGATTGCATTATTTTCCAAATAAACACACAAAATGCAAGTTATAACCAATCTGGTCAAGTGTGCTGACAGGTCTTAACAAGCAAGTGTTGGCAAGCAAGCCTGTCACACATTGTTGGGAAGTCCAGCATTCATCAGCAGGAATGTGTGCATGCAATGACTTGTTTACATTGCAATACTATATGGTTACATGATGAAATATTGTGGTGTCAAAATTTCAATGCAAGAAATAAAACACAAATTTACAATAAATTATTAAATTTAAGATGCATCATTTTAAAAAATCATATTTTATGAAATTATAAAAAAATTTTAAAAAACTAAAGGGTTAAAGAATAGATATCTGGGGGATTGCTGAGTAATTTCTTTTTTGAAAAGGGGATGGCAGGCCAAATAAGTTTGGGAACCTCTGATATAGATCAGCAAACAGAACCAATCACAAAAACACATGGTTGGAAGACACCTTAAATGTCACGGAGTCTACAGTATACCTGTTCCCTAGAAATATTCCCAACAGGTAATCACAGACTTTGTTCAGATCACCTCTAAGGAGGAGAAATCCGCTTTCTTCCTTAAGTCAATTCATTCCACTTGGGGCCTTTAGGAAGCCTTTCCCCACATGAAATGGAGCCCCCCCCGCCCCAGTACTTGAATATATCCCTATGTCTCCCTTTTCCCCTAAATTTTTTTCTTTTCAAGGCCAAACATCAGTGAGTAGCCTGAAATAGAACTCAGGTCTGCTGTCTGCCAGGCCAAAAAGAAACTTAAACACAGAATGAGAAGGTTGTGTGTGTGTGTGTGTGTGTGTAATGTATACATACACAAATATATTATGTATACATAAACACATAAATGTATACATATATATGTAAACATAAACATATAAATGTATACATAAACACATAAACATATACACATATATGTTACCATATATGCTTATACATACATATACACAGCATGGCTTGGTGGTATAGTAGATAGTGCACTGGGCTTGGAATCAAGAAGATCTATCTTCCTGAGTTTAAATCTGGCCTAGGACACCTACCAACTGTGTGGCCCTAGGCAAATCACTTAATATGTTTTACTGGGTTCCTCATCTGTAAAATGAAATGGAGAAGGAAATGGCAAACCAGTAGCCTTGCCAAGAAAACCCCAAATGGGAAGGGGATAAGAGGGGAGGGGTGCTCATGGAAAGGATCGTGGATTGGGGGAGAGTCCTAGTCAGAAGCAAAACACTTTTGAGGAGAGACAGGGTGAAAGAAGAGAGAAAATAGAATAAACTGGAGGAAAATAGTATGAAGGGAATTACAGTTAGCAATCATAAGTGTGAAAAAAATTTGAAGCACATTTCTATGACAAAAGCATCATCTGTCAAACATATACAGAAATGAATCAAATTTTTAAAAATAAGAGCTATTCCTCAATTGACAAATGATCAAAAAAATATGGTCAGTTTTCGGGTGAAGTAGTCAAAGCTATTTATAGCCGTATAAGGAAATGCTTTAAATCACTGTTGATTGGAAAAATGCAAATTAAAACAATTCTAAGGTATTACCTTACTTCTATTAGACCAGCTAATAGGACAGAAAAGGAAAATGACAAATATTGGAGGGGATGTACGAAAATTGAGACACTAATGCAGTGTTGGTGGAATTGTGAACTGATTCGACCGTTCTGTAGAGAATTTGGAAAAATGCCCAAATATTTAGAGCAGCTCTTTTCTGGTGACAAAGAATTGGAAACTGAGGGGATGCCCATCAATTGTGAAATGGCTGAACAAGTTGTGGTATATGATTGTGATGGAATGCTATTGTGCTATAAGAAAATTCGGAGCTAGATGATTTCAGAAAATCAGAAGGAGCAACACCAGCAGCAGGAGCAAAAAGAGCAGGAGAAGCAGCAGCTGTAGCACCACCAGCCACTCCACCACCACCACCAGCTGCTGCAGCACCAGCAGGTCCAGCTCCAATACCATCACAAGTACAACAGCAGCAGGAAAAACAGCAGTAGCAACAGCAGCACCAGGAGCAGAAGCAGTAAGGTCTTCAGCAACACCTGCACCAGTAACACCACCCCAACAAGGGCCAGAAACAGCAGCAAAGACAGCAGGAGAAGCAGCAACACCAGCAGCAGCAGCAAGAGCAGCAGCAACATGTGAACCACTACCACCAGCACCAGCCTCACCACCACAACCACCAGCAGCTCCAGCACCACCAATAGCACCACCTCCAAAGACAGCAACTTGCCAATTATAGGCCCAAAACATGTCATTAACTCACAGACATCACTTGGTCAGAAAAACCTGGAAAAACTTACATGAACTGATGCAAGTCGAAGTGAGTAGAACCAGGAGAATACTGCACAACGTAACAGCAATATTCTAAGATTATCAGCTGTGAATGACTTAGCCATTCTCAGCAACACAATGATCTAAGACACCTAAAAGACTTATGATGAAAAATGCTATTGATGGAGTCTGAACACAGATCAAAGCATACATTTCTTGCTTTCTTTATCTTTCTTGGGTTTATATTTTGTTCTGTTTTCTTTTGCAGCATAATTAATATGGAGATATGTATTGCATTACTATATACATATATATATATGTAACCTTTATTGAATTGTTTGCCGTCTCAATGAAGGGGATGTGGAGGGAGAGAATTTGGAACTCAGTTCTAAAAATGAATGTTGAAAATTGTTTTTACATATAATTTGGGGAAAATAAACTACTAAATTAAAAAAAAAAACCTGAAATGGAGTCATGAAGAGTTGGACACAACTGAACAACAACACATATACACACATGTGCCCATACATGCACATAAATGTGGTGTGTTGCCATATTTATATTTGGGTAAAAGCAAAACAGATACATTAAAAGCCTAGCTTGATTTTTCAGTGGAGATTCTCGGCTTGATGCCTTTGTGTATCACTTACATAGACAATATTTATGAGATCTATTCTAGTGAATTATATGTGTTAAAAATTAAAAGGTTTTGTGGAAGGTATAGCAGTAGTTCTCTTAAGATGGAGCCAGAAGAAGCATTATAGGTTGTTTGACATGCATTGAGTGATGTGTCATCAAATATACTGCTTTTGACCCTTGGAAGAAAAAAGATGGAAAACTAGCCAAAGAAAAAGATAATCAAAGCATCTGGGACCAGAACTAAACAAATATGTATTTAACGTGCTGCAAGAAAACCTGGTCACTGAGAGTGTGAGTCAGTCCCTTTTCTCCTGATCCCCTTTCTGACCTCCCTGACCTTAGTGGCCTGACTGCATTGGTAGAACAAAAGGATTGCATGACTGAATTCTGGGGATTTCACTCAAAATTGCTAATTGGCAGGTCTAGTCTCTCCTTCCTGAATTTTCTCTTCAAGCAGTCCTGGGAGGCACATATCATTTTCAAAGCATGGGCTTACACATCCAAGCTATGTGTACAAAGGACTGGATAGCAACTAAAGCACTACTTCATTCACAGACCTTTTAGGAATGCAAGGAAAGGATCAATCTTTCCAATTAATCAGAGAATGTAATGCAGTGAAATGTGGAGTAGTGTGCTATACTGATCTGCAGTGTAAAGGACCCTGGGCTTAGAGACAGAAGACTTGAGTTTGAGAACTGTCACTGCTACTGATTTGCTGTGTGGCACCATGTTTCACATAAGGTTATCATGAGAAAAATATTTTATAAACTGTGAAGTGCTATAGATATGTAAACTATTATTATGAATCAGTAAATACTCATTAATAGTAATGCAAATTGGCATAATACTTTAAGGTTTATAAAGTACTTTCCTTGTAACAATCCTTCAACAAGGTACTGCAAATATCATTATCCTACTATAGGATTCAAATCTTGGCTCTGCTATTTATGAGCTATGCGACCTTGGGCAAGGCTCTGAACCTCTATATGCCTCTGTTCTATAAAAGAAGGGAGTTGAACTAGGTGACCTCTAAGGTCTTGACTCTAAAAGTATTTTCCCATGATACTAAGGGATGAAAAAAGTGAGGATAGAAGAAGTTAAATATTTAAATGATTCACCAATGTCAAGAGCATAAAGCTAGCTAGTAATAAAGATTGGATTCAGACCCATTTTTTTCTGATAAGATCCATTGCTCTTTCTAATTACACCACAGGACCTCTACTTTCTGAATACTTCCTCTGTGCTTAATATAGTACTAAATACCAGGGGAAGCAGGGAAGGGCAGTGCATGGTCAACCTCTATATCAAGGACAGCCTGTATGGTACACTGGACTTGGAGTCAAGAACTGCATTTCAAAGCCTCTTCCATCACTTACTAGCTATGTGACCTTGGAAAAAACACCTAGCCTCTCTGGATCTGATTTCTTCATCTGTAAAATTAAAAATCAGCACTTGATAGCCTCCAAGATCGCTTCTAGTTCTAAATCCATGATGCTATTATCTTAAATGTACCATTTTTAGTACTCAAACCCAAGAAAAGCAGCATAGAATTGTGGGAAATACACTGGTCAGGGAGTCAGGACACATGATTCCTGGCCCTGGCTCAGACATCATGCATACATGACTTTAGCCATGTAGCTTCTACTCTACGAGCTTCAGTTTTCTTTGGTGTAATATATGTAATGTGAGAAGGTTGGACAAGGTGCTCATTTGTAAAATGAGGAGATTGAACCCTTTCTCTTTAATTCCATGATCTTATGACCATCTAAATTTTTGAAAATCCTCTGAGTCTGTGAACTCTGATTAAATTCCATCTGTGCTCAAAAACTTTCTACTTGGCAGAGAAGTTGCTGCAGGGGAGAGAACCCTGGACTTTAAGTCAGAAATAGCTAAGCTTAAATCTTGAATCAGACATTTATTAGCTGTGTGGCTTTGGGAAATCATTTCTCTCAGTCTCAGTTTCTTCATCTTTAAAATGGAAGAGTTGTACTAGAGATTTCTAAGGGTCCCTCCCAACTCTAAAGCTATGATCCTTTGACCTGAATGTGAATCTTGCCTCTGCCACATTCTTATGTGACCTCAGGGAAGCCACTTCTCTTCTGTGGGCCTCAATGTTTGCATCTCTAAAATGGTGGGGCAAGACAAGATGACCTCTAAAGTTCTTCCCTTTAGGAAAACTCAGTATCTATTACTTTATGATCTCACTAGCTTTCTTTCCAATCTCAAACTCACTCTCCGAAGAAAGCTCACTTACTTCTTGAGCTACCCAAAACCCATCTCTCTCCTACATTGTTCTGTATCCACCTCAGTTATATTCCTGCCCCACAACCATTTCCATTCATAATATGTAGCAAGCCATTAGCTTAGTTTCCTGGTCCATAAATTATAGAAAAGGGAGAAGCAATATAAGTGTGATCACCTGGGCCTTTCAATTCAATAAACATTCATTAATAAGCACTTACCAAGTGCCAGGCATTGTGCTGGGTTCTTAGAGTACATAGGCCAAAAAATGAAACAGTTCCTGCTTTCAAGGAGTTTGCATTGCTTTATTTCCTTCCAACTCCCAATCACAGGTTTTTCAATATGCTGTGTCTTTAGGAGGTTTTTCCTATTGAGATCAAAAGCCTGTCCTGATATTTCTGGTGTAATAATTAGGTGTAAGTATGCCTTATGCTTCTTTTACCCAACATTACTTGATGAATCTACTGAACAGAATCATACACTTGAGAGCTGGGAAGGGGCCTTAAATAGAATCAAAGTCAACACCATTTTGCAGCTGAGACAACTTGAAGCCCACAAAGGAAAAGAGACTTAATTAGGGTCACAAAAGGAATGGAGAGCAGAGTTGGTATGCGCAGTGTCTTTCAACTCCAAATCCAGTGCTCTTTCAACTACCCCACATATTCACCCTACATCATGTACATATTTATAGGGCAGATGAGTGGGGGATGTTTTACAATTTTCCATTGGAAAAGCACTATAACAGTTTGAGGGATATCATCTCTAAGCAAATTGAGAATTCTATAAAATCCTGACCATTCTTAAAAGTTTGTAATTGACAGGCTTTTTGCCTATTTTAGTGAAGTATTAGATAATACATAGAATGAATTGAAAATGTGTTGGGTCAACTTTTTTCTTTTAACTACTGATTTAATTGGCATAAAGAACTGCCATGAAGGAAACTCACTCTATGTTTTCAGATGGCCATCAACTCTGACACTTATAAATTTTCTTACAGCAGTTCTTAACCTAAAATCCATGAATTTTTAAAATACATACATGCATACATATATGTTATATATACTCTCATATATAATTGATTTTCTTTGTAATCTCTTGTATTTGATGAATTTAAAAGTATTATTCTACAAAAGGGTCTATTAGCTTTACCAAATTGTTGAAGGGGTCCAGCAGCTCCCCTCCCCCAAATGGTTAAAAATCCTTGTCTTAGGGAGTTTCTTAGAGCGTTGATAGGTTAAGTGACTTGCCAATGGTCACACAATCAGTATGTGTAATAGGAAGGACATGAACCCCAGACACATGCCCACATTTACCTGATTTTAGGCTACATAAAATGAGGAAAGATCCAGGGCAAGAAATACTATGTCTGCTATTATATACTATGCCCTGTTCTATTCTTGCCTCCACACTTTAGGACAAACTTTGAAAAGCTCAGAGGCCAGAGAAAGTCACCCAGGACAGCAAAGAGATGGGAGACCATATGATTAAGGGTTGGCTGAAGGAAGTAGGAATGTGTACCTTGGAGAAAGTCCAAGGGAGGTACAATAGCTATTTTCCAGTATTTGAAGAATTGTCATGTGAAAGAGGTATTTGACAGTTCTGCTTGGTCTAAGAAGGCAGAACTAAGCATAAATGACCAAAGGAGGTGCACAATGGGCAGAGACTGACAAAAGACAAGACTAGGGCTTCATGTAAAGAAAAACTACCTAAAAACTGGAGCTTTCCAAAAGTGAATGGCACATTTTTGGGAGGTAATGAGTTTCTCAATATTAGAAGTCTTAAAGGTAAGAAGAGATGATGACTTGTCAATGATGAAGACGATTTGGATCATATGACCTCTTCAATCTTTCCGACTCTTAGATCGAGTACCTATGATAAGTTTGTGAGGAAACCAATTCATACATTAAACAATTGAAAGTAACAAGTGACTTTAGAGTCATAAATAGCACTTTCAAAAAATTATATCTATATATATATATATATATATATATATGTATGTATGTATGTATTTCAGTTTCCTCCATGTGTTTCCTTCCCTCCCTCCAGCCAAAGAAAGTTAATTGGCCTTCAACATCTCCATAAGTTTGAGTATACATCTAGTCAAGGCAACTTGTAGGAGGCAAACTGGTACTGTAGAAAGAGCATTGGCCTATGATTCACAAGAGATTTAGGGTCTAGTTAGTCCAGGATTTATTAGATAACCTTAAAAATGTAACTTC
Source organism: Phalanger gymnotis (assembly GCA_028646595.1). Lineage (NCBI taxonomy): Eukaryota > Metazoa > Chordata > Mammalia > Diprotodontia > Phalangeridae > Phalanger > Phalanger gymnotis. Next base: position 427,930,379 of record CM053623.1, on the reverse strand, counting down.
TCTTTTGTGGAGATCAGTTTCCTTGTCTAAATGGGATTGGATGAGATGAGGTCTAATGTTTCTTCTGACATTTTCATGGTGATAAAGAACCTTTCCAGGGCACCCAGGCCAAGTCAAGAGACCACTGACATTTTATTAATAAACACACATACAAATTAAAATGTTATCAAAGGCATAGCTTAAAAAAAATTAAACATTGCTTTATTTACTGGCTGAATTCACATCTCCTGAAATTCATATACAGGTTGACTAAAAGCAACATTTACATAAAAAATAAAACAAGGAGGTGAGGTGCAGTGAGGCAGATTCATCACCAGGGTACCACAGAATAGCAAATCACCCACCAACTACTCACGACGAACAACAAAAACATTCCGTTCTGGAATCCAGATAGGACATTCCCTCCTTTCCCACAATCCCCTCCCTGCCTGCCCAGATGATTTATTTCTTTGATTGGAAAAGGCGACACATCTTGAATGATCATGTACAATGGCAAAAGAGCAACAAACAAATGAGAAAATGGCTATAAAAAGGACATAGTGTTACTTGGTAGTATACTTCCTTTAAGATCCCATAGCTAGTTTCTGACATTCCATCTCCTTCAATAGCAGATATTTTGTATCTGTTCGGTAAGAAGTAAAGCCTCCCATCACAGTGTTGCTTTTTTTTTTAAACTAATAGAGTCCAGCCATCAATAGTCTTATTCAATCAGGACATATTTCTCCTGAAGCAGTCTAGGGAGGCCAAATGCTGCAGTGAGGCCCTAAAAGATCATTTCCCCTTGAGTTAAAGGACACTTTTTGATATGTATTTATTTACAGTCTTAAAAGCCAGGAAAACTATACCCCTGCTTTCACCTAAGGGTGAAAAGCCCTTTGACTTTTGAGTCAGCTTAATAAGAAGGAACTCGTCCCATCAATACACAAATACAGTACATGCTATTCTTCTAATACCTTGATTGAATGTGATAATGTATGCTATGCAGGGGGAGCCGTGGAAGCAGGAAAAGAAATTTTCACACAATCCAGACTCTCCCTTCTGAGTGATGCCATGACGTTAGTGTTTTGTGGTCTATATTTTTATGAAAAAAAAAAGTAATGGTGGGGAAAAGGGTGATTAGAGAGGAGTGTGTGAATGCACTCACATACCTGTTTCAACTCTTGTAAAATGTCAAACAGGGGTCATGTAGCAATCACTGGACTACTAGTGAATACACAGCCATTAGCTTCATTGATAACTAAGGTAATCCAACCAAATGATGAAGACCCCATTCAGAAGTGAACCATCATGTACTGATTACTAAGTAGATTCTCTCAAAAGAAAAATTTAGCCTGGGGTAGAGTTTATTGAACTAAGGCAAATGTCAGTTTCTTTTGCAACCCCTAGGATAAGGAGATCCCTCTGGAAATAAGAATTTACCCTAAGTACAAAGCAGAAGGTGTCCCTTTAAAGGGACAAAAGTCTTAGTATAGTTTTGAGTTATTGAAGCTTATTAACACTTTGGGGTCACCCTTTATTCTCCAAAATCTTTGAAAATGAAAAGTCCACTTGACACTGTAAGTGCCTCACTTTGGAATATTTTTTAAAATTTTTTCTCCCATCTGTGGTCACTTCATGCACAGTCTATTAAAACAAGAATTTGTCTTTGCTCTCCAATTCACATTGCAAAATTAGTGCTTTCATAGGACTTTCATGGGCTTTACTTTGCTTCACAAAGCTGAATTGGAAACCATTTAAGTGGAATACACTCAAATTTATACACAAGCAAAAGAAAATAACACGGTGAATCAATCACGTGCAATACATTAGCAGCATACGAGTTGGCATAAGGGGAACCCATAGGTGGCTTATTGCACTTAATACCAGATTGGTTCTCAAGTGGCTCAATAAGCCTGCACATTAGAGCTACCATGAACAGTAGTTTGTTTAGATTTATACAAATATTTTAACAGTCAGCCCAAGTGATGGCACAATCTGAATTGGTAATTGATTGGCAAGTAGGGATGATGACAGGAGGACTGTAGAAAGGGTGTGGTGGGGGGGCTGTCTTGGAATTTACTAGACTGTGACTTGTGATGTGAAAATTACAAAGCATCAGTCATTGGAGGATTAACACATGCCAGTTACCACTTCTTGGATGGTAGCAAAAGTATGTTGTATGCTGGAGGAGGTAGGTAATTAACATGGAAAATCTTATAAGAAATTATATCAGAATTTTTCTGATCAAACATTTTCATGATGTCCCAGGATAGAAAAAGGTCATTCATTTGGAACTGAACACAAGCTAGAAACTAAGTTCAAATAGTACCAAACTGAACTGTTCCTCTATTTTGAATATGTGTAAAATATGTGTGTATATATATATAATATATGTGTACATATACACACATACGTACATACATGTATATGTATACACACACATACCAACATACACACATTTGCATGTGTGATTTAGGTTCAAGGACACCTACTAATGTGTATACGGTATACCTTACACTTAATTTTGGGAAGAATATACAAGTATGTTACTGATTCATCTAACAAGTCTAACAATCACTCTGCCTCCATGGACAACACAGGACATTCATTGTTAGGTTGATCACTTCTCAAGGTCTGCAGGCTTGCATTTGAAATATAATACAGGGTATTTACTCAAAGACCAACACTTTCATTTCATATGTATGAAAGACATAGAAAAAAAGGCACTGAGCACAGTACAGGCTGTTACAGCCATAGAAAACAGTTGTGAAATCATTTTTCAAAGGCTTGAAATCACTTTCACATAAACAGCTTATGGCTAACTGATACACATGGCTAATGCTACTGTCTGATAGTATGCAAAAATGGCTCCATGAGGTGAGAGAAGCATGCTAGAAGGCAAGGCTTCAATAAGAATAATTCTACCAAATTCATAACTGTAAAGAGAGCGGATACATTAATATACATTGTCTTGATTTCTTTAAATATTAAGATAAGATATTACCTTCTGTACAACCCATTTTATACTTGTGAAGACTCACAGAAATTCAACACAGCAAAGCATGCCTGATTCCCAGGTTAGAGATAATAGCATTCAAGAACTGGGGTGGGTTGGGTCTTTGTAATGCTTAAGAAGTCTGTCTTTGGGAAGAATAATTCTGAAATTTCCTGGAAGGCCAGCCCTCCTGGATTTTAATGGACATTAATTCATTAAATTTAAGCACTGGGCCCAAAAAAAATCATGTTTTCCCTGATTTAATCTTCTTATTTTTTTGCTGCTGTTTTATTTTATGTATGTGTCTGTGTCTGTGTGTGTTTGCACGTGTCTGTGTGTATGTATGTGCATGTGTTTCTTTATGTGCATGCTTTGGCAGACAGTCTTTTCGTTTCTATTTTTTGTCTTAAAATCACTCGATGGGAAGACTTAAACCAAGATGTACAAAAGATTCTCAAGGACGGAAGCTTTTGACAACATGCTGATGTTGCCTTACCATAAAAATTAAGCAGCAACACTCCATGGTCTTCTAATAATTGGATTCTGGACACACACTTGAACAGTTACACATAGAAATCCATAAAATAGCACGTGATGAGAGCTGGCACCGTGAAGTTACAGTGGGTTTCCAATATGGCAAAGCTTGGGACCAGTGACTCCTATAAGAGTTTAAAAATCTTTGGGTAAAAAAATGAAGGACCAAAATGCATATCTGGTTCCTGGCCCAAAGCCACGTCCCAGAGAATTGAGGCAAGTCAGGCTGCCAGGCATCATTTGGATTCCTTGGCTATCCCATAGCCTGGGCCAGCTCCCTTTTCCCTTCTGTGGCGATAACTTCCTTCTCCACTTGATAATCTGTCCTATTGCACAGGATCTCCTTGAGTTTGTTGAGCTCATACTCATGGAGGATTTGGATGGTCAGGTACTTTTCCCGTTTGATTCGGGCTTTCACCTCTGATGGGACATCAGGGATCATCCAGGCCACAAAGAATTTGACAAGAAAAACAATGTGCTAGAGGAATAATAAAAAAAAAGGAAAGAAGAGAGCATTTAAGGATAAACATACAACCAGAGAACTTTCGAGGTCACCTTGTCAAATGGCCTTGTTTTTAAGGTGGGCATACTGAGGCCCAGAGAAACTAAATGCCTTGCCAACAGGGCAAACAGCTGGAATTTGAATCCAAGACTCCAGATTTTTAACCCAATGTTATTTCTATTATATGACCTTCTGGATTACTGGGATTTGTTTTGTTATTCACATTAATGTTTTTATAAGAATTTTCTACATTCAAAGAGATTAAGCCCCCTAAGCACACCCAGCTACCCACTCGGCAACCCAGCCTACCATTAACTAAAGTCAAAATTCTTTAAAAGAGGTACTACCGAAACAAAACTGAGCCAAGGAGAATGGAATGGACATCTCACCCCAGAAGTTACTTCAGCATCATGAGTGATTAACAAAATAATGGAAGAACCAGACAATTATAAGGATAGTCTCTAAGTATGGGTAGTAAAAATGGCAAAGAAGCATAGGAAGCTCAGAGTGAAAATGAACCTCAAAGCCTCTAACTACATAGGGACCTGCTTTAAGCCATTCCCAACACCTATTCATCATCTTAGCCAATACATGCCAATTCATAGGCTAATTTCAGTATTAATTAAAATGCCAATAGATACTTGGTAAAATTTAATAAAATAACAAAATTTCCTTGGAAAAACTATCTATACAACATTATCAAGAGAAAAGATGGGTAGAGTGGGGCAAATGATAGAAGAAGACTTCATTACAATTGATCTCAAAATGTAGCATAAAGGTCCACTTTTTCCCATTTAGTTTATTTTGAAATTAATGAGCAATTTTTTCTCTCTATCTCCTTACACTCAGTTTAAAAGAAAAGATAAACTAAATTTTCATAACACACACACACATGTCTTACAAAACAACTCCATTGTCCTATGTCCAAAAATATTGTTTCATTCTGAAAATTAAATCAATCCTATCTCTGTTTCTAAGATTGTCATGGATCAGAGATTCTAAGTATGGATCTATTTTTAGTAGAAAAGAATTGGAAACTAAGGAGGGGTGGTCAATAAGCATTTATTAAGCAGCCACTATGTGTCAGGCACTGTGGTAAGTGCTAGAGATCCAAAAAAGAGGCAAAAGACAGTCCCTTCCTTCAAGGAGCATACAATTTAATAGGGAACTCACAATGTAATGAGGGTACCTATGAATTGGGAATGACTGAACATATCATTGTAGAAACTTATTCTATTGTGCCACAAGAAATGACCAAAAGGATGGGTTGAAACTGTGTAGGACATGTATGAACTGATAAAAAAATAAAGACAGCAGGATAAGAGCAGAACAAGTTATATAATAATGATACCACAGAAAAAAATGAACAATTTTGAAAGTCTTAAAAAAAACCTCTGATCATCCCAGTGCCATCAAGATTCCAGAGTACTGATAATGGAGAACATTAACTATATCTTGCCAGAGAAATTATATGCTCAATATGTGGAAGGAGGCATATATTTTTGGACATGGCCAATGTATAAATTGGTTTTACGTGACTATGCATATTGTTACAAGGGTTTTGCCATTTTTTCCCAGTGAGGTTTGGGGAGGTATGAAGGACTGAAATAATTCTTGTTTATTGAAAAAAAAAATCCATTTGCAACTTTGAAAAGTATAGTGAGCACTCCTGGGAAGAAGTCTGACCTTCCACTGATTTGTGTATACTAGTGTCTGGCTTGCCACTTCCTTGAGAAACCACTGTTGAAATGATTTTGTTGCTTGTTGTTCAGTTGTTTTTTCAGTAATGTCTGACTCTTTGTGACCCCATATTTTGGGTTTTCTTGGCAAAAATATTGAAGTGATTTGCCATTTCATTCTTCATCTCATTTTACAGATGAAGAACTGAGGAAAATAGGGTTAAGTGACTTTCCCAGAGTCACACAGCTAATAAATGCCTGAGGCCAGATTTGAAACTCAGGAAGATGAATCTTCTTGACTCCAGGCCCAGTACTCTATCCACTGTGCCACTTAGCTTCCTTTGGAGAAATGATAATCCACTGAATTCCATGCTTAGATGACTTATCATCACTGGTAGTCATTTGTTTACTCAGTATACCTAAAAATATGAGTGTTTTGACTAAGCAAATCCATTGGCTTGACCTGATTTTTCCTGAGACTCAACTCTTGTTGTTTCCGACACAAAACCAACAAGACTCATGATCAGGACTTTTGTAGCCTGAGGTTTGAGTCAGTCATATTCTAAATTCCATATTATGATTCCTAAACCAAGAATCTTCTGGAGATAAGTCAGTTTCTCATAGAATCCTATATACCCAATTTTACTGATGTTTTTCTTTTAATTTCTGACTGCCTAGAAAGGTTTGAAAACATCTGGTGCATGTGTGCATGGTGTGTGTGTGTGTGTGTGTGTGTGTGTGTGTGTGTGTGTGTGTGAGAGAGAGAGAGAGAGAGAAAGAGAGACAGGCAGACAGACAGACAGACATGGGGGAGGGGGAGGTGGGAGAGGGAAGAGAGACAGAAAAAGAGAGGTACAGGTACAATAGGGAGAAGGGGAAAATAGAAAATACAAAGGCAGCACAGAATGATCTGGTTGTTGGAGAGAACAGAGATAGAGCCAGACTTAGCCTAGGTATAATGCTATCAGACTGGCTACGTTAATTTTTTAAGGCACACTATTTTCTGGCTGGGTCTAACACATCATCTAGAAAACATAGTTTGAGAAATTAAATCTAATTAACCCATTTGTGAAGGATTAAAAACTAGTTCAGTGAAGGGCAGAGCCAAAATGGTGGCTGGAAAGCAGGGACTTGCTTAAGTTCTTCCCCAAATCCTTCCAAACACCTGTAAAAAATGGCTCTGAACAAATTCTAGAGATGCAGAACCCACAAAATAGCAGAGGGAAGCAGGTCTCCAGCCTAGGACAGCCTGGATGGTCACTCAGAAGGGTCTATCGCACGATGCTTGGAACAGAGCACAGCCCAGCATGGGCCACACCAGGACAGACCAGACCAGGAGTTGACTGGAACAGGCCTTAGGGCCATGAATCGTTGAGGTGCGGCAGTTACCAGACTTCTCGACCCCAAAACTCCAAAGACCACAGAGTAGGTTAGTGGGAAAACTGCCAGATTGGATTAGAAAGCCATCTGGGCCCCAGCCCTGGGGTTGGCGGAGGTGGTGCGGCAGTGGAGCTCCAGCATCAGCTGCTCCCAGAGTCCCCAGCTCACACAGTGGGAGGAATCAAATGGCAGACCAGAGCAGGAGTGCAGGGCTTGCTTTGCCCTGCTTGGATCTGGGTCACAACCCTGGTTGGCAGTTCTTGGGGGAGGAGGAGCGCTGCTGTGGCACAGCTTGTGGTGACAGTGGAGTAGAAGTAGCTCTGAAAACAGCAGCACAGCCCCAAAAGCAATTTCTGCTCTACAAGCAGTCATACTCTGACAAAAATCTCAAAGTCAAGTAGTTGGCTGGGAACGTGGCCAAGCAGCAAAAAAGGACCCAGACTCAGATTCAGACTCTGACTCTAGAATCTTTTTTTTTTGGTGACAAAGAAGATAAAACATACAGCCAGAAGAAATCAACAAAGTCAAAAAGCCTATATCAAAAGCCTCCAAGAAAAATGTGAATTGGTCTAAGGCCATGGAAGACCTCAAAAAGGATTTGGAAAAGTAAGTTAGAGAAGTAGAGGAAAAATTGGGAAGAGAAATGAGAGTGATACAAGAAAACTATGAAAAAGAAGTCAATGACTTGCTAAAGGGGACCCAAAAAAATACTGAAGAAAATAACACCTTAAAAAATAGACTAACCCAAATGACAAAAGAACTCCAAAAAGCCAATGAGGAGAAGAATGCATTAAAAGGCAGAATTAGCCAAATGGAAAAGGAGGTCCAAAAGACCACTGAAGAAAATACTACTTTAAAAATTAGATTGGAGCAAGTGGAAGCTAGAGACTTGATGAGAAATCAAGATAAT
>CM053623.1:427904339-427921900 GCA_028646595.1 Phalanger gymnotis | reverse complement strand
TCCTCTCATTCTGTCCAACATAGAATAAGAACACTGAAGTATCTTTATTTGGCATAAGGCTGAAGCCAAATGGAGAAGGGGAAAGATCACTGGTCTGAATGCTGGGACTCAGAGTCCTAACTATGCCACTCAAACCATATGTGAGACATTGGACAAATCACTTCACCATTGTTAACTATCTGATGAGTGCTAGAGTTGACCTAAGTGGCCCTCTCCATCTCTCAAACTAAATGGCTTGGATTGAACTTCTACCCAATGCCAAGTTTAGGGGTTAAAGCCCTCATGTGTGGAGCTGTTCATCTCTGAAGTCAAACCTATATCCTGGACAGTGTTAGTCCAGAGAACCAGTTCCCTAACAAACATGGATTCCACAGAAAGAAGAACAAAGGGTAGAAAGGAAAGATGAAGCCAAGTAAATCTCCTGTAGACCTGTTGCTTTACTCATCCAATTCATCTTAGTCCCCAGTGTTCCTCCATTGTGATTTTGTTTGATTGTCTCTGTTAGAAGAAGGGAAGGGGGAGTGTGATACTCCATTTAGTTAGGTTCCTTAGAAGGACTTTGATTCTAAAAAGTAGAACAAACTAGAAGAGGCAAATCTTACTCTCCTAAATAATGTGGGAATAAGGGAGTAGGAAAGGACTAAGCATTTATTAAGTACCTGCTAAGAGCCAGGCACTGTTAAGCCCTTTACAAATATTATTTCATTTGACCCCCACAATAGCCCAGGGAAGTAGGTACTAACGTTATTCCCATTTTATAGTTGAGATAGACAGAGGTTAAGTGATTTCCCCACAGTCACTCAGCTAATAAGCAACTGTAACAGCAATGCTACTTCCTGCTACTGTGGCTGTGTAAGACCAGCAACATCAGCACACAGGAGGGCTGCTAGCATAGGTTCTTTGATCTGCTTTTCTAAGAGAAGCAACTTTAAGGGGTTAACAATCTCACTTTAATCAAACATATGTATACCATTCACTTAGTTCAGGAGGAAAAAGCCAGCACCCTGAACTTCAGAGCAAATACAAACAGAAATTAAAAACATATGTAAACAGAGCAAATAACACACAGAGATCAACAGACAGGCCTCTATCTGTCTGACCAAAGAATTACATAGTTACCAGAGAGAGAGGCACCAACATCTGGATTGTCAAAGCTGGGAGGCTCTAGCAGCTACCCAGAGTCTGGTCAAATCACATCACACTTTTCCAGTAAGTGAGAGCCCCAAGCAAAAAAACTGCCAACCTCAGATCTTATATGCCCTCTTTAGGGCCCTGAGGGCTCAGAGCCTACTTAGCAAAAAGGTGTGGGGCCTGGGGCTTCACATCTAGTTAATGAAAGGGTATGGGCCTGCTTCTAATCAGTCCTCCCTATGTTGGCCCCACTTGAGGTCTGTTGAGGGGGTGGGAAGTCTTTAATCCCTGATCAGCATCACAAAGATGTGGGCCTGCCTCTAATCAGGCCTCCCTTTGTTGGCCCCACCTGAGGCTTATTCAATGGGGAGAAAGATCTTTCACTTACTGATTGGCCTTACAGCATCTAAGGCCAGATTTGAACTCAGGTCTTTACCTACAGCTACTTTGCCACCTAGCTGACTGTGGCAGTTCTCCTGCCTTCTCCCTTGGCCATTCTGAAAGTCTAGAGCAATTCTACTCCTCTTTCCTTTTCAAGGGTCTTGGCTCTCAGTACTAAAAGTCAAGAATGTCAATCCTGTAGTCACGTTATACTTCTAAGACAAGATCATGATCCTACTTACTTGACAAATGAGTCAGAAAGAAACAAAAGTTCTAGGTTACCTCACTTTAGACTGCTGGATTCCAATCTCAGCTTTGACTCTTTACTACCTGTGTAGCTTCTGGTAAGTCACTTCAACCTTCTGGGCCTGTTGTCTCATCTCTAAAGGGAGGGGGTTTGCACTGGGTAACATTTGAAGTCCCTTTTAGCTCTAAATCAATGACTCTCTGCCCATACTTCTCATTCCTTTAGACTGTCCCTTCCAAGACTCTCTGAGGTTAAGTAAATGATGGCTTATTTATTACACACTTGGTGGCATAGCAACTCCAACCCAATTAAGTAGCAAGAGTCCCCAAAGTTCAAATCTCTTCTGCTCCATTGTTCTCTCAACAGGAAAGGTTTTATTTTCTTATTCCAACTCTCATGCTCTACCATTCAATAAAAGGGCAATCAGAGCAAATCAACTACTTTTAAAAAACAACAATAATCAGCCACTACACGCAGCTCGTTTTAATGAGATATACTTAAATTCATTTTGTCATCTTCTAATTGAAATGCAGTTAAATTGCACTAAAATCAGGAGGTTCACCACTAGAGCACATTATGGTATATGCCTTTATGTTAATGGGAAGCACTAATTTAGATTCTGTGAAAAGACATTGACCCCATAGAATTAACTTCTGCAAGAGGGAATTAATAGAATTGTTGTCGCTACTTGACTGTATCTTTGTTGCCCTCTTGTGGTAAGAAGAGAATTTAACATTTCTTAGCTTTGAGATATTTTCACTGGAGATGATTGTTCATTGCAGTTTTTATTTTGTAGCATGAATTTCCATTTTACATAATACATTTGCATATATATGTGTATGTGTGTGTGTATGTATGTATGTATGTATGTATGTCAAGTAAAGAGGAAAAACAATATAATGAAGCACCCTTTGGTATTTATGAAATCTAGCAACCTCTGAAAAGGAGAGAACATTTAACAGGCAAGAAGAGAAACAACAAGTGGTGCATAGAGCAGGGTTCTAAACCTGGAAATTGTGAAATTGTGCTTTTAAAAAATTTCCATGCCTATGTATCAATACAACTGGTTTATTTTATGACCGTATGCATATTTTTTATCCATTAATAAAAATTCTGCTGAGAAGGGTTACATGGCCTTCATCAGCCTGCTAAAGGGGCCTGTGACACAAAAAGGCTTAAAAACCGTGGGCATAGGAGATCTTGAGTCTGGAAGGGTCCTTAGGAATCTTAGGATAATGTGTAGAGAGGTAAGAAGTAGCTTAGAAACCATCTGCTTCTACTGGCTTTATAGGAAAGACAAATAATCCTTTTGGAAAAACTGCTGCCCCCTTTTCTAATGATTCATCTTATTAATACTCTCTTGTGAAGAGAGAGAGCAAAGAGCTCTGTTGTATGGACTGGATTATTCTATGGATAAACATAAATTTGGAGGCTAACAAAAGAGGAAGGTCAAGAGTAGCAATGGTATTTCTTTCTCCTTTACACTGAAGTGTTCTAAGGATTTCTCCAGGCTGCTCTGGCAAGGTTGGACAGCATTGGCTTGGTAGACAAGTTTGATTACTAAAGTTGAACAATTTACATTCCTACATGGAAAGATGATCTGTATGATTCATGAGACCTCAAGATTAGGGTAGCTGAAGAGAATATGTACATATATATATATATATATATATGTATGTACATATATTTATGTATATATGTGTATATGTGAGTGGGTATGGTAACTGCTGCAGCTCACTGATTAATGGCGCTAGGGCATGCTCTGCTCCTGGTCTGGTTAGTCCGTGCCACCCACGCTGGACTCTGCTCTGCTCCCAGCTCTGTGCGAGATAGACCTTACCCAGTGACCATTCAGTCTGTCCTGGGCTAGAGCCCTGCTTCCTTCTGCTATTTTGTGAGTTCTGCAGTTCTAGAATTGGTTCAGAGCCATTTTTTATAGGTTTTTGGAGGGACTTGGTGGGGAGCTCATGCTAGTCCCTGCTTTACAGCTGCCATCAACATTTTGTGTTTTTGATCCTTCAGAAATTCCTCGAACCCACCTGGAGTATGAAAACAGGCTCACGATGAAAATGTTCCTGTTTCAATTCGTCAACTATTACTCGTCGTGTTTTTATGTGGCATTCTTTAAAGGGAAGTTTGTGGGCTACCCAGGAGGCTACACATACATGTTCAACAAATGGAGGAATGAAGAGGTAGGATTGCTCTTCAGGGAAAGGTCCCCTTTGGACCATTGATATCTTACTAAATTGTTGTTGTTTGTCCTTCATTCTCAAAGAGATGACCATGACATCAAGAAGGTGATGCCATACTGAGTCCCTAATGTGTGATCAGCACTGTGGTAGGGTCCTTGCCCTCTGAGAGCTTACATAACTCCTTTATCCTCAAGTTTTCCTAGGGTACCTCATCTGGGTCCCTACTTTGTCTTTTTTCCATGCATGGTGTAGCTTCCTTGGTATAGCATAAGTTCTTTGAAGGTAGGGATTGTGTAATTTTTAAAATGTCCCCAGCACAATGTCTGGGACACAATAGGTGTTTGATAATTTTTTTTTCAAATTACAATGGCCAATGACATCTTAGAAGACATCTGACAGGCTTCCCCCACCCCTCCCTAGCCCTTCAACTAACAAGTTATATTGTTCATGGTTGGTTGGTGTTCAGATAATTTGGTTGGGACTTTTGTTTCTTTTCTACTCTTGGTTTTTGTTTGTTTGTTTGTTTGTTTGTTTTTGGAGTACTCTTGAGGGGAAAGATTAGAAAGCCTGTACTTCTCATTTTTCCTTTGGCCCTTCTTTCTTTTGCCTATGTCCAGTGTGATCCAGCAGGCTGCCTCATAGAACTGACAACACAACTCACCATCATCATGGCTGGAAAGCAGATCTGGGGCAACATCCAGGAAGCCATTCTGCCGTATGTATTACTTTGGAGTTCCCCATCTAATAATAACCATATGACATTTACACAGAGCTTTGAGGTTGTAAGGAGAGCTCCCCTATTCATTAGAGGGCCAAAACATGTAGGCTCCCTTGAGCATGATAGCAGTCTTGCTTCTACAACAGAGATTTGAACTGGTAAAAACCTTGTCTATAAATCAAACAGTCCCTGTAAGTAAGGTAACACAGGCTTGGTCGGGTGTACCACTGCTAGCCTGACTGATGTGGGAGGAAAGAGGACTTCATTGCCTCTCATTAGGAAAGCCCACTGAGCAAGAGAAATGCTGCTGATCTCTGCTACATGTGTGCTGCTGGGATTGGAAAACCATTGACCACAGTGTCTTTGTAAAGACATCTATCATTTTTAGCTGGGAAGTGTAGCAGAAGTGACGTGAAGCGGGGAAGAACCATTGGGGGAGAAAATATTGCATTTTATTCGCAGCTAAGAATTAGATGAGAAAAGAGGAAATCTCTGGGTTATAATGTTAATAGCTGATGTTGACATTGTTAAAGTGGGTTATACCAAGAGCTTAGATTTGGGAAGATGGGAGCTTGAATCCCACCTGTGCCATCTACTAGTTACGTGATTATGGGGAAGGTTTTTTTTTTGTTTTTTATCTCTTGGAGTCTCAGATTTCCCCCTCTATAAAATTAGTGTCTACCTCCTAGAACTGTTGTGTCATAATGAAGGCAAACTGTAAAACAATATAGATAGATAGATATAGATGTAGATCTGGTTAGATATAAAACACACACACACACACACACACATAAACACACGCGCATACGCACACATATTTTAAAAATCCGTAATCCCTTGTTGTCTTCTAGTCTGGCACATTCCTTTCTCTCGTTCTTTAGTCATTTCCTTCATGTCCTCCTGTTTGTGACCTGATTTGATTTGGCAAAGATACTGCAGTAGTTCACCATTTACTTCTCCAGGTCATTTTACAGATGAGGAAACAGAGGCAAAGAGGGTTCAGTAACTTAGTCGGGGTTGCACAGCCAGTTAAGTGTTGGCGGCCAGATTTGAACTCTCAAAGATGAGTCTTCTTGACTCCACTCCATCTACTGCTCCACCTTGCTGCCCTTTCTTTTGGGCCCATCCCAATTCAAGGAGCCTCAGCACAGAAATCAAAGGTGTGAGGATAACAAAACAAAGGGCCTTGGGCTTTGGAGGCCTTTCAGCCAAATCATACCTGAAAGGCAATGCCTGCTCTAAGGAGACCTGCCAAGGTCTCAGCTTTGGCTTGAAGTACTGCAACGAGGGAAACTTCTTACACTTTTAGGTACCCCTAGTTATTAGGAAGATTTTCCTACATCAGGTCTAAATTTCCCTCTTTTTAATTTCTACCCTTTGCTGCTGCTTTTGCCCTCTTTAGCCAGATAAAACAAGTTTAGTCCCTTTTCCACGTGGCAGCCTCTAAAATAAGACTACAATGTAGCCATCATGTCATCTACAGTCCCTTGGCACTTCAATCTTTCTTCATTTGAAATGGACTTGGGGAAGCTAGGTAGCATAGTGGATAGAGCACCGGCCCTCGAGTCAGGAGGACCTGAGTTCCAATCTGGTCTCAGACAATTACTAGCTGTGTGACCCTGGGCAAGTCACTTTATCCCAATTGCTTCCCCCCAAAAAATAGAAAGAAAGAAATGGACTCAAAGCCTTCCACCAATCTGGTTGCCTTTCTCTGAATGCTTTTTAGTCTCCATCCTAAATGGTGGCATGCAAAACAACATAATATTCCCAAACTCATCTTATCAGGCCAAAGTGCCACAGGACCTTCACCTCCTCATTTCTGCAAGCTATGACTCTTAATATAGTCTAAGATTGGATTAAACATTTTTTGGCTGCTTCCTCAGACTCATACTGAGCTTACAATCCACTAAAACTCCAAAAGATTTTTCATACAAAGAGCCAAGTAACCACCTCTCTCTGAGTTTGGCAGTGGGTGGCACAGTGGATAGAGCATTGGCCCTGGAGTCAAGAGGAACTGAGTTCAAATCCGGCCTCAGATACTTGATACTTCCTAGCTGTGTGACCCTGGGCAAGTCACTTAACCCCAATTGCCTCCCAAAAATTCACTTCTTAAAGAAGGCCTATTCGCTGAACAGGCATTACCTCACTCAGAAGTGAGAACCTGAAAAGACCTTAGCCTGAAAGGGCCAGGCTCACCCTGGGCCATTTCCAGTTGTCCTGGTGAATATCAGGCCAGTGGACCCAGATGGCTCTGGAGGAGAAAGTGAGGTGGGTGACCTTGCACAGCCCTCCCTCACTCAAATCCAAGTCAACTACAAGTCATGTCATCATTTCCCCAATGTCATGGTCCTCTTCGAGAACGAAGGACAAACCCATCCAAGAAATGTATTTGGCAAATGGAATTTTTGGAATCCAAGTATGATCTTTAAGTTATCACTAAAGAATTTCAACCTATTAGATTCAACCTAGCATTATGGCCTGTCAGGATCTTTTTGGATCCTGACTCTGTCATCCAGTGAATTAACTATCCTTCCAGATTTGTGTTCCCTGGAAATTCCTTTATCCTTTATTTAAGTCAGGGATCAAAATGTTAAACAGGTCAGAACCAGGTACAAGACCTGGAGTCACTCCATGGGACATCTGCCAAGGTAGCATAGTGGCAGATGGAAAAGAACTGAGTTCTAGACCTAATTCTGCTGCTGGATGCTAGTAGTCGTTGTAATGATTCTTCGGTAGAAATGTAAAGTTCAAAAAGTGCTTTAGATGGATGATCTCATTTGAACCTCACAACAATCCTTCGTGATGGCCCATTATATGTATTATTATCCTTGTTTCACTAATGAAGAAATCGGTGCTCAGAAAGATTGGGATTCATCCGTGCTCACACAACTAGTAAGTGTCAGAAGTAGGATAAGAACCCAGGTATTCTTGAATCCAGATAAAGCATTCTTTCTATTATATGAGGCTGATCATGGTGGAGCAAGTTACTTATACTTCCTGGTCTTCAGTTTCCCCATCAGTTTCCAAAGAGGCTGTTGAACTAGGTGACACACAGGGTTCCTTCAAACTCCAACACTCAATTATTACTTCTATCTCTTGCTTTATTTCAACCCATCTTTTTCCCCTCTTCTTACAGTTGGGTTTGGAACTGGTGGAGACGCCGGAGAGCAAGGACCAACTCTGAGAAACTGTACAGCCGATGGGAACAGGATTATGCTCTTCAGAGTTTTGGGGCCCTGGGGCTGTTCTACGAGTACTTAGAAATGGGTAAGCTCTCTTTAGCTGTCTTCTTGAAGAACATTTTGATAAGAAGGGAAGGTAGCATTTACCAATGGATAACAAGTTGGGGTTAATCAATCACTGAATATTTATTAAGAACCTACTATTGTGCCGAGCACTCCATTAAGCATTGGATTTGTCACTGACTTGTAACATGGAATAGGTTAAAGAATGAAGTCTAATAGTTTAAAGAAACAGGGGCCAAAAAAAATAAAAGTCATTAATCCCCAAACTGGAAATTGATACTTAGATACCACCATACTTAGCCACCCCTGTTAAGCTGTGTTGAATTTGTTGGCTCCCAGAGCCTGCCAGCAGAGGGAGCCAAAGGGGATAATCAGTTACAGAATCCTCACTTGTGTAATCAGTCAAATAGTATATTTATTTGGTCAACTAGCATTTACCAAGTGCCTACTATGTGCCAAGAATTATGCCAAATGCTAAAGATAAAAAGAGAGGAAAAGGCAGTCTGTGTTTTCAAGGATCTCGTGGTCTAGTTTAGGAGAAACTAAATGTAAGCAACTATGTAAAAATAAGATCCATATAGGATAATTTGGAGATAATCATACAGGAAAGGAAGTAGGATTACAGAACACTGAGAAAGCCTTCTTATAGAAGATGGCTCTTCAGTTGAGATTTGGAGGTAGCCAGGAGAGCTAAGGGATGAAGAGAAGGAGGGAGAGAATTCCAGCCATGGGGGACAGCCAGAGAAAACACTCAGAATCAGAAGATGAAGACTAGAAAGGGCCATGGTCAAAGCCCTTGAATCATGACAAGAAAGTATTGGCTGGACAGGAACTTGCTTGGCCACTTATCATTGTGTGACCTTGAGAAATCATTTAGCCTCCCTGGGCCTCAGTTTCCTCATCTGTAAAATGAGGAAGTTGGACTAGATGATTTTAAAATTTCCTTCCAGCTCTAAATCTAGGTCCCATGAGGTGAATTTGGGACAACCATAAGGGAAAGGCTACTTTGAACAGCAGGCACGCAATTTACAGAATTCCTGACTGGAAGATGATGTTCAGGCTAAAATCATAAGTAACATTATTAAAGGACTTTGCTAAATTTGTGGCTCATAGGCATATGGCAGAAAAGGATTGTGGGAGTCCATCCCTAATCTTTCATTTTGATGTTAAAGACCACGCTTTCCTGTTACACAACTGGTTATTACCCCTGTAAGGGAGAGAATGCTGTCGTTTATGGACTCTAGGGCTGATCTAGGTCTGCCAGTTACCATAAAACATTAAGAGGGAAAACTAAAGCCTAAGGGTGTTTTAGATTTATTTGAAAATACCCCTGGGGAAAGGAGGCAGGGAAGGATTCATCAGTCCTTAGGTTATAGTCATGGGGCCAGAGATTTAGGGGACATTTAGTTCAAACCCCCCCCCCTTCTACAGATAGGGAAACTAAGGCTACTAGAGCTTGTGATTTGTGCTAGTTCATACAGATGATACGTAGCAGAGCTGCAATTCAAAGAAAGGTCCTTTGACTCCAAATCCAGGGTGCATTCCCCTTGATTATATTCTCCTTCGCTTAAATATCCTTCCAGAGTTTCTTTCTCATTGCAGTCAGGAAGCCTCCTGAGGGTTTCTGTTTGGAATTAAGGCCCTCAAGCCAGAAAAGAAGCCCAGCCTCAGTGTGAGGCCACATAGGCCTAGGCTACCGGTAGAAAGAGATCATTTTGTAAAGACCATTTAGTCTATCAGGGGCATGATAGCCTTTCTCCTTAAAAGCTTTTATTAATGCTGTTTTATTTTCACATCCCATTCATTTCCACATATCTCTCCCTTACCTAGTGAGCCTTCCTTTATTCAAAGATTTTGTCTTTTAATTTAGCAAAACCAGCTCACATGTCAGCCATGCCATCACATGTCATGTATACTCTGCATCCCACCTCTCCAACAAAATAAGAGAGTTGCATTTTCTCAGCTTTGCCCTGAGGCCTAGCTTGGTCACATAATTTCCTTTTTCTGGAAATAGGTATATCCTTCCTTGTGTATACAGAATCGCTTGCTGCTTCCTTGAGATTCGGGGTTCTTAACCTTTTTTGTGTCATGAACTCATCCTCTATCATTCTAGTAAAGCCTATGGACATATTCCTTAAATGATTATTTTTAATATTTTTTTCTTTTTTAAATTTTGAGCTCCAAATTCTCTCCTTCTCTTCGATCTCCTAGCCCTCCCACTGACAAGGCAAGCAATATGATATCAGTTATGCATGTGAAGTCATGCAAAACATATCTCCATATTTTTGAAAAGCAAGAAAAAATTTTAAAAGTGAGAAAATTAAAATTGAATTTGCACCCAAAGTTTATCAGTTTTCTCTCTGGAGGTAGATAGCATTTTTTCCTCATGAGTTCTCTGGAATTATCTTGGATTCCTCTATTCATCAGAGTGGCTAAGTCTTTCACAGTTGATCATAATTACAACATTGCTGTTACTGTGCACAGTGATCACCCAGTTCTTCTCACTTCACTTTGCATCAGTTGATATAGGTCTTTCCATTTTTTTTCTGAAACTCCCCATGTCATCATTTCCTGTAACCAATGATACTCCAGCACAATCATATGATACCACTTGTTCAGCCATTTCCCAGTTGATGAGCATTCCCTTTGATTTCCAATTCTTGGCCACCAAAAAAAGAGCTGCTATAAATATTTTTGTACATATATGTCCTTTTACTTTTTAATCTCTTTGAGATACAGACCTAGTAGTGGTATTAAATGATGTTTTTAAATGATTGAAGGAAGTGCTAAATTTCAGTTAGAGGTAAATAAAAATAAAGCAGTATTTTTTTCCCTATCAATTTTGTGGACCCACCCAGGTTAAGAACAACTTTTCTTGATACATTTTTTTTTCCCTAAAGTGAGAGTCAGTAGACATGAGTTGTGCTAGCAGTTCTGCCATTTTCACAAGTGATTTTCTGCTCCCCTGCCACAGTTTCCACACGTTTGAAATGAGGGGGTTCAGCTTGATGGTCCCTTCCTATTCTGACTTTCTCTGTGAATTATACCATTCAGTGAGTCAATAAACATTTATTAAACACTTATTATTTGTGCCAAGTGTGCTGTGCTAAGTGTTAGAGATACAAAGAAAGGCAAAATTTGGCCCATGCCCTCAAGGAGCTCACAATATGTTGGGGAAGACAACACACATACAACTATGTATAAACTTTATATGTGGCCGACCAAGTGAGGGACGGCATTAGATTTAAGAGAGATTGGGAAAGGCTTCTTGTAGAATATAGGATTTTAACTGGGAATTGAAGGAAACCAGGGAAGCCAGGAGGCAGTGACTGAAGAAGAGCATTCCAGGCATGAGGGACGTAAGGAATTCCATTTTGGACATGATGAGTTTAAGATGCCTACAGGACATCTGATTCAAGATGTCCAGCAGGCAGTTGGAGATTTGCAACTAGAGGTAAGTAAAGAGGTTAGGGGTAGTAAGTAGATCTGGCAATCATCAGCATAGAGACAACAATTGAATTCGTGGAAGCTAAGATGACTAAGTGAAACATAGAGAAGAGAAGAAGACAGAGTCTTATGGGATGTCCATGGTTAGTAGGTGTGATGCAGGTGAAGATCCACTGAAGGAGACTAAGAAGTCAGATAGATGGGGAAAGAACCGTGGGACTGAAGGATCATGAAAACCCACAAAGGGGAAAATGTCAAGAAGTGGGAGCTTGACAACGTCGAGGGTTACTGAGTGGTCGAGAAGGATAAGGTTTGAGAAGAGACAGGAGATTATGATTAATTTTGGAGATAGCAGTTTCCCTTGAATGATGAGTTTGGAAGCCAGACTATAGAGGTGAGAAGAGGAAGTGGAGGCACCTAATGTAGATGGTCTTCTCAAGGGATTTAGCCACAAAAGGCGGAAGAGATCTGGCTTGATAGCGAGCTGGGATGGATGGATCAAGTGAAGATTTTTTTGAGGTTAGAGGAGACAGGCATGCTTGTAGGTAGTGGGGCAACAGCCAGTGATTAGACAGTATTTCTTGCCAAAGGACTTGCTCCAAGCCTGCTGTTACTTTAAGACTCTAGGCCATTGACTTAGTAGTGGCTGAGCAGAGTCTACTCCAATGCATCTCAAGCCAATAGAATATCAGAATTTGAGACTATAAGCTCTGAAAGAGCAGGGAGTACTTTTTCCTTGCATCTTTAGAGCCTGGCATAGTGGCTCAAAAGTAACAGGTACTTAGCAAGTTTTTGTTGACTGAAGTTGGTGTTTCTGATTCTTCTTTTTCTACAGTCATCCAGTTTGGCTTCATCACGCTGTTTGTGGCTTCCTTTCCTTTGGCTCCTCTTCTTGCCCTTATAAACAACATTTTAGAAATCCGAGTTGACTCTTGGAAACTGACCACCCAGTACAGGAGGCCTGTGGCTGCCAAGGCCCATAGCATAGGAGTGTGGCAAGAAATTCTCAATGGCATGGCTGTTCTATCTGTTGTTACTAATGTAAGTTGACTGTTCTCAAGTAAGCAATTGATTTTTCTGGGTGGGAAGTTTGTTTCCCGAGAAAATGACTTTAGAAAATCAACTCTGTGCATTTGATTCTTGTCTCTGGCTCTACCAAGAGCAATGTCTCATCCTGATGCTGATTCACCATGGCCCTAGTATTCCAGAGCCCTCTAGGAGAACAGCTGTGGTGTCACCAAATTAGTTGAATTTTTGTCTATTTCAAAGGACAAAAGAAGGAATGGTGGAAGTTGCAGTTACAGATTTAGACTCCACGTAAGACAAAATATCATAACAATGAGAACTATTCAAGAATAGAATGGGTGTCTATGATGCTATTTTGCATCTGGTGCAGTTAACTTAAAGTTAATCCCAACTACTGAAGCTCTGCACTACAACTTTCTTCCTTGCAACAGCCCTGGCTGGTATTGTGTGACTGTGTTTGGTGTGTGTGTGTGTGTGTGTGTGTGTTTGTGTGTGTGTGTGTGTGTGTGTGTGATTAATTCAAACCTCCTCAGTTCAACTAATATCTTATTTTTGTCCTCATTTTACAGATAAGAATACTGAGGCAGGTAAAGGTTAAAGACTTGCCCAGGTTCGAGCAGTTAATGAGAGCATATTTGAACTGAAGTCCTCTTGACTGCAGGTCCAGCACTCTTTCCACTGTCCCATCCATCTGCTTCCTTCCTAAGCATGATGAAATATGGAATGAGTGCTCCCATGTGCCTTTCTACTTTTCCATGTGGCCTTGCCCAACCAGTGGGGGAATAGATCCACTACAACATGGCCTCCAACCCACCCCTGTGAAGCATACACTGCCTCTATCTCTAACCAACAAGGGTGGTCAGTAGAGGTGATCAAACCTAATCCCAGTAGGCCTTTTCATAACACTGGTGACAAGGGATAAGGATAACAGCAATGCTATTGGATTTCCATGATTATGGTAAGGAAGGTTGACTTCTCAGAACAATACAAACAAGGGATATCATTTGGCATGAAGCACATACTGTCCCAGTCCCTAACTGTGGTATGACTCTCAAATAGCTACGGTAGTAAGGCACTCTCCTACCCCATTCTTACTGTGTTTGGAAAAGTATCTGTGTGGCTGATAAGATGAAAAGCTTATAATGGTGCTTTGACCACTCACTTGTTTTTCCTCACTGGTTTCAGGCCTTCATTGTTGCCTTCACGTCGGACATGATTCCCCGGCTAGTTTACTACTATGCCTACTCAACTGACAACAATTCCCCCATGTCTGGATACATTAACAATAGCCTTTCGGTGTTCCAGATCTCTGATTTTCCAAAAGAACCCGGGGCGAGCTTGAATACATCATACACCACTTGCAGGTATCTGGTTTATTCATCCTACTTATTGGGAGTCTCTCCTAATATCATTATCCCAGACCACTTTAGGAAACCTAAATGGCCATAGGGTAGGATGGAAAGAGACCTCAAATGGGAGGGGTTCTAGAACCGCAAAAGTAGGGGTTCTAATTTTGGCTCTGCAGCCACTAAATGGATGTAAACCTGGAATAATCATAGAACCTCTGAAGCTTGGTGTTCCTCTATCAAATGGCAAGTTAGACAAAACAAAGGCCAAAATCTCATCTTTCCTCTGCCTGTGATTCTTGTGAATGTCAAGAATCACAAGTAAAGGATTCTCATTAATAACAACAATGGTGCTAATAATGGTAATGGTGATTGTGACTTTTACATTTGGTCTAGATCTGTGATTTAATCCATGTGAGAGCATTCCTGGGGCGAAATCTCAGTAAGGGTATAGAAACTTTCAACAGAGAAGCAGATTTGCTCACATTTTTAGAGAGTTGACTGAGACATTGAGAAATTAAAGCATAACTTCCTGATTCCATGGCTAGAGCTCTATCAACTATACCACATAAAATAGCAACCGGTATTTGTACAGTGCTTTAAGGTTTACAAAGCACCTTCCATGCATTATCTCATTTGAGCCATACGATAAACTTATAAGGTAGGAAATAGAGGTATTATCACCCTCATCTAAGGGCAGCTAGATGGTGCAGCGGATGGAGCACTGGGCTTGGAATCAGGGAGACTCACCTTCCTAGCCTCAGACACTTCCTAGCTCTGTGACCGTGGGCAAATCACGTTAACCCTGTTTGCCTCAATTTCCTCATCTGTAAAATGATCTAGAGAAGGAAATGGCAAACACGTCCAGCATCTTCACCAAGAAAACCCCAAATAGGGTCACAATGGATTGGACATGACTAAGAAATGACTGAACAACAGCAAAATCATCCTCATCTAAGATGGGGTAACTGAGAGAAATAAGAATTTATTAAGTACCTACTATATACTAGGCACTGTACTAAATGTTTTATAACATGGTTAAGCATTATGGTACAGTGACAATATCACTATATTTGGACTCCAAGGACCAGACTTTCAAGACCTGTCTCTGCTTGACCTTAGGCAAGTCACTATATCCCCTGGGAATATATAAAGTTTCCTAATTTGTAAAATGAGAGAATTAATGAGATGGCTTTTGAGGTTCCTCCTGTCTCTAAATCTATGATCCTGTGAATTCTGACAAATGCTCACATATGCATACCATCTGCCACTTCCTGACAAATGGGCAAACCTGCAACTCATGACTATGTTTCTTTCCCCAATGTAGGTATAGAGATTACCGCTATCCCCCCGACCATGAAAAGAAATATTTACACACTATGCAGTTCTGGCACATCCTTGCGGCCAAGATGGCCTTCATCATTATTATGGAAGTAAGTCTTCCTTTCTATCTAACCCATCCTTTTGTTGCCCTCTCTTATAATCAGTCTTCTGCTTCTGAGATAACTGGCACTTCTCAGTATGTTTCTGAAACAGGAATTGTATTGAAAAAGTTATCTAGGAAATCTCTAATTTAACAAGAATTTATAAATCCTCTAAATGGTGCTCATTGTGCAAGATGAAGAAGTAGAACTCCAAGTTCTCGACTCAGGAAAACACGGTAGTTGTCCTGAAGTATTTGAAGGGTTATTATGGGGAGAAAGGGGTAAACTTGTCCTAATTGGCCTCCAACGACAGGATTAGGATCATTGGATAGAAGTAACAGAGAAGTAGATTGAGTCTAGTTTTAAATTCTTTTAATAATGGAACTATCCACAAATGGAATGAGTTGTCTTGGGGATTAATAAGTTCACCATCA
Source organism: Phalanger gymnotis (assembly GCA_028646595.1). NCBI lineage: Eukaryota > Metazoa > Chordata > Mammalia > Diprotodontia > Phalangeridae > Phalanger > Phalanger gymnotis. Next base: position 427,906,309 of record CM053623.1, on the reverse strand, counting down.
GTAGAAGTCTTCCTGTGGAAGCTGAATGTCTTCTAGTTGGGAATGTTGTAGAGGGAATTCTTAATCAAGTGTGGATTGGACTAAATAGTCTCTAAGCTACCTCCAGTTCTCAAATTCTATGATTTTGTAGAGCAGACAAAGAAGACTTCACAGTGGATGTGGGTCTTAACTAGGCTTTGAAGGATAAGTAGTATTTAAATAGGAGACATAGGAAGGAAAAGTGGAAAATGAGATGAGGGTCCCTCAAATAAGATTGTATCCAAAGGAGAACAGCCAGGATGGGGTAGGGTCTAGAAATAATATCTTGGACTGGCTAAAGGAATGGGGTGCAGTGGGGCATAAAGCCTGGGATAGACTGTCAAAGAATCATCTCAGAATTGGAGGAGAGGTCAGGGGTCATCTAGTTTAAACCAGACCTGAACAAAAACCCAAACTAGTATGTCCTCTCGTAAAGTATCATAGAGTTGGAAGAAGCATTGTAAGTCATCTAGAATGGTCTCTTATTCAATGTAGGAATCTTCTCTATACAATGTTGCTGAAATGTAGTTATCCAGTTTTATTAGGCAGTCCTTTCTCATTTGTAATCCCTCATTGTTGAGACTGTCTTTGTATTATACCATGGGTGGGAGTTACAGGCAAGTTGAGTTTGGCCTGGTATGAAGAAGATACAAGCAAGGTTACCTCCATACCCCACTGAGACACTGCACCAAGTCTTAAGTCTTCACTAAAAAAGGGCATTTATTTCTTTTACCAAAAATTGTAACATGGTGGAATTTTCAGTTGGACTTGGAAGTCCGGGGTCTTTGAGGCAATGAGGCTTTGCTCCCTTGACATTCCTTATATAGTCTAGCCCAGATATATCAATGCACCACTGCAGTCCACAGTACTCCTGAGTGCTTCCTGAACCAGACTAAAATGTAATTGAGAAATATTTAACAAAATAAATAAAAATAAAATAAAAAAAATATATATATAATATTTTATTTTAAAACTAAGTCAATATAAAGCCTGAGGGGGTTCTTTGTATGGATTACCAGCCCCTGCTTCTATTTCAGTCTGACACTGTTGGTCTATTCCAACCTTGGACTGCCCTGAGCAAAAGTGAGAAGAGGCATAATTCTTCACTGAACCAATTTTTTTTTGTTCTTTTTTTCATTTTTTTTATTTATTAATTCAGTTTTTTATTATTTTATTATTTGATATTTTAGTTTTCAACATTGACTTCTACAAGATTTTGAGTTACAAATTTTTTCCCCATTTCTACCCTCCTTCCCACTTCAAGACAGCATATATTCTGATTGCCCCATTTCCCACTCAGCCCTCCCTTCTGTCACCCCACTCCACCCCCCATCCCATTTCCCCTTACTTTCTTGTAGGGCAGGATAGATTTCTATGTCCCATTCCCTATCTACCTTATTTCTCCGTTGCATGTAAAAACAACTTTTTTTTTTTGAGCATCTACTTTTAAAACTTTGAGTTCCAAATTCTTTCCCCTCTTCCCTTCCCACCCACCTTCCCCAAGAAGCAAGCAATTCAATATAGGCCACACATATATCATTATGTAAAACCTTTCCACAATACTCATGTTGTGAAAGACTAACTCAAATTCTATGATTTTGCAGAGTATTTCCCTCCATCCTATCCTGTCCCTCTTTATTCAATTTTCTCCATTGACCCTGTCCCTTTTCAAAAGTGTTTGCTTTTGATTACCTCCTCCCCCATCTGCCCTCCATTCTATCATCCCCCCTTTTTATCCCCTTCCCCCTACTTTCCTATGGGGTAGATACCCAATTTAGTGTGTATGTTATTCCCGCCTCAGGTCAAATCCGATGAGAGCAAGATTCACTCATTCCCCCTCACCTGCCCCATTCTTCCCTTCCAACAGAACTGCTTTTTCTTGCAATTTTTATGTGACATAATTTACCCCATTCTATCTCTCCCTTTCTCTCTCTCTCAATATATTCCTTTCT
>CM053623.1:427885906-427903839 GCA_028646595.1 Phalanger gymnotis | reverse complement strand
CCAGAGACCATCCAGGCTGGCCTGGGCTGGAGCCCTGCTTCCCTCTGCCACTTTGTGGGTTCTGCAGCTCTAGAATTGGTTCAGAGCCATTTTTTTATAGGTTTTTGGAGGGACTTGGTGGGGAGCTCACACCAGTCACTGCTTTCCAGCTGCCATCTTGGCTCCACCCCCCCCCCAGTTATCTTTTAAAGCTTAGCTTGAAGCTTCTCTTTTTCATGAAACCTCCCTTGACTGTATCATCTGCCCCTTTCTTCTTCTGAATTCTTCTAATACTTGAGCTAGAGCACAGAATGTAGTATTTAATTATAATAAGGATGGCAGCTTGCATTTTTTTTTATAGCTCCTTAAGGTTTACAAAGCATTTTCATGATAGGGCCCCTTTGAGGAAGGTTGTATATATTATAGCTCCAATTTGCAGATGAGAAAATAAAGGCTTAGAGTAGGAAATTTATTTACTCAAAGTCACCCAGCTAGTAAACTGAGATTTGAACCTAGGTCTCCTGACTCCAGTTTCAGTTCTTTTTTTTTTTTTTCCAGTTTCAGTTCTAGTGGTTCTTCTATTATATTTAACTTCTTCTCTTCAAATTATCCTGTATGGATGTGTGCCTTTCTTTCCAAGTAAGCAGGAATAGCCTTGAAGGTGGGGAGAATGTCTTATACTTCTCTATCTACCCAACAGCACTAAACATATAGTAGGTACTACACAAATAGTTGTTAATTTGCCTTTGAAACTCAAGTCAAAGTGCCACCTCTTCCATGAAGCTTTCCTTCATTCCTTACTTCCTTTAGCTGGAAATGTCTCTCTAATCAGAATTTCCTAGAATACATTGTATGGTTCTCTCACTTGCCCCATTGCCCTCTAACTTGTGTCATCATCTGTATCCACGTTGCATCTTCCTTAATAGACTCCCTAGTAGGCAAGAACCAGGGAGAGATCAGAATAGTCAAGGAAAATCTGAGGAAAGAGTGACTTGCAACTGTAATCATTAAGTCTTTATATTCCCAGTGCCAAGCATAGGGGCCTTAACACTTACTAGATGCCTAATACATATTTAATTAAGTTGCCCAGAATTGTAGCCATAAAACACTTAATAATAATAAGAGTTCAAAATACAATAGCACTTTAACTTTACAATCTAAGTCAAACAATTTATCAGCAAGCAATTATGAAGCAACTATTAGGTCTACTCGGGGATACTTCAGTAGAGCTATGGAGACACCCTTTAACAGTGCAGATCTCAAGCTCTTTGCTCTCATATCCTGCACAATGTTTGACTATGCCTTCGAGTAAAATTTCCACAATCATTCCACCCAATGTGCAGGATCTCTTCCTCTATACCAAGAGTTGTTAAATTTTTTAATGGTCAGTCTTGTGAAGGCTATAGGCTCTTTCTCAGAATAATGTTTTTAAATGCATAAAATAAAGTACATTGGATTATAAAGGAAGTGAAATCTACTGAAATACAGCTTTCAAAAATATTTTAAATGTTCACATACTCCAGGTCAAGATTCCATACTCTTGGCCTCTTTATTACATGAGCACCAGTGAAGTTCCCAGATATCCATGTATCTGGGATCCATCATATTGCCTATGTAGCCAGCCTGCTTCATTTTCCAGTTATATATTTCTTTGAATAACCATTTATGCCTCTTTTTCCCCTGAAATTCTTCATTGTAGCATACACCCCATTGTAGCCCCTCCACCATTGCCTTTTGGATGACCTACAACTTAAATTTCTTGGAATTAAAGAAAAAATACTACTTATGTGTGGAAGGAGGAAGGGAACAAGAATTTATTGAGTGCCTACTATGTGCCAGGCATTTTGTTAAGTGCTTTATAAATTTCATCTCATTTGATTCTTACAACAACCTTGTTAAGTAGGAGTGATTATTATCCATATCTTATAATTGAAGAAAATGAGACAGAAGTTAAGTACATTGCCTAGGGACTTACAGTTATGACTATGCGCTACTGACTGCATCACTCCACTGCCTTCTATATATGTTTGGGTAGGAACTGGTATTCCCTACTTCCCAGTCACATAGCTTTGATAGGCTCTGATGATAATGGAGATGAGAACATAATGCTCCCTGCCCTGAGAGGTGTAGTATATATACAGATAAGGTCAGTCACAATGCTAATAACAAAGGAGAGACCAAGGTACTAAAGGAAAATTTAAGGAAGAAGAGAACATGAACAACTGGTTCTGCAGACCAATTTTGCGAGATAGGCAGTATATTTTACAGATGAAGAAACTGAGGCTGAGAAAAGCCAAATTAACTTACTTAGGGTCTAGTAAGCTAGTAAGTGTCAGAGTCAGGATTTGGACCCAGGTTTCTCCAGGCTCCCAGTCTCTTTTGATTACAACATACTACTTTTCTAAAAGCATGAGAGATTATGCTGATCTTTTACTTCAAATTATACCCTGGAAGTCTTTTGGATTGGGTGGTTTTTAAGTGTAGGACATGGCTTGTTTTCATATCATGTGCCTTTTTGCTAAAGATTGGTTGAAAGAAAAAGGCAGCATTTTGCCTAATTTCTACAGCCCAGATCTCAGTGTGCTTAATAGCAACGTGTTTTCTTCCTCTTAGGACTCTGAGGATGGCCGAACTTACTTCATCAAGATCCATGCCCCTTGGGAGGTGCTGACCACGTATGCAGAGGTGCTAAATATAAAGATGCCCATTCAGGAGAATGACATTCCCTCATCCACGGAGAATCCCTTTGAGTGTATGATTGGGCTTTTCCGGCTCCCGAAGGAAGTGATGAACCCTGAGCCAGACTACTTCACAGCCCCATTCAGCAAAGAGAGGCAGGAGCTCTTCTTCATTCAAGATGAGAACACCTTTTTCTCACCATCAGTGAGAAATAGAATTGTAAGTAGACACATTCTAAGCTTCTTTCTTTAAATCTAAATGTTCCCATGAGCATGTATTGTGTGATAAAGAGCTACCAGGCAGTACTGGGTGGGCATGGATGTGTTGATAACAGGTTGGACCATGAGGTAATAGAGACCAGACTTCTACATACTTTCTTTGTGTCTAGGAGTCAGTCCTTTCCACCCTCACCCAATTTAGTGTCCTGATGAGTATCAGTTAGTCAGTAAGCATTTATTAAGCACCTGCTATATGCCAGGCACTGTGCTAAGCCCTGGGGATACACAAAGAAGCAAAAGACAGCCCTTAGCCTCAAGGAGCTTATAGTCTAATGGGAGAGATAACACACAAGCATATATCTATATCTATCTATATAGCTATGTCTATACACATACACGTATGCACATACAGACCAAGCTCTCTATATAGGATAAATAGGAGATAATTAAGGGAGGGGAAGTACTGGAATTAAAAGGGATTGGGGAAGGAAAGGTGAAGTTTTAGTTGGGACTTAAAGGAAGCCAGGGCTATCGACTAGTCAGAGCAGAGGAGGGAGAACATTGCAGAGGTGGAGGACAGCCAGACAAAATACTCAGAGCCAAGAGATGGAGTGTCCTGTTCATGGAAAAGCCAGAAGGCCAGTGCCATTGGACCAAAGAGTGTGTGTCGAGGAATGAAGTGTAAGAATACTGGAAAGCTAGAGGGGGCTAGGTTGTGAAGTATTTGGATGCCAGACAAAGCATTTTGTATTTATTCCTGGAGGCAACAGGAAGCCACTGGAGTTTATTGACACAATCAGATCTGTGCTTTAGAAAAATCATTTTAGTAGCTGAATGGAGGATGGACCACAATGGGGAAAGGCTTGAGGAAGGCAGACCCACTAGGAGGTTATTGAAATAATCCAGGTATGGAATGATAAGAGCCTGCACTAGAGTGATGGCAGTACCAGAAGAGAGAAGGGGACGTATACAAGAGATATTGCAAAGGTGAAATTCATAAGCCTTGGCAATAGATTAGATGTAGGGTGTGGGGGAATAGGTGGATATCTGGGAGCACCATTCACTGTGCCATAGGTAGCAGATCTCTTTGGAGGTCTTTTATGGAGGCTAGGTGGCCCCTTGCGTTGTGTGTTGTAGTAGAGACTCCTTTGCTGGGATGAATTGGCTGCTAAGGTCCCTTCCAACTTGAAATATTTTTTATTCCATGAAACAATATGTTGGTTCAAGAAAGTGGTTCCTAAACTCAAGTTGTGATACAAATTATAATTCAAAGAAAATAATGAGCATGTCTGTTTAGGGTTTCTTTTTCTTTTTGTTTTTGATAACAGCAGAGTAATTTCTTGATCTGCACCCTCCTCCACTTAGAGCCCTCCATTGAAACAAAGAAAAGGAGTTAATCAAATTAAACTGATACTGGGGTGTGTGATGATGTATTTGGAATTCAGCACCTCTGTACCAAGAGCCAAGAGGCATGCCTCTTTATTTCTTGCCTTCAGTCAATGTTAGTCATAGCATTTAATCTGAATTCTCCTACTTTTTAGTGTTGTTTACATTTAGGTAATTGCAGTGAATATGTGTGTTGCTTTCATGGTTCTGCTTTCTTCATTCTATTGATTCATCTATGTTTTCTAATGTTTCTCTGAAATCCTCCTAGTCATTATTTCTTATGGTGTAATAATATTCCCTAACTCTCATAGTCCATAATTTTTCAGCTACTCCCAATTGATGGGCCATCTATTTTGTTTCCAGTTTTGTTTTGCTATCCCCCAAAGGGCTGATATGAATATTTTGGTATATATAGGACCTTTCTCTCTGTCCCTGATCTCCTTGAGGCACATATTCAGTGGTGGAATCTTTGGGCCAAAGAGCATGAATGGGTAGTGATACAGAATATTTCCTGGATAATATATAGGCAAGAAGTCCTTTCTCTCCACTCTCAAATGTGCCAAAGGAGTAGAGTGGAAGCCACAGCTAGAGATGGTACTGTGGTACACAAGGATCGAAAAGGCTCCCCATTGCTTTGTGCATAGAGCAATGGTGCCCAGGCCTTCTTCTCAAGTTTATCTTCATAGCAAAATGCAAACATGTGTAAGTAAAATGGGGAAACCAAAGTGTGCTTCTATGGTTTGGAGTTTGACAGTCCCAAGAATACTGATTGACTATTCATTGTGGCTAGATGTCATGGCAACCAGGCCATTGGCCTTTTTGAGCTCTGCTGAAGATCAGAAACTCAAACTTAACATTTCAGGAACAGAAAGGTTTTTTCTTCTTTTTTGAAACCCAGGTAATTGATGCTGCCTGTCAAGCCTAGCTCTGATCTCTCTGGATGGCATGTAGGTAACCTTGGCCTCATGTTCATGTCAGGGGTAGAAGCCCTGGCAGATGTTACCAAGCAGGAGATAATTGGCATGCTAACCTAGTGATAGAATGGACATATTGTGCCTGAGGATCAAGGATCAGAGACCTAAAGCTGGAAAGAACTTCTGAAGCCATCCAGTCTAATCCTTTCCTTTTACAGGTGAAAAGGCTCAGGTCCCAAGAGATGAAGTGAATTTCCAAGTTTACTCAGGCACTAAACATCACAGAATCATAGATTGAAAAATGAAGACAATCTCAGAGGCCATTGAGTACCCATTTTACAGATGAGGAAACTGAGGCACTGTACTATTAAGTGACTTACTCAGGGTAGCACAGCTGAGTTTTTGAGTTGGGTTTTGAACTCATTTTCTGGATTCCAGGTCTTCACTCTACCCACTGTATCACTGAGTTGCCTTTAATTTGGGCCACGGGAGTCTGTAAGAGACAAGGCACTCATTTCTGTCTTGAGATAACAGACCCTTTGTTTCTAAGGAGACAAGGATGCCATCACTTCCCTACACATGTGTCAGCACGCTGCATCTCTCCTGGGCTGAGAAAACCATCTCCAAAAAAAGCCATCCATTTCCATTGCTAAATGGATGAGGCGATTTTTGGTGACAGCATTATTGAGAGAGAGTCAATGCCTGGAACCAAAGTGTGGATCTGAAAATAAGAACTGCCAAATCTCTCACTGCTCTCTGAGCTGTTACTTGAAAAGTCTTGATTGCTGACTTGGAACTCAGAATCCTTTTGGAACACAACTCAATGAACATTTGTTGAGACCTGACACCATGCTAGGCACGGGGATACAATGATGAAAGGATATGTAGTCATTCCTCCCAAAGGGATTGTAGTCTAATAGATTCTAGATAAGAAAGAGAAGTGAGACTGATGAATTTCTGGGGATACTGACTTCCCTTTATGTCTTTCCTAACCTTTTTTTTGGGGGGGGGTGAGGGTATGACTTTTATCAATCTGAAGAATTCCTGGTGTGGACATTCCCTCTAATGATCCATATTGTCATCTCATAAGTAACATCATCTTTGAGTGTTGCCTGGGCTCACTGAGAAATAGTCACACAAATATTTTGTCAGAGGCAGGATTTGAATCAGTCTTCCTAATGACAAGATTGACTCTCTATGCATTATGTCATATTGCCACTCTTCAGCTATTTAATATTAGGGGTCTCCAGCTTAAGTTATTTTTAGGTTAAGATGGCCTCTCTTTTGTAGTGAGACAATTAATACTTTTTCTCCTTTTCTGGACCACTGATACAGCACATTTCCCCCCCACAATCCCTTTCCCTAAGCACCATGGATTTGTAAATTGTTATTACTTGTAACACATATGTATATACACACATGTATGTACACACATGCACACACATGCGTGCGCACATGTATGTGCATGCGTACACATGTGTGTATATGCATCTTTTGTTCTTTCTACATCACTTTAGCATATTTTGTCTCACTTGATTTTTTACCCCAATCTTTTGAGAAAATAGAACAGCTATTACTATTATTATCACACTCATTCTAGAGCACTGAGAGAATATGAGTAATTTGCCCGGACCTGCCAGCATCTTTTAACATCTGACACAATTATGTCCTTGAGAAAAGGAGAGAACCAGAAAGCAATGTCAAGGATCCAGCTGTTGCTGTCAGATTCCTCACTGCCAAGTCATTCCTTGTTCTCTGTGCCCAAAACCTCAGGCAGCTTGCAGCGTTGTCTTACACACAACTTCCCCAAGAGAATACATGATACATCAAAACAGGAACACAGACATTGAAGAAGAGCCACCCTGAAACCAGCCCCCTGTGCCTCATAATACAGCCTTCCTCCTTCCTCTCTATCTTCCATGAACTACAACAAGAAGAGTACATGGAGTACTGCAAAAACCAGCCCAGAACTTCTGCTTTCCATACTTGTAATCTGCTGTTCGTAGATAACCTTAGAGTAAGAAAGAGGCTGGTGCAATCTCTAAACCATTGCCCCCTGGCAGCCAGTATCTTGCCTTCCTTCTGTTTCAGCTATTCTGGCTTCCTTAGTGTGATAACAAATCACATAATGACTAGGGTGGCTAGGGCTTGAAATAGAGTCTCCAGGCTCCTGCTTGAGAACTATCACTCTAGTATACAGTGCCCTTCACCCCTTTGAACCGAGGAAACCAATCGGGCAGTGAGTGCCAGAGGTTTATTTCAAAAGGAAGAATGAGAAAAAAAAAAACCAACATATAATCTGCTTTTGAAAAGCCATCCTACATTCCAGAGGCTCTTCCAACCATGCAACTCACCTGAACCGGTCTCTTATGTCCCATGTGAAAGTAAACACTGTCCCACTTAGCCCCAGGCTAGAAGATTTCACTGGAAGTGAGTCAGAGTGAAGAGGACCAGGAGCTGAATCACATGCTTACTGGATTTCCCTTGAATGTTTCTCATGGTCTATTCAAGTGACACCTAATGAAATCACAGTCTCAGGTTGTACCTGTCCCTAGACCTTCTCTTTCTCAGTTTGCACACTTGAATCGTTCAGCTGCTCCCAGAAAGACCTAGATCTAGGTCAAATACCTTCAGCCACTATCTTTGACATACGCTATCTTCCCTACCACCAGCTCAGACCTGGCAAGTGAGAACTCTGTGGGAGGAAGTCTTCCCACTGCCACATCCATCTCAGTCCTCTCCCCTTCTCGAACTATCTTGTATTCATCAGTGCACATGCCGCTTCCTTCCCCCTAGTAGAAGGGAAGCTCCTTTAAGACGTTTTTGTTTCCATCTTTTAAATAACACCCCAGAACATTTGTTTTTATTGGTGCCTAGCAGTGTTTTGCACTGTGATTTCCTTGTAATTCTCTCCAGCTATGTAAATGGCTAACCATCCATGTCCATCCATTCTGTCCAATTCTTGTCCATATACTCCCAGAAATTTTCCATGGAGGCCTACCCAGCATAGTGCAAGGTTTTCCTAATATACTTCTGAGCCTGTGGCCACGCTGTTCTTCTCTCTCTCCCCCATTCATCCAAGCACCAGTAAGGCCCAGAAATCTTTCCATAATGGTATCTCCTTGAAAATCCAAGAGTGTTGGATCTGGAAGGATCTTTAGAAATTAGCTGCATTTTGATAAAATGTAAGCATCTTGAGAGCAAGGCTAGTTTTGTTGTTGTTGTTTGCCTTTGTATTCCTAGAATCTGAGAGCTAGTACTACATAGTAAATAAAAATCCAGCTTTGAAATAAGGAAGACCTGGTTATGTGGACCTGGGCAGGTCAGTTCAGCTCCTTGTGTTCTAGGCAAATTGCTAAGATTCTCAGTTGTAGAAGAGGTGCCATCCTGCATTGGTAGAGGAGGTTTCCTCACCCAGAACTTTCCTTCCCTGATTACAGGGATACCAGTGGAACATACAGCCTGTCTATTTACCAGTAGTCCATTCACACTACATAGTATCATAGAAGGAAATTATCCCATGAATCTCCTTATGTGGCCCATGTGTTTTTTTCTAGCCATGCCTTTCTTTTAATGACCATCCTTCACCTTCATCCTTCACCTGCATAATTACTTGTATGCATTAGTCATGTAATAAATATTCATTGCAATGAAACCTTTTCTCAAAATGGCCACAAGAATGTGAACAGGAAGACACTATATCTTACTGTATAACCCTTGGTTTATTTGTGAGTCATAACATTTCCTCTGTAGGTAAGCAGTTAGACAGATAGTCTGATAGATTTCTGTCATATGCATATGGATCATCTCCATTGCTGGATAATAAACTCAGTAAGCTTTCTGAGTTTCCCCCATTACCCATGCCACGCGCCCCCGCTCCCAACCCTTCCACCATGCTTCTGGGCTACTTCTTCCCTCTGTCCAGCTTAGGGAACATCTGATGATGTCAATAAGCACATGGGTCAATTTTATATGGAAAGATAAAGTTGTGCCGAGGATATTGTATCATGATACTTTCCCAACTGAGAAAGGACCATCCATTCTACTGTTCCAGCCCATTACTGTGGCTGATTATGAGAGGATCACCTTCCATAACCTTATGAGGGAAATTCAGTTGCAAAAAGCACATGGAAAGGATAAAGTTCTCGACTCTTCTTTCTCTCACCACGCTCATGTTCTTCTCTTTTGCCCCCGAGTATATTGAAATGGAAGGGTCCACTTCAAAGTCCATTGAGTCTAGCCCATAGTTGAATAAGAGTTCCTCCTACAGCAAAGATGATTATTCTCAACAAGTAGATGTCCAGAATTTACCTGAAGACCACTAATGAATTATAACGCTACCTCTCAAGGCAGCCTGTAACATTTTCACTTGTTAATTTTAAATGCATTTTATCAATAATTATTATTTTTTTTTTTGCTTTTATACTGCCTACATTTCCCCTTCAATTCCATTTTTAGAAAGCTATGATTGTTAGGAATTTTCCCTTACTCCATGTATTCATCTGCCTTCCTACAACTCTTCTCCAAGTCCTATTGAATCTATCCTTGCCCTCTCTCTTTCATTGATAGCTTCCTTTTCATTTCTTCCCGGGTTCCCTTTCTCTAATCTCTCTTCGCTTCCGTCTATCTTTCACATCAGTGACCATGTAATCTTCCTAATGCGCAAATCTGACCATGTTCTGCCTTGGCTTAAACCTTTGAAAAGCTCTCCATGACATCCCCTGAAAGACTTCATGCTGCTTACTTGGACATACAAAGCCTTGCATCACATAATATCACTCTTTTCCATTTTGATCTCTCTCTACTCTCCATTGATTGCCCTATATTGCAGTTGAAATGACTCCATAGGCTGTCACTCAAATTCATTCATGCCTTTGTTTAGCCTCTTTGTTTCTAGGATCTCCCCTATGTCTGCATCTTTTAAGGACCAACTAAAATGACAACTCGTATGGAAATCTTTCCTCTACCTCCTGACCTGAACAGAAATTATTTTTCTTCACATGACTTATACTTTCATCATTGAGAGGTAGTGTACTATAATGGAAGGGACACTGAACTTAGAATCAGGAGAAATGTGTTTGAATCCTACCTCCAACATTTAAGTACGGTCAAATTACTTAACTTTGCTGAGCTTCAGTTTTTCCTATCAGTAAAATGGACTTAAAAATACCTGGAGTACTTAACCTTACCGGGTTGTTGCAATGATGTAATGGCAAGCAAAGTAGGTAAGTAAACAAAATCCTACTTTTCTTGCCATTACAAATGATCAAAAAATCAATCATTCATAAAACCCTTTTCAAGCTATAAAATCACATGTAAAGGTTAGTTGTGTTTTGTTTTGCATTACAGAACCTTGTATATGTCTAGTCTTGTCTGTCTCACCTTCCACTCATCTCTATCTCCCTAAGTTCCTGGAACTGTGTCCTATACAGAGTGGGCACTTAAAATATATTTTGAAGTGAATAAGTGGACACCCTTATGTTTCTCTCCTAGGTTTACTATATTCTCTCAAGATGCCCTTATGGTACAGAAGAAGGAAAGAAAAAATTTGGCATTAAGAGACTGCTATCCAATGGTACCTATACAGCTGCTTACCCACTCCATGATGTAAGTATTGATTTGGTTTCAAAACATTTTAAGCCAGTTTCTTCTGCTCATAAATGGAGCTGGAGAATGTGCACTGGTGACCCTTTAAAAGGAGGGGAGTTTTACTTCTCACTCTCCTGAGCAAATCTCCAAAGTCTCCCAGATCTCTGCTCCATGTACTAACATATTTGACTACCTTGAAATGAAGGATGGTGCAAAGGCAAGAGTGCTAGTAGTCCAAGGAGGCTTGGGTTTGAATCCCAACTCTGGCACTAACTTCATGGCCTTGATCAAGTTGCTTCTCCACTCTGAGCCTCAGTTTCCTCATCTGTAAAAATGAGAATGACAATTCTTATAGTACCAACCTCAGGGAGTTGTTGTAAGAGTACAATGCAAACTGAAAACCCTCTGGAAATGTGAAGTTTGAATTTTCCTTTTTTCTTTTTCCCAGATAGTAACATCCCAAAGCTAAGAAAGGGCAAACTGATGTTTTAAAAATGGTTTCTCAGATTTATACACGAAGGTTCTTTCAAGGTCTAAGGACCAAAAAATAGCAAAGCCCCGTAGGGAAAAGCATGCTGCTAAGTATAACTCTCAGATGTTTCTATCTAAACCTTACTTAGAAAACTCTGAAGATTCAGTACTAAAGGTTTGAAAATAGATCACTTTAGACTCAGACTTCTTAACCAAGGGTCTGAGAATTTGATTTTAAAAATAACTTTGATCACTGTATTTCACTATAATTGGTTTCTTTTGTAATCTTATGTATTCATTTAAAAACATTATTCCGAGAGGAGTCTATAGACTTTCGAAGACTAGTCTGTGATCCAAAAAAAAGGTTAAGAATCTCTCTTTTAGAATTAGGGGAATATGGCATATCTAATGGTTCAGAGATATTTTTCAGATACAGTGTTTAGTTTTGTTGAACTTTTTTTTTTTCCTTCTTTATTCTACATCATAAAGGATTGCTCATTGGGAGAGGGAGATTTGGGAGACAAATTGAGAAGTGTAGGAATTATAAAAATAATATATAAATAAAATTTTAGTTTTAAAAAAGGATTAAATTTTAAAAATAAAAACAATATGTAAATAAAATTTTAGTTTTAAAAAGGATTAAGAAAACAAAAAAAATAGGTGATTTTAATGGAATCCCTAGATATTTCATTTGCTGTTTTCTCATTTTTTATTTTTTAAATGCGAATTTTTTAGTTCTTCTATTTTTACATCACCTAAATTTCTCTCTGTGTAACTTCTTCCTTCTTCCTCACAGAGAGCCATCCCATAAAACAATGAAATTTTTGTTAATAAAAGGAGGAAGAGGAGGGAAAGAAAATGAAATTAATTAATACCAAAAAAAAACCCCTGAAAATAAGTGTAATGTTTCACAGCTATGGCCCTCCCACCTCTTCAGGAAAGGGGAGGGGGGAATGAGTCTTATCTCTTCTTCAGAGCCAAACTTACTCTTTTTTATTTTACTAACATCTAACTTTTCATTGTTTTCTGGCTGTTTTTTTTTTTTAATTTATGTTGTCATTATGCATGTTGTTTACTTGGCTCTACTTTTTTTAACTTTGCATCCAATCATGTAAGTCTTCCCATACTTTTTTTTCCTGTTCCTTTTAATTTCTTTTTTTTTTTTTTTTGGAGGGGGGAAGGCAGGGAAATTGGGGTTAAATGACTTGCCCAAGGTCACACAGCTAGTAAGTACGTCAAGTGTCTGAGGCTGGATTTGAACTCAGGTTCTCCTGACTCCAGGGCCGGTGCTCTACTCACTTGCATTCCTTTTAGAGCAGGGGTTCCTGGAGTCCATGACTTTAAAAACATATAACTATATTACATATAAGTGCTTTCTTTTGTAATACTATGTATTTTAATTTATGCATTTAAAGACATGATCCTGATCTAAGGTCTTTAGGCTTCACCAAAATGCCAAAGCGGTCAAGGACACACACAAATAAAGATGTCCCTATTTTCAAGAGATATGAAAACAAAGATAGAATGTTCATAAGAATTACTGTGAATCACTGTTTGCACATGAAAAGACTGAGCTTATAGGCCACCTCTATCACACTAGACATTTTCATAATTTACATTGAGCCAGTTCAGAAAGCCCATCCCTAGAGATGCACCTAGCATTCCACCAGTCTGGCAATAGTAGGGGAAATGTTCTTATCTCATTTGGAATTTGGAACTCAGGGAATGGTTTGCTGTGATAGTGGTAAACTGAATATTTACAGATGGCTTCAGAGTTAAAATGTGGATACACTTCCCCTAGGAGTTAGTCATTCCTCCAGGATTTTTACTTAATGGTCCAACAACTACCTAGGTAAATTTCTCTTTCCTTAATTTTAAAAGGCCTGCCGTGGTGCTTTTGCTTTATAAGAGACACCATATGTAAGTTTGTGGAAAGTAGAAAATTTCAGGGAAATGTGGGTTGCCGCCTATCCACCCATATTTACAAATGGAAAAAAGCAGCGTCTTTACTATGTCTACAAGTAGTAAAGCCCATGTATTTTAAGAGTTATTGAGACAATCAGGCCATTTGTATTATGGTAGATAAACTATGAGATATTTACCATAGTTTCAGGTCATTTCAGGTCATCAGGGGAAAAAAAGTGGGGAAATCAAGGGTCTTCCATACAATCCTGCCAGATTTTTCTGATGTGAATGGTGGTTTACAGCATTGGGGAAGTGATTTGAGGTGTTTCTTAGTATCAGGGCAAGAGAAGCTGCTCCCCAGACCTTGGCTGTGGTGCAAGAGCAATAAAGGAATTCCCCGTTGGCAGTAATGCCTTGGAACAGGCCTGATGTGAGTGACTCAGCCCTTGGGCAACCACAGGATGTCTTCAGTGGCCTTCCATTTAAACCAAGTCATATCCAAACAGGAAATCCTTCTTCAAAATTCCTCATGAATAAAATGGTCTGCCAGCATCTTTTTGCATACCCCACTATACCTTGGGACCGCCCTTTCTGGTTCTGGACAACTTTAATGGCTAAGAACTCCTCCTTTATATTGAGCTGAAATCTCCCTCTTTGCAGCTGCCAACTATATTGTTCAATTTTGCCCTTGGAAGTCCAGCATTATAAATCTCCCTCTTCCATATGGCAGTTTTTACATCCTTCAAAGACAGCTATTATCATGTCTTTCTCTTCCCCTCAAGTCTTCTCTTGGAGGCTGAAAGTCTGTAATTCCTTAAGCCAAGTCCCCTGTGGCACTGGTGTCCAGCTTGGAGACATTTTACTCTGTGAATGTCCTTCCTCAAATATGGTGCCTGGAAATGGATGTATTTCTGTTGACAGTTTCCTGCAGCCAAATACTCCAATTCTGCTATGGAGAGAGAGGGATGCCTACTTCCTGCTTTTAAGAGTTGTTTAATTTGGGGAGGTCGATCTGGAAAGTTCAGCGAACTTGAAGGCAAGACACATGGGTTCAGATCCCAGCACTCTTGCTAGCTGAGTGATGCTGGCCAAGTCCCATCATCTCTCTAAGCTTCAGTTCTCTCTCTAGAAAATGGGGGTATTAATACATTATCTATCTTACAAAAGATGGTTGATATAAAATATTCTGTAACCTTAAAGTAATACAAAGACAAAATCTCTGATTATTTTAAAGGAAGGGAGTATACATATATGCATATACATATTTACACTTTAGAGAATATTCAGAATGGTGCATAATTACTAAATAGTATGAGATGCATACTTCCTTCCCTGTGGTACAGAGGTAGTAGACAACAAATATAGAGTAGAGGCATATCCTGTCAGATATGATCAGTGTGTCCATGCATTTTGATCAGCATTTCTATTATTATCCCTATTTTACAGATGACGGGAACTGAGATAAAGAGAGATTAAATGAGTTGTCCAGGGTCACACAGCTAGTAAGTGTCTGAGGCCATGTTGGAACTCAGGTCATCCTCACTGCAGGCTCAGTGCACTATCCACTGTACCACCTTGCTGCCTCAGCTAGATAAAAGGGGAGGGTATTTTAAGTACCAGAGACAACGTAGTTGACACTAAAGCCCTACTTCACAGAGGGCCAAAGGAGAGGGAATGGACTTTCATCATGTGCCATTTCTGACTTCCTCTTTGGCAGGGAATTCATTTTAAATGAATGGGTTATTAGAATCTCAAGTAGGAAGTGTTTGAGCTAATGTATCCCAGGTGGCACCCCGCCCCACCTCTGCCCCAGGCATTACAGTATGGTAATTGGGAGATGCTGTCACTTCAATATTACCTTCTGCTTTGTCTTCTCTCTGTCATATTAATGACTTCCTATAGTGCCAATATTGGAAGAAATCGAAGGATCAAAACTGTGGCAATGAGCGGTATACCCTCTATACCCAATGGGCTCGCTTCTTGAGGTTTTATAAGGAGCAGCCTTTAGATCTGATCAGGTAAGTTCCATGAGCATCACTATGAATGAAATGTCACTGGGGCTTCCCTTTTCACTTGGCACTGCTGGGTTAGATCTATTTTTTTTTTACAGTTACAGAAGAAAAAGCACTGCTTCTGGCATCAGAGGCTCTGATTTTGAATCCTGCCTCTGACACCTACTATCTGCGTTATGTCCTTGAGCAAGTTACTTAGCAAGTCAAGTCAATAATCATATCTTAAGTACTTACCATGTGTCAGGCACTTGCTAAGTTCTGAGTCTGTGAAAAAAGGCTAGTGTCTGCCTTCAAGTATGTTCTATTCCAGTTAACCTCTTGGGCCTCAGGTTCCTTAACTGTACATTAAAGGATATTAAACTAGATAAATTCCAAGGCCCTTACCAGCTCTTGCTCTAGGATGATATCATATTGGATTGGTTCCTCTTGCTCATGATCTGGTTTCATCTCGGCTGCCATCTGCTGGTAATTCCGTTCTCCCAAGGTCATTCTTGAGGGAAAACAAAAACAAACCCTAACTTGTTAACCAATTAAGTGTCTGCAACTAGGGGTATTATGTTAACATCTGCAAAAAGTGATGTTGGGTTTTAGAAGGTCACATTGAACTCATTAGGATGCCATTTTATTTGTTATTTATTTGTCTTTTTAAATTTCATATTATATCTTTTCCCAGTTACATGTAAAAACAATTTTAGCATTTTCAAATTTTGAGTTCCAAATCTTTCCCTCCCTATCCCCCCTGCATTGAGAAGGCAAGCAATTTGACATAGGTTATACATGTGTAGTCATATAAAATGCATTTCCATAGGATACCATTTTATTAATCATCACTAGAAGTCTGGCCACCAGGGTGATGAACTTGAGCAAGAAGAGGCCTATAACCTTCAAAGTTATAGCAAGGCAGTGTGGTGTAGTAGACATAGTCAGGATGATCTGAGTTAAAATCCCAGCTGTGATACGTACTAGTTGTATAACTCAATACAATTCAACTTGACCTGCCTCCAACAAGACCTTAGAACTTATCTCCTAAGATTGAGTTACTGTTATTTTGTGAAAGCAGTTGCCCTACTGAAATGAAGTGTAGGAATTATACTGAAGACACCACAGGTCCTTTGTATCCTGTTTCTTGCAAAACATCTGCTAAGGTGTGGTTTGTTTTGCATTTTCTCACAGTGGAGAGATTTCTTACCCCAGTAAAATCACATCTCGAAGTATTATAAATCTGTCTTTTATGAAGGAGCTGTCCTCCTAGCTAGAGTACTGTCTTTACCTCCTCGTTTTCTTGGCTTCCTTCAGGTCCCAGCTAAAATCCTACCTTTTCTAAGAAGCCTTTTCTGGTCTTCATTAATGCTGATGTCTTCCTTTCAATAACTATTTCACTATATTTATACTGTTTATATTTCATTTATATATCATTGTTTGCATATTGTCTCTCCCATTAATTAAATGTGGCTTCTTTGAGATTTGAGAATGTCTTATGCCTCTCTTTGTATGAGCATTGCTTAGCAAAGTGCCTTGAATATAGTAGGTATTTAAAAAATGCTTATTGACTGACTAACTATAAATATGCAGCGACAATATCGGAATACAGAAAGGAGAAATAGCTCACATTATGCTATTTATCAGTATTTCTACTGGAATTTCCGTATACGCATGCTTTGAATTTGTCTGGTTCATTCGAGGTGAAATACCACATAGTATTTGAAACTCATTGACCTTCCTCTCTATGGGCAGGTTTAACATGTATTTGTGAAAGGATTATTAATTTTACTGTGTTTGAGGAGAGAAAAAATCAGAGAGAAGAGGCTTAATAGATGCAAAATTATGGTAACAGCTCACCCAAAAAGCCCAGTGTTGATCTTACATCCTTCAGAAGGGCTGCACAGGGACTTACTCCCCAGATACAACATTAGCAAATATGTTTTCTATGATTTGGGCCTTGGCCAATTGGCCCTGGTGGATTTCAGCTGTCAGGAGGAATGAGTTTGTCATTTCCTATAATCAACCTGTTGGTGATTTTTCTTCCCTAAACTTAAACTTCTTAATTTTCCCAGCCCAATTTTCCCTCAAAATGAAAAATTCTGTTGTCTTTTTCTTCAAATAATTCATCCATTTTTCTTTGGAATGCCATTAGGAAGAGAGCTTCTACAGAAGTTGTGTTGGAAGGAATACTTTCTCAGTGAAAGCTCCTCTATGAAGCTATTTGCCATCTGTTGTTGTTCAGTCACTCCTCAGTCATGTCTGATTCTATGTGACCCTATTTTGGGGTTTTCTTGGCAAAGATACTGGAGTGGTTTGCCATTTCCTTCTCCAGCTCATTTTATAGATGAGAAACTGAGGCAAACAGGGTGAAGTGACTTGCCCAGGGTCACACAGCTGGTAAGTAGTGTCTGAGGCCAGATTTGATGAGTCTTCCTGACCCCAGGCCAGGCAGTCTATCCACTATTCTAGCTAGCTGCAACAATAACATGCTGTAAATTCTTTACATGCAAGGATCTTGTGGAGCCAACAACCTTCTCCAAGCCTTGTCTGCCTAACACTCTAAAAAGAGAGAGTGGTTGATCATGGATTCTTTTTTTTTTTTTTTTGGCAGAGCAATGCCATATTAGCTTAAACATTTGGTGATTACTTTTTCATGGCATCTAAACATTCTTATCAATGTTTTGTTTTAATATGTCACCTTCATTTCCAAATATATCCCTTCCCAGAGCCATCAGCTATGACAAAGGATATAAAAGAAAGGAGACTGAAAATTAGACCAGTCAAACTAACCAATGCAT
>CM053623.1:427847323-427885406 GCA_028646595.1 Phalanger gymnotis | reverse complement strand
TATCCAATGTGTTACCAAGTCCTACTGATTTTACCTTTTCAAAGTCTCTTGTAGTTGCCTCCTTCCCTCCTGACACTGCCACAGTCCTAGTGTAGACCCTCACCTCCTCACACCTGGACTATCACATTTGCCTGTTGGTTGGTCTCCCTACCTCAAGTCTCTGAAGTACCTAGAGTCTCTACTTCAGTCCGAGGTCCACTCAGTTATCAAAATAATCTTCTTTAAGCACACGTTCCTCCCCTTGAGGCCCCCCATCCCCCACCCCAAGTACATTCAGTACATTCCAATGACTTCCAATCACCTATAGGATTAAAAATAAAATCGTCTGTTTGGCTTTTAAAGCCTTTGGTGACATGACTGCCTTCTATCTTTCCAAGTCTTATTACACCTTCCTTAAACATTCTCTGCAATCCAGCAAAAATGACCCCATTGCTTTTCCTCTCCCAACTCATGGCCTTTATATTGGCTGTTCCCCATGCTTGGAAGTTTCCATTCACTCTCCTCTGCTTCTGGATTTCAGTGGCTTCCCTCAAGCTTCAGGTAAGGTCCTGCCTTCTCTGCAAGAAGTATTTCCCAATCCTCTTTCATCTTCATGCCTTCCCTCTGAGATCATCACCAGATTTTCCTGCATATATCTTATTTGTAAGCAGTTGTTAACATGACCCCCTCATTAGACAGAAAGCTCCTTTGGAGCAGAGATTTTACTTCCATTAATTCCCCAGGTTTTAGCACAGTGACTAGCTCATAGTGGCATTTAACAAATAAATGCTTAGTGATAGATGGACATTCAAAACAATTTTTTCTTCTGTTTACTTTTCTCTCCCAACTAGTTTTCAGT
This sequence comes from Phalanger gymnotis, assembly GCA_028646595.1. Classification (NCBI taxonomy): domain Eukaryota; kingdom Metazoa; phylum Chordata; class Mammalia; order Diprotodontia; family Phalangeridae; genus Phalanger; species Phalanger gymnotis. The sequence goes on along the minus strand of CM053623.1, from coordinate 427,884,568 downwards.
TTCTGGAGGGCAGGCTAGGCAGATATGCTAGTTTTCTTTTTCCACAGGCCCAACAGAGTCCTGGGCTTCTAGCAGGCATGTAGTAAATGTTTTGACTGCTAAATACCTGGTAGGAGAAGTGGGATGAAGAGGAGGAATGGGCACAGTGAGGAAATGAGGTAGAGATTGGCTCTAACACAAAACAAAGCTTGGGACCTTTCAGAAGTGGTGGGCCAAAGTTCCCAGTCAGCTCTTTCAGTGTGTCTAAGAAGGAGATTGATTTTCTAGATAAGAAAACAGATCCAGAAAGCAGATGGGATATGCCCCTGAAATGAGAGAGGGAGTGATCTGGAGACCAATAGGTGCCTAGATTAGGTGCCAGGGCAGCAGCTCTTGGTGAGTATATGTGTGGGTGGGTCAGGGGCAGGGCCCAAAGTTGGCCTTCTATGTAGGTGGATGGTATTTAAGATCCCTGGGAATCTTGTGCATGTTTTGGAAAGTTCTTCAGGCCTTTGGTCTCCTTGCCAGAAATTCCACCAATCATCGATTTGTATGAGTTAACTGATCTGTGCTTCCTCTTTGAAAATGAAAGTAGCCTGAACATAAGAGATTAAGGCTCAGCTAATGCTACTTCAGTATAAAGTAAATGGTAACTAAGCTTTAAGGGGGTTGTTTTGTAGAAGAGTGACTAGTAAATTTTAAACTGCTATGTTAAGTGTGAGTTGTTACTTTTTCATCTTGATGAACCAAATAGTACAAGTGTTAACCCTGTTTGACAGATGAGGAGACTGAGTCTCAGAGGGCATAAAGTCACGAGATTTTAACCTGTGTATTTTAAGTCACATTTCTCTTTAGACAGCTTCATACACAGCTAATTTCAATAGGATCTTTTGGCTATCCAAATCTATTTGCCACAGAAATAAAATGTAAAAAAAAAAATCAGTATATCAATTTAAGCCATGAAGTTGAATGTCCATTTTTATTACCTATAGAGAAACTGGAATGCTATTTATATTGGGCCTTTGGGGAGAGAATGCTGCGGCTTGTTCACCTGACATTCAGAAGTTAATTCAAAAAGTATTTTTAAAGATATAGTAGTGGAGCAGCTAGGTGTTGTAGTAGATACAGGACCAGCCCTGGAATTAGGAGAACCTGAGTTCAAATCCAGCCTCAGACAACTGACTCTTACTTGCTATGTGACCCTGGGGAAGTCATTTAACCTTAATTAGCTGGGGTGGGGGAGATTCATAGTAGTAAAGCAGAAAAGATCACTGGATTTGAAATCAAAGAATCTTACTCAGAATTCCTCCTTTGCCAATTACTACCTGTGACTGTGCAAATTACTTAACATGTCAGCCTCAGGTTACTCATCATTTAAAAAAAAATGAAATTGGACTTTTTGACTTCAGAGGTCAGACTTAACTTAATTTATTATTCCCAGTGCCTGCTACTTAAAAGCTACCATGGCTTGACACTGGGAAAATGAAGACCAAAACAAACAACAAAAACAAGTTTTACCTTCAACGAGTTTCCATTCTACTAGGTGTATACTTATAAACAACCAAGTAGATATAAAATAATTTGAGAAGGTACATACAGTAAACTAATGATTGTGAAGACCAGGCCAAACCTTCATGCACAGAGGTAGGACCCAAGCTAAATTTTCAAGGAAGCTAAAGATTCTTGGAGGCAGAGAGGAGGAGGAAGAGGCCTCAGTGGGGTGAGGAGTGCATTCCATCTTAAGTATCTGGGACAGCTTGGGCAAAAGTATGAAGGCAGGAGAGAATGTCAGGTTGAGAGAATTGAAAGTAGGCCAGTTTCTTCTCTGTAGCCTAGAGTATAAAAAGAGAACATTCTCATGTGTAAGTGGGTTGGGTATCCTTACCTTCTATGCAGAAGTAGAGGTTTTATAAATAAAAGTCCAAACTCTGCCCTACCCCCAAATACACAAATATGCAGACTCCTAGAAAATATCTTCTCCAAAAGAAGTCAGATTTGTAAGACTGGGAGATATTAGTCCCTTCAAGATAAGCATGGCCAAGTGCTATGCTCTGATTGGGGAATAAGGTATATGACATTTTTTGTTTTTTTGGTCGCTCTTCCTTTTCTGGAAATTGATCCCATACCATGATAGGTCCTTTAGTTAAATTTAAAATGATGGACTCAGGAGATCTGGTGGCACTTCCCATTGTTGGATATTACATGCTAGATAGTTATCAGTTAGATTTGAGGGCATTTTGTTTAGCAACAGGCCTCATCCCTTCTCCTACTCAGCTGTCTCACAGAGATATACCATAGTCACTAGGGGTACCAGGTAAAGCACTTGGATATATCTTTGTGCAGACCTGTCCTGACAACTGCAAAAACAAGTAAACATGCATAAATAGATCAGATCTGAAAAATAGGGGAAAAGTAGAATAACATAGTATAAAAAGTGATCTTCTGAGACTCGAGGCCTGAGTTTTTGGTCACAATCTGCCATTTTCTAGCCAAGCGATTTTAGCCAAATGTCTCCTTCTCAAAACTTCAGACCCCATTCTCTTCCTCCTTCCCTCCCCAACCCCTTCCCCACTTCTCCTTTTCTCTTTATCTCTCTTTCAATGCAGCCTCTTTAAGAAAAAGCCTATACATTCCGCCTCCTATATTCCTCACATTTGCAGCTGCTTAACTTCTTTTTGGCCCACATATGTATTGAATCTGATACCTCCAGTCAGAAAGTAAAGTCACTGAAACAGATAAGTCTTATAGCCCTAAATCTGGGTGGATGAAATATTAAAAACAAAACAAAACAAAATAAAACTATTCTCCATGCCCTTTATTCTCCCTCTCCCTCTTCATCTGTTTAATTCCAACAGATACCACCTCCTTCTTGAAGCCTTCTCTGACCTCAACCCAAGTGTATGCAAAACTTTCTCCCTTCCGTCTAGGACCTTGATTTGTTACTCTGTAATGCTTTTATATATTACTTTGTTTCTCAGTTGTATGTGGAATGTTTCTCTGTTTCTTATTTGCATATGGAATACACTATACAAAATGGCAAGCTCTTGTTAACTGGGTCATATCTAAACTGTGTGTCTTCCCAGTGCTTCCTACCATGTTCTATAAATTCTAGGCTCTTGATACATACTTGCTAAATTAATTGAAAGAAAGCATATGAAAGTGCTTTGGAAAAGGCAAAGCTGCTATTTTCGATTGCTAGCCACTTAAAAAAAATGTTTCCCTTTCTTTTTATTTTTAAAATTTCTTCCAAGTGAAAATGTTTATATTTTATTTTTTCCAATTACATGTAAAAATAATTTTTAACATTTGCTTCTTAAAATTGAATTCCAAAATCTCTATCCTCCCCCACCCTTGACAAGAAAAGCAATTTGATATTGTGAACCATATTTCCATATTAGCCACATTGCAAAAGTGAGCACAAACCAAAAAACCCCAAAACCAAAAGCAAGGAAAATAAAGTATCCAAAAGTATATCTCTCCTTTTCTTTTTATACTCATTGATGTTTGAGCTTTATCTCTCCCCACTTTTGAAGTTTCTCTTTTATTAAAGAAAAACAAAATGTTTTGGCAGAACTAATGGTATAAAGAGAATCTGGCAGCATACACCACATTCCAAACCCACAATCTCTCACCTCTCTTCTGAGAAGAAGGTGTATTTCTCTCATCGGTTCCCAGGGCCAGAGCTTGGCTATTTTAGTTACCCAGAGGTAGAATATCTCCTAGTCTACTTTTTCATTTTTATCATCATCACTGTGTTTATTATATTTCCTTCACTTCATAAAAATCTTCCAGTTTTTCTCTGAATTTCTCATACTTACTGTTTCTCATGGTGCAGCCATATTCAATTGCGTTCCAATTCCAATGGGCATTCACCTTTTTACTACTTCTTTCTTACTAAGAAGGTGTTACTATAAGTGTTTTGGCATATGTGGAACTCTGCCCACTCTGTCTTTAGTCTTCTTGGGATAGGTGCCCAATATTGAGACTGGGATTGCTGGGGCAATGGGGATAAACAATTCAGGCCCTCTTCTTATAATTCCATAATGTTGGAAGAAATCAGACCAACTCACAGTCCCATTGACAATATATTTGTGTTCTTTCTCATAACCCTGCCAAAATAATTTCTATCTTAAATAACTTAGTTACATGGATGTTTTTAAATGTTCATTTTTCTTACTATAGATTTGGAGCATTTTTTCATATTCTTGTTGACAGTATGCATTTCTTTTGAAAACTGATCATTCCTACTATCCTTTGACCACTTATGTTTTGGCACCGTCATCATTGTCTTGTCATTAGGTTATGTGCCAACAACACCCAGCCTTCTTTTTTTCCAGTTAGAGCTGGTTTGTAACATTGATTTGTAAAACTTAAAAGTACTGTATGGATGTTACTTATTTTCTGGCTTAAAAAACATAGGTTCATGGATTGAGAGGTCAACTAAATCCAACCTTCTTACTTTACAGCCGATGAAAACTGAGAACCTCTGAAACCAGCCTGGGTAGTACAGGTCATGTGACCCACTTATAAATGTAGATGAATCAATTAGAGCCAAGTTTCTCTATTGTCAAAGCCACCTCCCCTTCCCAGCCCCTCCCCCCACCCCATCCAAGTTGTAGCAATACCAAGCTGTCTAATGAATGTTCAGAGGAGGCAGGCACACCATACCTCATGAATATCACCCTTTAAAAATCTAAAGCTGGTGCGATCTACCACTGCTGATTCTTCCCACATGGCATTTAATTCCACAGGACCTTCCTGCAATCCCTATTGAGTTTTAATATTTTATTTTTTATTATTCTTTTTCCTACTGAGTTTTATTAAGCACAGTGATGTCCCTAAAGGCAAAGATATCCCTGGGTGTGGGGCATATTTAAAAGAGTAAGTACTATGCTTTCTTACAATTTAGTGCCCTTAATGTGAGCTGGAGAAGTAGAGGGGCAGGGTGTTTAGACAATAGTATGTTGACCCAAACTTAGCTTGGTTAGGCCTCTAATTTCTCAGTGGCTCATATCCATGAATTACCAGCATCACTGTGGCTTCTGTCTTGGAGGAGTCTGCTCAATCTCAGGGCCCATAAATGTAGGGCAAGTTGAGAACAGAAACACATGGGCCTCAGCCACATTGGGGGTGGGAACTGGGTTTATTATAGCTGACCAAAGGCAGTTCTCAGTAATCAGCTTCGTGGATTCCCAGGAGGAAGGTTGACTTGGTGTTAGAAGCCAAGACCACCCTTTTCTCTGCACACCCTCAAATAGGACATCCCTCCCCTAAGCAAATGCTGGAAATATCTGTAATTTTGAAAGTATAATGTCATATCTCACAGTGGCAGGCCACATGAAAGATCCATGACCTTCTGTGGGCAAATCTTAAGGAACTGCTTGGGGAAAAGAGTTGCTAGATGGCTTACCCGGGCTTGTACAGATAGTAGTGTCACAAATATCATTTGAACTGTTGATACTCCTACTTAATTTAATCAATATTTACTCAGTTTTTTGTGATTTAACGTGTATCAGTGACTGTTAGGGAGTTATGCAGAATAGAGTTGTCTGATGTAGTTCATGCTGTAAAAATAAGAGTTATGTAGACTACAATTAATTAATCTACCATGTATTGCTGGTTATATTACTTGTGATTAATTTATAAGGTAGATTTATGCTGTATGAGTTAAGTCTGTTTTAGGAACTTATATTAACTTGTATTAGAAATTTACTGTACATCCCCCCTCCCCCCACACACATATACACTCTTATTAATGTACTCTACTCGTAAAACAACTATCTTGCCTTATGTATGTATGTATGAATGAAAGTTCACCTTCTAGGACACTGCTGACAAATGGAAGGCCCAAGGCCTTACCGACAAGATCTTATGATCTTTCACAAACCTGTGGGGGCCATCTTCAGTTGTCCTGAACTATGGCTTGCCACTGAACCCAGATGGCTCTGGAGGAGAAAATGAGGCTGGTGACCTTGCACAGCCCTCCCTCACTTAACTCCAATTCACTTGCAATTCATAGCATCACCTTCCTGGTATTATGGTCCTCATTGAGAATGAAGGATGAACAATGACAGACTTGTAGTTGACATTATAGTAACCTATAATGAGTGACCTGTATTTGATAGCCCACAGAGACCTATAGTGGATGGCCTGTAGTTGATCCCCTGTGGGGGTAGTCGTGGTTGATGGACAATCACAGGAGTTCCTTTGCTTCACACAATCATAGAAGTTTCCCCACTTTTGGAGATATCTCCTTAGGACTTGTAACCTCCCCCAAGACTTCCCAAGAGCCATAAAACCTTTTAGCCCATGAGGAGAGGGATCATTGACGATGAGGAAGATCTTAGATCCAATTACTTAGGGACTATCAGTTTCCCTAATAAATTGATCAAGCTCAGAGCTTTGCCTCAGTTGCCTTTTCTTGTGGATTAGAATTTTGTGGTCCACAGCACCCAGGCCTTTCTGATTCTAAGCTCAAGACTTCCACAGCAAGCTGCCTCTGGCATAAGGCTTGGCAAAGCCAGACCAGAGGTTGATCAATGTTTTTGTATTAGCAGACACTAAATATCTGCAAGGAGAAAAAAAAAATGAGAGTTGAGAAATTTTGGGAGACCCCAGGTGTGCTCAAATTAATTTGACTTTATTCTGTTCTTACCTGGAATGTTATAATGACCACCTAACTACCCTCCCTGCATCCAGTTTCTCTCCCTTTCAAGTCTATTTTTCACTTGGCCAAACCATTCACTCTCCCTTAAACCTGACTCTGCTCCTGCCTTTTTCACCTTTCCCCCTAGTAGGTACCTTCACATCCTCCCTTTTGTTTTTTTATGTGTAGTGTTCCTTGATTAGACTATAAGCTCCTTGAGGGCAGGATCTATCTTTCTTTTTGCTTGTATTTTTATTCACAGTACCTAGCGTGACACTTATCTAGTACTTAATATATGCTCTCTCTGTCAGTTGTCAAATAGTTGTCAAATTAATCCTAATATATGAGGACTGACTTGCCCCCAAACATTCATAGGGATTCATAGCCACTGCTCTCTTTTGCATATAGGATAAAAGGCAAACTACTTAGCCTGGCATTTAAGGCTTTCTATATTCTGACTGGAACTTCCCTCTAGCCTTATTTCCCACTCTTCCTCTTTACATAGTTCATATTCCAGCCAAACTGTACTAAGAGAAAAAAATAAAAAGAGGGTCAGTCAGGCATCTTTTTTTTTGATGCAAATAAGAAAGGTTATAAAGAAGAGAGAAACAGGATAGCTTTGAAAGTTTTGGGTTGAATATATTATATATTTGAAAAAAAATTCCCTAGCTGTGCATAATCCAAATCTGCATTTTCATATACAATCCTTTTTTTTTCTTTTTCTGCTCTGTATATAGAAATTCCCATTTTATTTTATTTTTAAGTTTAAAACTAAAATAAGTTCAAAAATGTATTACTAGGCACGTTTTCTCACTCCACCTTTCACATTCTTTGTCTCCAAAGGAGGGAGGGGCTTCCTCTACTTTGTTGAGTAAATTCAGTTTCTTAGCTTTCTTATTCATGTCATTGTTCCTTAAACTTCCATTATTGTACTCCTTGTGTATATTATTTTCCAAGTTCTGTTTAATTTGGTGCAATGAAAAGAAAGCTGACTTTCTAGTTGGGGAACTGATCCAAATCCCATCTCTACATGTAATCTCTCTATGACCTTAAGTTAATCACTTCTTTCCCCTAGTTTTCATTTTCCTTTTCTGTGAAATTTCAATAAAAACTTAAAATCCTATGAACTACACTAGGCAGTCTTTATCCTAACTCTTTCAAATCCTCTTTTTGCTACATGTCCCTACTTAGGTGTTGCATCCTCTGTGAAGATGCTCCTGATTTCTCTCTTCCTCCCATTCCCATCTTACCAATGGAAAGTGATCTGATTTGCCTCAAATTATTCTATTTGTGCATTGTCTTACTCTCTTTTGCCCCATCACATCAAACAAAATATACTTATTTGTGTGTATCTTCTTTGATTAAACTGTAAGCCCTGGGCACTAGTTAAATGTTCACTTAGACTAAATTGACTAATGTACTTCCCTAAACAATAAATGGAGGCAGACAGACCCCTAGTACTAGATACTGGGTGATAATTCTGGCTGTAAAGTCAATTAAAATTTAGTAGAGGACAAATAACGCAACGGAGATCTTACAAAAGTTGAACATTGAAACCTAGGAGTATACTAGATTATAAAGTGGCTGAATAGGTAAATATGTAGAATGCCAAATTCCAGTGTTGTAAAAATGAGAAGGAAGGAATAAAGGTCTATTAATCATTGCTGGCAATCCTTTGAGGGCACTAGGCTGACTGCAAACCTTGGGGTCTATTCGATAGTTTACGTCTTTAGGTGGAACTTTGAGCAGAGTAGCTGTATCCCATCTAATCAAATGCCTGCCAACTGAGGCTTAAAATACTTTACAAATAACATAAAACTTCTCCCACTCCCCAGTCCTACCACTTTGAGTATTCCCCTCTAGCAATATAATTGCTCCTTATCGCTGACTGGTATGTCTGTTATTTAACAAAATGATCAGCTGAAACTGACAAGCATAACATTATGTCAACAGTCTCCCAGTTGGGTTGGTAAACCCATGGAGAAGGGGTGGTTTATTTCAATCCACATTTGGCAGGCAAATACCAAGACAACTGCTTGCTTAACCCCCCCCCCCTCCCAGCCAATGGAATCTGCTACCACACCAAAGAGGTCTTTAAGTTGTGTGTCTCAGACCAGGTTCCCTTTTTCCCTTTTAGATCAAATGCCTTTCAGGGGTGGGGAACCTTCAGCCTGGAGGCCACATGTAGCCTTCTAAGTCCTTGAGGGTGGCCTTTTGTTAAATCCAGCCCTCACAGAACAAATCCCCAATAAAAAGATTTGTCCTGTGAAATCTGAATTCAGTCAAAGGGCTACACTTGAGGACCCCTGGACCCTTGATTAAATCTTAAGAAAAAGACGAAAAGAAGTAACAGAGAAAGCACACATTCATGATTTATGCTATTGGAAAAATGGTCATTCAAAAGACAAAGTAAAATTTGGACTGCCTGGCAGACCACCAACTAGAACCCTTGTTCACTCAGGACTTTTCCCTTTGTGTTCTGCTTTTGGGAATAAAAGTCTCAGATCATGAGAAGCTCTTCTCTTTAGACTTCTAATAAGCCATAATCATCTACTGGGTAAAGGACTGGGGAATGGCACCAGAGAGATAGGGAGGTAAATAATCCATGGTTCCTGTTTTATAGGAGGTCACAGTCCACTGGGAGAGTAGATACATATAGATAATGATGATGCAGACTATATTCTAAGTGCCTAAGTTGTGACAACAAAGGGGCTAGCCATACTAGGTTAGATGGAGAATTTAGGCAAATAAGGTACTTAGAATCATAGAATCTTAGAGTTGAAGATAGCTCAGTCATAGGCTCTTAGGATCATCAAACTAGACCTGCAAGAGACCTCAGAGGCTATCCAATCTAATATGTCCATATTCCAGTGGAGGCATTTGAAACCCAAAGAGGTGATGCGACTTGACCAAGGTCACACAGGTAACAGGTTTTCAAGCTTCCAGGCCTAGTAATCATAGAATTTCACAGATGTAGGACTACCTCAGCAGCCACCTAGTCTCACACTCAGAAGATTCCCCACTGTATCATACCTCACAGGTGTCTGACCTGTTCTGGAAGACCCAAAATTAGAGGAAATCCACTCCTCCTGAAAAAGCCCATTCTGCTTCTATAAGGTCTAGCAGTTATTCCTGACATCAGGCTTAGATTTGCCTCTCTTTGAAACTGCCCCTTCTTGCTCCTAGTTATTCCCTTAGTGGCCAAACAAAGCAAATATAATCCTTGTTGTACCTCACAACGCTTCAGATATTTGAAGACAGCTTTCATGCCACCCCCTCCACTCCCTGCCCCAGCCCTGAGTTTTCCATAGGCTAAACATCCCCACTCTCTTCAAGCAGTCCTCATGGAATGTAGAGTGAAGGCCCTTCAGCATCTCCATAGCCCTCCTCTGATTGTGTTCTAGTCTCTCCCAACTTTAAGATTGTTGAAGATATATCTAAACTAAATGTGATGAACTGATACAAAATGAAGTGAGATGAACCAGAGCACATTGTAAACAGTAACAGCAATATTGTATGATGAAGAACTATAAATGACTTGGCTATTTTCAGCAATACAATGATCCAAGACAATCCCAAAGGACTCATGGTAAAAAATGCTATCCATCTCCAGAGAAAGAACTGATGTTGTCTGAATGTAGACTGAAACATACTATCTTCTTTCTCTTCTTCCTTCCTTCTTTCCTTCCTTTTTCCTTTTCCCGTTCCCTCCTTCCTTTCCTCCCTCCCTTCCTTCCTTCCTTCCTTCCTTCCTTCCTTCCTTCCTTCCTTCCTTCCTTCCTTCCTTCCTTCCTTCCTTCCTTCCTTCCTTCCTTCCTTCCTTCCTTCCTTCTTTGCTAAGACTTGTTGGGCAAAATCACTAATATGGAAATGTTTTACATGATTCCACATGTATAACACATTGCTTACTGTCTCAGGGAGGGGAGTGGGAAGAGAGGACAGGATAGAATTTGGAACTCAAAACAGTGAATATTGAAATTTGTTTTTATATGCATTTGGGAAAAAATAGAATATTATTTTAAAAAGACCTAAATGTAAAGAGAGATTCATATGCTTTCTTGAAAGCAAATTTGTATTGATGCAGTGCCCAAGTGGGGAGGTATGATAATGAGTAGAGCACTGGCTCTGGAGTCAGGAGGACCTGAGTTCAAATCCAGCCTCAGACACTTGACACGTGTACTAGCTGTGTGACCTTGGGCAAGTCACTTAACCCCAATTGCCCTGCCAACAACAAAACAAAACAAAGTGATTTATGTGCATTATCTCTTTGAACTTTGACAATCTTTGGAAGGGCAGAGGATGCTATCATTATCCACATTTTATAGATGAATTTGTTTTTAATATAGATGTATATAGATGATATAGATGTTTTTAATGTAGATGAAATTGTATTTTAAAGAGGTTAAGTGCCTGGTAAGAAGCAGAAGGAAAGTTGGAAACCAGGCGTTCTGATTCTAGGTCTGGCATTTTATCCACTACAAAAAAATCCAGGCTAGGGACAAGTAAGATAGCCTGTTTCACAGATTTGTTTAGGGCTTAGTGCTATGCAGACTTGATGAATTTTAAATACTATGAGATATTCAGCCATCGAAGAAAGATTACAATTATAGGTGACAGGAATTTAAAGATGGACGGACACTTTAACATTGCATCTCCTAAATTATGTTCTGATCACTAAGGCCAAGATAAATAAAATCTCACATTAAAGAAAAAGATGAACAAGACTTGAAAAAATAGGAAGCTTCTGGGTAATCTTTAATTAGGAAATATTCTCTCCTTCACCCTGTTCCTTCAAGATCTCTGGTTAATTAAGAATATCCTGCAGAATACCCAGAATCTAGAACCAAGATGTCATCAGGCAAACCAGATTAAAATATAATTGAAAATGCTTAACAAAATAAATAAAACCACATTAGAAAATAGATAATGTTAATTTATGTTTTTCTAAGGTGGTGAAGTAGACAGAGTGCTGGGGCTGGATTCAAGAAGATTCCTCTTCACGAGTTCAAATTTGGCTTCAGACACTTAACTAGCTCTTTTCTGAGATAACCCCAAAATAGGGTCACAAATTGTCAGACATGACCCTAATGATTAAAAAAGAAGCTGCTGCTATGTAGCCAGTAGCGATCCTTAGGTATGTTCCATTTCTCTTTGAGTTTGACACCATTCATCTAAAAGACCTGCAGCAGGTTCAGCATCTGAAACAGCCTTTAACATTTTTACTCAAGTGAAGAAGGTCTTGTTTTCTCCTTAAGTCTCTCTGCTATTCTATTATTATTTTTTTTATTTTGTCTTTTAAATTTTATTACTAGAGGAGCAGTGAGATGAGGAAGGTCCCAACCATTTGAATTGTACAGGGCATTTCTTTTCAATCCCTTCATTGTTAAGGTAAGGGCATTGGGGCCCAGCAAAAAAGAAGTGACTTGATCATAAGAACTGATCAGTTAGTAACAAGATTAGAACTGGGATGCTGCCATATGCACTTAGCTTTGGAATTCATTTATAAGACCTTACAACAGGTTCATCTTTTTGATTGTGTTTTATATATGCTAAAATTAGCTTGTGTTTTAGGTTCATGCCTCAGTTGGGGAGTAGGAGGCTGTGGTATAGTGAGCATACTACTAACAAGACCAGAGGGATGTTTGTTTGGGATCCAGGTTTGGGGGAGATAACCCACAAGGCAGAAAAGTTGCATTAATATTTATTAAAGACTCAGGTTTTATTGGCACCTGGGCTGAATGTGACACTCTGCATCAGAGAACTGGACATAATCCATCCTGGATCTTGTCTGACTATGTCCCAGAGGCCTCTTAATAACTGTATGCTGTGCCACATGACCAAAGCTCTCTGATTTAATAAACATAAGAAGTGCCCTGCAAAGGACTTTTGTTATTTCTGTTAATTTCTTTTTAAACACAAATGATCCTCCTCTAGAATGGAAAGAACACTAAACTGGAACTCAGGTCATGACCCCAGTTCTGGTCACAGTACTAGAGGTTCTGCGACTAATTCCTTGTGTGATTTTGGTCAAGTTATTTGCCCTCCCCCAGGCCTCAATTTTTATCTCTACAGTTATTTCCAGTTCTAACATAATCCAATCCTATCAATCTTCATTCGGTTCCTTCCAGTCCCCAGGCCTCTCTGACCCCTTAGCATCAAGAGGAAAGCATGAGAAAGCTGAGTAGCTGGTGGTACAAGCTAGAAGCTGAGCTCACTGGTGTCAGTCTAGACAGAGCACCCATGCCAAATAGGGAAGAGACAGAGGAGGAGCCTGTGATATTTCTCCAGCTATGATTTCAACAGATTACCCAGTAACATTTGGCAGGTCTTTGGTATCCCTGCCTAATGAAAGGTGAAACAGAATAGCACAGAGAGAATAACGCCTAGTAAAAGGGAAACATGGTATAAGCTTCCTGCCCTTCCAGCCTAGGGGAGATAGGGAGACTCAGTTTCAAGAAAGAGAAAGCAAAGGGAAGGAAGGAAAAGACAAAAAGAAAACTTTTAGTATGCAGAGAACCAGTAGGAGAGAGGATAATATCATAGAACTCTGGATTTGGATTTTAAAAATCATAGAATTTGAGAGTTGCAAGGGACTTTGATTTTTTAATAGTTTATTGTTTTTATTTTTGAAATATTTTTATTAATGTGTCCCTCCCATTAACCCTACCCACACTGAGCAAACAGAAAAAAAAAAATCCCTCCCCCCACCCCAATCTCTCAATCTATATTTGCATAGTCCAACAAAACAAATCCCCACATGAGCCACATCTGAAAATGTCTGTCTCTCTCTCCATTTTCAGTTCATCTCCTCTCTGTCAGGAGGTGAGTAGTATGTTTCATCCTCCTTCTTTTGGACTCATTGTTTATCATTATATTGACCAGAGCTCTCAGGTCTTTCAGGGTTATTGTTCTTTGAAATGTTCTCATTCTATAAATAGTTCTCTAGATGCAACTCATTTCCCTTTGCTTCGGTTCATAAAGCTCTTTCCAGTTCCCTCAGTAATTATCTTTCATCATTTCTTATGGCACAATAATATCCCATCACATTCATGTGCTGCAATTTACCTCCGGTACGACATCCCTTAGTTTCTAAATTTTGTCTAATTTTGTTCTTTTTTTGTATATATAAATAAATTCTTTTCCATTTTCTTTGGTTTCTTTGTGGCATAAGCCTAGTAGTCAGATAGCTAGGGCAAAAAGTATGCCTAGCTGCAAAGGACTTTTAGCAATTATCTTCTTTCACTTCCTAATTTTGTAGGTGAAAAAGTTGAGTCTCAGAGAGGGAAAGAGACTTGTTTAAAGTCACACAACTGAGTTGGGAAAGCAAGAATTATAATGAGCCAAATCTTCTCACTGCCAACCAGAAAATTGTTTTTTTCTTGCCTTTCTACTTTCCACTGAAAAGATTCATGTTTTGCCCTTTTTGCAATGCCTCATGTTAGACTTCCTCTCACTGGTTAAAATCAGCTGAAGATTGAACAGGATCACTTGTTTAAGTGTTGTAAAAGAATGGATTCCTATTCAGGTAGAGATCTGACTGGACTTTGTAACTGAGAGGATAAGAGAAATCAACATTGGGAAGTGGCTATAGAAATGGTGGGGAAGTGGGGGCTTTGGATCATGAAACCACATAGGCTTTGCCTCTTCTGTGTCCCCATTTAGAAGTTATCAAGCCAGGCTGGTATTAATTATCTGATTTTGAACAAACCATACATACTTTCCTTGCTTGTAAAAACTTACTAGCAATTCATAGGGGTATTGTGAGGACAAAGTTATGTCCTTTGAGTGTGAAAAATTTGTAACGTAGAACACAAGTTTTTATATGAAGGCTTCAGTTCAGTCATTTTCGGTCATGTCCAATTCTTCATGACCCCATTTGGGGTTTCTTGGCAAAGATACTGGAATAGTTTGGCATTTCCTTGTCCAACTCATTTTTTAATGAAGGCTTAAGATTTAGACTATCCAGACGGTACCGTATTTATTATATAAGATATATTTAAAAATGCCAAGTTGTAAAATGCTGCATACATGACCTATATTAAAGATCAATTCATACTAAGGTGTTGAATGAGGTTATAAATGTATACACCTAAATTGAGAATGGGTGCTTGGGTCTTAGACCCAGGGCATTTCAATTAGCAGCAGCCCATGTCTTTTATGGAAATGGTCTTTGCTAAGCTCCTTGAGGACAGGGACTGTGTGTGTGTGTGTGTGTGTGTGTGTGTGTGTGTGTGTGTGTGTGTGTGTGTGTGTGTGTGTTAGCATAGTGTTTGGCACATAGTACTCAAAAAATACTTGTTTGGTTAGCACAGAAATAATTGAGCTTAATATCTCTAAAAGCAAGACTTTTTTTTTTCTGTATGAAACTGATTTCATCAGGGCATATGGAATTTCTCTGCTGGATGGAGGCTTGGTAAGGCAGATTGTGCCTGTCCTGTAAATTATAATTTTAGTTGCCAGGGACTCAGAGAAGTTAAATGACTGACTTGTATAGATAATTAGTTGAAATAGAAAACATGGAATGAGTACCTAGGTGAATTCTTTTCCTGCCTTGCCCTGTTTTTCTAGCATCAGCAGCCTGGAATCTTTGTCATACCTTGTTTCAGTATTTTGACTTTGTCCTCCTTTCATGCTGCTGACCCAAGTGCCCAGATTTCTAGTTATGACTATAAGCTCATTTAATTCAGAGAAGGCAGAGATCAGTGTGGGCTGGAGCACTCAAGGATAGCTTTGTGCGGCTTTGAAGAATGGATCAGCAGGTATATGTTGATCAGAATGGAGTACTATGTGCCATAAGAAATGATAAAAGTTAGTTTTAGAAAATCCTGGGAATACTTATAGGAACTCATAAAGAGTGAAATGAGCAGAACCAAGAGAAAAATTTATATGGTAACAACACTGTGAAGACAACTTTGAAAGACAAATGAACTTTGATTAGTGTAGAGAACAACCATGGATATTAAGGAGCTCTCCCCCCCCCTCCCAGATCCTCCAGTATTTAAGGGTGGTAGGGAATTTTCCTTATCATTTACCACAAGCTACTTTCCTGGATTTCCTCATTTCCAGAGTTATCATTCTATGAGAGAAAATAAACTCAGAAATTCATACCTGCTCAGACCATTTTCCCAAGGCTTTATCATGACCTCACTCCCTTACTGCCTCACTTTTTATCTGTGTGTCTATGTGTATACGCAGAGTTTTCACTTAAAGTGAGTGGACCATTCTGCACACCACTACTTTTACGTAATTTGAATTTGCCTGCTGACATGGGGAAGGGAGAGAAGAAGGGAGGAAGGCAGGAAGGCAGAAAGGGGGCCAAGTTCAGTGGAGGAAGAGGGCCAGCACACAATTAAAAGACATTGTGGGGACTGGGAACCAGGGATAGAAAAGTGAGTGAGTGCAGGAGGAGGAGCACACAGGGGCCAGAGCCAGCCACATGGGGACCTAGTTGACTGAGAGGAAGAACATGTAGGCAGAGGGGGGCAAACATAGGTAGGGCATACAAGGATGTGGATACAAAGAGGAGACGAGTGGTGACCTGTAGGGATCTCACACAGAAACGGGACAGATATGAAGGTGGGCATGTGGGCAAGTGGGCTGATCCAGGACAAAAGTCTCTGTCTGCAGGAGATCTCAAGCCAAGCCTCCATTCATCAGCATCAGTCTCTACAAGAGTCCATTCTTCTATTTTCACCTGGAGGTTTTTTTTTTAGGGATTTTTTTTTTAGTAGGGGAGGTGGTTAGGAGACCACAGAGCCTGAGTGAGGGACAGGAGGGAAAGTATATAGTACTGTAAAGTTAATGTAGGTGTTTGTTAGAATGAAGATTTCTTTCAGAATTCCTTACATAATATCAAATTTGTATAATGAGAATTTAAAGTGAGAACTCTATGTATGTGTATACACACACACACACACACACACACACACTCACATACTCACATACTCACATAGTTAATCCCTTCCACATCACAACTTTCCCTACTGTGGCTTTGGCATAAGAAATTAAATGGGAATTTTTGGGAAGTTTTGTAAAAGCAAAGGCCAGCAGACGACACAGAAAAAGCTTAGAAACTCAGAAATGCATAAAATATATGAGTATAGTGTTGTATAATATCAACATATTTTATCTTTCAATACCATAATAATTCAGACTTCTTCTCTGATACAAAGAGAGGGCCAAAAAATTTTACATAGATTTTCCAGATCATGGGGGCACTGCACTCCTAACCCCCATGATGTGGAAGAGATAACTGCATATACTTAATACATATATTATATATATATATGTATATATATGTGTGTGTGTGTGTATGTGTATATGTATGTATATATGTGCATGTGTGTATATATGCATATGTGTATGTGTATCTGTCTGTCTCACTATGTTTTATGTCATCTCCTTCATTAGATTATGAACTCCTAGGGGGCAGGGATTGCCTATGTCTTCTGCTTTTCCTTGAATCTCTTGTTCTTAGCACAGTGCCTGTTGCATAGTAGGCACTTATATGTTTGTATACTCCAACTCTTACTGACTTTACTTACCTCCTCCTGACAGAATGGCCATGGACCCAGGGTGAAGAATGAAACATACATTTTGAGACAAAGTCAATGTCAGATTTTGTTTCCTTGGCTCTGCTTATTTGTTGCAATGCATTTGTTTTTTGTTTTCTTTTTCCTGTATGAGAAGGAAATAATAAATGTGTTAATGAAAAAAAAGATTAAAAAGAATTAATGGGCAAAGGGGAGAAGGGAAGAGCTTTCATTTTGGTAGAACAATCGAGGCACAGTGTTGTGACGTGAACATGTTGTTTGCACAAATCCAAGAGTAGCATTCAACTATACTCGAATATTTGGGAGCATAAAAAGATTATTAGCAAAGTTATGGCATTGAAACAAAAATTTGTAAGTAGAGAGAATGCAGTTTCTTACATGAAGGTGTAAAGAGTCAGAATATCTGGGCAATGCTACCATATTTATTAAATGCCTCATGACTTGAAAAGATCATTCTTTGTGTTTTGCTACTGGCTCACAGTTATAGATGTTGAGCCAATTTCCACAGTCATTTGTTTTTACCAGGTCTGGCCCTCAGTTATTGAGACATGGGGGTTGTGTGTCTGAGTCAGAGTCTTGCCGAGTTAAAGAATTTAGCTCTGCTTTTTTTTCCAATAGTTATATTGATTTCATGTTGTCTCAGTAATCAAAATGGAGCCAAAGGTTGTATGTTATGTGGCAAACTTGATGCCAGCCTAGGAAATCTGGCTTATTCCAGCAAAAGAAAGGTGCTCTCTGGGGCCTGCACTGACCATCCAGGAGATAAAGACTATTCTGAATTCCCTTTTACTCAAAAGAGCAGAATGGAGGGACATGTCGATCTCAAAGCTTACAATACATTGATGTAAATTGTAATTTAGGTTGGGGAACTCGGTTTTTTCCCAGAAGCTTGCTGACGACACTTGGCAGTCCTTTAGCAGTATAGAAACCATAGAAGTTAGCATCTAAGAAACAAGAATAAATATGGAAAATAGGACTCTACCAAGTAGCATGCTGGTGTGCCCTCCTGCCCTGCCCTGCCTCTCCAACAGCATTCTCTGGCCAGTGTTCCAGAGTTCCTATCATATTCCCCTTCTTTCCCCTTGGGGGAGGGGGACATTTATACTGTGCTTGGTTTGTGGGCCTGGCCCTGGGAGCAAACATTCCTAGCTACTGTCACAGCTGAGAATAGGAAGCTAAGTCCAGTAGAACTTGATTAAATTCTTTAATTTTTATTGAAAATTCATTTTTAAAATGTTTGTTTAATTTTTGTCTTTGTGTCTGTACCTGATAGATAGGTAGATAGTCAAAGGATTTTTAACGGATACTTGTTGAAGCTCACCTGTTCAATACCTAGTAGAGACTGGGCAATTTCCCCTTAGCCATAGAGTTATCTAGTACATGTTGTTCAGAAATGATGTGCCTGAGCCAGGGTCTTTTATGGGCCCATTTGGGTCATCATCGAGGCATCATCTGGTTTTAATCTTCTTAACATGGTTTGAGATATCTCTAACACTTAACCATATTTAAGCTGCCTGGACCCTTTTGTAGGTCTTGTTAATTGAGATACCACAAGCCCACTTATCTCTTTAATTTTATTTCACCTCTCCTCCTTTTAATGGTTGCCTTCTGCTTTTAATACTCTAAACGGTTATTTTGCCTTGGGTAAGTGATTAAAAAGATTTGATAGAATACCCTGTCTAAAAGTCAGCCTTGGTGTTTCACCCTCCCATATGCTGCTCAGATGCCATTGGAATTACAGAAGTTCAAGCTGCCATCAGCACTAGTGGAAGAGGTGACAAAGGCAAATTACCTTTTTTTAATCTGTAACTGTTATTGCCATTTGGCTTTGTGATAATACCGATGACTGTAGCAGAGATATGTGCTCAGAATAGACATGGAACTTTAATCTTTGATCAGGACCTGGTGCTGCCCACTAATGGACCCAGGTACCCAGCATATGCTCAATGAAGGGTAATAATGCTCGATTGGTTTTTGGAGATAAGCATATGAGCTCTAATAGAGTATCTTTATTGAGTTATTGATAAAAGCAGAAGATAAATGACTACCTGTTTAGTGAAGAGTTGCATGTGTAGAAGGGGACAACCCATGTTTGTGGGGCACTTGGGAATATCTCCTTGGCACTAAGGAGGTGCTCCATGACTGTACTGGCCAACTGTCTTCTTAGCCTAGTAAGATTCTGTGCAACAGGAAGTCATTAGGGTAGATAAGAATGGGAGGGGTGATGTGGTAAAAGGCTGAAAGAGTCAGTATTGATATTGCCAGCCCTAATAAATTTTGAGAGTGATATTATGATGTAAAGGAAGATAGACTGGAGCCAAAAGAATGAGAGACCTGCCCTGGGTCTGTGAGATCGGACAAGTTACTTAAACTCTTTCACCCTGTGTTTCTCATTTCCAAACCTGAAGGGTAGGACAGTGGATGACTTTAAAGTTCTTATTTGTCACTTATTCTCTGACTTTTTATAAACACTATTTTTTTATTGATACTTTTGTGGGTTTTTTTTATATTCCCTAAAATTCTCCCTGTATCCCGCCTTTGCCTTCCAGAGCCATCCTATAGAACAAAGATATTTTTTAAGTAAAAAATGGAATAGAAAAAATATCAGCAAAAAGAAACGTATCGAAAAAATTTGACAACGTGTGCAATGTTCCATATCCCTCACCTCTGAAGAGGAATGGTAGCAGATGTGTAAATGCTATTTGTTAAACTTACATTAATAACATTTGAATCATTGGAAAGCTCTTTAACAATCACCTATTTTGCAATCTGATAAACATTTATTAAACAGTTAACAATGTGTCAGATGCTGTGCTAAGCACTGGGAATGCAATTTATAAAAAGACAGTCCCTGCCCTCAAGGAGCTTACAAGCTAATGGAGGAAGACAATACATTAAAGGAGGCAGTAAAGATTGGTGGTGGGGTGTGCGGAGGGACACCAGGTAGTACTTGGCATAAGGGTATCTTATTTGGTGGAGTAGAAAGCAAGCAGTGTAGCAGATACAAATTGGAGGGATCTGAGAGTTCAGTTTGCACTCCCTATAAAGGAAGGCATTGGGAGGTATTTGGTGCTCTATCCTCCAGCCCTCCAATCCAGAGGATAGGAGACTGAGGGAGGTGGTGTCAATCAGGGCTTGAGTTAGCAGTATGGTGGTTACATTAGAAGTGAGGAGCTTATCCTGAGAGGCATCTTGTTGCATGCAGTTGAAACCATGACTCCTTCATTTTACAGAGAAGGCAGGCAAGATTCAGAGAGATTTAAGTGACTTGTCCAAGATCACACAAATGGTTTGTGGCAAAAATGGGGTTAAAACCCAGGTCCTCTAAATTCAGTGCTCCTTCCATTTCACCATAATGCCTTTCTGTTAATTACAGAAGATGTAATAGAGCTCTTAGAATTTATTAGTAAAAAGGAGATAATCAGTCTTCATCTTTTATTTGTGCTGGGCTTTTTCCTTCCTCAACATAATCAAGGCTGCATTTGTCTCAGTTTATGTCTCCTCTTTACCCTCATTGGTCATAATCATTTTGAATTTGTCTCTTTAAGGAGCCAGATGGCCCCATACATATTATTCATTTAGCAAATTTAATGACCATATTTATTCCCTTCTTCTCGAAGATTGGTCAATATGTTTAATGTTAGTGACCCATGTCAAACCTCTGCAAAAGTTCTTACTCTGAAGGCTAGCAAATGAACCTTCTATAACTATTTTTTGGAAGAGATAGGGAAAGGATCTGTGATTTCACTGGTCATTAATTGATTGGTGTTCAGACTCCTTCCTTCATGAGGAAACTCCTTTTATTAATGCACATAGATCTCTTTTCTATAACTTATGATCTTAATGTCCCATTGCCTGGGATGCTGGTTAGTTAGAGTGACTTTCCTAGGTTAACATAGACAGTATGTGTCAGAGGTGGCTCCAGGGCCCCATTTCTACCCTGCTGCCTCTCTTCAGAAATGAACTTTAAACTAGTGGGATATTATATCTCTTAGTAATGTGGCCAAGCCTAACTCTATAATTTATTTTACTATTTTATTGGTGCTGAATTGGCACAGAACATATGATATAGTAGAAAAAATATAGAATTTGGATTCAGGAGGTAGAGGAGGGATTCAGGAGGAGTTAGAATCTTCACTCTATCCATTAATCTATTGGTTAACCCATCAGTTTATAGTTGGGTATCTTTAGGAAACCTTTGAAGCTCCATTTATCTGTCTCTAAAATGGGGATAATAATACCTGCACCTTCACAGTGTTGTTGTGAAGAAAGTTCTTTGATAAAACTTAAAAGTGTTAGAGAAAGGTGAATTATTATCAATAGGTATTGCACAAGAAATATATCACTGGTCTCACAAATTTTTAGGATTAGCACTCAGCCATGGAAGGGTAATTAAAAAGATTTATTGTTCACAAAGAGAGGCAGTGTGGCTTAGTGGGTAATATTTCAGTTTTGGTGTCAGATCCACCAGGTTTAATTCCAACCTCTGAGTCTGACTACCATACTGGCTGTGGGACACAGGGCTGTGATCTCTTCACCTCTCAGTGCCCAAGTTGCCAATCTGCATTGGTAAAGGAATTTCTCCAATGTTGTGTTTTCAAATTAGAAATCACAAGTCTGAACCTTAAAAAAAAGTTTCTTGGTAAACAGTTGGTATTTCATTGTGCAATGATTCTTCGGTAAAATGCTTGTGAGCAATGTTTGCAAATTGGTGGGGTTTTTTTTAAACTTTAATAGGCATAAAAGTTGTCTAATTTCCAGGACTCTCTGGCCACAGAAAATGTTGTTAATTTGATGGCATTTGAATGAACCCATTACTTACTGGGGAAGTTCTAGCATCCATGAGAACTCAATTCAAAACTTTGGTTTTCTGTAGCTTTCTGAGATTAAGTTTCTCCTGCTGGATTCTCTCCAGATATCCATTCTGTTTTGTTTGGTAGGGCAATACACTACGTAAATAAAGTAGGTCACCTATCATCTGACCCATTCACGACCTGTGGGGAAGGGAACTTTGATGCATTTATTTATTATTACTTACACTCTTAAAAACATTTTAAATAATGCCTTTAGAAAAATGCCACAGCCAGTTCCTAATATCTGCCCCCCACCCTCGCACCTTCCAGAACCTGCCCCTGGCACGAGACAGTTGAGCAAAACAAACTGAGGACATGTATAACATTCAACATCTGTAATCCTCTGGTTCTGCAGAGAGGCATATGTTTTATCATCATCTCTGAAGCCAATATCAGTCACAGCTTTTAATTCAGCTGCGTTATAATGTTTTAATTATGTTACTATAGTCATTGTGCATATTTTCTTGGTTCCACTCTCTTTACTCTGCATTAATTCACATAAGTAAATCCATCAAAAAGCAGTTATTAAGCATTTAGTGTATATAAGGAACTGTATCAAATGCTGGGTATATACAAAGATGAAAGGAACAGTCCCTGTGTTAAAGGAGTCATATTCTATTGAGGGAAACCACATGTACATGTAGAAATACAGATAGAATATACATAAAAGAAATATCTGATCACTTCAGTTAGGGTCACTAGCAGCTAGGAGTGAGAAGGATCAGAAAAGGGTCATGTGGAAGGTGCTTCTCCAGCTGAGTGTTCCCTTGTTTTCTGAATTATTCATATGTGTTATTTCTGGAGGTGCAGTAATATTCCGTGACATCCACATACCACAGATTTGTTAGAAGGGTACTCTTGTAGACTGACCATTGAATCTGGAGAAACATTAAGCCAAGGGCCTCCAGGCTGAGTCAAGGCACAGTTGACATTTAGGTTGCTCCATAAGTACTTTTGGTCTAGTGTTAACACAACCATTGCCACAGTCACCACAAAGTTTCCTAAATCCATGGAGTTAAACAATCTGTTCTCTGTGGACAAGCAGGTGAGATGAAGCCTGAAGTAAGCCTGTCCAGTGGGGTGAGAAAAAGTCAATAATGGCTGAATAGGTCTGTATTTGAGAGGCAGGGTGGGATAACAGAAAGAAGAATCAGAAATTGAATGCTTGCTCTGAACCTTACTTCCTGTATGACATCAGGCAATTCAGTTAATTTCTGGAGGTTCCTCATCTGTATAATGAGGAAGCTGTACCAGGACCCTAAGGACACTTTCAGTTCTAAATCCTGTAATTGCTATGTGATTTTGGATGCATCACTTTAACCCCTCTAGACCTCACTTTCTTTTTCCAATTAGAAGACTTTAGAGGTCCTCTAGTCTGTCTTCCTCACTTTACAGATAAACAAACAAGTCAAGAAAGGTTACTTGACTTGCCTGAAGTCACTCAAAGTTAATGTTGTTCAGTGGGGATTAGAACCCAAGTCTCTCAGATGTTAGTTATTGTTAAGTCTAGTGCAATGCATTCTGTAGCTAGATTAGAATCAAATAGGGAGCACCTAATAAAAAGGGAAATTGGTGGGAAAAGAGTAAGAAATTCAGATTGTTAAACAACATACAGAAATCTTGTTGCTAGTGGTTCCATTCCCGGCCAATGAGGAAGCTTATGGTTTCCTGTGAGTGCCTCCTGGAGCCCCTGGTCCTGTTTGTTTAATCACATTTTCTGGACTCCCAATTCTAAGGATTTCATATTATATTAATAGTTATGATGCTGGACTCGGGCGTTTGGAAGGTCTAGATTCAAATCCTGCTTGGGATATTCGTTAGCTGTGTGAATATGTGCAAGTGAATTGCCCTCCCTTGGCTTTAGCTGCTCTGTAAAATGGTGGTAATACCTGTAGTATTTATCTTCTAGGCTTTCATGAGGCTCAAATTAGATGATGAATGTCAAGGTCTTTGAAGGTCCTAAAGCATTACATAAATGCCCATTGTGGATAAGGATCAGGATAAATGACATTCGGTCAGTCAACGTGATAAAACACTGAGAGTTTGGCTTCATGCACACAGGTCTATAAAATGGCTAATGGCAATGTCTTTCACCTAAGACCCAACATCCCAGTTGTTCACCACATGGCTTTCCATCGCTGCACCTCTTCAGGGAGCAGGGAGGCCATGATTCTTGTATAATCTTCCAAGTTATAACACAAAGTCCTATTAATTGAATCACGAGTAAACTTTCTAATGAGTTACTTCCAAACTTCCTTGGCTTGCCTGTAATCCACTTGATTCTACTTCTCTGTTTTGTATTGGGCCATTCTCCAAACACAGGGGTTCTTCCTTGGGCCCCAGAAAGAGAGATTGTTCTTCCTCCAAATCCCCAAACATTCCAAAACGAGCATTTTAAAACATCTGCTCCATTCCTAGAGTGGTCAGTCGGTCCATAAAAATTCATCAGGTGCCTGCTATGTGCCAGGCATTGTACTAAACACTGGACGCATGAAAAGAGGTTAACAGCTTTCCCTTCAGTGAGCTTACAATCTGATAGGGGAGAGAATAAGCAAGCAAACATATACAAACAAGCTATATGAAGGATAAATCAGAAGTAGTTAAAAGAGGAAAGGTTCAAGAATTGAGAGGGGTTAGGAAAGGCTTCCTGTGGCAGATGGAGTGTTAGATGAGATTTGAAGGAAGCTAGAAAAGCCAGAAGGCAGAGATAAGGAAGGAGAATGTTGTAGGCCCGGGAGATAGCCAGAGAAAATGCCCAGTGCCCAGAGCCCTGAGACGAGAGCGTCTTATTTGAGGAACAGGTCCCTAACTCACTTAATAACAATAATTTAATTATTTATATTATAATATAAATGTTAACTATTTAATAACTTAATAACTTCTCTGCTGTCCCTGAAGTCTGCCTTTGAAAATTACAACTGTATTTTTGAGCTTCAGTCTCACTCTGAACTTCCCTCAGGGCCTGAGGCTTCCTCACCCTGGCATATCAATTTTCCCTTGGGCTTCTCACCCTTTGCAAAAGAGCCTAGGCTTCTTAGGAATGGATGAGTGATTGAAAGACCTTTAGCAAACACTTATTAAATACCAATCAACAGTGCTAAATTCTGGAGACATGGGAGAGAGCAATGAGTTTGTGGCAGGATGGATGGTCACATAGTCTCTTCAGTATGGTGTAGTGATGCAGGCAGTAAGGCTAGACATAGAAGACTCACATGCATTTGTAGCAGACCTATTACTAATCAGGATAACATGGGCTCAGAAGATTAGTTCTAAAGCTGAAACTGTGGCACAACCAGTCTCAAAGGGAATCCTGGTATCCTCTGGCAGGGTGCATGGCTGGTGGGATTATGGAGCCGCTTTGTGTAATTTTTGTCTGTGCCTTCTAGAAATCCTCCTCCAAGATTCTCCCTAATACCATAGATGCCTTCTCTTTAGATTTTTAACTGACACATATCAGCCTTTTTCTCATTTGGGATACTTACACAGTGCTTTAAGTTTGCAAAGCCTTACATATTTGATCTTTATCACAACCCTTTGAGGTAGGTGTTATGATTATCACCCATTTTACAGATGAGGGAATTGAGGCTGAGAGAGGTTCCATGACTTTGCCAGGGTCATCCAACTAGTAAGTGTATGAGGTGGGAGTTGATCTCAGCCCAGAATGCTCTCCATTGTTCTAGTTAGCTGTTGGAGTTTCCTGTTTTGGCCCACACACCACCTGTTGACTCATAGAGCCTAAATTTCACTGAAGCCCCCTGGGGCCTTTTCCATTTGAACTGCTGTCTACCTTCCTCTCCCCCTCTCCTTCCTGTGCAGGGGCAACTTCCTTCAAATTATTGAAGTATTTACTTCCAGGATCTGTAATTTCATCTTTGTGGGTGCTCCCCTGTAGATTGCTACCCCTTCATACCTCTAGGGTACATCTTTTGTGAACTGTGACCCAAACTTTCATTGCTTTGCTGCCAATGGGGAGAGGCCTCTCAGAATTTAGCTTGGCTCACTTTCTGCACAATTTCCAACCAGTCATTTGGCCTGTACTTCCAGAGTTTGAAGGCTTTACTTCTATCCGATTTTGTTAATGCTGCTCTCCAGGGGCGTGGGGGTAGGGGGGCAAAAGGCTTTCTACGTCTACAATACAACTAGACTTTTTTTCTGTGTAATGTATTTGTCCAGAAGTTTCAAATGGTTTTTATTTAATTTTTAGATTGAGTTGTAGGGCAGGCATTAGTAGCTCCTAATAAACTAAAAGATTAAAAAAAAAAAGTAAGACCTGTGTGAAGCTGGGTCTTCAATGGAACATCTGTCAGGAACCCAGCTTCTGTCTCCTCTGTCTGTGATAAGACATCGAATGACATAAGTGGAGTCTAACCCCACCCCATGTATTCATTTGGTAGTTTGAGAATAAATGCTTAATGAACAAATACATTGTGAAATCTGGGTGACTAATGATGGTAACCTAGGTATCCAGGAGAGATATTGGCATAACTGGTTCACTTAAGCAGAGCGGTAAGCTATGATGTCACTAATCTATTCCAATTTTAAAAACAACAACAGTTCTTTAAGCTAAGCAGACATCTATGAAGGCTTCCCCTCACTGACAGTCTTTCATTTGGTATTTTGTTAACCAGGCCATTCTTGCTTCATGCTGATAAGAACTAGGTTCATTCTCATTATTGCTGGCCTGTCAGTGATTTAGCCACTTAAAAATGAGTATATTACTTGGCTTAATACAGAGGGTTTTTTTTTTAAACCTAGTGATCAGAATAGCCAGCTCCCCAGTGAGGGCACATGATGTCATAAAGATAATGTATCTGGGGAAATGGGCTGAGAGTTGGAAGTCTTAGGTTTGAATCCCATCTCCAACCTTTACCAGATAGCCATGTGGCTGAGGATAAGTCACTGAATGCAAACATTGAATTTGGCAAATACTTAGGTACCTGGTATTCCTGGTAACTTTCCCAAGTCTATTTCCTTCTCTGTAAAATGAGAGAGTTGGGGGAATGGGTATAGATAGATCTAGGTTTGGATGCAGGAAAGCCTGGCATCAAGTCCCACTTTTGACACTTGGAAGTTTGTGTTTTCTCTGGTATATCATTTTACCCATCAAATCAGTGCCCCAGGTAATTCACTAGAACTAAATTGCAAAGAAGCTACCGATTTGCATTGGTAGAGGGGATTCCTCATGTGGACCTCCCTACACTAATGAAAATTCCACGCTTGGTTATTATTGTTAACAACAATAATACTTGAACTACCTTTTTGCTTTTATAACAATCATTTCTCGTTATGACCCCTCCCTCCCCCCCAACAAATGAACTCTCCATGATGACAAACGGAAACAAAACCAGCTAACTCAGGGACCACATATAATGGTATTCTGCACCCACAGTCTGTCAGTGCTCAACAAAAAAAGGGAGTAGAATCTTTAAAAATTAAATGTTTTCTTGCTTTTTTTTATTCCATAGTCTCAATATTCTATCTAATTTTCACTCAATATACCCACTATTCTTTTTTGATTCATTTCCCCTGAAATATAGCATTCTCCCTTGTTTACTCACACAGTGACCCATCTTATAGGCTTTTTTTTTTTGAGGGAGCACTTTTTACAAACGTAAGTTGTTACAGAATTAATAATGGAAAGATGACAGAACATTAGGAGAGTTTAGAAGACTGAAATTCTCAGGTCAACACTAAAGCCCATATTAGTAATACATTTTCACCTTACTTGTCTAGGTCCTCATACATTGGATCTCTGACTTCTCCAGGTTGTTTGTGGCCTAGGAATATATCAGAGAGCCCAAATAGAAGCCCGTCTGAGAAGGGGTCTGAGTCAAGAAAAGGAGGTGCTGGAGTGAGAATGTGATTAGAGATTACTGGTATGGGAATGAGCAATAGGAGGATTCAAGTCATGAAGACTAGCCAAACCGGTAAAGTGGTAAGGTGAAGAATTCCATAGTGTTATTTTTGTTGTTGTTTAGTTGTTTTAGTCTTATCTCATTCTTTGTGACCCCATTTGGGGCTCTCTTGGCAAAGATAACCATTTTCTTTTCCAGCTCATTTTCCAGATGAGAAACTGAGGCAAACAGGTTTAAGTGACTTAGCCAGGCTCACTGCTAGTAAGTATCTGAGGCTGGATTGGAACTCCAGAAGATGAACATTCCTGACTCTATCCAATAGCATGCCTCAAAGTGGAGACCGGGACTGGACCTAGGATTTTCATTTCTTAAATGTGCTCTCAGTTGAGTGAAGTCCCTTTACCAGTGTAGGTTGGCACCTTCATGAGAACTTAGAGTCTTAGAGAGATACCCACAAAGTCACCCAGTCAGTATGTGTCAGAGTCAACACTTGAGGTCACTGTGCCATACTGCCTCAAATTAAGTTTGTTAAAGATTTTTGGAAAGGCTGCAAAGAATGCTGAGAAAGATGTATTCTAATAATAGTAGCTGACATTTACATAGTGTTAACCATGTGCCACGCACTGTGTCAAGCCTATTTTCTCATTTGATTCTCACAACCCTGGGAGGTAGGTGCTATTGTTATCCTCATTTACATATGAGGAAACTGAGGCAAAGCAGGTTCAGCGTCTTGCTCAGGTGCTCACAGCCTTGTCTGAAGCCAGGATATAAACTCAAGTCTTCCTGGGTTCAGATGAGGCACTCTGTCCACTACAACACCTAGCTGCCCCAAATCTGGTTGTTCCACATGTTCTTGTCAAATATATTAGCCTAGTAGAGAGTGTTGTGGAAAGTGGGGAAGCTTTTTTGATGGAGGAAAAAGGCTGCTCCCAGGATCAGTCCCTCTATTGGGAACAACTGCAGCCATATTGCTACTGCAAAGAAACTCCCAACCATCTCCAAATATAGCATCTAATCATGAACTCTCCAGAGGAGGCTGCTGCTTGTGTCCGGTTCTAGGTCACTGAGACAAAATGCTGGAATCTCATCTCACAGATGAAAAAACCTGGATGGGGGGGGTGTCTCTGGCTTGAATAATCAGTTTTTCAAGCAGCATGACATAGAGGCAAGAGAGCCTTAATTTCCTCATCTTGTAAAAAGAGGGAATCAGACAAGGTAAAACTTAAGATCCCATCCACCTCTTGGTCCAGTGGTCCAACTTTCAAAGAACTCTCTGACTTCAACTTGGAAATTCTTTCCAGTGATATTAATTGCAATCCGTCCATGCCTACCCCTTCTATGTAGCTGCTTCCCTGGGCAAAATATGGAAGGAATCCAAGGACCTCCCTTACTCAAATATATTCTCCCATAAATTTGCCACTAAAAGCCTTCCGTGATTATTCCCACCATCTTGTGGAGGAGCTCCCTGACTGTCCACCTATCATATCTCATCCTCACCATATGATCAACTTGTCTATTCTTCCTGTCATACAATTTCTTAAAGATACTGCCTACCCTTGGACTTTGAATTTCCTCCTTGGAAACCAATAGTCAAACTAAAGTTTATCAATCATTAAAAAAAAAAAATACATGAAAATTCTTCCTCTTTCCCTCAAGCCGGTCCCTTGTCCTTTCCCTGGTCTTTTAATGTGGAGGAATCATCATCAAAATTTGGTCCTGCCCTCAGCTTTTTCTACTTTATAGATTCCTTTTTAAATTTTTTTTGGCTTTGGCTTTCTTTTTTTAAAGTTAATTAATTTTTTTTAGTTTTCAACATTCATTTTTGTAAATTTTAAATTTTCTCCCCCTCCCTCCCTGCCCCTCTCCCCAAGACGTCATGCAATCTGATATAGACTCTATGTATACGTTCCTATTAAACATATTTCACTTTAATCATGTTGCTACTCTATACATTTCTTTAATGATTAATAATTGCCTTCAACTGTCATTGTAGCTATACTGATGATTGCCCAAAATACACCTCAATCATTAACATCTCTCAGTCTTTAACCCTTCTTCTCCAGTTCCCTACAAGACTTGTCCACCTGGGTGTCCCACCAACCCTTCAGAATGTCCAAAATTAGATTTACTCTAGATCAAGTCCTTCTGATTTTGCTGTTTCTTTCAATAACACCACCATTAGCTTAGACCTGTCTCCCTCACTTGTTTCTAATCAGGTGATTCCACCTTGGCAACATCTCATATCAATGCCTTCTTCCAGAATGCCACTACCAACACTATAATATGAGCCTTCATTATCACCTATCTAAATATTACTGTAAGCTCCTACCTGGTCTTTCTGCCTTCTTTAGTTTCTTCTCTCCCACTCATTCTTCATACCATTGCCAGAACAGAACAAATCTCCCTCAATGAAAAGATTTGCTAATATCACTGCTTAAAAAGCTTCAGGAGCTCCATTTTGGCCCACTGAGGAAAATTTCAAATCCTTGCCCTGGCATTCAAGTCCTTTACATTCCAGTACTGCCCTATCTTTTCAGTCTTTTCTCATTATTCCTCTTCATGAATTCTGTCCCAGAGCCTGTACCTTTCCATG
Source organism: Phalanger gymnotis (assembly GCA_028646595.1). Classification (NCBI taxonomy): domain Eukaryota; kingdom Metazoa; phylum Chordata; class Mammalia; order Diprotodontia; family Phalangeridae; genus Phalanger; species Phalanger gymnotis. Next base: position 427,854,089 of record CM053623.1, on the reverse strand, counting down.
CCTATGTCTACCTATGAGCTTTCCTGTCCCTGAAATATTTTCCATTATTCTCTTTACATGTTTCATTCCTACCCAGTCTATTAAGTGCCAATTTGAATGTCTGCTCCCTGGTGAAGCTTTCTCTGATTTTGACCACCACCATTAATTTGTAACCTCCTTCCCTCTCTAATGCATTTATGGGGCAGCTAGGTGGTACATTGGATAGAGTGCCAGGCCTGGAGGGGCAGATTCATCTTCCTCAGTTCAAATCTAGTCTAAGACACTTACTAGCTGTATGACTCTGAGCAAGTCAATAACCCTGTTTGCCTCAGTTTCCTCATCTGTAAAATGAGATGGAGAAGCCAATGGCAAACCACTGCATTATTTTTGTGAAGAAAACTCTAATTGGGGTCATGGAGACTGAAACAACTGAACAAAATGCACGTATATAATATTACACGTTTTATGCTCCTGTGTTATCTATCTGCCAGACTGTAGGCCTCTTGAAGGTGTAAACAGTGTAACATTCTGAGGGCCTCCACAATCCTTTGCATTGCTTTTTCATGCGTCACTGGGGGAGGAATGCGGAAGGGGTTTGGAGGACCTGTGAATTCTTTGGTGTGGAGAACCCCTAGTGTGGAAAATCCTTCCATCAGTGCAAATTAGCATCTAATGTATAATTTAATATCTTAAAGAGTTGCCTTGTACGGTAAGGGATTAAGTGACATGTTCCATGGTCACAAAACTCTTATGTGTCTAGGGTAATTCTCGAAATCTGGCTTTTCGACTCCAAAGCCAGTTCTCTGTGTCCCTCTCCAATGTTCTACATTTACAGTACTAGGTATATAATAACATTTGCTCTTGCTGTACTTCAGTGAGGAGTCTTCTGCAGATGACTCCTAACTAGATTATCAAGTCCTTTTAGGTCAGACACTGTATCATTGTCTTCTGTATCAGCAGAAATGGTGGCACAGTGGATAAAGCACTAGGTCTGGAGTCAGGGAGAGTTGAGTTCAAATCCAGCCTCAGATGACTACTAACTGTGTGACCCTGGCCAAATTGTTTTTACCTCTGTTTGCCTCTGTTTCTTCGTCTGTAAAATGGGGATAATAATAGCATCCACCTCTCAGGGTCGTTACGAGATAATAATTATAATGCCCTTATCATAGTGCCTGGCACACAGTTGGCACTTTATAAATGTTAGCTATTACTATTATTATTCTGTCTCAGACAATGCCTGGGGCTTCTCCAACATGTAGTTGGCCCTTATTAAATGCTCGTTGGCTAATGGAGATGTCCACATACAGCAAACTATGGTAATTCAGATGTTATTGCTGAACCACTGGGTTGGAATTTTGGATCTGTGAAGAGAAAGCTGAGTCATTCTAAATGCAGGGGCCTATTGTGTTTCTAACTTTGGACAAATGCTAGGTGAACACAGTGATGCCAGGAGAGAAAGAGAGAAGGAGAGCATGCACATTAAATCCAATTTATACCAAGCCCTGAAAACAACACTTGAGAGCCACTGGCTTATTCTGGTTTCTGGTGTCCTGTAAGAGAGTAGAGTCGGGGTCTTCAGAACTTATATTAAAGATGTTAGGGGAAGGTCACCACCCTGCTAGGCCATTAGTTAACACCATGTTTTTTTCCCTTGAAGATGATATTGCTGTTCTCACCAAGTTCAAGGCCACAAATCCGGAAGGTATTGTACTAACCAGAAAAACAAAAGATCTCTTGTTCACCACCCTGTTAATCATTTGTATTGTGCTTTGCTTTGTCCTGTCTCAATCACAGCCTTCTTCCTTTCCCTAGACTTGGAAAATCTGTTGCAGTCCTTCTGAAACCCAAATGGCAGAAAATCCATCCATTCATTCATTTATTAACCTTTTATTTAATGCCTATTATGTGCATAACAATACAGCAGGCATTGGGGGATCTTGAGAAGAGAGGCAGAAAAGCTGTCTTGCATTTTGAAGATTTAAAATGTTGTGGGAAGATGAAAACAATCAAATGCTTTAAATGCTGATGACTAATAATTTTTGATGAATAAGTTTTTCTTTTAGTTTAATTATTTTAAATGATTTAATTAGTTTTAGTCATTAAGCACTGAGGATTATAATATTAAGGCAGGTAGCACAGTGGATAGAGCATTGTACCTGGAGTCAGGAAGGTCTGAGGTCAAATCTACCCTCAGACACCGACTAGCTGTGTGACCCTATACAAGTCACTTAATTTCTGCTTGCTTCAGTTTTATCAGCTGTAAAATGGGGATAATAATATCTCCTACTTTATAGGGTTGCTCTGAGGATTAAATGAGATAATATTTGTTAGAAGCACTTAACACAGTGCCTGGCACATAGTAGGGGCTATATAAATGTTTATTCCCTTCCCTTATTCTTCAAATTTTCATCCTGTGTAGAAGAGGGGGGTTCTTTGCATGGAAGAAGACATCATGTATTCTTTCCTGTGCAGAAAGGGGAATTCTCTTATAAATAGGGAAGAGATTGGGCACAACTGTTGGCCCCATCTGTTCTTTAGAGGATGCAGAATGATACAGTAGAAAGAGTTTTTAATTTGGAGGCAGGGAATCTGAGTCGGAATCCAGGCTCTGCCACTACCTGTATGATCTTAGATGAGTCATTTAACCGCTCTGGGCCTCAGTTTTCTCATCTGTAAAATTAAAGGGGTTGGTCTAGAGATCTCTAGGGTCTCTTTCAACTCATTGATCCTATTATAGGGTACAGGAATTGAAATAATATTCTATAAAACCACTTAGTTCTTGCCTTTAAAACCTTCAATACCAAGTTTTCTCTTTTTGGTGCCTTTTAGAGACACCGTCCTACGAAACACTTTACTTAAGGAGAGGAGTAGCAGTTGAACATTCCTTAGAAACTGTTGAATAAGTGGAATCTGTTGACTAAGTAGAATCACACAGAATTAGAGATGGCAAGAGCCTTTGACCCATCATCTCACTTTCAAGGTGAGGAAATTGGGGCCTGGTAATATGGTGCAAAGGAAAAAGCATGGGATTTGGATTTGCTGAGCTTGGGTTCAGTTCCTGCCTTGTGACCTTGGGCAAGTCACTTAACTCATTTCCTTATACTTAGGGATGTGCTGTCCACACAGTAGCTTTCTCAGTTTCTATATCTCTAAAATGAGAGGCCCTCTAAAGTCGCCCCCCCCCCATTTGTAAACCTGTGGGCCTATAAGAGATCTGTTGAGCGTCATTACAGCAAGCTGTTAGGCAAACTAGAACCAGGGACCCCCATCCTTCTGCATTCCTCATGGTCAGTCTGGGAACTTCACATTTACATTGTATTTCAAATTATTCCCACCCTCCACTTTTGTGAAATCTCCTCTTTTCTTTGAATATACTCAGAATTAAACTAAACTGTTTTCCCCCAATACATTTTCCATAATGACTAAGAATTTCCTTTTTATTCTTTTTCCTTTTACCTCCTTGACCTTTAAGGTCAATAATTAGCCAGTAAGCTACTTATTAAACATTTATTTTGTGCCAAGCAGTGTGCTAAGCTCTGAGGAGACAAAAACAAAATTGACCCCCCCAAAAAAAAACAAAACAAAACAAAAAACCTGTCCTTGCTCTCAAGGAGCTAACAGTCTAATGGGAGAGAAAGCTTGCAGACAAGAGGTGGAGTTAAGAACGAGAGCCAGGAGGCCAGGGTCACTGGCTCGCTGAGTTTGTGTGGTATGGGACCAAGAGTGATACTCCACTGCTCAGTGGGGAGGGGGAAGGGGAACCTGCCAGTGCCCTTTTTAGGCCAGTGTAGATGCCCACCCACACACCCTAGGCTTATCTACTGGTCGACCCAACTAAGCCCAGTGGAGGCCCAGCCTCGTGGTTGGGGATGGGAAAAGAAGAAGGCTGATGCGGCAAAAAGAAAAGATGTCTTGTGTCGCCCCCTGCACACTCCGATCTTGTTTGGTGCCATAATCTTTGTGTTAGGGATGTGCTGTCCACACAGTAGCTTTATGTTTCCTACCTTTCAAATGTTCGACTATAGATGATAAGAAGAGCTAACAGCTGAGCAGCCCCAGTGGTGGGGAGAAGTAGTATGGCTCACTGGAAAGAGCACTGAATTTGGAGCCAGAGGACCTGGGTTTGAATCTCAGCTCTGCCTACTTATTACCTGTATGTCCTTGGGCAAGTCACTGTAACTCCTAGGGCTGTGGTTACCCAGTGTGTAAAATGAGGGAAAATAATGAGGGCTAGCTTATTTCTTGGGAAATTATTTCTTCTATCTCTAAATCTAAGATACTTAAAGTCTCTGAGCCAGGAAAGTATATGTAAAAAAATCATGTCATTTGTGATACTGCAGAAGAGTGAACAACGAAGTCTATCTAGAACAGTTTAGGGTAGATTGTGTCAGCTTTATCACATGCTCTATTTACAGGTAAATAGCCTGAGAGAGGTGATGTGACTTGCCTATTGTAACCCAGCTAATGAACAAGCTGGGATTCAAACCCTTACCTTCTGTTTCCAAGTCTCTATTTGTATTTCTCCGGTATTACATAGCCTCTCACATCTTCCACATGGCCCACCTTCCCCCATCAATGCACTAAGGATATTTTCCTAATGTATTTTTATTCACTTATATTTATCAGTATTTCTAAGGATATTTCATATGCCCTTTTGAGAAGTTTTGAGATGAGAAGATTCATCTCCATATTTTCCTAAGCAGGCATCAGAATAGAATGGAATGCTCAGCCTCTGATCAAATTTTTTTCTTAATGTTGGCGAGTCCCATAAATTGCCCATTTCAGCCTGAGGTATTCTTCTTATGTCTATCACAAGGATGCCAGTATTACAGGAACACAGCTCGAAATTGTGTAGGACTAAATTCCATTAATGTCCTGGCTGTAATCGGCCAAATGTAATTTCCAGCCAAGAAGTGGAGGTGCTAGTGAATATCAGATGACAGACAATAGAAACCATCCATGGGCATCCCTTTGGCTGGCAACCCCATCTGATGTTTTGCAGCTGTGAATATTTTCACTCTAGAAATGTAATTTCTGATGGGTATAGTACTCAGTGTTCTTCCAAGGGTAAGGTTACAGCCAGCTTACAGAATTAAGAGGAGGTGAATAATTTGTAGTCTTTTGTTGTGATCACAAAAAAAAAAATTGTAAATGTTGTTTGTTGTTGCTGCTAGTGGTGGTTTGGAAATTCTTTTTACCCACCCAGCTTCATGTTGATTGGTCATTTAATTCTGCCGTTTTTTCTTTCCTTCCATGCCCCAGAGCATGATCCTCGGAATTCTTGCTAGTCTCTAATGCTGTGACTAGGCACTGAACTCCTTCCCAGCAGTTGGATAACTTTTCATGGAATCTCGTTCCTCTCTCCTCTAGGAGAAGAATCCAATGGACCTCTGTACGAAACGAATTCCAATGCAGGATCTGAACTCCCAGGCTCTGAGGTATGCTTTAAATCAGTCACTTCTCCTCCTAACCATCAGAACAGAAGATGGATACAGGGAAAGATGTTTTTTTTTTTGAGATGAAGGAAATTTACCATTTGGAGGTGGTGAGGCCTTTTGATTCCAACCATTTGCTCAGTTTAAACTATGCTTGTTTTCTCCCAAGCACATTCATCTTGTATGATAAATAAAGCAGATAGTGTGCTTCATGCAGATTCTAATATTTCGTCTTTCCAGAGGCTGTTGGAATGCAGAAACAAATTAGGAAATGCATCATGTACTTTTGGATTTGATTCAAGGCTTCCCAGGGAGCAAACCCAGCCACACTGTGACTTGACATAGAAGAGGCCATCCCCGGAATGAAGCTTCCTTGGCAGCTTTATATTTATATGATTAGCCTTGATAAGAGAAGGCCTTGTTTGTTGGTTTTTTGTAAAAGAATTTTTTAACCAAGCACCATAAGTCCAGTTTATGAAAACAAAGCAATTTGAATATGCGTGTTCTCTTTGCTGTCTGTCACAAATATAGCTTCTCAAGAGAACAAAGGAGATTAATGATTTGCTTAGCAAAGTATAAAGTATACTTCCTTCTTTATTTACATAAATATTTACATATTTACAGCATTGACATAATGATCCTAGGGACCACTATTGGCTCTTCGGAGTCTATGCTGCTTGGCCTGTACTGGGCAATGAAGCTCATAAAATAGACAGATAGGAAGGCAGATGAATAGCGAGATAGATACATAGATACATAGATACATAGATGGATGGATAGATCTCATGACCTAATTGTTTTGTTAATAGATTTTTAAGAATATATATGTTTTTAAGGAAAAGTCTTGAGATTCTGGTAACTAATCTTCAGAACAGATTTCTTAATTTTTTTTAAGTTGTGGACTATTTTGGCAGACTGGTGAAACCTATGAATCCTTTCTCAGAATAATATTTTTAATATTTTAACTAGATAAAATACATAGGATTGCAAAGAAAATCATTTGTACTAAAATACAATTATCCAAAAAAATTTTTAAAAGTTTATGGGCCCCAGGTTAAGAACCCCTGCTTTAAAGCACAAATGTCCAGTGAAGAAGCCACAAGAGAAAATGAGGTTGTTTCATTGTCGGTTTATTTAGCCCTAAAGAGCTTCATTATCAAAAAAGTCTTTTGGCCCTGGGAACAATTATGATATAAAGTGGTTTGTGGTCCCTCCATTCCAGGAGCTCTTCACTCAGGTTAGGCAGTTTTGGGTGTCCACGTCCTAGGAGAAAAACTACTGGGCAGAGGCCCTCTTGAGTTTTTGGTTAGCAATGGGATTTCTGAAAAGTTTGGTGGACAAAACATTAAATA
>CM053623.1:427814814-427846823 GCA_028646595.1 Phalanger gymnotis | reverse complement strand
TGGCCCACGCTGGGCTCTGCTCTACTCTCAGCTCCCAGCTCCATAAGGGATAGACCTTACCCAGAGACCACCCAGGCTGTCCTGGACTAGAACCCTGCTTCCTTCTGCTGTTTTGTGGGTTTTGAAGTTCTAAAATTGGTTCAGAGCCATCTTTAATAGGTTTTTGGAGGGACTTGGCAGGGAGCTCATGCTAGTCCCTGCTTTTCAGCCGCCGTCTTGGCTCTGCCCCCCTCAATTCTAATTTTTAAGAAATTATTTCTTCAGTTTGCTTTTGTACCTACTTTTCTGTTTGGCCAATTGTATTTTTTAAGCAATTGTTTTCTTCACTCAATTTTTGTCCTTCCTTTTCAAAGCTGTCGACTTTCTCTTGCAAAACTCTCATTTCTTTTCCCAGTTATTCTTCTACCTCTCTTATTTGATTTTTAAAATCCTTTTTGGGCTCTTCGAAGTAGGCATTTCTTTCACTCTTCCAAGAAGGCTTTTTGGTGTTGAGACCAATTCATATTCCCCTTTGAGGCTTCACATATTTGCATTGTTGCCCTTTTACAAGTTTGTGATTTGATCTTCCCTGTCACCATAGTACCTTTCTATGGTCAGGGCCCTTTCTGTTTTTTTTTTTTAACTAATTTTTAGCCTATTTTGTGACTTTTAAAGTTGAACTCTTCTCCCGGGGTACAAGAAGCACTGTGCAAAACTTGTTGCACTGGGAGCCAGGGTCCTGGTCACTGATTTTTTTTGGTATGATGGCCTCTGCTGGTGGCTTGCCCACTGCACTGGGGTGGCCCAACCTAGTTTTATCTTTTGTGCTGGTAGTTCCCAGGCTGGCACTTTGCCTTCTGCACTGGGGTTGGAGGCCTCACAACTGGCTTGCTGTGGCATTAGCCTCCTGAGCCAGAATCAAGGGGCCTTAGTTGCTAATCTATGTTGTGGCTAAATGCCACTGGCTTGCATAGACACCATCTGCACTGTGCTGGCTTTTACTAGGTGAGACAGGCCTTTCCCGAAGTCCTTCTAAGTTAGCTTAAGCTGGAAACTTGTTTTGTTCCATCTTTTTGTAGGTTCCACCTCTCCAGAATCTGTTTAGAGACTTGGGATAACATTGTTTCTGAAGGAAACTTGGGAGGGCTCAGGCAACTTCCTGGCTTTTCTCCACTATCTTAGCTTTACCTCTGAAACTCACTTTTCAAAGGGACTTAAATATAGTTGGTCAATAAGCATTTATTAGGTGCTTATTATAGTCAGTCCCTATGCTGAGTGATAGAGATACAAAGAAAGGCAAAAGACAGTCCTTGCTTTCAGGGAGCTTATAATCTCTGAGCAGGTCAAGAATTTGGGTTCCAGGGAAAATTGAGCTTCCTGCCCCTGAATTGCATGATTCATTGAAACTCTGAAGGGCACATTCTGGGTTCGTTCTTGCATATCACAACACGGAGCCCCAATTCTATCCCTTTCTCTGCTGTTTGGATTTGGGCTTCCCTGATACATCAATTTCAGCATTCCATTATTGATATTTCCAAGTCTATTCAGTGCTGCTCTCCATTATTGATATTTCCAAGTCTGTTCAGTGTTGCTCTCTTGAAATTATGTTGCTTAATGTGGCCTGAGTCTCTCTTCCATTTATACTTAGAAGTTCTAAGTCTGTATCATTTTCCATAGGAAAGTTACAATTTTTTTTGTGATCAGATAGCCTGAGATGCCATGTAGTTGTATTTTTAGCTCTAACAGCATCCCTGCTCAGAAGGCATTTCAAAGGGCCTGTCAGAAAGCCAAAAATTCTTCCTGCTTTTACTTACTTCCACTGGGAATCCTTAGCCATCACTTCTAACTGGGTGAGTGTTGCTGAATTTCCTTCACTTCTCTCCCCCGATGATGTAGGTCCTGTGACCCCATCATCTGCTACTAAGTTTTTTTTGAGGTCAGGCAAAAAAAGATAAGACTTGAACTCTATTCCATTTCACTTTTGGATATTTATTGTTCCTTCCTCACTCAATCCCCTTTTACCTCCCCTTGCCTCTACTTGCCTAGGGTCAGGCTGTGGAAATTACTCTGAAGGTCTGAGATGTGAAAAATAACTAGAAATGCTCAAGAGGAGCCAAGCTGGTGACTGTTATCATTAATTCTGTTGCATGACAAAGATTCATGTTCCTTTTTCATTCTTCCATCAGTGAAAGCAATTTGTAGTTTTTATCAATTGGAAGGGGTTAGGGGATGCACCTGTGATTTCATTGGCATAGGAAACTCTCTTTATCAATGCAGGTTAGTACTTTCTTTGCAACTTATAGGCTTAGAGGATTGTCTTGGAACCCTGAGAGGGTAAAAGACTTGGCCAGGGTCACATAGGTAGCACGTGTCAGAGTTGGATTTTAATCTCCCGGCTTCTTGATTTCAAAGCTGGAACTTTTTATATATAGTGCTAGGATGTTACTTGTTGGTTAGACAGGGGAGATGTCATCAATGACAGCCTGATACAATAAGTGGTATTGAGGACTACATTGAAGTGATACATAATTAGAAAAGGAACTGGACCAGAAATATTGTTTTTTAGTTATGAGTCCTGGCCCACCACTTACTAGCTATGTGATTTTGAATAAGTTACATAATTTTTTTGAGATCCAGTTTCTCTTCTCAAAGTCCTTCTCATGTAACCAGTATATAGTGTTAATACATGAAAATCACATGCTTTTATCAGTGTGAGAACTCCCTCCACATATACATATAGTCTCCATTTATGATTTACTAGGAAAACCAAGGAAAGCAGTATAAAAATTGACTGGCCCAGGATCACAAAGCAAGTCGGTGGCAATGGCGGCATTCGAACTGAGACCTTATTGACTCCAGGCTTGAGCCTGCCATGCTACACTGCCTTGCACGATAGGTCTACAAACAGATTAGGAAAATGTCAGCTGTCTTCCTGTAGAATCATTGGTTAATATAAAGTGCTCTGGAAAGTGTCCTATAGTTGGTGTTTTGTCCCTTCCAGGTCACCTTTAAAAACTTTCTAATAATGGTAATGTGGGATGAGAAATTCTGGACGGCACAGTCATCCATTATTCCCCTGGACATATTGCCATGGTTGCCTCTAATGATCCCTGAGCACTGCTATTAAAGGCAAGATATTACTCTGCAAAGTTTATGGTTGCGGTCTTGCTGAAACAAGCAAATACCTTCTATTACATTAATGCTCTATTTAAATAACAAATGGCTGACCTCTCCCTGGGCTTCCTTCTCCCACATGTGTTTGGGTAGTTGGGTATGTGTGCGTGTGAATATTTTTAGGCTCCTCTAAGCACCCAGGACGCAGTTAACAAAAGATCATTCTGACAGTCCCCTTTAGATCCTATCACTTGCCTCCTATTCTGGGAGCTTTGCAGAAGCAGTGTTTATCATTGCTCTGTGTAATACAGTAATAAAGGTCTGCTGTTCAGGCCTCAACTAAAAAATGGAAAATGGAAGTGAATTAGGTCAGGAATGCTTTCAAATCCATTTGTGGAATGGTGGATGCTGTGATGACATTTCAACCTGTATTTGGAGTTGCAACCCATCAATTGAGCTGATGATGTGTTTCTGTGGAGAAGCAAGGATGCAGAACTAGTCAAATGCCTTTCTGAGCAGCTTGCCTTAAAGCAGTCTATTTGACCAAGCACCCAATCAAGACCATTTATGTGCCTGTGAATCTAGGAAATGGAATTATCAGTGGAGAGCAATAGGCCCAGAGAACATACCTGCCTCAGAGGCAGGCATGTTGTAGAGATCTCAAGCTCCATCCACTCATGGATGAAAGAAAGTATCATCTTGAAGTCAATTCCTTCCTAGCTGAAAGTTTTCTGCAATTAACTTCCTCTACATCATTTCTTCTTTGGGATGGAGGAAGGATTCACTGGAGTGGATAAGGGAAGACTCAGACTATGCATTGTAATTGTTAAATGGACACTCAGTGATATCTAATTTGGGAAGGGTCATTTGTTGGTGGTTTTCTGTGGTCTAAAGGAAAGAACTCTGGGTTTGGAGTCAGCTCTCTCTGGTGATTACTGGTTATGTGACCCTGGGCCAGTTCTCTTGACCTTTCTGATCCCCTGTGTCATCATTTGTAAGATGGAGATGATAGTGCTACCAACTTCACAGGGTTTGGGGGAAGGTAAATGGAGAGAATCTGTATGAAGGTGTTCTGCAAATTATGAAAAGAATGCTCGTATCTTTTAAAAAAAGATTTATTTATTTTATTTTTAATTTATACAATGAAAAGCATTTCTGTAACAGTATAATTTTTAAAAGAAAGATTGCTCTTGAAGCTGCAAATCTGTTATGTACAACTTACTATTCCTTTTAAATATAAGATTATTATGTAAATTTCTTCTATTCCTTCCTCCCCCCTCCCCCACCCCCAAGGGGGCTACCATTAGACACAAATAAGCACATATGTAAAATCAAAGAAAACGCGTATCTTTTAAAAAAATTCCTGGAGTGACCCAACTTTCTACAGACAATACTTTATGTTAAAAGTCTCAAGGAATATGCTTCCCCACTCAATCCCACCGTCTCTGGGATTGAATATCCTAAATGTGACTCCATTGCTACTGATTTTTTTTAAGCAATAAATTTCTCTCTGTTATTGGGAAGCAAACTAGTGTTATAGAAAAAAGCATTGCATTTGGATTCAGAAGACATGGGTTCAAGTTTCATACCTGCCACTTATTAGCTATGTGACCTTAGGAAAGTCACTTCATCTAGGTGGGCCTCAGTTTCTTCATCATTAAAACGAAAAGGTTAGACTAAGACATTTGTAAGGTTACTTGAATTTTTGATATTCTATCATTCTGCAATCATAGAATCATGGAAAAAACCTCAGAAAATAAAGTCTAACCTTCTACTTAATGCCATAATCTCCTCTATTGAATCATTAAGGTATGGATAGCAAACTTATATTTGAATACTTAAAAGAAACTCACTATATTATGATGTAACATGCTCAAGGCTGGGCAGTCCTAATTATTAGAATATTTTCCTTCATACTTCGGCTCCTTAAAATTTCTGGAGATTCATCAAATATCTAATCTGTTTTACATATAATTGTCTGAGATTACCACCACTAACAAAGAATGCTTTCATGTGCAGAAAACTAACATGAGACAAATGATAAATGATTATCCAGTCAGTGTCCTCCATGTCCCTTCATGGCATTTTCTCCCTGTCTCTGTGCTGGCTTACAGTCTCTGAGCAAAATGACAAGTACCTCCATTCCAATTTCTCATACAGTCATTTGGTAATATCTCTGTCTGTCTGTCTCTGTCTCTCTACCTATTTCTCTGTCTACCTATTTCTCTGTGTCTCTACCTATTTCTCTGTCTCTGTTTCTCTCTGTCTCTCTTTGTTTGTCTCTTTGACTCTGTCTTTCTGTCTCTATTTCTCTGTCTCCCTCTCTTCCCCCCTCTCCGTTCCCTCCTCTCCCCTTCTCTCTCCCTCCCTCCCTCTTTGGCATCTTGTTTACTTGGCATGCACTCATTGATCCAAGGAGAATTCTTTCTCTTGTGCCCAATTCAGAAGCATTTTTCTTGTCCACCTTGGTAGGGATCAGAGATTCAACAACGTTGTTTCATAACCAAATCCAAAAAAACTCATTCCCTGGCAAGACTCAGAGAGCATAAGAAGCCATGATCTCATGCAAATGATATAGCTTTAAAGAACAACCCTAGAAACCATGATACTACAGTGCCATTTGGAGCTGGATATCATACTTGGGACCTTTGGAGTCTTACATATAGTGACCGAGTGGCTCCAGAAGCAGATGGAGACAGCTGTGTCTCCTTGAATGATGCTGAGTTCCTTAGATTCTTTCACCAGATGGTCAGAGGTTTCTGGTCCAATACAAATGATTAAATTGTTCATGGACCTCCACTTCAAGTGATTCTTGTTATCTCGGGTCAAGATGGCTTTTGGAAGGACAAGCTGCATTCTGAGCCATTCCCTACTCAGGGGAAAACAGTCCTCATTAGATAACGAAGACAATTTGATTTTTGACCTTCACTTCAAGGAGTGTTGGGAGTTAGAAGCCTTGAATACTGACTCTGCAATGTACTACCAAGGTGGCCTTAGATAAGTCATTTATCCTCTCTCACCCTCATTTTCCTCATCTATAAAATTAGAGGTTAGGACTAGGTAATCCCTATAGACCTTTTCAGCTCTACATTTATGAAACTGTGATCCTTTATATCTTGTGATATGGAACTGAATTCACTAATATGGGCAGAGGGTAAAGGAGTGTGGTAACTTATATGAACTTCAGAAAATGTCACGAAATACATTTGCCCTGGTGGATCTACTTTTTGAAGTTCTGATTATGTCTATGTACAAGGAGTTAGCTTGGGGAGGGGAAACCACTACTAGATGTTCTTTAGTGATATTTCTCTATTAAGTCCTACTTTTCAGAGTGGCTGAACCTATATCCAATGGGCTTACCATCTCCCTTCTATAGCTCAATATACTTCAAAGAGAATCTTGGGATATATAGATTCTGGCTATCACCTAGGTATAGGACTATTCATAGACCTGCCTATTCACAACAAAAGGAAAAAGAATTATATGAAAAATTCAATATTCACCAAATTAGATCTTTGGCTAACATCCAAGATGGTCCAGAAAGTCATAGATAATGAATGATAATGATGAAGGATCTAGACCTTTATGGCCCGCTCAAACACTGAGTAATTCATTTAATTTTGTAGAATGTCCCTGAAGTTTTCCAATTTTCTTCAAACTTAGTATTTCAAGATCTGTTTGTCTATCTTGATTATATATTTATCTACTCCTAGGATTCTGTCTAGTACCTTGAAACAGCCTAGCTTAACCCTATTAACCCTAAGCCAGTGATTAGACTAGCACTGATTGTTTGCCAAGTTGGAGATGTCAATTCTCGAAGTGGGATATGGGTTTCTGGGACATATAAGCTTTGGAGGAGTTATATACATCCACATTACATGAAGAATATTCTATAATTTTGTTGTTGTTCAGTCATTTCAGTCAGGTCCAACTCTGTGACCCCATTTGGGGTTTTCTTGGCAAAGATGCTGGAGTGGTTTGCCATTTCGTTCTCTAGCTCATCTTACAGATAAGGAAACCGAGGTAAACAGGATTAAGTGACTTGCACAGGGTCACACAGCTAGCAAGTAGCTGAGGCCAGATTTGAACTCAAGTCTTCTTGATGCTAGACCCAGTGTTCAATGATCTACTCTGTCACCTTGCTTTGCTTATGATCCCCCTATATGATGGAGAACTCTCAAATCTGCAAAAGGCTTATTGTGGTTCCCCAGTTTGATGAATATGATTACTTATTTGCTTGTGATCTTTTCCCTAATTACAGTTCTGAAAAGTAATTTTTTTCCTTGTTTTTTTCTAATTTGTTTATGTTGTTAACCTTATATATATCTAAGTCCCATATCACAAGTGATTAGAATCCTGGCACATAGTAGATGCTTAATAAATATTTGTTGAATTGAAGAATTGACTAATATAAAGAATGAGAAACTCATTTTTGGACATGGTCATTGTGAGGAGTTTGTTTTTCTTGACTATACTCACACAATACAATTTTCTCTCTCTCCTACTTGCTCTCATTCTTATTATTCCTCTGGAATCCTGATTAGTCTTTATAATAATTGGAGTCTCCAGTTCTTTCAAAGTTGTTTGTCTTTATCATATCATCATGATATAAATTATAGTCTTTGTTCTCTTCACTTCACTATGTGTCAGTTCATGTAAGTCTTCCCAGGTTTCTCTGAAACCATCTCCTTCATGATTTCTGATCATACAATAGTATTCTATCACACTTATGTACCATAATCTGTTCCCCAATTTATAGGCTCCTCCTCAGATTCCCATTCTTTGTCACCTCAAAAAGACCTAGAAGTATTTTGTACATCATTATAGTTTGTTTTGCTCAGGACTAATCCCTCTCTTAATATGCTCTCCCTCAATTCCCCCTTCTTCCTTCTCTCTTTTCTCTAACATGGTCATTGTGGTATGATCTACTTTCAACACATTTTAGAGATCAGAGATAAGTGGCAAGAAAAATTCAAAGGCTAAATATGGGATACATTAATTTAAATGCATGAAGTACTTTTTGTTACAATTGTGCCAATAAATCCTTTGAATGACTGCAAAACGTCCATCTTTGTACTATTGTATACATATAAAAAAGTCTAAAGTTGAGATACTATTTCTAAAGATTTACTCCCCAAGCTTCATGGTTATTGAGGCATTTTTTCCCTTTATTGAATGATCTGCATAATTGCCTAAATTCTCCACACTGTCTTATAAATATAGGTATATAGAACATTTTATTAGATTCCCCTGAATTTCAGTCTCATTGGCAAATCAGTTGATTCATGGTCCAAAACAGACAAATCTTTGGCTATCTACATTGACCACATTCCATGGATCCACTTCAGAATCTTAAGTTTGTGTTGGTTAATTTCAAAGCCATCAGACATGTTCCTAGAGTGTCTGCTTTCAGCTAAAGTCAAGGCCAGTGATATAAATGAAACAGAATGTTGGGTGGGGGAAAGAATAACAAAAATCCCATCAAATCTGAAATGATTTTCGTTGACACTGAAAAATACTGAAGGTATTTCCTTCCATTAGCACTATTTACCATGTTGTGTATTGGGTCTTTTATTTTTAGACTTCAAGAGCATTTTTTGAGATGGTGTGGAATTGTCAAGAATGGAAAAAAAATCACAGATCCAATCTTTCTGACTAAATAACACTAATTATGTATAAGGAAACAAGCATGTTCTCCCTCTTGCCTGCCCTTAGCACCTATAACTACACCATTTGGAAACAGATACTCATTCTGGGAACTTAGCATGCATCAAAAGACCATTTTTTTTACTGTCTTTTTTTTTTTCTATTAAGCTTTGCTAAAAAGCTTTGCACATTAGAACAAACTGATAAGTGTTCCACAGGAACATTGAGTAAAAAAAAATATATTGTCACTATAACAGTGCAATTAAATAAATGTGGGCTGCATTATTCTTATTTTAACAAGCACTTAAGGGGAAAGGAAGCATAGCTTTAATGGAAAGATTTTCCAACTATAGGCAAAAGACTCTGGCTGGAGTCCTTGCTCTACCATTTACTATGTGACCTTGGATGAGTCACTTCCTCTTTTGGGCTTTAGTCAACCAGATCTTGGGGCAACTAGTTGGCACAGTGGATGGAGTGCTGGGCCTGGAATCAGGAGGACTCATCTTCCTGAGTTCAAATATGGCCTCAGACACTTCCTACCCATGTGACCCTGGGCAAGTCACTGTACCCTGTTTGCCTCAGTTTCCTCATCTGTAAAATTAACTGGAGGAGGAAATGATAAACCACTTTAGTATCTTTTCCATGAAAACCCCAGTTGTGGCTATGAAGATTTGAATGCAACTGAACAACAAATACCAGTTCTCTAAGCTCCCTCCCAGCTCTAATGTTTTTGAGTATGGAGTCCATCCTCTGTCCCCCTTCTGTTCCATTAAGAAGCTCAATATATGAACTTTGGGGATTTTGAAGATAGGTTTTCTGGGATTTGGACTCAGGTTTGTTTCTACCATGGACGTCACTAAATTCAACAAATATATGCCTTCTGTGAGCAGAGTATTGTGCTAGGCACTGGGAACATTACAGTCTGAATATGAATTGCCCTTGTTCTCACTGCTTTCACAGTCTATTGTGGGGCGGGGGAGGAAGTGTCCCTCACATAACAGCTATACCATAGTAAGAGATATATATTTCAGGGAATATAGAATAAGTTTCATGAGATGTCCAGGAAAAAGCATTAGGTTGGGAATCAAGACTTGGTTTCAAATCCTGGCCTTGCCATTTATGTGTATTTGGCAAGTCATTGTATTTCTCTAGGCCTCGCTCTATTGTAAAATGAGGAAGCTAGGCTGGATGATCTCTACTGGTCTTCCTTCCATATCTAAATCTATGATTCTAAGCATAATGGATAGGTAGAAAAGAAAATACAATGAAGGCCCAAGGGGAAAAAATTGTTACCAAGTCAAAGAGAATATAAGCTCCTTGAGAGTAGAGACTATTTCATTTTTGTCTTTGTACCTACAGTGCTAGTTAGCACTATCTTTGGCCCCCAGGGGGTATTTAATAATGCTTGCTAATTAATTGATTTGTTGAGTTATAGAGTTGGAAGAGGTCCTTAGTGGAATCTAGTCTGCAACATAAAACCTGAACTTTCTGCAGTGGAGACGTTAAAATCACAGCCTGCAAAAATCTCAAGTGTGGCCAGGATCACGTTAAAACATAATAGGGAAATACACATTTGTTAAAACATAGATAATGCTAATTTGTAATTTGTAATTTTCTAAGTCGAGGTTTGGACTGGAAGGATCCATTTGTATTTGAGTTTGAGCCTGATGCTCTATGCCATGTCTACCAATTGAACACAAAGCCTCTGTTCAAACTCCAGAGAGAGGAAATGGCTCATGAATGAAATAATATGTAGGAAACGTGTTGTAAACTTTAAGGATCCTTCTATTTTCTTACCTTCAATTGGTAGGAAGTTTGTCCTTAGAATAATGGAGAAAGAGGTCTGGCTTTGGATTCAGAGGATCTGGGTTCAAACTTGCCTAAGAAGGATGGACCCTGTGACACTTAATGCCTGTGTGTCCTTGGTGAAGTCACTTGATATCCTTTGGGCTCAGTTTCTTTATCTAAAAAAGAATAGGGTTGTGTTAGAGGGTCTCTGAGGTTCCTTCCAGCTCTAGACCTCTGATCCTTATGGTAAACTAAAACTTACCTGGATATTTCTGTTACCTGGTCTTTATCCCCAGTGGAAAGCCGGTCTTCAGGAATTTGAAGACAGCTATCGTTTTTTCTTGAGGAACAATTTTCTCTTTTTACTACAGGGTGGGGGGGAGTTGTATTTAATTCTTTTGGTCATCTAATTTCATTCTTTAATGGACTTTCACTTCTCACCATCAAGAGAAATCAATGAATGATTCAGCCATGTAAAGATATTTGCAAAACCATTTCCCCCAGAATATAAAATTGAAAAATTGTATATTTTTTAGTATGTGTTCTTTAAAAATCAATAAAAGTAAAAATATGCTCATGAAAAAGCAGGATGTAAATGCCAAGAAAGATAATATGATCTTTGGTACATTACCAGAAATACAGTCTACAGAATGAAGGAGACAACAGTCTTGCTGTACTCTGCCCCAGTCACACTAATTTGCTCCCTCTTAGGAAGCTACCTGGACCTTCTCCAGGAGAGGCTCATGGTGATGGCGTGGGTTGTATGTTACAAATATTGACTGAAGAAAGGGAGAATATATAGTCTGGTGAGGAATTGGGGTGTGTGTGTGTGTGTGTAGTGGTGGAGAGCTTCTTTTAGGTATCTGAAGGGTTGTCATATAGAAAATGCCTCAGTTTTTTTTTTCTTACTTGGACTTATAAGTGGAATTTATAGGCAGGGAAATCCTGTGGGATCCACAGCATAGTATTAATTTCCTCATATTAATATCCTCATTTTGTAAACAAAGTAACTCAGAACTGTGATTCTGAGAAGTTAAATGGTTCATAGATGATCACTGCCTTAGTAAGTATTGAAGCAGGAGTGGATTCCGGTTTGAATGTTATGCCCACTATGCCAGACTATGTAGAAAACACTCTGTGTGTGTGTATGTACACACAACACATATGTGTATGTGTATCTATGCATGCATATACACATAGATACATACCTATACATACATATATGTATATATGTGATATATATCTATCTCTCTAGACAGAGAGAGAGAGAGAAAAACACAATCAGCTGATCCAAGTACTCATCTCATACTCTAGATGTCTGTTACCAGGCATTCTAAAACTTCTTGGGGTTTTTCCTTCATGAGAGCTCTTTTTAAGTAGAGCCATTTGTAGGTATAAAAAATCAACAAAGCAGCAAGTTCATTTTATGATTATAGTTGCAGCCATTTAGAGACAACTTTTTTTCTGTAATTGTTATTTCTAATTTGAGTATTTTTGATCTCATTGGAAAGTCATGATGAACTTCCTAGATAGCTTCTTTCATTTTATATTGTTGGTATTTTTGAAGCGCAAGAGTTACATAAAGCAGTGAAAAGTTTCAGATGCAAAAATAAATTACATGATTTGGATAGGACTCCCAGGCTCTTTGTTTTTCCTTATTAAGATAATTAAATTAAAAAAAAAACTACAGGCATATATATATATATGTGTATATATATATATATATATATACACATACACACACATAACTACAGGCATACACACACACACACACACACAGACATATATATATATATATATATATGTAGCATCAATGGAAAAACACTAAAGAAGGTACATTACCATCAGCCTTGATGCTGCACTTTAAGGACCATTGGGTCTTTCCATATTTAATTTGCAGCTAAACTTCCAATATGTGTCCTCTCCTCCTATTACTTTAATGTTAATTCCTTGAGATCTTACTTTTCTATTTGTATACAAAGAACTTTACACATAATGAGTACTTTCCAAATGTAATGGCCTCTTCTTGATCCTAGTACTTCACCTCTTTGCTCTAGTTTATGCTTCTTATCACCTTTTCCTCTTAGATACTTGCTTCTTTCTAGGATTTCATGACATTGCTCTCTCCCTAGTCCCCCTCCCAACTATATGACCACTTCTCATTCTGCCCTTCTGGTTTTTCATTCATGTCACACCTTCTAATGATAACTAACCCCAAATCTCTGTTCTTTTCTTTTTTTCCCCTCTGTATTACCTTATTTGGTTAGCTCATAAATTTTCATGGGTTCAATTGTCATCTCTAGTCAGATATTTCCAATTCTATATCTAACCCCTACTCTCTTTTGATATTCATTCACACATCATCACCTGTCTCTTGGACATCTCGAAGGCATCTCAGACCCAACATGTTCAAAACACAAGTAATTCTCTCTCCTTTCCAGCCCCATTCTCTTCCCAACTCCCCTGTAAGTAACTGTCCAGGGCACCAGCAACCTCCAAGTCACCCAGACTTGAAATGTTTATGCCATCCTTGGCTCCTCACTCTCATTCATCCTAGATAGCCCATATGTTGCCATTTCTACTTTTATATTATGTATACATACAGACAATTCTGGCTTTGTATAAATTCAGTAAATTCACATTGTAAATTTGGCATTCGACTTTAGTAAAGAATTCTGAAAGAAATCCACATTCCAAACAAAACAAAACAAAACCTCCACCTGTGTTAACTTTACTGTACAGTACTGTGCTCTCTCTTCTCCGGCCCCTGTGCTTGGTGCTCCACAGCCTCCTAGCCACCCCCGCTTCCACCTCCCCCCACCAAAACAACTAAAAAATGCTAAGTGAAAGTTGTGGAAAGGTGTACTTATCCTCTCTTCTCTGGACAACTACAACAGCCTTCTAACTGGTCTCCCTCCATCAAACCTTTCCCCACTCCAATCCATCCTCCAATTAACGTACCGAGATTATTTTTTCTAAAGCAGCGTTTCTCCAGCTCTTTGTTCTCAGGATTCCTTTACACTCTTAAACATTATTGAGGAACTCCTCCCCCAAGAATTTTGTTTATGGGGGTTATACCTATGGATATTTCCCATATTAGAAATTAAATACCTTAGTATTGTTATGAAAATAGCTCTTACCTCATAAACTCATTGAAACACACCCAGAGTTCCCTATACAAAACTTTGATTATGGCTTTTCTAAATCATAGTTCTGACCATGTAACACCCCCTGCTCAATGAGCTCCAGTATTATTTTCTTGAATTCTCTAAAATATCCCTTTGATAATTTGATTTGTATGACATGTGAAATGTAAATTAACTTTGATAGTATAGTCATTTTTATTAAGTTGGCTCAGACCAGCCATGAACAATGGATATTCCTTCAGGTATTTCAGTTATCTTTATTGCATTAAGGAGAACTTTGTAACTGAATCTGTACAAGTGTTTTCTGCTCTTCGGCAGAAGTTTACCTAAATATTTAATATATTTTAAAATTATGTGGAATGTGATTTTTTCCTTTCTATTTTTTGCCTCATATTTTGTCATTATTATTATAAAGGAATACTCTTGATTATAAGAAAATGCTGTTTAATTTGTAGCCCACAGCTTTGTTGATACTGTTAATTCTTAATTAGTATCTTTATTGACCCCCTAGGGTTTCCCAAATGAGTGATTATCAGCAAATGGAGTGGTTTTAGCTCCTCTCTGTTACTTTTTCACTTTCAATTTCCTGTTCTTTTCTTATGGCTATCACTTTTTAGAAATATATCAAAAAGTTGCGGGGAGACTGCATCATTATGTTCGTCTTTTATTTACTAGGAAAGCTTTTAGTGTATTCCCAATGCGTATGATTCTTGCTTTTAGATTTAGATGTTTTTTCTGGTATTAAAAAGTCCCTCACTGTTTATTTTGTAGTTTTAACCTAAATGTTCCTTTTACTTTGTCAGTCTTTTTCCAGCATCTATTGAGATAATCATGTGGTTTTGGATGTTTATATTTTCAATTTGCTTAGTAATGTTGATTGTTTTCTTAATGTTGAAACTACTTGCCTCTGTAGTATAAACCCAATTTGCTCATAATGAATGATTTCTTGGATTAATTGCTGTAGTCTGATAATATATTCTTTGAATTTCTTGAATCGATATTCATTAATGATGTCAATCTATAATTCTCCTTTGCTTTACTCTTCCTTGGTTTTTAAGTATCAAGACTATATTTATCTTGAAGAATGAGCTTAGTAGAGTGTTTTCTTTCTTAATTTTTGAGAATAACTCATGTAGTATTACTATTAATTATTATTTAAAAATTTGATAGCAATTGCCTATGAAATCATCAAGACCAGAAGTTTTTGTATTTGACAGTACCTTAAAGGTAGTCCTGAATGATTTTATGAGAATAGACTATTTGAGACAGCTATTTGTCCTTCTCTTATTTTGGGGTACTTTATATTTTGGAAGCTATGCTTTTTATTTATTTTGTATTCTCAGTTTTGGAAGCATATATTCTTGCATAGTGGGTTGTGATATTTCTGTTTCCTCTGGTTTTGTTGATTTTGTTCTCTATAGGCTTCTTTTAAATCAAGTTGGCTAAAGGTTTACCACTTTTGTGAGTCTTTTCAAAGATCCAGTTTTTAGTTTATCGTTTCTACCTTGTTGTTTTTTTCATTTTACCTATTTCTCTTCTAATTTTCAATAACTCCTCTTTATGCTTATTTTAGCTTTGTTTATTTTTAGGCTTTCTAATTTTTACAATGCATATTCACTTTATTAATCTTGTCTCTTTTTATTTAGTTAATAGATGTTTTTAGACATAATTTTCCCCCTGAGGACTGATTTAGTTGCATGCTAGAAATAATGGTATTTTTTATCATTATAATTTTCTTCTTTATAATTATTAAGTGGCTCTATGATTTATTCTTTGGCCTACTCATTATTTAAGATTTCATTATTAAGTCTCTATTTGAGTTTGTGCTTTTGTTTGTGCTTGCTGAAACTGTTTATAATTTTTTTTGCACTGTAGTCTATAAGGAATATGTTTATTACATCTGCTTTTTCACATTTATTTGAGATGACTCCATGGCTTATGCCATGGTCAAATTTGTAAGAGTTTCGTGTGGTATGGAGAAGGGTACATATTCTTTAGCAGTCACATTCTAAATTGCCTAGCTCTAGTTTCTCCAGCAATTTGTTCAATTTTCTATTTTCCTTGTTTATTTTTCTGTTAGATTTGTCCAAATAGAGAGGACATTGAAATAGCCTGCCACTTTGTGTTATTGAGTCTTCTAGCAAATCAATTAATGTTCCCCTTATGAATTTAGGTGCTGATGCTTTTGGATCATATACATTTTATATTAATATTGGTTTGTTGTGTATAATTATTTTTAGTATAATGTAATTTACTTGTTTACCTCTATTTGTATTTTGAATATTTGGGGCTCATCTGATAGAATATTTGCTACACCAGCCTTTTGGAGTTCACCTGATACAGAGTAAATCTTGTTCCAGGTGATCATATTTATTCTCTACATTTCTTTCTTTTTAGGTATGTTTCTTGTAAGCAACAGATTGGGGAGTCTCATTTTCTAATATAACCACAACTCTATATTTATTGGCTTACTTAAATCACATTTTAAAACTTACCAGTTGTGTTTATATTCTTCTCTAATTGTCTCTAACGATGATTTTTTTTTTCTGAATTAGGGTTTTTTTTTTTGTTCCTTTTCCCATTAAAGACAGTATGTTGTCTCTTCTATTATTTTTTGATTATTCTATTTTAAGATTAATCTATTAATCTTTTCCTAAAGGCTTTCTTCTCCTCTTCATTAAGCCCCTCCTATTTGTTACCATTTTCCTTAATTTTAGAGATTTACTTAACTTATTCATTTGCCTGTTTATATAGTTACCTAATTGCTTCCCTTCTCTTATATCAGTTAAGTAGTTAATTAAAATCCCTATTCCTCTCCTTCCCTTCAGTTTCTTTTTGTTAGTTTTTAATTTTTCTTTGCCTTTTTCAAAAAAGTTAAAAGATGTCTTTATTCTCTTCATTAATTCTATTCAAAACATTTACCTTTGATTAGTGGTCTTTATTTCCAGAAGTACAATGGGTGAGTCTGTCAGTTACCAGTGTCAATAAGATTCTGGCATCATCAAACACCCTCATCTCTAGTCACTAACCTGAAGTCGTGATCACAGATACCTGACCCCTGTCTGATGGCTGTAATATCTGTTCATTTATCCAACAAATATTCAATGAGCATCTCCTGTGGTGCAGAGCCAAGTGATAGATTAAAATTTTGCTAAAATGTGATACCTCCCTCTTGAAGATTATTGTCTAGTAGTGGGGTGGGATGAGACAGAAATACAGACAAATGTAATGTCCAACCTTATGTGATCAATGCATTGATCGATCTTATGCCTTCCTCTTTTCTTTTGTCAACCACAGTATGTGAACCAAAGTGAAAGAGGCCCTGCCTTCAAGGAATGCTAATACTATGCTAATATGCATAATAATACGATAATATGCATGCTATAACAAAGATTTAATATAACAATTTAATAATAATTCAATATGATAATGATAATATGCATGCTATAACAAAGATTTATCAAGCATCTACTGTGTGCCAGAGACTGTGTTATTCACTAGAGATTCAAAGAGAAAAGAGAGAGATGTCATCCCCTAAAGAACTTACATTTGAGGTATCAAGGTGGTACAGGGGCAGTTAGGTGCTGTAGTGGATAAAGCATTGGGCTTGGAATCAGAAAGACTCACGTTCATACATTCGAATCTGGCCTCTGACACTTACTAGCTGTGTGACCTTGGCAAGTCATTTAACTCTGCCTCAGTTTCTTCATCTATAAAATGAGCTGGAGAAGGACATGGCAAACCACTCCAGTATCTTTGCCAAGAAAATTCCAAATGGGGCAATAGTGAATCAGACATGATTGAAAATGACCAAACAACAAGTCGGCACAGTGGATAGGATGTTGGCTTCTATTCAAAATGGTTACAAGGTAACCTTGTAGGGAACGGCATTAAAAGTTGTGTATGTGTGGGGAATTGAGGAAAGCCTTATGGGAAAGGAAGGTGGCATGCTCTCTGGCATCTTGGATGCTCTTTCTCCTCCACTCTGACTTTTCTGATTGGAGTCACTTAAATGGTGATGCACACTTCATCCCTGTGGACTTTGGTAATTATTCGAGTACTACCACAGTTCCAATACCATCGCTGAGTAGAGAGGGTCTCTGGGGAGCTCACTGGCCTTGTCTGCTTGTTGGTCATGGGAATGAGTTTGTGAGCATGACTTCAGGCAGGATTGTCACAATGGGAACTGCTTATGATGATGAATAGTCTGGGCTGACTAGCACGGATCTGAGAGCGTCTTCTGAGGCATTTCCTTCCTCTCTCATTAAAGTATAGTCTCTGGGGAGAGAAGCAGGTGTTAATAGCTTTTAAAATACTACAGGAAAATTGTGTTTTGCTTTGGATTATTTAAGTAATTACCTCAATTCTCAACTTTGCTTTGACTAAATAGATATGGGGTTAAGCCCAGTGCCTTGAACATAGAGGGCCTTCTTGCAGTAATCTCTGATTTCATTGGTACAGTGAACTGCTGTCAGGGGGAAATTTCTTCTACCAATTCAGTAAAGTACCTGATCTGCTGCTTCCAGTGATTTTGCCTAAGGCATACTGCCACCGTGGTTTAGAAGCCATACATGAAAGTAGATTTCATTGTTCTGAGGCTGGCTTTCTATTTATGGGCATAGGGATTATAGGGATACTTATCCCCATTTTTCAGATGAGGAAACTGAGGCTGACAGAGATTAAATGACATGCCTAGGGTTATACCGCTGGTAAGAATCAGAAGATGCAGTTTCTCATTCTCTGGAGTCCAGATCCTGCTTTCTGTTGCTGTTGTTGTTCAGTCATGTCTGACTCTTCATGACACCTTTCTTGGCAAAATCCTAGAGCAGTTTGTCACTTTCTTCTCCATTTCATTGTAAAGTGAGGAAACTGAGGCAAACAGGGTTATCTGAGTCCCACAGTGTAATGGTAGAATGGCCTTACTGCAGAATTGATGGGAGCGGGAGTGGCTGGAGAAGAAGCAGATGGTGGCTGCCAATATATTGACTCAGATGGAGTAGAAGGCTATTTGCGTGAAAACTTTGGTGAGGTGAGAGCAAAGGTGGGGAACTGCCTACATGGTGATTCTGGCAGAAGCCAAGAGTGGCCAGCTGGAGGTGGAGGACTAGGAACCCAGGAGCTTGGAGTTCAGCCCTGGGGCAAGACAGAAACTTTGAAGCAAGGTGCTGAGTGTGCTTTTTTGCTGCCTTCCCCTGGGACTGTTTGGGACACAGGAGGGAGGGGTGGTGTTGACTATGGTGGGTGGTGGCAAGTGCCATAGTCCCTCAGGACTCCACCCTGTTGGCTTTGTTTCCCAGCTGCCCCTCAGGACTTGGAAGTAGGGTGCTGGAGCAGTGTAGGGTGAAGGACACGTCCCCAAGAGAACTTTATTTGGACTTTTTTGTTTAGGACTTTGATAATTAAAGTATACTGGTACCTAAGGGTGTCAGGAGGAAGCCTGCAAGGGCAGTGTGGGGAGGACACACCCTCAAGAAGGACTTTCCTTGGACACTCTGTATTGACTAAAGAAACTGTTACTTGTTTTAACCTAGGGGTGGACAGTGTATTGTAAACAAGTATTTTGGAGCTGATACTGAATGATATGTTTTGTTATAGTTCCCTGATTGATTGGATCACAATGTATAATGCTTCCATTTTGTTCCAAGATCCATGGCCATTTAATTCAGATATTGTTAGGCCAAGGATCCTGGAAAGGGGTGGATTATGTAATGGTAATCCATCATGGTGGGGCTTTTTGCTGTTCTCCTCTCAAATGCCTTTAATGACTCTGGCCTTTGTTTGAATGGGGCTGGTAAAGTGGAATCTTGTCTTAGAATGTTTCTCAGCACCAAGACAATCAGGAGCCATTGACTTGTATATGACGTGAGACTGGGGATGAGGAACTTTTACATACCCAGCCTGGGTGAGGTCAGAGTCCTCGGGGCTCCAAAAAGGATATAATTGAGGGGAATATGGTGTTTTACTTTTGGGGCTCATTCATGGAAGAAGTGTTGAGATTCTGGGCAAGCTGTTGAATCTGCCCCCCGGCTTTGCTAACCCAGACAAATATTGGTGTTTCTCTGATAACTGTGAATTGTGATTTGAATCCGACAAAGTCTGTCTGTGATGTTTGTAGTTTCTGTTTGTATTTCCTTGAAGTTCAAGGGGCTGATCTTTTCCCCCAGAACTAAATGAATGATATATGTATGTTTGATTAAACTGAGATAGTTAACCCCTTTAAGTTGCTTTCCTTAGAAAAGCAGATCGAAGAACCTGCGTTAGTAGCCTTCTGTGTGCTGGTCGTTGTTGGTCTTAAACACCCACAGTAGCTGCTAGCCATGTTATTGTTCCATACAGCTAATAAGTGTCTGAGGTTAGATTTGAACTCAGGTCTTCCTAGCTCTAGGCCTGGTGCTCTACCTACTGCAACACCTAGTTCTTCCTACTATACCATGCTACTTTTCTATAATATTTGCTGGTTGAGTAGATGGGACAACACATAGATGAATGAATGAATAGGGTGTCTCACGATCAGCTACACAGAACCTAAATTTCTGCATCCTCTCTATACCCAATTTAAAGACTCTGAAGATATTGCCTGGCCTTTTGCTTGGCCCTTTATTTCTATCAAATCAGGCCCCCTCACCTGGTGATGATGACATGACAAATGTCTCCACTGGAGTAAGGAATGTCAGTGACATGCCCTATGAGGCTAATTCAGATTTACTGTATCTGGTAGATGGAGCAGTTCCTAAGTAAGCAGAAAATGTCAATATTATTGACCTCAACAGGTGATTTGTGGCTCTGGCTCAATGTAGCCCAGCCCCCAGAAGGGACTCCTGACCAGAATGAGAAGCGTTGCTTCATCGATCCTAATGTAGGCAGCTCCCTGTTAGCTCAGAGAGTGAGAAGGAAGCAAAAGCTTGACAAGGAACCAGGAGTCTGGGGTGCCAGTCCTGGGTCTCGCGCTGACAGTCAGGCCAAGTGGCTTAACCACTGCCAATCTTAGATTCCTCATCTGTAAAACAGGACATCAATAACCATTCCCACAATTCTGAGAAGCTGCCTTTATTTGTTGGCCTTGAAGATTTAGCTAGAAAAATATCACTCATACAGTACTTGACGGTTTGCACAATGCTTTACATATGCTATCTCATTTGCTAATACTATCATCTTATAATTGTACGATGCCTTCAATAGATCAGCATTTATTAAACGCCTGCTATGTGTGAGACTGCTAGGTGGTAACTATATGAAGATAAAATAAAACTATCTCTTTCCTCAGGGACCTTATTTTCTCTTTTTCTTTCTTTTTTTGCCCATTTTTATTGAGGAACAATTATCTAACAGTTGAGGTGACAACATGAATAGATTTTAATGAAATGGACAATTTCAAACCCTAGCATTTAGCTAATACTCAAATTGTATTTTGGCACAAATCTTTTGTTTGTTAAGCAGGTCTTATTTTCTATGGGAGAAGACAACATGTACACATAAACACACATACTCATATTAAAGACAAAGTGATTTTTTTTTTTCTTAAGGAGAGGTGCTTGTAACTAGAGCAGGGGAAGGGATAAAGAAAAACCTGATGAAAGCAGCATTTGAGCTGAGCTTCGAAGGCACTTAGCAATTTTTTTCATAGCTTTTATCTCATTTGCTTCTTGCTGCAAACCTGAGAGTTAAGTATTTTTCCCCCACCAATTTATAGATGAGGAAATGAAGTGTGTGTGTGTGTGTGGGCGGGGGGGAGGGTCGGTAAACGACTCATTCAACGTCATAAGGAAAGAAAAGGATAGGAACAGGTCC
The DNA here is from genome assembly GCA_028646595.1 of Phalanger gymnotis. Taxonomy (NCBI): domain Eukaryota; kingdom Metazoa; phylum Chordata; class Mammalia; order Diprotodontia; family Phalangeridae; genus Phalanger; species Phalanger gymnotis. The sequence continues at coordinate 427,825,362 of CM053623.1, read as the reverse complement.
TCATTCTCCTGACTCCTAGCTGGGCCATATATAGCACTTTTCCCTTCACCCTTTTTTGGCTGCCCCATTCTGAGGGAGGGGCAGCTAGATAATGCAGTGGATAGAATGAAAGGGTTGGAATCAGAAAGGCTCACCTTTCTAAGTTCAAATTGGGCTTTAGACACTAGCTGTGTGACTCTGGGCAAGTCACTTAACCCAGTTTGTCTCAGTGCCCTCATCTATAGAATGATCTGGAGACGGACTTGGCAAACCCCTCCCATGTCTTCGTCAAGAACACTCCAAGAGTCAGACATGATGGAAAAACATTCTGGGGGCAACATCTCTTTTTAACTCTAATACTGATCCCTCCTGGTTGTTAGTGCCTTCCTTTTGATGAGGGCACAGTCTCTGGGAACCCCCTTGAATCTGGAATACAGTCTCTGGGAGCTCCCTTGAACTGTCCTTGAATCTTTCAACTAGATCTGGCCTTTCCCTAAGGCCATAAGACTTACATTATCATTAGGCCCAAATCTCTACCTAGCCTGGCCCTTTATTGTCCAGCTATTTCCCACCCTTGATACTATCAATATCCATGCCTTCAGCTACTTTCCACCCTTAATTCCATTCTCTTGGTTGCTGGAGTCTGACCTCATCTTGTCTTCCTTAGACTCATCCTCAGGACCCTCCCTAAACCCCTCCTCTAGTCACCCCAGCTATAATCTCCATCTTGCCTCCATGAAGGCGCTCAGGTTCAATCCAGCTCAGCTCAGATTCAACCTAATTCAGTAGATTGAATCTGGCCCGCTTGTGAAAACAGGCATCACAAAGGGTGGAATTTCTTAAGACAACCCATTATGGTGAATCCCTAATAAACTTTGTCTTTTCCCTTGGCTGAGAAGGCTTGAGTCGAATTCTTTCAGCAGGACCCGATGTAGAGGTATTTTGGGCTCTCGAGCACCCCTAGAAACCTATGGTTCCCCTATTATCATCATTTTTACTTAAACCTCTTCACTTTCATCTCCAAAGTCATTTTGTATTTCATATGTATTCTATATTTACTTATCTGTGAACAGGCTCTGTTTCTTCCTAAGTAAAATAATTAGTACAGCAGGCTGTAAGGTTTTCAGAATTTATGTATCATATCTCATTTGATCTTTGTAACAACTCTGTGAGATAAGTGCTATTATTATATCCATTTTTCAGATTAAGAAATTGAGGCTAAGAGAAGTTAAATGACTTGTCCAGGGTGATACAACTACTCAGAATCTGAGGGAGGATTCAAACTCAGGTCCTTCTGAATCTAAAGCCAACATTCTAATCTACTCTGCCACCTAGATATCTCCAAAGTAAGCTCTTTAGGTGATGACATTTCTCCCTTTTGTCATTAAATCTCTACTGAGTAGCACAGCTCCTGGTACATAGTAGATACTTGGTAAATGTTTGTTGATTGGTAGAGAGGAATGACATTTATTTCTGCCTCTCCTTCTTTTTCAACAAGCCACTGCTATAGTACCCTGCCTTTTTACTTATTTTTTCATCTTCCTCAAAACAGAGGAACCCATCTCAGTGACGGAGAAGGAGATGAGGAACGTCAAAGAGCAGAAAAAGCACTAGCTCTGAAGGCAGCTGACTTTGGTTCCAATTCTCCCTTCAAGGGATCCTACCTATGTGACCTGGGAAGTCACCTACCCTACCTCTACCTCTATATCCTCACTGGCAGAATTATAGAGTTGGGATAGATTGGCTTTGAGTTTCCTTTCAATGCTAAGCTACAATAGTGCAAACTTGGGTATATGCTGTCAAGTGCAATCGCTCTGATGGTTCATTTTACTTATCCTTTTTTGTTGTTTAGTCCTTTGTAACCCTTTTGGGGTTTTCTTGGCAGAGATACTGAAGTGGTTTGCCATTTCCTTCTCCAGCTCATTTTATAAATGAGGAAACTGAGGTATTGTTTGCCTCAGTTAAGTGACTTGCCCAGGGTCACACAGCTAGTGAGTGTCTGAAGCCAGATTTGAACTCATGAAGCTGAGTCTTCCTGACTCCAGGCCCGGTGCTCTGTGCACTATGGCATCACCTAGCTGCTATTTTACTTCAGCTATTTTACTTTGGAACAAAAGCGGGGAGGATGGGCAGAGGAAAAAAAAAACATTTATGTGGTGCCTATTGTATGCCAGACATTACACTAAGCATTTTTTACAAATATCATCTCGTTTAATCCTCCCAACAACCTTGGGAGGTGGTTGTTTGTCCGTTGTTTTCAAAGATCAATGAATCGCAAATGTTTGTCTGTCCTGGGACATAGGCGCTGTTATTAGCCCCATTATGCAGTTGAGGAGCTTCAAGGTCACAGAGCTAGTAAGTGTCTGAGGTCAAATTTGAGCTCAAGTCTTGCTGACTCTAAGCCAGGCACTCTATCCGCTGCTCCACCATTTGCCTCTTAGGAGGCAGAGAGAGAGACAAATAAAGACAAAGAAATTGGGAAATTACAGCTGTTTTTGTAAAACAAAGAAAAGGAATAAGAGCCATTTTTAAAAGGGTAACTTAAGGAGGATGAATTTATAGAACAGAATTTATAAAACAGAGAACTTTGATTTCCTTCTTTCCATTCGAGGTCATTACAAGGACACTCCCTACTTCCCAACTTTCTTTGATCGTCCATAAGAGAAATACAAATGCCATTAGTTTCTTTAGTGCCTTTTATATCATAAAAGACCAAGGCAGAAGTGAAATAGAGACAATTTCAGGCCTCCCTTGGGTCAGTGGCCTCAGTGACGTGGATCACACAAGGTGGCATCTGAAGGAAAGGCTGAAATCCATGAGGGAATAGATGTCTGGTTTCCCAGGCCCAGCTTTCCAGTCTAGAGAGATTGAACCAATTCATCTTCCAGACATGCCCCAGGGGTAGAACTGCCATGGATTGGAGAGTTAGTGAGTTAATTCTCATTTCATGTCATCTCTCTATATCTAATCTACCTCACACCATCTTTCCTCATTTCTAGCCATCTACCAGGATTCTAGGGCCTACCAATCTCAGGAAGCTTGCCTTCTGCCTTGCTGCTGATTGACCACCTTCCTCAGCTTCTACATCTTGTTCAAGGAAAAGGTCTTAAACCAACGTTATCATGTCTACTGGGAAAAACATAGTAATCTACTGTTTTATGCCTCATAATCCCTGTGACTACCTAGATCAAAGCGCCCTTTCCTGTCTTTTTGTTGTTCCGTTTTAATTCAGTCCAACTCTTCGGGACCCCATTTGGAGTTTTCTTGGCAAAGATCCCAGAATGGTTTTTTATTTCCTTCTCCAGCTCATCTTACAGATGAGGAAACTGAGGCAAATAGCATTAAGTGGCTTGCCCAAGATCACACAGCTAGTAAGTGTCTGAGACCGGATTTGAACTCAGGAAGATGAGTCTTCCTGACTCCAAGCCTCCCATTCTGTCCACTTGCTACATAGCTGCCCCTTCCTGTCTACCACTCTTCATTAAATATTTTATCCCCTAATAGAGTTCACTGAGCTTGAGGGCCCACAAGTGTCTCACTTTTGGATTTCTAGTCCCAATGTCTAGCACCATTCCTGGCACATAACAGGCGCTTAATAAATGCTTGTTTAATGATTGACTGAATAGGCAGCCTGGATTTCCTCATCAAGTCAAAAAACTTAGCTTGGTTTCATTTTGTCTATATAGGCCTATTCTTAAAGGTAGATCTCTTCATAGTTTTCTATGTATGTCACCTTCCCATACCCCAGACTATAAACTGCATGACCATGACAATTGCATCTTATGTAAACTTTGATTCTCCACTGAATGCCTAGGGTAAAGGAAGCAGTTAGAGAAATGATGGCATGGTGAATAGGATTTTAAGTCAGAAAGAACTTGATCCAATTCCTGACTCTGATACCTTGTATCTCTTTAACATGGGGAAAAATCATCTCTGTGACTCAGTTTCCTCATCTTTAAAAATGAGGGGTTTGAAATAGATAATCTTTAAATCCCCTCCTAGCTCTAAACCTATGGAATATTTGTTGAAATGTTTCGTATTTTTAAGGTATAAATCCATATCCAACCCTCCCAACAGTTTTATTTTCTGACCTCAGTATCCTTAGTCAAGACTCAGCCTACACAAGCATGTCTTCCCTCTGAAAACTGAATGTTATTTTGACTTCGTGCAATTCCCAAGTTTTCCTATTCACTCAGGAAAACTAGGGGAGCCAGCCTGATTATCATCTTTATTCTTCACTATTTATATGTAGCAACAAGGCCACATTTGTTTATTCTGCTCTAGGTAAGGGGAAAGGCAGCTTATCCCCTACAAAGATTTCATCATTCATTTCTTACCAAAACCTATTCTGACTCAGGCTAACCAACCCCCCAAACACTCTAGTCACAGAACTGATTCCCCACACTGGGCGAGGAATCTAGCTCAGGCCATAATTACAAATGACATTGCTCTTGAACCTGAGGTTCATCATCCCAGGATAAACAGCTATTTTAATATTCCTGGCTTGAATTACTCAGCCCCTCCCCTGCCCAGCTCCTCCTTGATGGGAGTGCAGAGCCTCTTGAACGCGTCTGTTCATGTCCATCTGCCACCATGGCATCGTGCCTCCTTGCTTGCTGTTTGGACCTTTGCCTTTGGGCTATAGATGCCAGGCAGTGATAGGCAGGCTGCATAACAATGCAAATATCAGATCTTCTCAAGGCACTTCTGCTCTCTGGCCATCTTGATGGGCTGGCACCATGTGCCTCTTAAGACACAATTGCACCTGTTGGACAAATGTGTGAAGCATTGGGGAGAGGGGTTTGTGGACTGTGGCTGCTAGGGGGGTGATTAGCATTGTATAAGAAAACTCATCAATGCATTTGAGGGGCTCAAAAATATACAACAGTCACCCAATGACTCTCAAGTACTGCCAGTGCCAGAGGGCATGGAATGGACAGGGATAGCCAGGATACCAAGGGGCACCAGGTGGTTGATTAAAGCATAAAGAAGTACAGACAGTGTCACAGCAGGTATGACTAGGGACCTTCTAAAAAATGGGCTGCTTCCCAGAGGCAGCATCCAGAAAGATCTGAAAGAGTCTTTGTGTGACTCATTCCTTTGGCTTTGTAATGGAGAATATTAGACCAATTTAGAATTTGCCTCTGTGACCCAAAGGCTCAATGAATTTCCCATGGATGGGAATTTGAGCCTTAAGATGAGTAAGTTTATAGAAATAACCATTTTCTCAGTCCTCTTTGAACATTGGACTTGAAGCTAGGAGGACTGGATTTGAATCCCATCTTTTAGCTACAGGGAAGCGTGGAAAAGTTGCTTAATCTCTCTACAACTTAGTTTTCTCCTCTGCTAAATGAAGATAATGATGCTTATAATACTTCCCTCCCACAGATATCATGAGGCTCAAAAGGGATAGTGTGTGTAAAGCATTTTGCAAAAGCTAACACGAGATATAAATGTCAGTTACCATCATCAGCATGACCAGCCACCAGGATTGTAGATTGTATGGAAATGAGGCCACCCAGCTTGGTGGCAGTAGATGACCCTGAGGCATAAGATATGATAAAGGAAAGGAATACTTTACTAGTCTAAGGTAACATACTCTTTCAGGGACATGGTTTCAGAAAAAGCTGATCAGAAATAAAAGTCACCTTTCTTTTTCTTTTTCTTTTCTCTTCTCTTCTTATCTATCTTTGGTTACCTATATATCTATATGATACATATATATTGCAAATGCATGTAAACATGCACACACACACATATGGAATGAGTGGAATGAAAATGGAATTGTTGGAAGTGTTGTGAGATTTTTAATAAAGGAAGGTTTTGGAAAGAATTCTGTGTGTGTGTGTCTGTCTCTGTGTGTATGTGTGTTTATGTATACACACACATACATTTGTATATATTTATCTATATTTCCCAAACTCCATCAAGGCAGATCAATACTTTCTTGGTTGACTATAGTTTTAGAGAATTGCCTGGGGCCATGAGAGATTAAGCAATTCACTTAGGTCACTCAGCCCTTATGTAGGACAAGAGGGACTTAAACTGAGGTCTTTGGCATACTGTGCCTGGCTCTCTATCCTCTTGGCTGCAATGCTTTTTTAAGTCTGTAAGTTTCCCTTAGTCTAAACTCTCGCCACTATTTGCATCATTACTTTATATTTTGTTCACCTGCAATAGCCTGTGATGTGCCTTAGTCAACCCGCCTCTCCAATGGGTCATGTCCTCCTGAGGGCTACTTGATTAAAGCCTGGTAGAGGAGACAGAAAGAGAAACAGAGTTCTTACTTAGATAGCCAATAAGTTTGACACTAGCCACCATCAAACGACCTTCCTCCAGTGACCCACAGAGCCATAGAATTTCTGGGAAAGTGGTAGAGTGATTGAATACTCCAAATGCTCAAGTGACCTGCCTTGTAGCCTCCTGGGTACCATTGCCCATTGCCACTCCCCATTTCTCCTGTGTTCTACTGGTTCCTGATGCAACAGGTTCACCTCAACTCTGACCCACAGTCACTGAATCTTTTCTGACCCCTGCTCAGCTTGAATCCTAGCTATGCCCCTTAATATCTTGGGCAAATTTCTTCATCTCTCTGGGCCTCAGTTTCCTCATCTGCCTGTTTGACAAAAATTACCTCAAATATTCCAGCTCTAGAACTAGGATCTTATGATGACTTCTTCTACTATATCCCATTTTAAAGATTAGTAAACTGAGGCTTAAAGAGGTGATGTGACTAGTTCATTTCTATGCAACTAGTCAGTGGAAACACTGTTGAACAAGCCCAGATCTTCCTACTCTCAGTTCTATTTGATTCAGTAAACATTTACTAAGTTATTAACATATCTATCATGTGCCAGACATTATGCTGAGCTCTGGGGATGCAAATAAGCAAAAGAGATTATCTTTGCCTTCAAGGAGCTTATAATCTAATAGAAGACAACACACAAGGGGAAGTAGAAAAGAATGTTATTGTGGGGTACCATGCCTCCCACCTTAAGTGCAGTAGTTCTTCCAATGACTCCACAGATCAGAGCCACCGGTGGAAAATGGAATTACCATGAAGGTTGTGAGCCCTCTAAAAACAAAAGCTTTGGAAGGAGTTTTGTGCCTCACACTTCAGCCCTCCAATCAGAGAAGAGAGGCAACTGAGAATGAATTGAGATAGCATAGAGTATCGAAAATGGAATCGTTCTTCATAATGATGCAGTTTCAGGTGGTCAGCTTATCCTGTGTGTGTGTGTGTGTGTGTGTGTGTGTGTGTGTGTGTGTGTGTGTGTGTGGAGAGGAGAGGACATCTGGTTCAGAGGAGTCAAAACAAGCCGAATGTGTTTTTCTCTTCAGGACGGTTTAATCAAGAATTATGAAGTAGAGAGGGAGGTCTCAGACCTGTGGGTTTTCTAGCACTTTAAAAATTATGGATTATGAATATAAAGTAAAAATCAAAGGTTAGAATCAACATAACTTTGAAAAGGATATGCAGCTACAGTTTTGAAAATTGAGGGTATAGGATATAAGCACAAATATACAAATACGGCCATGACTCATAATTGAAGTTGCAGATTATTGTACTTGCTATCACAGAGGGGGAAGCGAAGATAAAAACATTTTCATGATAATTTTGTTGTATGTTTGGAGGGAATAGCAAGTTGTGCATGGTAGATTTGTAGTTTCATGTGCAATCATCTTTTTATTGTAATGTGTTATGGAAATGCTCATTTTATTCCATAAATTAAAATGAAAACAAATTAACAAAAAGAAAAGGCATAAAAGCAAAAATCTCAGTCTTAGCTATCAGGGTCACGTAGCAGGGTAAAACTTGACTGTGCTGGGGGTTTCTTACAAAAAACTTAGAAGCCTGAGACTGAAAGTTATGTTTTAAGACTAAGGATGAAAGAGGATAAGAATTAGAGAATACTGGAGCTGAAAGAGGCCTTAGAAATTACCTAGTCCAACTGTCTCATCTTCAGATGGGAAAACTGAGGCCTGGAAAGGAGAATGACTTGTCCAAAGGTACAGACCCTACAGTCTTCCAATATAAGGACTGAAGCCATGATTCAAAGCCAAATCTTCTGTCTACAAGTTCAGTGGTCATAATTATCTATGAGATCAGAAGGAGACAAATTCTGTGGACATATGACATCTATTTCTCTGGCAGCTTCATATTAAATTTGGGCCTCAGTTTTGTTTTTTTTTTTTTTATGACTGAGTTAGAAATAATGCTGCAGACATTTCCCTTTGAGGAAACTCCTTGCCCAGAAAGAATAACTAAGTGATCTCTTAGCTTCTCCCAAGTTATTTTGGAAAACATTCTCTCATATTATTTACATTTTCTCAATAATTGATGAAGAAACTTTTAATGAAAGGATTTTATTCTTAAATAAGATCCTTAATTGAGCTTTGATAAATGTTCCCTTCCAATTCTTCCCCTTATATTTCCCCTTATTTTAATTGTTCAATGACTTTAACTCAATTCTCATTTACTGAACATCTCTAGGGCACATGGCAGTATATTCTAGGTAGGCTGAGATGAAGAAAAATATAGGAAAGTGCAAGAATCATCTTCCTTCCCTTTAAGCAACTAATCATTCACTTTGCTGTCCAAAGGATGGATAATATAGTTGAATCTAAATAAGAAAAGGCTCCTTTAGCTAGACAGGTCTCTTCTCTACTCCCTAAACATCTAAGTGCTCATTGCCTCCTTTAGCCCTTAGCTCATGTCTGTCCCCAGGCTTCCAATGTACTTTCTTCTCCCTGACTATCCAGTTTCAAGGACCACATTAGATTCCATTATCTACATGCCATATTTCCTAACTCTCCTAACCCACCTTATCTATCCTATTGCTTATTATTCTTTGTTGTTCATTTGTTTCAGTCATGGCTGACTCTTGGTGACCTCATTTGGGGTTTTCCTGGCCAAGTGAAGTGGTTTGCCATTTCCTTCTTTAACTTATTTTACAGATGAGGAAACTGAGGCAAATAGGGTGAAGTGGCTTTCTCAGGATCATGCAGCTAGTAAGTGTCTGAGGCCAGATTTGAACTCAGGAAGATGAGTCTTCCTGGCTCCAGGTCTGGCACTCTATCTACTACTCCACCTTATCTTCATTGTTCTTTATTTAATAGGTAGCACTGTGGTTGATAGTTATTCCATGTGGCCATTGTAGGAAACTTATGGCTCTCCTGACTGTCACCTTTTCTCTGCTAGTTTCATGATTTGACCCCTCAGACTCTGGATGCCCTGGGGTTACATAAATTAAGACTATATGCTTCAATTGGGTGCCTGATTGAGCTGCAACAGTTGAAGACATTTCAGAGAAGTGGATCACAAGGGAAGTGTATAGGGTAGGCTGTGGACTGAGGAAGATTATCTTTAAAGGACATTTGATATCTGGGTGGTGATAGTAGGAAGTTAAATATGAGTGAGTATAAATTTACAGGAAGCCATTAGTTTGGTGATTACCCTATATTGTTCTTAGGAGTGTTTACATTTAATCAATAAGACCTTGAACCAAAGGAATGGATACTGAATGATGGAGTATCAGGCAATAATTGGGGAGATAGATAACTTTTAGGCAAGGAAAGCCTTCCCAAAGTCTAAGAAGTCATCTAGTGTGTGTTCATTACACTTGCTCCCCTTGAAGATGATCCCCGGGCCTTTTGGTGTTACAGGAGACATCGGAGTGCCCTCTCTTACAGATTTTGAGTTTGGAGGTTTGTCTAGCATGGAATTGAGAGAATTCAACCTCAGGCAAGGAACTAGACCTTATGACCTTTTATAGTGCCTTCCAAGCCTATGGCTCTGTGAAAATGAGTTGTGTAATTTAAAATGACTGTGTCTCTTCTCCTAAGAGAATTCTGCTAAATCAGGGTCAGCCACTGGAAGAAGAACAAGAATGCATGCTCAGTAAACTGAAACAAAAAACAAGGAACCAGGGAAAATACATATGGGAAAGAAGGGCTGAAAGAAGTATTAGGAGTTGGGAAGGTTGCCAAGTCTGGAAGAGACAGGAGGAAGATTTATATTTAGCAGGATGCTGTTTTTTTTAATCTATCAGGAAAATTAATTAAAACTTATAGTTCTAATTGGAATTAATTGGATTGAATTGGGAATGGGAGTATTTCCTGTCAATCCAAATATATTAATTGATAATGAAAAAGAGGCAGCCAACCATTTCTTTGTATACTTTAGAATCAGAGAGTGTGAGAATTCAAGTCAGATATCATCCAGTTTAACCTTCTTATCCTAAAAGTGAGTAAACTGAGGCACATGGGAAGAAAATTTCTTATCTGAGACTAAGGAGCAAGTCTGGGAGCAAATATGAGAGTAGAAACTGTCTCCCAACTTTCAATCCAGGATTCTTTCAGTACAGCTCACATTACCAGGTGCTTTAAGGAAGTGTCACACAGGACACTGTGTATGCCCTAGGGGAGATAATTTAAAAGGGGAAATGGCACTGTGGTACAATGGTTAGAGCTTCAACTCAGATCAGAGGACCTAGATTCTAGTCCTATCTGTAATGCTAACTTTCTGTGACCTTAGCTTACTTTTCCTGCCTTGACTTGATTTTCCTC
>CM053623.1:427774340-427814314 GCA_028646595.1 Phalanger gymnotis | reverse complement strand
CTCTTCCTTCAAGTCTTAACTAAAATCCCACTTTCCACAGGAAGTCTTTCCATAAGAGTGTGTGTGTGTGTGTGTGTGTGAGAGAGAGAGAGAGAGAGAGAGGTGGCATTTGAACCCATCTTCCTGACTCCAAGACTGACCCTCTATTCTATATGTCAAAAGAACAGAGCTGTTGAGAGTCTCAAATAAAATAAATTATGTAAAGTGCTTTGCAAATCTTAAAATGCTTTATAAATGTTAGCTAGTATTATTATTTTTAAGGTGGAGATTACTGGGCAAAAATCCTGATGTCTATGTAGTCAGTAGTCAGATGTGACTCTGAACTTCTGAAGCCTAGAATGCCTAAGTGATTTAAGGTCATGTAGGTAGCAAGTGGCAGAGCCAAAGTTGAGATTTATGTCCCATGACTCCAAGTTCAGAGCTCTTTCTGCTGGACTGCAAGGCCTCCCTAAAGAGTGGGGCTCATATTAGAAACCATGTAAAAGGAACAATAGGGCAAAATCTGACCATGTGAGAATAGCGAAGGACAAGAAGATTTATGTCAGCCATTCTTGGCTTCATTTTCTGAGATGAAGAAATATTGCAGGGATGAACATGATGGAATTACATCTGAAATCATATTACTATTGAATGCTTTTTTTTTTAAATTAGATTATAGTTAGGTCATCAGAGGACAGAGAGCACCCGGATCAGGACTGGGATAGTTGGGATAGAGTGGAAACAGTGTGATAGTCAAGCCACTGTTCTGTCACCCTTCACTTATCCTTTCTGGGATACAGTTTCCTCATCTCTAAATTGGATGGTCTTTAAATATCCTCCTATAAGTAGGAGTCTAACCATGAACCAAATGTATTGACTGTTTAAAATCTTTGTTAAGCTTTCTTTGCAAAAAATAGATATTGTGAAGAAGCTTGTGTAATATACCCATTCCATAGAAGAGCAATGTCGGCTCCAAGGTTAACTCTGGACTTTGGTTCAGACTGCTGTTTCCTATTGAAGACAACATTAATATCATGAGCAGTATTAGGGGCCTGTGTTTGCCTACATCCACATTAAAAAAAAAAAGAATGAAATTGTAAACCTTTAAGGGATATAGCATAGCAGGAGGCAGTACAGCACCATTAATCTAGTATCTCAAAAGACAGCGGGGGTGTTATTTATTAAACAACATCTGGCAGAAGCCTTTGAGTGCTGCACCTCCTTTTAGGTATTGGTTAAGTCGCTATGAAATTCTCGATGGCCCCCAAAGAAAGAGGAAGGTTCCCTCTCATGCCTGGCTTTCATGACACATGGACTAGGATCATCAACTTGCCGAGATCAGACTAGACCCACTCTTTGTTCAGTTGTTTTTCAGCCATGTCCAGCTCTTTGTGACCCCATTTGGGGTTTTCTTGGTAAAGATACTAGAGTGGCTTGCCATTTCCTTCTCCAGCTCATTTTACAGATGGGAAAATTGTGGTAAACAGAGTTGAGCAACTTGTCCATGGTCACATAGCTAGTGTCTGAGGCCAGATTTGAACTTGGGAAGATGAGTCTTCATGACTCTAGGCCTAGCAATCTAACCACTATGCCCCCTAGATGCCCCCAGACCATACCCGCCAAATCAAATTTGATTAATCAATTATTGGTGTACTTTAGATTATGCATACTTAAAAAATTAATTGGCAATGCCACCATGGAAACAAATAGTCATTCCTATGAGTTCTTGGCCTCAGGATTGCTTTATTTCAATTTCCTAGTGGAGGCGACACTAATGTCATGAGCAGAGTTAGGGGCCTGTGTTTGCCTACATCCACATAAAAAAAATTAATGAAACTGTAAACTTTTAGGGAGATGACATAGCAGGAGGCCAAGTACAGCCTCATTAATCTAGTCTCCCAAAAGACTGAGTGATGTTATTATTAAACAACATCTGGAGGCCTGTGAGTGCTGCACCCCCTTTTAGGTATTCATTAAGGCCCCATGAATTTCTTAGCTGCAGGAGAAAAAAAAAAACAATCTCCCCATGTGCAAATTAGAGTAGGAAGTGCCATCTTGATGGAATTATACTACACACATGCTGGGCTGGCTGGCAAGGCTGCTGGAGAGAGCTGTGTCTGCACATCCTTGGCAATTCATAATGCCATGGCCAACAGGAGCAAAGCAAATGGCTAATGGAGGGAAGGGAAGGGAGAAGTGAAGGGGGAAGGGAAAGGTTCTTTCCTTTGTCCAGTCAGTGGTCTTTCCCTGGCTTCCTTCCCATCTCAGCTAAAATCCCACTTTCTACAGGAAGTTTTCCCCAATCTCTTTAGCTGTTGTGTCTTCCTTGGGTTAATCCCCTCCTATTTATCCTGTATATAGTTTGCTAGTAACCTTATTTGCATGTTTGTTTGTTTTTTTCCCCTCCAGGAGCTCCTTGAGAGCAGGGCTTATCTTTTGCCTTTCTTTGTAGCCCCAGTGATTAGTACAATGCCTGATGCAAAGTAGGTGCCTAAGAAGTGTTTATTGATTGACCAAAATGCTAATCTTGCTACCCATATGTTAGAATCGTGTTCATATGATATACTTGGCAAACTCTTGATATAAATATGCAACAAAAAGAAAGCAGCTGGACCATCAATCATAAAGCCTTCATTCTCATCATGATGTATTTATAACTCAGGTAAGGTAATCAAAGCTCTGCTTCAGGGTGCCAGAACTTAGAGGGCTCTGATAGCTATGTCATTCTTCAGGAGCTAGAATAACCCAGTTTTTTGCTTATTTAACATGAAAGCTTATTTAACATTGGGAGCTAGCAGATGGTCTTCTTTTCTTTGGCTGCTCTTCGGGAGCTGTCTGTCCTGGTTCAGCATTGCCTCACTTCTCCTACGTCAGCCTTTGCTGTGCCCCAAGGTCTTGCACTTCCATTAATGCATAATGTTTATTCCATTAAAAATCTGACATGTTAATTCAGGTCTTGGGACCCTGAATGACATAAACATTGTTCCTCTGAGTCATATTTGTTCCCATTGCTACACAAAACATCCAAGTCAGCAAAGTTTGAACTTAGCACGGCTTCCATCTCTTCTGTCTATGTTCTAGTCTTACCTCCATGGCAGAGCCCCTCCCTTCTCAAGGCAGGTGGAAGAGCAGACTGAGTGCTAATAGATTTTGAGATGGAGGACTTGCATTCTAATCCCACCCATCCCATTTGGAACCTGTGTAATCTTGGGGAATTTATGACACGTCTCTGGGTTTCAGTTTTCTCATGTGTAAAATGAGTCAGGGGTATGGAATAGATGACCCCTAAGATTATTTGAGCTGCAGCTAGATGGCACAGTGGACAAGAGTTCCAGGATAGAATGTAACCCTCTTTGCCTCAGTTTCCCCGTTTGTAAAAGGAACTGGAAGGGAAATGGCAAATCACTCAAATATCTTTGCCAAGAAAACCCTAAATGAGATCATGGAGACACAAGTGAAATGACGGAACGACAGTGACAAGAACAAAGATCATTTCAATTCCCAAGTCTTTTCTCTCTGCAATTTAACACCTGGCACATAATAGATGTTTGATAAATACTTCTTCTTGAATGGATGAATGAATAATTATAGCACTCTTCCTTTTGCAAAACATTCTCCTTACAACGACCATCTGAAGAAGGCAGCACAAATATTACATCCCCATTTTAATGATGAATAGGAGGGCGAGGGACTAGGCATTTACATATCCCTTACTATATGCCAAGCATGATGCCAAGTGCTGTACAAATATTTCCTCACTTGATCCTCAAAATAAATTGTCTTGATAGGTGCTGTTATTATCTCTATTTCAAATATTGATGAAACTAAAGACAGAAGTTAAGTAACTTGCCCAAGGTCACACAGTTATTTACATAGTTCCATACACTTGTTTGAGGCAGAATTTGAACCCAGGTCTTCATGACTCAAAGGCCAATGCTCTATCCCTTGTACCACCTTGCTGTGAAGTGAGTGACTTACTCATGGTTACAGAGCTGACAAGTCACAGAGTTGAGACTTGAAGCCAGGTTCCATGTTCCTAAGTCCAGAGCTCTTAGGAAATTCTGCTTCTATAAAAATCTGTGCTTGTTTAACTTTAAGATGAATGGCTTTTTGGTGCTTCCAAAAGGAAAACTTGCTCTCAGGAATGGAGCTGATAAGCTCATTCACACAGAGGTTTATATTCTGATAATCATCATTGTGAGAACTTCCACAGGCACTGACATTTTAAGCAGGAATAAAAACAAAAGTCTGCATGTAGAATTTCAGGCATCTTGAAGCTATGAGGTTACTTTTACTTTTGTTTTTGTTTGTATTTTTCAATGGGGAAATCTTGAGATCCCACTAACTCTTCTGTCCGGTAGAGAACCATCAAAGACTGGGAACAGTGTTGGGTCACATAATTTGCAGCAGAATAGTTATGCCACAGATATTTAAGAATGGACTCAATTCTGGGGCCCCTGAGGCCACTTTTTGTACACTTATCATTGTGAGTTGAGCCAGGAGAATCAGGGGAATGAGACTTTCTTTTGAAAGCTCTGATTTCCCTTTTCTTTCTTTTTTTAAAATGATTTAGTTGGTTTTTATATCACCTTCATTTCAAAATCTATGCTTCCTGCTCTCCTACTCAGAGTTATCTCTTATAAGAAAGAATAAAAAAAGGAAAACAGCAGTTTATTAAAACTGAACAACGCACCATTCAAGTCTGGCAGTATCAACCAACCAACCAATCAATCCGTGTACGTTTCTTAAGCACTTGCTATGTGCTAGAGACTGTGCTAAGCTCTGGGGATGCGAAGAAAGAAAAATGACACAAAGCCGAGTCCCTGTTCTCGTGGAGTTCATGTATGAATGGGAAGGAGAGAGTACCATACAAAAAATAGCCATAAACAAAATATATACATGCCTGTAGTTATGCACCTCTGCAAAAAGAGAAGTACATCTTCTCATTTCTAGCAAGGCACTGTGCAGGTTCTAGGCTAGAAATACAAAATAACATGGTCTCTACCCTCAAAGGAGCTTACATTCTATTGGGGAGCAGGATTTTGACTATCCGTCATGCACGGAATGCTCCCTCTCCTCCATCCTGACTGTTGACCTCTCTGGCTTCTTTGAGGTGCAGCTAAAATCCCACCTTCTAAAGGAAGCCTTCCCCAATCTCTCTTAATTCTTCTGTTACCTTCCCGCTTTTAATTTATCCTGTGCATAGATTGCCGTGTTGTTTCCCCCGTTAGATTGTTAGCTCCTTGAGGGCAGGTACTGTCTTTTGCCTCTTTTTGTATACCCAGCAATTAGTACCTTAATTTGGTGCCTGGTACATAGTAGACCACTTAATACATGTTGATCGATTGATTCTATACAAATTAGTAAATGGCAATTTGAGGGAAAGGAGAGCACCAACAGCTCGTGGAGTAGAGAACAGGAAAGGCTTTGGAGATGAGGAGGCCCTTGAATAAGCCTTAAAGGAAGTTGGGATTCCAAGTGTTTGAGGTGAGAAGGGAGTGAGTTCAAGGCATGGAAATTAGGTGGGCAGACACATAAAGGTGGCAGATGGAATATGCAGGTTTGGGAACAGCTAGCAGGCTGGACCTCAAAGTTCATGGAAGAAAGTTATGCAAACTAAGTTTAAAAAGCTAGGTGGGATCCAAATTATCCAAATTGTGGCTGGTGGGTTTGTATTTTATCTTAGAGGCAATAGGGAACTAGCAAAGACTTTTGAGGAAAGATGTGGCATCATTAAACCTATGCCTTGGGAAAAAACTGTGTGAAACCTTTGTGTGGAGAATGGATTTGAGAAGAGAGAGATTGGAAGCTGAAACGAGGCTTTTCTAAGTAAGAGGAAATAAGGGACTGAATTAGGCAATGGCTATGTAAATAGAGAGGTCAAGTATGAAAGATGAATTGACAACTGACTGGATATGGAAGGTAAGAAGAGAGAAGAGCCATTGATGACTCTAAATTTGGGAATCTAGATTACCAAAGGTTGGTAGTGTGCTAAAGGAAGTAAGGAAATTAGGAGATGTGAATTATAGGTGGGGGAGAGGAGTCTTGCTTTGGACCTGTTGAGTTTTTGATGCTTAAAGTACAAAAAGGTAGAGATATCATTCACCATAGAGAATCCAAAATTGGGGATCATGGGAATATTAAAGCAACAATAGCCAGGCTGTCATGGCAAAATAAGTTATTTCAAAACAGTAGAAAAGATATGTGTGTATGGGTGGGGGAAGTGGGGAGGTTGTCCTCCCTGAGCAAGTCATATTTTGTAGTGCCTAGAGCACTGGTCTTGGAATCAGGAACACATAAGATTAAACCCTACTTTAGCCCCTTACCAGCTGTTAGACCCTGGACAAATCATTTAACATTTCTGTCCCTCAGTTTCCTCATCTGTTAAATATAGTGGTAGGATTTGATGGCTTCTACATTCCTTCCAGGTCTAAATCTATGCTCAGTCAAATCCCTGTGGAGTGGTCTGACTATATAGAGAGTTTCCAGCATCATAAGTTTGATTTGGGCTGAAGCCTCACTGAGCTAGCCCTAAGCAGCACTTTTTAATTTGAAATAGAGTTCTTTGTCTAGGCACTGACCCAGCAATTGGATCAGAAACAAGTTGTCATCCAATGGCTCAAAACATTGGCTTTACAGGAATATTAAGGACAAATTAAGGCAATTCCACTGAGGTCCAGGCGGAGGTCACAACACATCTAAAAGCTAGAGACTCACTTTGTCCAACCTGTCTTTGTTTAATGAACTCCCTATCTCCTACAGATATCCAGAAGGCAGTCTGTGATGCGGGACTGGAGTTGTGATGAGAGAGATTAGGACCAGATTTATAGACCCAGTGGTCAATGGAACACAAGCTTTGGAAACTGAAAAAGGTCTTGAAAATGACCAGCCTTGCTATTGTTGGATAGGCTCCTTGTTGGGCCATTAATCACTGTGATGAAAGTTTTCAGCCACACAATCTCACAAATATCATTTCCTAAGGCAGTAGAGGTTTATAATCTGATTTACTTGAGGAGGGTTCCACACCTATGAAATTACTAGGTATATCTAGGTAGTGTGTCATAGTGCTGGACAGGTAGTCAGGAGGACCTGAATTCTGACACTGTCCAGCTCTGGGTCACTGGGCAAGTCATGTATTTTCCCTAACCTTTAGTTTTCTCATCTGTAGAATGAGGATAATCACAACACCTACCTTAAAATGTTGTTGTTAGGATCAAATAAGGTATTATTTGTAAATAGCTTTGAAAACCTTAAAGTACCATCAAAATCTGGGTGGTGTCATCATCATCATCTTCATCATCTCAGTGCTCTAGGCAACTGACTCTAAGTTGCAGAGAAGTCACCATCTTCCATTAGTAGAGGAGAGTCTTCATCTGAGTTTTCTAATGAAATCCCGAGTTTAGTCTCAATCCTAACCCATGTTCCTGTCTAGTTAGAAAGTTTTCTCCCTGTTTTAAGCATAACTTTGCCTGTAACTACCTCTAGTTCTGCCCATCAGGAGCAAACAAGTTTACTTACTCATGTAAATTACAGCTCCGCTCTGATTGCAGTCTACCTGGGTCCTAGCCCATTCTGATTTCCTTGTATCTCCCTGCAATTAAACACAGCCTGATGGCCATTACTACCTGTGGCTGCACAGACTTGACTTGCATTTCTCCTACTATTAGTGATTTGGAGGAATTTTTCATATAATGGCTAATAGTTTGCTATTCTTTAGAGAACATTTTGTTCATCTCTGTCTCTCTGTCTCTATCTATCTCTGTCTCTCTCTGTTTATGTCTCTCTCTGTGTCTCTCTGTCTCTCTGTCTATCTCGGTCTCTCCCATTTATCCATTGAGGAATAGCTCCTGGTCTTGATACTTGTGTTCTTCATATATCTTGGACAGACTGAATACACTGTACTGGAACTAGAACCATTGCTTGGGGATCTCAGGACTAAATCAGATTCAAAGAAATGGAAAAACAGAAATGTAAGCAAGGACCTCCCGTGTAAAGAAGACTGCTGAGTACCAGATTTGGAATGTCAGACTACAGCGCTACGTGTCCTCTACAAAGTCTGCTTTGACACACCTCGTGCGTGGCTTCCATCGCAAGATATCACTGTGCAGGTTTGGAGGAACGTGTTGAGTATTATGCCTGTAGCAGGTACATTTGCTTTCCCATCCTAAGTGATCTTGCTCAAGTTTGCCTGTAAATCTTCCATAGTGTGTCTACCCAGTGTGCTCACTTCTTTCCCATAGATCTCTTGACATTGCATAGATAACTTTGGAATATATGAGCATTGCTCTTACTGCAAGACCAGACCAACTGCTTTTCTGACCATACATCTTTCTGGTAATATCCTTTATACTGCTTCTCCTACACAAAGCTTCGCTGACAATATATTGTGCCTATCCACACTCATCAAATTACTCACCAATGCTTG
The DNA here is from genome assembly GCA_028646595.1 of Phalanger gymnotis. Lineage (NCBI taxonomy): Eukaryota > Metazoa > Chordata > Mammalia > Diprotodontia > Phalangeridae > Phalanger > Phalanger gymnotis. The sequence continues at coordinate 427,805,910 of CM053623.1, read as the reverse complement.
TTGGGCACCCACAGTTCTAACAGTTTTGAGACTGTGGTATTCCTTGACTCTGTAGGAGAATAGCTATGGCATAGATAGCACCACCTACATTCCAAGGGCTTGGGGGGGGGAAGCCCCAAACATGGGACTCCTGACGCCTAACTCTTTGACACCAGGCTCTCCTGAGCCTGACAAGTACATGGAGTGATATCCTTCATGATTTACCTAAATCCCATGACAAGGAAATTGTCAACAATGCAACAACGTGAGCTTTGAAAATGTTTGCTGTATTCGAGAGATCATAACACACCCATAGAAAATATATGTGACGGATTCTTTACACTGTCATCTATTCTATTCCATTTCGAGCAAGATAATGACATCATGAAATTGGGTTAGATATAGCATCCGTGGAGGAGATAGAAATCTTCACATTATAATATGAATAGGTTTATTTGAACCCATTTATCATTCCCATTACAATCATTGTAATGAGGAAAGAGCTCAATTCTAGTTATAATCTTTGTCACTGTAATATAATGTACAGCATTGTTCAGAAGAGCAATTCAGCACAGCCACATATCCCCTGTGGTTGGTTTTTTTTCTTTTTCTGCTTGCTTGCATTTCTTGCATACTCACACTGCTTTGTGGAGGAGAGTCTGGGCAAATAAAGGAAAGGAACAAAAAGGATAAAATGAAATCAGGCAAGGCAGAAGTGGCTAGAAAGTGCGATAAGAGGGATTGACTGATACAGAATGCTGTGCTGGGAGCCCCCTGGGGGACTCGGGAGAGGTGAAACAGTCACATATTGGCTCTTTCATTGTCCTTGGAAAGTTCCCCTTTGAAGAATTCGGTGGTTTTATGAGCAACAGAGTAAGTGGATTGGTGACAAAGACCTGGGTTTCAGATGACTTTGTGCATTAGAATACGCATTTGACTGTCAAACTCCCATGATCAAGAAAGAAGCTTTACTTGTTCTCCATTTCCTCTATGGTAAATTACCAACACCTCTTGTGATATTAGCACCTTCCCTCTGAGTTACAATTTACTCTGTGTGTGTGTGTGTGTGTGTGTGTGTGTGTGTGCATGCACGTGCTCATGCATTGTCTTCTATCAGACTGTGAGCTCCTCAAGACCAAGGACTGTCTTTTGCTTTTTTGTTTGTTTGTTTGTTTTCCACAGTACTTAGTGCACTATCTGGCAATAGTAGGTGAGGCATAAATGCTTATTGACTGACTGGCATTGAAAGTTCTTCTCAACCTGACTCTAGCTTCCTTTTGTAGTCATTCTATGTTCCCCTCAAATTGACATACTTCCTTTTCTCTTATATAGGTCTAGAGAGTATTCTGATCACATTGCCAAATCCAAGCTGGCCATATCTCCCCTCAGAGTTCTTGGGTTAATCCTGAGTGTTTGAGACTATTCTCTAATGCTGTGAGATAATAGCCCCATTCTAGTTTGGTCCCCCTCACCATGTTGTTGCCAGTGACGGTTCTTCTAGTTTTATTTACTCAATGAACATCAATTAGCTTTTAGAAAGGGATATTTACTTCAAAGATATTTCAAACAAAAAAGTATAACCATTTCTACCTCTAGAACTCAAGGGTACCCTATACTACTTTAGTCCCTGTGCAGAATGGGCTCAGACTTAAAGAAGATTCTTTATAGCATTGGTCATACCGAGTTCATGTCCAGATGCAGAGACCCTGCTAGCCGAGCCCTATTGCAGCTCAAGCTAGGCTGGCTCTCTAATATTGCTTCTCAGTCTTTTAAGTTTTCATGCAAGACTGGCTGGCTACAACCCTATGATGAACTCTCCTCCTGGACAGCACATGGCTCGCTTTCCTGACCTTTTGACACTCGCAAGGCTGTTGTCCTTTCCAATGTTCTTCATTCCAAATAAAAAAAAAACAAATATCCTGGAAAAGAGTCAAAGTATTTTATTAATTGTACTCTGATTAATAGGTCATATTATTCATTTGTATTAATTATATGTATAAAACGTACATATATATATATATAATTTGTATTCACATTATATTAATGGATAGTATCTTGGCTTTGGATGAGGAGGGCCTTAAGCTCTTCCTTTCATAGCCTTGGCACACTTCATTCACTGGATGCCATAAGGCAAGAAGAAATCACCTGGAAGAGAAGGGATGAACTCATAACTTTTGAATACCTTCCTTCCCTCCAATTCTGATTATAGGCCTGTAACCAGTCAAAGAGGCTTCCATTCACTATATTGTTAGCAGATGGGAACAAGTTACAGAATTTCTGTTCATGTTCCATATCTCTCCAAGGAACATCCACTATCCATTGAATTGTCTGATGTCATCATGAATCTCCCAGAAGTAAGCTCCTTAAATTGTGGGAAATTGTATCAGTGGTTTTGTGCCCAGGCTCATAAAAAATGTGCTTAGTGGCTACTTTCCATTATGCATAGAAATTCTGTCTCTGGGCCTTTGCATGAACTCTCTTCCATGCCTAGAATGTACTACCTTCTTGCTTCTACCTCACAAAATCCCTAGATTCATTCAAAGCTCAACTCAAGGGTCACCTCCAACAGGAAACATATCCAAATTCCCCCAGTGGCCAATGTACTCCTTACTGAAAATTACTTTGCATCTAATTTTGTATATTTTACATTTAATTTTCTGGGTACATGTACATCTTGTTTTCATCATTAGAATGAAAGCTTCTTGAGGGCAGAGAGTGTTTCATTTTTGTTTTTGTGCATTGAATAATATCCATACTGTCTATTACATGTAATAAAAACACTGGCACTTTACTAAATGCTTGTTGCATGAATATGTATCTCATTAGGACCTTAAACTCAATATATGCTAAACTTAATTCATCATTTCCCCCACCTTCCCTTCCATTTTATATCTACCGATGACACCTCATCCTCACATCTTTTGATTTTCCCCTTTCCATTAGATCTACCATTCCCATCCAACTAGGTAGCAATTCCAGTTGATCTGACCTCCATAATCTCCTTGAATCTCTCCCCTCTTCTCCGTTGGCATTGCCACCATCCTAGTTTAGACCCTCATAACCTCACTCCTGTTTTATTATGAGAGAATCTCATAATAGGACACCTTTTCTCTCAGCTCTTTCTCTTCTAATCTATCCTTCACACAGCTACCAAAAATACTCTTCCAGATGCACTGGATTAACTGTGGCTTTCCTGCTGAAAAAAAACCTCCTTTGTTTCCTTGCTTAGACAATAAAACATAAACTCTGGAGAATGGCATGGAATGACCCCACAATCTGGCTACAAACTTCCTTTGGAGCTTAGTAATAATAATAGCTAACGTTTGTAGAACGATTTAAGGTTTGCAAAATGCTTTACACATATTATCTCATTTGCTGTTCTCAACAACTTTATGAGGTAGGGGCCATTATTTTTTTTTTTTTGAAGGAGGGAAGGCAGGGCAATTGGGGTTAAGTGACTTGCCCAAGGTCACATAGCTAGTAAGTATGTGTCAAGTGTCTGAGGCCGAATTTGAACTCAGGTCCTCCTGACTCCAGGGCCGGTGCTTTGCTCACTGTGCCACCTAGCGGCCCTGGTAGGGGCTATTATCATCCCCATTTCCAGATGGGGCATAGGTGTTCTATGTTCTGCAGGCATTCATGGATTGATATGATATGTGTTCCATATGTAATAGACCTCCAGTTGCTGTAGCAGTCAGGTAATAATGCTTAGCATTGGACTATGTCTATTACATGTATTGCACAACATATCTGCTGTGAATGCTAATTTGATGTCACTACCTGGGATGCTGGGTTAATTAATTTTCTTGCATACCATGTTATGTACTAATGTGTATTTGATACTAAGCCATATTGTTCCAGATGACAATTGCTCTACTGCTTATGGCTGAAGGGACTGCAAAATTCCAAACTCCAGGGAAGTAAGAGCTTCCCACGATTAATAATATCACTCTCTAGGAGAAGTGGTAGTTTTCCTTGTCTATATGGGCTCCCAGGGTTTGATTCCAGAGGGGATGAGATCTGGAAGTAGAAAGAAGATTGTGGATGCTGTGAGACAGGCAGAATAAAAGAGGAGAGGTTGTTTGAGCAAGATTAGGTGTATATTGCAGGGAGACTGGGCACCTGCCACCAGAAAAAGCACACCCAGAGTGATGCTCAAGCAAGATATCATGGATTTTTTTCCTCCATAAACCATGAAAGCAAAAGGCTGAAGGCATTTTCTTTATTCCCCCTCTTCTTTCCCCTCCATCTCTGCATGAAGACCTCTTTCCACTCACCCAACCCCAATCCAACAACAGGAATTCCTAACACTAATTTCTGGGAATCCAAAATTCATCATAATTTTCACTAATGTTTGGTTTCATATGCAATCCTCTGTATTTCATCCTGTGCATTTTGAAAAGATTATTTTGAGAAGGGGTCCATAGCTTTACAAACTGCCAAAGGGTTCATGACATCAAAAAAATTGAAGAACTTCCTCTCTATGGATCTTTGTAATGACCTTATTTTGTAAATTTTGTTCCATTTAGAGTTCATTCTCCATTGTTTCAATGAGCATGACTGTAAATACCACCAGGATTATTGGAAGGAATTTGCTGCCCAGTTCTGAGGAGGTTTTATATTTCATCAAATATATAAGCTCACTTCTGGCTTGTTGATCAAGGAGACCACTCACTTGATGGCATGTTTTGTAAGCCATTTATCTTACATTTTTCCCAGTTCATCTTGTAAGTAGAGAACCGGAAGGGAACCTAGGACATGATTTCTTTTAGCCAGGAACCTGTTTTTTATTTCTATCGGTTGTTATCGCCTGGTACGGTTTGTTGCCAAAGGAGCCTTGAAGCTGGACTTTTCCTCTTCTTACACTCCCTGCTTCTCCAGTCCCTAAGAGAGAGGCAAAAAGGGTGGGCAAGAAGTGAAGAGACTATAGGAGAAATTCCTCACCCATTTATCCAAGGAGGTAGAGACAAGGCAATCTTGTGGGGTTATGGCCCCTTCCCTTTCTGATTAGGAGGGACAGGAACAAGGAAGGCACAAACACTAAGTCAGTGACACCTAGGTGATGCATTTCTTTTCCTGACATTTAACATAGTACCTTGTATATAGTATGTGATTCAGTTCAATGAGTTATTAAACAACTGATATGTACAAGGTTTGGATCTAGGCACGAGGACTATAGGACAGCATCATGTAGTGGAGAGGATGCTGGAGCTGGAAGCAGGAGAGCGCAGGTTCAAATCCTGCCTCTGACACAAACTAAATGAGTGACCATGAGCAAGTCACTCAGCTACTCTGAGAATCAGTTTCCTCATTTGCAAAATGAAGAGTTTGGAGTAGACTACCTAAAAGGGTCCTTTCAGCCCTAAACTTAGGATCTTATGAAAACAATCTTGTCCGTAAATGAATTTATGTATATGAAGGGTGCAGAGGACATACAGCAGGTAAGTAAAGGGGTGTGTGTGTGTGTGTGTGTGTGTGAGAGAGAGAGAGAGAGAGAGAAAGAGAGAGAGAGAGAGAGAGAGAGAGAATGAGAATGAGCAGGAAAGAATACACTTGGAAAGCCTCATGTAGCAAGTGTCATCTTAGCTGTTCTTTGAAGGAAGATAGGGATTCTAAGTGGTACAGATGAAGTGGTAGTACAAGTCAGCATGTGGATCTGCCTGTGCAAAGGAATGTGGGTAGAAGATGGAATGCTATGTAGGAGGAACACAAAGTACATCCGAGCGACTGCAATGGAGAGCTTCTGAAGGCAAATAATATTAAGTTGGATTGGAAAAGCAAGTGGAATCCATATTAGTAGACTTTTAATGTTGGACTGAGGATATTGTATTTCATCCTAGATATGACAGGGACCTGTTAAAGTTTTCTTGAGCAGGGAATTACATGGTCAGATTTATGTTTTAGGAGTATCAACTTAGTAGCAATGAAGAGGATAGACTAGAGAAGGGAGAGATTGGAGGCAGGGAGACCAGTCAGGAGATTTCTGATATTCTGGTGTAGGTGGGATGAAAGTCTGAACTAGTGTACTAACCATATGAATGGAAAGAAGAATAGAGATGTTGGAGACAAAAAACCAACAAGTGTAGGTAACTGATTGGAGATTGAGGATGAGGAAGAGGGAAGATTCACAGATGTCTCCAAAGTTGTGTACCTGAGTAACAGAAAAGATGGTGGTGACCTCAAAAGAAACCAGAAAGTTCAGAGTAGGGAGAGATTTTTCTGGGAGGGAAATATATTAATTCTGATTTAGAAATACTTATGGGTTGTTTGGGTCATGTTATGCTTAATAAACTTTTAAAATATATATTGGATATATATCTCATATATGAGATAATACTGAAATTTTTAAAGAGCTATATAATAATAATGATGATGATATTTATGTAGCACATACTACCTTCCAGGCACCGTGTTAAGTGCTTTACAAATATGTTATTTGATCATTATTACAACTCTGGGAAGTACATGATATTTCATCTCCATTTTACATTTGAGGAAACTGAAGCACAGAGATTGTGACTTATACAATGTCATACAATTAGTAAGTGTCCAAAGTAGGATTTGAATGCAGATCTTCCTGACTCCAGGTCCAGTGTTGTTGCTGTTGCTGCTGTTAACTGTTTTGTCATTACATATCCCTTGGATATGAGGCCTTGAGACAGAGGTTCTCTGCATGATCACTCTTGAACATGTCTTGAGTCCTCGTGAAATTAGATAAGCTTAAAAAGGAAGTTAATACCAGTTGATACAGGCCACTTCTAATATAGCTGGGAAAATACGCCACACAATAATGATATTCTTCTTCTAGGAGTTTATGTGAGCTCATTCTCAAACCTTTGCTATGGGTATCAGTATTCATATTGCCCATCATGGAGTTTTCCTTGGGAAAAACATACTTGTTGAGTTGAAGGAGGCTGACCTGTATAGGCTGAACTAATGGCTGGTGAGTATGGATTTAAGGAGGCCAAGGACAGGATTTGTTGGTTTCAGTTCAGCTATTACTGGGATAAGGCTTGCTTCCAGACACTGCACTACATGTCAAAATCATGTTAGCTAACATTTATGCAGCTTTGTGACTTCGGCTAATGGTTGTGGTACATTATCTCAAGCTCTTGTATTAACTCCATAGGACAGAATTGTGGGAACAGTTTAGGTCAGATTTACACAAAAGTTCCTTTCAAAAAGGAATAGTGTCAATCAGGATGAAAGGAGATCAACTTCCCCAACAAATTATGTAGAAGCGACTCTGATATGCTCCACAGATTCACTCTGATTATCTCCCAGGAAGCTCTTATAAAAAAAAAAATGTCCTGAAAAAGGATGAAATAAGAATGTAACTCTTGGCTGTGAGGCATTGAGAGAAGGGTTAGAAGAGAAAGGAATGGCAGGGCTTTATCTTGGTGGGAAGGGTAAAGATCGCCTTTCTTGGTCTAATTGACAATGCTTCTCACCCCCACCCCCAACCCCGGCCAGTATCTTGTATTTGTATTTTTTGTACACATTTATGTTTCCTCTCCAGATAGAACATATGACCATATGCCTGCTCCCTCAGGGCAGGGTTAACTTTTTTATCTTAGTGTCCCTAGTACTTAGCCCAGTGCCTGGCACACAGACACATTGATACATTGGTTGGTAGATGGGTTATAGAAGGACTCGCTTGATCTCTGCCTAGGAAGGTAAATTTGGTAGCACTAAGAAATGCTTCCCTCAGCTTTCTCATGCTGAGATGGACAATCAAGCTTTCTAAGTTGCACAATTAAAAGTTTCAGTCCCCACATGATAACTTATACTCACTATGAGATGTGATAGATGGAGGTCAGAATTGGAACAAAGGGTTGAAGGTTGACAGTATGGACATCATGCAGTGAATCAGATTATTATGTTTCAGGCATCTGCCCTGAATGGCAGTCTAATAATGGGGTACTCTTGCATCAGGATATTTTATCTAAGTAAAAATGTAGATTGTCCTTGGAGAGGCAAATAAAGACATTGGATTTCATGCACCTAAGGGCAACAGATAATTTCATGGGACCCTTGGCCATCTTATCTTGCAGTGTTCATGATGAATATTCACAAAATGCCCACCAAGGAAATTGTTAATTGCACATACACCAAGATCCACAAAATTAATTCAACTTATAATTCTATATTGGGTGACTGCCAAGGAAGGAGAAGGGGAGAGAAGGAAGGAAATGATATGAAACTCAAAATTTTGAAAAAGTAAATGTTAAAATGTTTGTTTAAATGCAATTGAGAAATAATCACATCAAATCAAGCATCAAAATAAAATTTAGAATGTAAGATCTTTTCTCCACCAGTAGCTATGGGAAAATAGCATTTACACTCCAAAAATATCATATCCAAACTGCAATATGAGGAAGTAGAAATGACGCTAAAGAAAACAAAGATGGAAACAGCACTTAGACTAGACCGAATATAAATGATCTACGGGGAAAGTGTCAAAGTTTGGAGAATTTCAGGTGATCAATATTATCTGAAGGAGACAATGCCAGATATTTTGAAAAAATCCTAAAGTTTATAATTACCAAAAAAGTTGTTTAAAAGTATCAATAACTGTTTATACACATGTACTTCTCCATCTCTACAAACTCTCTATGACAGTAAGCTACACACTTATCAATGACATCCTTAATGAAGGTATGCTTTATCAAAATGTATTCTGTCTTTAGTCATACAAATGAATGAAGAATTGAGAATACAAATTCCTACTATATTTGTTAACTGTATCTAACATTATTTGTAAATCAGTATAATTAAAAAGACCCTTAAAGACTTCTCTAGCAAGGTCCCTCCTGAATACACAAAAGATGTAGCAGCAGATTTAATTGTATTTAATTAGCCTTCTTATCAGTAGCACTGGAGACATAAAATAAGGATTCGCATATCCGTCTTTGACATGTCATAGGAAATGACCACTACAGAGTTCACCTAGAGGATGGATTTACTATAAATGTCAAGGTCCTCCAGATGCTACTATTTGCAAATGGCATAGTAATGATTATGTCAACCTGTAAAATATTGTAGAACTTCCTAAGTGAGGTATATATATATATAGTCATTCAAAAGAAGCCTAACTACCCAAAAATAGAAAAGTAAGGGGATGAAAAATATCTGCTGGGTAGACTGAAGTACATTTTGATGGACAGCAGCATGCGAATCTGTTCTATCAGTATGTATACCTTGAACAGATCCTTCCAATTGAAAATGAACTGGCCCCAGAATTAAATATGAGTGGTCTTGATTTCATTTGGAAAATTATTCAATGTTTTTAATGACTCCAGTCTTTTCCCTGGATAAAGGTTGTTTTTTGGTTTGTTTTTTTGAACATCAATATTCCTCCAATGACATTCTATGCTAGCAAGCCATGAAAAGCCACCCTCTGGGGGAATTAAAGTTTTGGGCCAATCCAAGGACAACAAAAGGTCTTTGATATGTAGGGGTAGATTCAACAGATCACAAATGATGAATTGTGCAGGAGAAATGGTAGAATATTTCAGAGAGATGTAAAAGAAAAATAACGATGTTTTGAGATTAAGGGATGACCAATGGAAATCCCTTGGATCCATTGGTATGAAGGCAATGTCAATAATATCAGAGGACGGCCCTACCCTCATATTTTTTTGTTTTGATCTTTTGTGAAGAAATTAGAGGACAACATAGAGAAGAGTTATCAAACAGGGTGAGAAGTCCAGGCTAGATTATGATCTGTGCTGTTGGAGGGAATACCCACGTCAATGAGATCGCAATTCATAGTTTCAATAATCTCATAAAGGGCTTTCAAAATAAGTGTAATAATAAATTTGCTAGTCTCCTACCTCAACTTCTCTCATAAGAATGCTCTGTGTGTGTGTGTGTGAGTGTAAGTGTGTGACATAGACTACCAATTAAAAGCCAGCTGCTAATCTTTTTCCTGCTTGATCTCCATATCTGTCTTAAGGATGCCAGTAATGTTGATTTGGCATCATTATTCAACAAATCTATCTCTGCACCCTCACCCTACATATATATCTTATAACGTGGAAGGGGTCTCCATGACTCGGAAGAGCGTGCCATTTAAATATTCTGCCATATTTGCACATAATGAAATTGACTCCTGATTTAGCAGTATTGAGTTGATGCCTTTGCAAACCTCAGGTATCTTTTGACAAACTGAACAGTTTTGTTCCTTTCTTATCTAAATGACTTCAGAAAAAAACAAACAAACTTTTGATTGTGAACAGAAAATCGCCTCCGAGTGGATTGAAAAGGAGGTGGAATGTTGTCAACACAATTGTCAGAGCACTTAAGACAATAAAGGTATATAGAATGTTCCTGTTGGATAAGTGAACAACCACTTAGAACTTTTTCAAGGAGAAAATACACTCACATTGCAAGAGTGACTGAAGAAATGGGTAATTATGATTTCCAATGGGAGCTATCTGAAGTCTTCAGGAATGGCCTGTTGCAGTGTCAGTTTCTAGGGGAGTATATCTCACACATGATCAGTTATATAGGATATCTGCAATATATATTTGTAATTGAGTCCATCAGCCACCACATCTTTATTAAACACCTACTACATGCTAAGTCCTGTGAAAAGCACTGTGATTTTTTCCACACTTATTTTGTATGTATTTATATACATGTATCTTTTCTCTCCCTGTATAATGGAAGATCCTGAAATACAGGAACTATTTAATTTGTGACTTTATCCCTAGAATCTTGTATAATACCTGCACACAGTAAGTATTTAATAAATGATGTGATTCTTGTCCCCAATTTTCTTACATTCCAACTTAAAGGAATTTTAACACCTCTTTTTCTTCAGAAAGGTGTGGCACAAAATCTAGGAGACATGTCAGATTAAAAATATAGCTCTGCCACCAGCCTAGGAAAACCTAAGCTTTTCCTAACCCTAGGAAAAAACATTGAAACTCTCTGTGTCTCAGTCTGTCTCTGACTCTATGTCTATCTTTGATATACATACATGAGATGTGTGTGTGTGTGTGTTGGTGAGGACGACCAATTGAAGAGTAAGTTCAGCAATCTGTTTTGGGTCTGACCTGCTAGGATCCTTTATTGTAGGTCCTAGGAATCCTCTTAACTTTTATAGACTCAATCATTCCCTCTAAGTTTATGTTCTATCTGCTCTGTATGTATCTTGTATATACCTAATTATTTTATGTTGTCTTCCTGAGGGAACAGATTGGTGGTTTTTTTTTTTCCTTTGGCCTGGCTTTGTATCTCTAGGGCTTAGCACAGTGTCTGACACATGGCAAGTTTTAATACATTTTTCCCTCATAAATTATAAGATCCTTAAGGTCAAGAATTGTGTGACGTATTTTAAAATTTTATTTTTATTTTCAGTTCCAAATTCTTTTTCTCCCCCACTCACTGAGAGGACAAGAAATCCAATGCCAATATGCATATGATGTCATACAAAACATTTTTCATTTTTGATTTTTTTAATCCCAGCTTTCCTAACATGTCATTCAATGCCCTGAACAAAGAGTGTGCTTGTTTTAAGGAACTCCAGTGACAGGGAATTTATTACCTCTTGAGGCATCCATTCCATGGCTACATAGAATTTTTTAGAAAGATTTTACATGTATGGAGCCAAGTCCTATCTGCGTAATTTCCTCCTGTTGGTTCTAGTTTAGCTCTCTGGGGCACTTAAAAATGCACTTAAATTCCTTTGCTATTTTTTGGATGGGTGATGGTCTCATTAATTTTGAACAAAGAGGAACCTTGGAAGGCATCTAACATCTTCATTTTACAGATGAAGAAATTAAAGATTTGTACATAGAGTAGCTATCCTCTTTCATATGCTAGCCTTTGGGATACTTGAACAGAGAGATCACACCTCCCCCAGTTCTAAGCATCATCTTGTCCTTAAACCACTTCTTATGTAGTATATTTCAAGTCTCATCATCATCTTTCTCCTTTAAATAAATAATGGTGAAAATAAAGGAAGGAGGCAGCCAAGTACCGTAGGAAAAATGCTGGATTTGGATTTAGAAGACCTCGAGTCCCAGCTCTCCTCATGACTGGTTTTGAGACTCTGGCCAAATCATTTAAATTCTCTGCACTTCAGTTTCTTCATTTGCCAATTGAGTGAGTACTAGATGACCTATGAGATGAGCTGATCTTCGAGTCTATGATCCTGATCTACCTTGAAGGAATAGCAAAGAATTTTCAGTGCATTTTGTTGGATTTACCAAAATCCTCAGATTAAATGGAAGTCATGGGGGAAGGGGAAATTCTATTGATGCTGATTCCTGACCTACCTTGAAGGAATAGCAAAGAATTTTCAGTGCATTTTGTTAGATTTACCAAAATTCTCAGATTAAATGGAAGTCATGAGGGAAGGGGAAATTCTATTGATGCTGATTCCTGACCAGGTCTAGACATCTCCAAGCTCCCTAGGTAAAATAAGATGCAATCTGCAAGCTGTGATTTCACCTGTGATGAAGTCCCCCCCCCCTTAGAGATTAAAAATCATCTCTAGAGAATATAAATTAATCAGTTTCTGAAGTTACCCAAGCCTAGAATTTGGAGGGCACAAGTAAATTCTGTCAGAGATCAAGAAAAGGCCAGAGCCTGAAGGATTGCTCAGTGAAGACTTGGAGGATTTGATGGACTGGCATGTGGAAGAGGAATTGGCCATTCTGCTTGGCCTAAGAAGCTATTGGTAGAATTGAAGAATGGAATGGTAGATGGATTTCAACTTTATAAAACAACAATAAGAATGGCAACTCATATTTTTTAGTCCTTTAATGTTTGCAAACTTCTTTATGTACAATCTCTCATTTGATCCTTGTGGCCCTATGACATAGACACTATTGTTCTTATAATACCCACTTTGCCGGTGAGAAACTGAGGATCTTCAGTGTTGTGACTTTCCTAAGGTCATATGATTAGTAAGTGTCTGATGCATAATTCAAATCCAGTTCTTTCTCACTCCAAGTCTGGTAGTATCTTTGTCACAACATTCTTCCCAATAATTGGGGCTGTTCCAAAGTAAAATTGGCTGCTTTGGAGTAAAGAGGCAGCTAGGTGGTGCAGTGGATAGAGTGGTGGGCCTGGAGTAAGGAAGACCTGAGCACAAATCCGGGCTCAGATATTTGGCTGTGTGACTCTGGCCAAGTCACTTAACCTCTGTTGGCTTTAGTTTCCTTAACTATAAAATGGAGATAACAGCAACTAACTTGTGAAATTGTTGTGAGGATAATACTCGTAAAATGCTCAGCATAGTGCCCGGTGCATAATAGATGCTATCTAATTGCTTATTCCTTTTCCTCTTTCTACTAATGAGTTTGCTGTTACTAGAGTTTTTTGATCTCAAGCTAGATATATACTTGCTAATGATGTTTTGGGTGGGTGGGGAGGATTCATGTTATGTTTCTTTAATGCAGTGAGGCTAAATTTTCCGGTTTAGAAATTATTCTTTTCAGATGAAGTTGACTGTGTTTTGTGTTGACTGTGACAAAAGACTAATGAAAAAATTGAAACCCAGTCGCTTATTACAGTTTTCCAAAATTGTCATGTTTTCATACATTTCTCCCATTCTTCATCTGAGTCATGGTATTCTTTGATTAGAAGTAATTTGGTAGAAGAAACTGAATAGATGTTAATTACCTTGAATTGTGGTTATTACCCAGGACAAGACTTGTCTGACTTAATAATTCATGAATAGGGCTGTGAAGTCCTTGCAGAGGTTTTATAACCTTTTTATTTCTTCCATCAGCCCAATGATATGTTCTGTCTTCCCAAGTACTCACTTAGGATCAATAAATAAAACATATTTTGAATGATTCATCATTTGCCATTGTAATTATTCAGGCCAAGTAGTATTGAAACAGGTGTCTATTATTTGTCCTTCTCTGGCCTAAAGGGAAAATTCTTAAGAGCTCATCCCATGTGTTACTTTTGTCTTTCTACACTAAAGTACAAAAATTTTTTTCTCATGAAAAATCACTCAAGGATAGTGACATTTTAAGGAGAATCTGGAAACCTTCTTGATAAGGAAAAAATGAGATGTGGAAGGCCTGAGGTTATTCTAAAATTTTATTTACAAGAAGTCAATTTGCCCAATGAACTAATCAATCAAATGCCACTTTGAGTATAAAAACAAGTAAAATAGCAGACTCTTACATGGAGGGTACTAAATGAAGGCAATGTTTAAGATTCATTCCATTCAAGCATGTAGCCCCTAATTATCCAGATCTTTTTTTTTAATAAGCAACTCTTAGTTGTATCTATAAATCAAGAGAAAGACAAGTATACATCTAAGCCAGCTCAACTGTGGGCAAAGACATTAGCTATGAAGAAAGCCAAAGAGCCATGAAATTGGTGTAAAGATAGGGTGCTGTCAGGGCCTTCTTGTATGTGCTACTCAGGGCTAAATATGGCCTGCAGAGAACACAGAAGCCAGTAGAGGGAAGCTGGATACTGCCTAAATAGAAGTCTCTGAGAACCCTTAGTGAGGCAGCTGAGAATATAAGGCAGTATAAACATGGGGGAAATCACCTTTCCTAGAGTATATTGAGAAGTGAACTCTAATTTTATGGAAGGAAGTCAGCGAGGAGGTGGATCAAGGATTGAGGCACAAAGATGGAACTAGGGCAGGGCAAGTGGAGCTTATTCAGAATGCTAAAATTTAGAAGGCACCGATAATACCTCAAACAACTGAACTTTTCACCTAATCAGCAAGAATAATTAGTTAAAATAGGAAGCAGCAAAGCTGTTTTTATCCTTATTTGTCTCCCTTCTTGTCTCCCACAAGCAGCCTCCCCAGAAGTGTTCATTACAAGTTATAGGGCCCAAGATTTCCATTTTTCCTTTGATAGGGTTCCAGGCATCTTGATATTGCATTTTTTGCTGTTGGCTATAAGCATATGAACTGTTTAGAAGAATATATTTAAACATTTGGTGGGAAATCAGACGAATGACTGAATTAGATCCACATAGGTGTTATCTGATAGAGGTAGGATTTGAATCCATTGTCCTTTCTGTTATCCCAAACTGCCTGAAATTTAAGGAAGCAGAAGTCGAATACCGATGTCCCAGCCAATGCAAGGAGAAAGTGAAGACATGAAGAGAAAACTCAGCAGAGTGGGACTAATGAAAGGGAAGGGTAGAAACTGAAGGTACCCTGGGGTAGAATTATTGTGAGGCAAATATAGAGGAGTCATGAAAATGGATAATGGCTGAGATAAGCTGTTGAGTGACAGGTATGGATTCATTTGATAGAAAACATTTGGGGAACAGCCCCAGCCATGCTGATATTTAAAGGACCCATTCTTCTTTGATCCTGAATCCTTATAGAACTCTTTTAATAATATTAACCACAGTCATCCAAGTCTACATAAGGAGCTCTTATGATGAGGAAATATAGCTTTAAATAATTTAAAGCTCTCTTAATACACAGGCATTTGCAAAAGAAAAAAAAAGCAGTCCTCTAGTAAGCAGTGTTCAAGATATCTACTTCATCCTGGGGAAACAGGTTAAAATTCCATGGTCTGAGCAGTGATTTGAATTTTTTTTCAAGGAACGAAAAAGTCAATTCATTCATGCAATAGTCATTGGAAGTTGGTATTGTCCTTTACCTGAGTTTAAAGAAGGTATGCATGAGAAACCACAAGAAAGGAAGGGAATGGAGTGAAGAGAAATACAAAATCTATGTAAATTTATGAAAGACAAAACTCAGCTTAAAAGAGGACTTCTTATTTTATATTCAAATTAGGTTATTCCAAATTTTGCCTGATTCTTTCCCCCTTCAGTGTAGAGCTGTTATTTCATTAATTTTATAACTCCTAACTAATGTAGATTGGCAAGTTGTTTGTAATTAATACTCTTTAGAGTGTTGTTTGGGGATCCAAGAGGGTAAATGACTTGTGGATGGTCATATACCTAGTGTGGGTTAGGTGCAAGACTTAAATCCAGGTTTTCCTGACTCCAAGGCTTGTCATTTAACCACTACATCCCCGAAGCCTCGCCTATCTTTACTATTTAAAAGTGTTTGATATTCAATATGGGATTTTGAAGCCCACCCCCTAAATAATTCCCACTCCAAACCATTACTACCACTACCAAAACCCAGAACATTCTATTGTCATCAAAATAGTTTTTAACTAGTTAAGAAAGCAAAGTGATATATTTTTTTAAAGGATATTATCGAATGTACAGTGGTTCCCAGCCTGAGCTCTCAGTGATTTGGGGATTACTAACTATTGTTGTTTAAAGCTAATGAATGATCTGCTGTCTTTTAGCCGACATGCTTTTGAAGGGAGAAACATCAGATTGTTGACCAAGGTATATTTATTACATTTTTGAGGAGAGGTTTAAGCAAAGAGAAGTGTAATACACTCCAAAATCAATCCAGACTCTTTATATCACAGATTGTTTTGAGATCCAAATGACATACATATCCGTGGATATTAATGACTGATTTTTCAAATGAATACCAAATACAGTCAGAGATCTTGGATAGTGTCTTGGTAATCCTAGCCTCTTTTAAGTATCTGGTTTTCCTTCAAAAGTATACTGACCACCAGATAGCAAACTATCGACTGTAAATGACAGATGATACAATCTGATAACAACAGTTCATTATTCCCATAATTACTTAGAGTTACAGAGTCAGAGCTACTGTACATTAATGTCCACAGAATAAAATAAATAAAAAGACTGGAAGAAGGAAGATAGTTCTTTTATTTTGCTTCCATTTCTTGTAACAAGCATGGCTCTAATGGTAGAACCCAGAAATCTAATAACTTTCTATATAGAAATAGTAACTATACAGTAACATTGGTTAAATAACTCCATCCTGACCCAGTGGTAAAAACAAAACAAAATCTTAATATATGGAGGTTCGTCTATAAGGTAGGTATGAGATTTGCCCCCAATATCAATGTTATAAAAGGAGTCTGTGTAAAAATGGGTGCCCGAGGAAAGTTCTCAAAAAGGAGTAGACTGGCAAAGGCACTATGCTAACTTAGTAAAGGAAGAACTGAAATTTGAACCTCCAATGGTTTTTTTTTTCATTATACAAAATTATGGACTCTCAGAATGGGAAGGGATATCAAAGGGCATCTAGCTCTACTTGTACCTGCACAAGAATTCCCTGTAAAACATTACCAAGAAGGGGTCACCCTGACTTTGTCTGAAGACCTCTCATGAGGGGTCATCCACTACTCTCTTTCTGAGGCAGTCCATTTGACCTCAATATAAATCTCATTGTTAGGAAGTTTTTTCTCATGGGACCAAAGATTTAGAACTGAAAATGACACCAGAGCTCAGTTCATCCAGTTTCTTCTTTTTACAGAAGAGAATACTGAGGCATAGAGAGATTATGGGACTGGGCCAAAGTCACTAGCCAGGAAATGACAGATCTGGGAGTCAAACGGAGGTTCTCTGATTTCAGATCCAATGTTTATTCCACTTCACCACGTTTGCCTCTTTCCATAATCTACTTGTTACTATTATCGTCCTCTTGGACAAGGAAGTAAGCCTCATGCTGTATAGTTTAAAAAGTTCTCTACTTGGAATCAGAGAAACTGAGAATTCTACCTTTGCAGCTTACTAATTGTATGACCTATGACATGTTATTTAACCTCTGTGTCTTAGTTTCCTCATCTGTAAAACGAATGGGTTGAATTAGATGACTTCTAAGATAATTTCTAGCTCTTAATCTATGAAGTTTAATTCTTCTTTCACCACAGATATTCAAATACTAGATGGCAGCTGTCATGTCCTGCTGAAGCATACACTTCTCCAGGCTAAAACCCCACAGTTTCTTTAATGATATGGCGTGATCTTGTTGACATTCATCATCTTAACTGCCTTCTTTTGAATCAGGAATTCTTTACTTTTTTGTGTGTGTAACATGGACCTCTTTGACAATCTGATGAAACCTTTGGGCTCCTTCTCAGAATGTTTTTTTTTTTTTAAGGTAGCTAGGTGTTGGAGTAGATAGAATGTGGGACCTGAATTCTCATTCAGTCTCAGACACTTGCTAGGCATCAATCACTTAATCTCTGCCCCAGTTTTGTCATCTAGAAAATGGGATAATAATAACACCTCCCTCTCAGAGTTGTTGTAAGGATAAAATGAGATAATGTTTGTAAAGTACTTTGTAAACCTTAAAATTGTATTAATAGTGTTATTATTATGTATAATGTAGAACACAAAGGTATACCAAAAGTTTGAGTTTAGTTTTAAACTATAATTGCCTAAAACTTTTGGGGCATAGTATACTCCTCTTGGTAATCCAAGCGACTACCCAGAAACCTGAGAAATATACCTCATTCAACAGTATGGTGTTTCTTCAAACACATGCTGACCACCAGATGGCAAATCATCAGCTTTAAATGGCAAACAACATAATCTGATGACAACAGTTGATAGATATGTTCCTCAGTACATCGAATAACAAAAGAGCAAAAGGTTAGCAAAAATAAAGATGTGTTTTTCTCATCTAAGTTCACAGATACATTGAAATCTATCCATAAGCCCTGTGGAGGTCTGTGGATCCCAGATTAGAGCCCCTCAAACTAGATAAAAGTGTGAATACATATCTATCTATCCAACTGCCTATGTATCCATCTATGTATCTATGTATCCATCTATGTATCTATGTATCTATCTATCTATCTAACCATCTAACCTCAACCTTCGGAGAATATTACAATTCTCTTGGTCATCCTAGCCTTTATTCTCTAACCTGAGAAATATACTTTATTTAACAATCTAGTGTTTCTTCAAAAGCATGCTGACCACCAGATGCACACATGCATGCACACATACACACATAAGTGTACTCACATATGCATGTGTGTGTATATATATTTGTTCATTCAATTTATCTATCCATTTTTTTTCTAGCATTGTCTTTTTTTGCCTTGTACTCAAAAATATTCCATGCTTCCATTTTCTCATATTTATTTCACTAATTTTAAATTTTCTAAGAGGGAGAGCCCAGGTACTCCTATCTCAGAATACTCATTTGCTTAAGATCATGAAAGGAAAAAAAGTGCCATAAGAGAAACAAAAGTGCCACGTGCCCAGGTACACGTGGTGGTAAGGTGGGAGGCAGGGCAGCCACCCCTCCCTTCAAAGCATCAATCCTGAAACATGTCATCTCCCAGACAGAAAGTGGCCAGAGGGAGATACTCTCCTTTTTCTTAGGAGAACTTCTTGCCCTAGGTTTGTCTCTACCTGTTCCTGGCTAAGTATAATGTTTTCTAGTGATTCAAACTCTGTTCTTCTGCCACTCCTCCTTGGTTCCCTGCTCTCCAAGGACAAGTACCTCTGATGATTGGCTCCCACTCTCTACCTTAGCACTTGACCCCATCAATACTTTATTTTCTAGCTTCCTTATATATAAAGGGGCATCTAGGTGGCTAGAGAGCTGGGTCTGAAGTCAGTAAGACCTGAATTCAAATACGGCCTCAAACACTTACTAGCTATTTCGCCCTGGGCAAGTCACTTAGCCATGTTTGCTTCAGTTTCCTCCATTCTAATATCTTTGCCAAGAAAGCTCCAGGGGTGATGAATAATTGAGCACCAGTGAACAACAATAACAACAACAAAACAACAAAGGTGTAACTTGATCTTCTCAACTAATCAGAAAATGGGGTTTCATTTGCCTTTTATCC
Source organism: Phalanger gymnotis (assembly GCA_028646595.1). Classification (NCBI taxonomy): domain Eukaryota; kingdom Metazoa; phylum Chordata; class Mammalia; order Diprotodontia; family Phalangeridae; genus Phalanger; species Phalanger gymnotis. Next base: position 427,786,273 of record CM053623.1, on the reverse strand, counting down.
AATGGCCTAAAGTCTTATGGTACTTTCACATTGATTAAGGGCTCTTCCAAATATTGGGGGACAGGTAGATGGCTCATTGGATACAGTGTTGAGCCTGGAGTCAGGAAGACTCCTCTTCCTGATTTCAAATTCATCCTCAGACACTTATTAGCTATATGACCTTAGGCAAGTCACTTAACCCTGTTTGCCTTTTTTTCTCATTTGCAAAATGAGCTGGAGAAAGAAATGCAAACCACTCTAGTATTTTTGTCAAGAAAATCCCTCATGGGGTCATAAAGAGTCAGACATGACTAAAAAACAACTAAACAACAACAAAAACCCCCAAACATTGTGATGTGTCTATAGGAAAGTTTATTTTTTAAATTACTATTTTATTTTTTTCCAATTATATGTAAAAACAATTTTTAAAATAAAATTTTGAGGTCCAAATTTTTTTCTTTCCTCCTTTCCCTCATCCTTAAGGCAGTAAGCAATTTATATAGATTGTGTATGTGCAATCATATAAACCATATTTCCATATTAGTCATGTTGTGAAAGAAGCAGAGCAAAAGGGAAAAGAACTATGAAAAAAATAAAGTGAAAATAGTATGTTTCAATCTGCATTCAGACTCCATCAGTTCTTTCTCTGGATGTGGATAGCATCGTCCATCATGATTATTCTGGAATTGTCTTGGATCATAGTACTGCTGAGAAACACTGAGTCAACCACAGTTGACCATCACACAAATTACGGTTACTGTGTACAATGTTCTCTTGGTTCTGCTTCCTTCACTCAGCATCAGTTCATGTAAGTTTTTCCAGGTTTTTCTGAAATCTGCCTGTTCATCATTTCTTATAGCACAATAGTATTCCACTGCTATTCATATACCACAATGTGTTCAGCCCTTCCCCAATTGATGGGCATCCACTCAATTTCCAATTCTTTGTCACCACAAAAAGAGCTGCTATAAATATTTTTCTGTATGTGGGTCTTTTTTCCCTCTTTTGATCTCTTTGGGATACAGACCTAGTAGTGGTATTGCTGGATCAAAGGGCATGCACAGTTTGATAGCCTTTTGAACATAGTTCCAATTTGTTCTCCAGATCAGTTCACAATGCCAACGATGCATTAGTGTTCCAATTTTCCCACATCTTCTCCAACATTTTATGATTTTCCTTTTCTGTCATATTAGCCAATCTAGCAGGTGAGAGGTGGTACCTCAGAGTTCTTTTAATTTGCATTTCTTTAATCAATAGTGATTTAGAACATTTTTCGTATGACTATAGGTAGCTTTGATTTCTTTATCTGCATACAGCCTGTCCATAACCTTTGACCTTTTATCAATGGAATGACTTGTATTTTTTCATAAATTTTACTCTGTTCTCTATATATTTGAGAAATGAGGCCTTTATCAGAGATACTTGCTCTAAAACGTATTTCTCAGTTTTCTCCTTTCCTTGATTTTATTTGTGCAAAAACTATTTAATTTTATATAATCAAAATGATCCATTTCGCATCTCCTAATGCTCTTTATCTCTTGTTTGATCATAAGTTCTTCTCTTCTTCATAGATCTGACAGGCAATTCCTTGTCCTTCTAGTTTGCTTCTGATATCACCCTATCTGTCTGAATCATGTATCCATTTTAGCCTTATCTTGGTATGTAGTGCAAGATGTTGGTCTATACCTAGTTTCTGCCATACTAATTTTCCAGTTTCCCCAGTAGTTTTTGTTGAATAGTGAGTTCTTTTCACAAAAGCTGGAGTTTGGGGATTTATCAAAAGATTGCTATGGTCATTTACTACTGTGTCTTGTGTACCTAGTCTATTCCACTTATCTACCACTCTATTTCTTAGCCAATACCAGATAGTTTTGATGATTACTGTTTTATAAGGTAGTTTTAGAACTGCTAAGGTTCAGTCACCTTAGAAAAGTTTCTTAATGGCTAGTTTGCTTTGATTAGTTGAGGTAGGGTTGAAATCCTACCCTTTTAGAAGCTACTGTTAAATTATTCAAATTTGCACTCTTATTTTCATTGGGCTTGAACTAATTATTATATTTTGCATAATTAAAACTTCCTTTAAATAGCGTTAATTCAGATACATGTGACCATTTCACCAGATGCATTATTTACTCTAATCGAGGCCTGGTTGTATTAATTTGTCACTTATGGTGAATATCAGTTTAGATTTAAACATACAAACACAACAAGAAAGGCGCCAACATTCATTACATATCTTTAGGTAGACTTTGTTGCAAGCTTTGCTATGATTGATGGTATATAAGTTGGCAAATCAGGTTTGAGTCTGTAAGCTATTTTTCAGACCTGAACAATGTGTTGTGATTGGCTGTACTTAACCCTTTCTGGACTAACTCAGAAAATCTCCCAAACTGTTAAAGGAAATCAGAAAGGCAACCCCATTTAGCTGTGGAGGCAAGAAGGCAGCAGCTGTTGCCCAATGGCCCAACAAGGTCATTGGTCTCTCCCACTCTGTGATTGCCTAAAAAAATCTGGCAGAGCATGGGCCTCTGTCTCTGTTCAGGCTGGATCATTCTAGTTGACCTCTGTGCTTTGGAGTCAGGGAGAAAAGGAGAGCAAAGTAAGATCTCTTTGTGATGAAATGCAGCCCCAGAGTTTGTTTCCCTGTGGTACTTTCCTTGCTTATCTTGTTTTTGCTTTCTCTGGTGCTGCATCTGTCCCTGGGGAAAACCTTGTACATTTGGCACTGGGTATCTGTACAAGCCACTAGAGGTCATGGGCACAGAGTACCCAAAAGTGTTGGTTGGTGATGACTTTCGGTCACAAAGAGAGCAGCAATAGTGACCTTCAAACACTTTTTGAGCCCTTTCATTTCTTGTGTGCTTATGTCAGAGATCTTGGGACAGTGACAAGTAACAGAAGATCATGGAGACTAACTCCATATTAAAAGCCCTGCCTTATATAAATTTCTCATGGAGGTAATCTCTAGAATGTATGAGAAGCTTCAGATCCTGCAGAAGCCACTTGCTCAGGACCTGGTGGCACAGGAGTATCTCATACAGATGAATGAGATGGCTCCACTCTCCTACCCCACCCCCACCCCCACCCATTGGTTTAGTCTTCTATTGTTTCCTTTAACCACATTACAGGAACATTGCAACAAATATTAGTCTTTGGTTTGAGCTAGTCATTAATTATAACCAGAATGGAGTGGTGGAGGGTTTCCTGGAATGAGCAATTCCATCGATGGTAGACAGTAACCCCATTCTGGGTAGCTAATAGTTATTGAAAGCAGGGCTCCTGCCTGTTTGAGAGTGTTTCCAGAAGACACAAGTGAGATGTGATTACTACCATACTGGTATTTAGATAGGGAGGATACACTTTGATAAATTATATTAATATAAATTAGTTTCTCTCAAATGGGCGCAATTTGGAGCTGGGAAGAGATTGGATTGATAAAAGTGTTCAGAAAGAGACTGAGTAAGAAACATAAGGTTAGAAATAGATGAAATCTTAAAAATGCTTTTGGGCTCCTTCCTTATTCTTTTGGTCTTGCTTGTGTCAGAAGTCACTGGACTCTGGCAATCACTGGTTATAAGATCCTGGAAAAAAATGCTTACCTAGAAAACATTTGTTCCTATTACTTTGTAGCATTTATTTCATTGCTTAAGGTAGCTTGAACTAATTTTTTCAGAAGCATGTATGTAATAGCAGATTTTATAACCCTGACATAAAGATCAGCTCTTGAAATTTATTTGCCATTTAATAGTATTTTCAATAGAGATTTTCTTTTTCTTTATAGAAAATTATTTCAAGTTGGGGCATACATAATATCGGTAAAGCCATAACAGAATCATAGATATGGAACCATGGAGGCCATTTGATCCCAAGCCATAATTTTACAAATGAGGAAACAGAGGACCACAGAGTTATAAAGTTGCCAAGAATTATAAAGCTAGCAAGAGCCAGACATGGGATTCACACTTAGGTTTTCTGATTATAAGCCTGTTTGTTTGAATGCCTTCAGTAACTAGGAACTCATACCTGTCAGGAATGACTGAAGCCTATATTTATGACCTGTGAGATGCACACATACACAAATAGACATATTAAACACATTTTAATATGTACACATATGTAGATATACATACATATATGCACACACATGTTTTACTTTGTTTCCTTCTCTGTCTTTTTCAATGATTCCTTTTCCTATTCAGATTTCTTAAGTCTTTCAAAATTATTTATTCTTGTGATGTTAATATTACAGTATAAATTTTTCTCCCAGGTTTGGTCACTTCACACTGCCTCAGTCCATACCCAGGTTTCCTTGAAGCCAGACCTTAATTTCTTACAGCACAGTGGTATTTAATTACCTTCTCATAACCACTTGTTTAGTTGTTCTCTGATTGATGGGCACCCCCTTAGTTTCTAGTTTTTTGCTACCACAAAACAAGTTACTATCAGTGTTTTTGAACATAAAAGAATTTTTCTGTTTTCTTTAATCTCATTTGAATTATTGTGCCAAAGGATACACGTAGACCAGTAACTCTTTGGGCTTAGATACAAATTGCTTTAAACAATGGATGGACCAATTCACAGCTCTACCAGCAATGTGTCAATGTGCCTATTCTCCATTAGTCCCTGAACAAGTTATCATTTTGATTTTAGGTTAACTTTGACAATCTAGTGGGTAGAGTCTAAGAGTTGGTGTAATACATATTTCCCTAGTTAGTGATTTGGAGCATTTTAAAATGTGAATATAGATAACTTTGGTTTCTTTCTCTTCAACCTGCTTTTTCATATCCTTTGAACATTTATTAATCAGGAAATAGCTTTCATTCTTAGAAATTTGAGGTCCTTTAGTGCAAGGACTGTTTTTTGCCTGTTTTGTATCCCCAGTACTTAGCATATAACCTAGCACGTAGTGTGTACTTAGTAAATGTTTATTAATTGGATTTTTAATTGAAACACTTCATCATTATTAGACTTCTCCCACTTTCCCCAGTTACTCGGTTGCATTTACATTTTCACATTTCTTTTTTTGCCTTGTTTTTGCGTTTAAAGTTTCTTCCCAACTCTTTTTTTTCCCCTTCTAAAATCAGGAATGCTTAGAAGACTTCTATTTCATTCAAAATCCATTTTTTTTCCCTTGGTAGTATCATTACTCTGTTTTGCCAGGTAAGTTATTCTTGGTTGTAAGCCTTTATCTTTTGCCTTTTGGAATATCATATTCCATGTTCTATGTGCGTTTATAATAGTAGCTGCTAAATCTTGTTCCTTTCTGACCATGGTTCCTTAGTAGTTGAACTCTTTCTTATTGGATACTTTCAACATTTTTTTTTGTTTTACTTGAAAGCTCTGGATTTTGGCTATCATGGGCCTTTCAGTTTTCATTTTTGGATTGTTTTTAGAAGATGACTGGTGAATTCTTTCTACTTTTAGTTTGCCCTCTGATTCTAAGAGATCTAGACAGTTTTCTTGCATTGTCTCTTGACGTATGATATTCAGGGTCCTTTAAAAATTCATGGCTTTCATATAATCTAAAGATTTATAAATTATTGCCCTTTGATCTGTTTTCTAGGTCAGTTGTTTTTGACAAGAGACAATTTACATTTCTTTTTATTTTTAAAACTTTTGAATTTGTTTTAATGCTTTCTGTTGTCTCAGAGTTGTTTTGTTTGGCCCATTCTAATTTTCAGGGAGTTTGTTTACTTAGTAAAGGCTTTTTTTTTTTTGGTATCTTCTGTCCTAAGCTATTAATTCTTTCTTTATCTCTCATCCAAAGGTTGCATTTCTTATGTAATTCTTTCCTGTATTTATTTAACTTTATTTTTTAAAAATTATATTTTATTTTTTTAATCAGCAAAAACCTTCCTTCTATCCCTCCCCCCCCAATTGAGAATGAAAGAAAAACAAAACTTCTTTTACAAACATGTATAATCAAGCAAAACAAATTTCCACACTGACCATGTCCAAAGATGGTATGTGTGTGTGTGTGTGTGTGTATTGCATACATGCACATATAGGTCCAGATCTCTATCATGAGGTGGGTGGCATGTTTCATCATTAGGCCTCTGGAATAATGTTTTGGTCTTTATGCTGATCAGAGTTTTGAAGTTTTTCAAAGTTGTTCATCTTTACAACATTGTTTTCATTGTAGAAATTATTCTCTTGATTCCATTCAAGTCATTCTTCATTAGTTCATATGTCTTCCCAGGTTTTTCTGAAATTTTCCCCTGGTTGATCTTGGATGACATTCCTCATCCCTGTTATCCTGAGTGAGAGAATGAGTCCAAGTTTTGATCTGGGAAACCCCAGGCTTGCCTCACTGGGAGACCCTATGCTGATGGCCTGGGCCCGCGGATGAATACTATTGGCACCAGGTGCTGACAGTTTATATTTTAGAGTTCTGGGGAATGAATCTGTTCTCTGAGATCTCTTCAAGGCCCCTCCATTGTTCTGTGCTTGGGATATGCCCCGAGCCATGTCAGGCTCCAAGGTCTAGGCACTGAGTCTGCACTTCCAACCTCTCTGGAAGGTCTGAAGTTGCTGGCCTGGGCCCAGGGTTGACTCATTAATCATCTCTGGCCTTTCCTCATGTTGCTAGCCCCTAGTTCAGGGCCCTGGGAGTTGAGTTTTTGATCCATGCGTCCCCAGTTCCTGCTCTGGTCACTTGCCTGTAGTTCGAATTTCTGAGTGTGAACTGAAAGGATGACCTGTAGTTTCTTCTTAATTTGGCTGATTTTTACCTTGACTGGCTTTCTCCTTAGTCTTTGACCATTGGGATGATAGTTGCAAAGGGGAACTGAGCTGTACTTCTTCTCCCTCCTCTTCGTCTCAGCTTATTCTATTTCATTATTTCCTTAAAAACCTGACTAAGGTTCATGGAGTGTTTGATTATTTGAGGAAGAAGAATGGCTATTATGGGAATCACATCTGATGCCTATATTGAAATGCTGGCAGCTTATGATATTCTTAGGAAGGTCCATCTTCGTATGTTGCACACCCTTACTCTAGACCCCTGCATTGATATGGCAGGAGTGGAAACAAGTTCATGCTTGCTATAACTCCTAGGAAAACTTCAGACCCTTTTTTTTTTTAACCTGGGAATCACTGTTATCTTTATTTAAACTTTATTTAAACATGCTAGTGATAGGTAACTTTTACTATCTTGCCCTAACCTTTTACCAGGAAAAGAAATACAGTGCAAGTCCAATATCCCATACGGACCTTGGAAGCTTGGCCTAGCACATGAGCACAGCTCCTCATCTACCCTTGAGCAAAGAATGCTATTCCTCTATTGGGAAAGGTTGGCCTCTTACCAAATATATAGCTTTGCTAGGAACACACATGGAGCAGTGAGAGAGGAAGGGGAAATCTGCCTAGCCCACAGAATCAGCTGAATCAACCCTGGTGATCAATGGAGTCACTAATATAGTCACTAATATGGTATATTAGAGACCTGGCCTCAAAGCCAGGATGACATGGGTTCAAATCTCTACTCTGAAACATATTGTCTGTATGAGACTGAGGAAGTTACTTAGCCTCTTAGCTCTCTGAGGACAGTTTCTAAGAAGGTATGCACTTCCATTGGTGGAGGGAGTTTCCAAGAAAATAAAATCACAAATACAATCCTTATCCTCTATTATACAGTATTATATTCTAAATTGTGTGCAACATGTTAGGAAGGACTTTGATGAACTTGATTTAGTTCAGGAAAGGACAGAGAGGATGGTGAAGGGCTTTGAGTTCATTTCATATGAGTCCCAGGTGATGGAAATGGGTACGTTCCCAGAGAAGAAAAGATTTAAGAGTACATGATGGCTGTCTTCAAGAACTTGAAAGACAATCTTGTGGAAGACAGATTAGATTTACTTTGCTTAACTTCAGAAGACTGAACCTGGAGGAACAGGAGAAGTTGCCAAAACATTAAGCCTTGATATCAGTACTAAGGCTTCCTAACAAGTATCTCAAACTGGGATGGGCTACTTGGAGAGGTAGTGTGCTCTCTCGAATTGACTGCAAGCAAAGTCCGAACACTTGTTGGTAATATGAAAAAGAGGATATTTCTAGTATATCTTGTTGTGACAAGATGGTCTCTTCTAACTTGGAGATTCCACAACTGAGTACATGTAGTGGAAAGAGGTTAGATGCAGAAGACCTGGGTTCAAATTCGTAGTTCATTCTTTGACATTGGATGAGTGATCCAAATGCTTGGATCAGCTTCATATCATCTTTACTTTTTTTTTTGTTTGTAAAATTGGAAATTGGAATGATCATACTTGCAGTATGTACCTTATGAAGGATCAAATGAAATGATATATGTAAAGTGTTTTGCAACATTAAAGCATAGGTTAGGAACTGAGCCTATGATTTCATCTGTATTGGGAGCTCCTGGTGATATCCTTCTACCCTCCATTCATCCCTACACCTGCTATACCACTTCTATTCTAATAGAACTCCCTAGAATGCTGAGAGGTTGTGATTTTCCTAAGGTTTTACAGCCAGTATCTTTCAAAGTTGAAACTTGAACTCTGGTCTTGTAGACTCCTAGGCTAGTCCTCTAGCCAATACACGATATTCCCTTTCATGTAAGCTTAAAACACTATCCAAATATGATTCACCTTGGTATAATGGAGAGAACTCTTACCTAGAAATGATTTCTAGCTTCAACATTTACTAGCTTTGTCTTCTTGGGTAAGTCACTTATTCACTCTAAGCCTCAGTTTCTTCATCTTCATTCTTCAGACAAATGTTATTTGTGTTATCTACTTCAAAAGACTGGTGAGAAAGTGCTTTGTAAAACTTAATGTGCTATAGAAAATGAGATGTTATCATTAGTTTATCAGTCAGGCTAGTACAATTTGGGACATCTTGAATTATTACAAAGTTTTTGCTTATGTTCTGGCTAAGATTAACTCTGTTAATCTAACAAATTTAGTTAACCTAATTTAGGTTAACTGCTAACCTAAATATTTACAATGTTACCTAACTTGATTAATCTTAGGTCTGCTCTCTCTAACACAAAGGACATTTCTCCTAGACTTGGCTTTCCACTTTTGTTATAATTACCTATTCTCAATGACTCAAGGACATCTTTATTTGACTATCTCACCCTGATCTCAGTCTCAATACATACAAAACTGATTTCATTGTCTTGCAATGACTCTCTTTGTGAACAGTGCTCAGTTACATGCTCTACATTTTAAGAATGGCATCGATAAATTGTACTATGTTCTGAGGAGGGTAATAGGCTCTTAGATGTAGAATCAAAGAAGACCTTAAAGTACATTTGGTTCACCCTGAGACTCAGAGAGGTTAAGTGAGTTGCTCATGGTTATATAGCTAGAAAATGTCACAGTGTCTCGAGTAAATTTAATCAAGGTAGACTGAGGTAAAGACCCCGAGCAAGATCAGTTTATTATCAGTGACAGGTTAACAAAGTAGGTCACACTGGCCACCTCAGCAAAGCCAGAAGAACACCACCACTTCCCCCAAGAGGGGGGAACGATTGTTTATTAAAACGAAACAAGGAAGGGGTGTTAGCAAGCATGGAGAAAAGACGATAGGTTGTAGGGTTGGGGCAGGAACATTATGATTGTCTATGTTTAGACAGGCTGGCTCCCAGGTGAGGCCAATCACGGTCCTCTCTAACAATTAAGGAATATTAATTGTTTTATGGGACCCATCTGTATCTTGTGGTCTTTGTTAGAGGATCTGTTTTGGAAGAAAAAAAACTCCCTCAACTACACAAAGACAGGAAAGGACAAATGACATATCTTTGGAGATGGTAACTTTGTGAGGCTAAAAGAAATATGGTAGATACTCATGAGTTATCTAGTGGGATATCAATATAAGACATAACTTTTCTTTTTAACTACCTTTAAGCTAACTCAGGTGGATTCCTGAGATCTACTCAAACTGGGTGGATTCAGACCCAATTATAAAATTAATACGGCATAAAATCAGTTACATTGTAGAATCAATGCAGAAGAAATTAGAGGCAATATTAATTTTGATAGGATTTGAACCCAGGCTTTTTAAACTCCAAGTCCAACACTTTAACCAATGGCCCACCCTAACTGGAATAGTGAGGGGACTGGAACAAATGAATTGATTGAAGGTACTATTGGAGTTTAGTCAGGAGAGAAGCAGATTTAGGGGGAATGTCATATTCCATGCTCTCCATTTCTGTATGACAATAGCTACTAAATCTTGTGCCACCGTGACTGTGGGTCCTTAGTAGTTCCTTAGTGGAAGCATGATAGCTGGTCTCAAGTGATGGAAGGAGTGTCAAATCAATAAATTTTTGCTAAGTATTTATAATGTGCCAGACAATGCGCTAAGTTCTGGGAATATAAATACAAGAAAAAGAAATAAAATTCCTGCCCTCAAGGAGCTTATATTCATTCTAGTGTGGGAAGACAACACATCAAAGGGGCTGAAGAGCTGTAGTGGCAGGAAGCAGTATCTACTTCCAATACTTAAGTGGAGTATTTTTTTTTATTTCAGGAAATTTGATGTTGTCTAGGAATGTAGGTTCTGAAATCCTCTTTGAGTTTTGGATTCTTCCTAGCCTTTCCTCTCAATTCACTGGATACATAGTGGGAATTCAATAGAACTTATTGGTTGAAGTCATCGAATTAAATCAAATCTGCAATTACTTCCAACCCAGTATACTCAAAGTGAGAACATGACCATTTATATAATGTTCAATACTCATACTTTACTTTAAAAGAGGGAAGATTCTGGCCTGAAAGCTCTGATATTATGATTTATTTTCACTTTGCCCAAAAGAATCTATCATCTTCAATCCTGTACATGATTTTCTTTGAAGAACAAGGCGTGATAACTTTTACAAGAGTAAGGTTTTCAATGCACTTTAAAATATGATGCATCAGGTTAATGTCGTTAATCTTTAATGCTCCAAACGTAGGGAACTTCTGATGTTAATGTGAATCTGCAGTCATTTCTTTGACATAACTTTGGGTGCAAATCCTCCTGTAATCCAATACAAAGGCTGTGTTTGCTTTTTTTCCACTCTAGTGTCATTTAAAGGAAAGCAAATGGAGAAAAAAGTGGACATAGGAGTCATTAATCTTGAGGCAGAAGTGAACTATGTTGGCTTTAAGAATTAGTCCTACTTTTTTCAATCTTTATCTAAGTTTCTCTGTCCCACCATTTCCATAAGAAATTTAGGCATGAAAAAGATCCAGTGATTCCCATAGATCTATCTTTAAAATGAACAATTATAGAATACATAATAAATTATATTGGAAACACATACATTTGAATCACTTTAGTGATTAAGTGGTGGATGGAGATTGATTAGGAAATTATGTTATACTCCTTCCTGCAAAGGACTTCTTCTCCCCCCAATCTTATAAGGCAAGAGTATTCATTTCTTCCTTCATTTTATGTGACATCTATTTATGCATTGCATGGAAAGCAACCATTGCAAATTTCCGACCCTCTCCTCCCTATTTTAACTTTATATGCTTGCCACTATTTTTCTTTTGATGTTCCTTTTTAGTTTCTTAGTAGTATTGAAAGTTTTTAAAACTTGTATCCTTTACTCTTCCCTTTATGCTTTTCTTGCTCAATATTATGTAGCCCCTGGTCACTGAGGCATTCTTCTTCCATCTCATTTTATTTTTATCCCCAGGCTTATTACCTTGTATATCTGGCCATTGAATCTGTCCATTGTGGTACATCAAGACAAGTAATTTTTTACTTTTATTCTGCCTTTCCCTGTGCTCATCCCTACAACTTCATGTTGGTTGACCCTCTACTTCAGTCTCAGTCACTGAACTTAATTATTTTCTTGCTTGAATGTCCTTTGGTGCCATTAAAGGACAGAGTGAATGAAGCTGGTTTGACTAGAGACCCATTTAGAAAAAGAGAGTGACATCATCATTTTAGCCTTTAGGCCACTGTTGAAATAATCTTCTTAAGATCTAGGTTGGCTCACA
>CM053623.1:427740288-427761530 GCA_028646595.1 Phalanger gymnotis | reverse complement strand
GGAGGGAGGGAGAGAGATTGGGGAGGCAACAATGACAATAATAACAATAACAGTGTTCATATAGAGTCTACTATGTAGCAGACATTGTGCTAAGTGCTTTCCAAATATTTTCACATTTTATTCTCGCAGCAAACCTGGTAGGTAGATGCTATTGTTATCATCCTAATTTTGCAATTGAGGGAAATGAAGTAAACAGAGGTTAAGTGACTTGCCCAGGCACGTAAAACTAGGAAATGTTTGAGGCAGGATTTGTCTGCTTGTCTTCCTGACTCTAGGCCCAGCTCTTTGTCCACTGCCCCTTTCCATGATGTCGCTATGCCATTATTTAACAATTAATTGGCTATATGGCGAAAGGGAGAATGAGAAGTCAATGATAACAGCAAGGTTATGAACCTGTGAGACCCTTGATAGAAATAAGGTATTTGAAAGGGGGATGTTTGGGGAGTGTGGCAGAGAGTGGGGGAGATAAATTATGTTTCCATCTCCTTATTCATCAATAGGGCCTGTTGTAGTAATAGGTAATTTTTATTATTTTTAGCTGTTGTTGCATGTGCATTTTGTAACTACTATTCTATTTCACACAACTACTCATTGCTCATTCACTGTCTCAAACATGTCATTTTTGAAAGCTGTCTTTGTCTATCAAGTGTTCCTTGCAGCATGAAATCATATCAGCTCAAACTTCTATTTGGTGGTTTGAAATCTGACATAAGTAGCTGACTTCACATTCCTTTCTAGATTCTCCTTTCGAGATTATCAAGCTCTTATTCAACCACTTTGGATAGATTCTGAATTGGCTTCAGATTTATCTAAAAATGGTTCCATCCCACATTCCAAAACCTCAATTCTTAATTACTCTACTGCCCTCCTGTTGAGGCTTGGTTAGTATTAGCACTTGGCATTGAAGTGTAGTACAAGTGTATTGGTCTGAGAAAGAAATATCTTAGAATTCCAGATGGACTAAAAGGCTCAGTTGGGCATTGAAACTCAGAATAGACACCAAGTCATCTCTAGGAAATCAGGCAATGCTGGAGGAATTTGCTAAATCCTGAAGTAAACAAATGAAAGTCCTGAATATAGGTGGTCAAGAAGTGACCATTAGGAGCAGAAACAATTGAATTTTATTTCCTTAGTTAGAAATAAACGCCTTTGGAATAGAAGAGGTTAAATGTTATTGATCATTTAACCTTAATTTGAAGATATTCCTTTAGGGGAAAAACATTCAAATAAGACAAATTCAATGTAAAGGATCAAGTATTGCAATCATTTTCTGTGCCCATATACAAATAAGAATAATTTTCTATGCCTCTCCTGATAGGAAGATGAAAGATGGCAAACTTCCAACTGGTTTCCCATACTCTTTAGTATGTTTATTTTACTCTTTGAATGTTTTGTTTATGATTTATTTTACATCACCACCACATCATGGGTAGGTAAACAGTAAAACAAAATCAACCAACCTCCTGATCTTACCCACAAATGGCTGTATGTGTGTGTATATACATATATGTACATGCATATATATATATACGTATACGTACATATATATATTTATAAACTATGATGACAAAAAACAAAAAAAGTTATTCAAAAAGAAAAAAAAATAATTAATGGACAGCTATGTGGTATAGTGGATAGAACACTAGGCCTGGAGTCAGGAAGATCTGAGTTCAGATGTGACCTCAGACACTTCCTAGCTGTTTGACCCTGGGCAAGTCACTTAATCCTATTTGCCTCAGTTTCTTCATCTGTAAAAAATGAGCTGGAGAAGGAAATGGCAAACCACTTCAATATCCTTTCCAAGAAAACCCCAAAGAGGTTCACAAAGAGTTGGACACAGCTGAAATGATTGAAAAACAAGAATGAATTAGTATTTTAATTACATTAATTCTTTTAAAAGGGTGAAAACATAAAAATTTATAGTAATGAATAACATTACAATTTCTATTTTTCAAGACTTCTGCAAATTTGTCGATGGTGTCACCAAATTTGATCTTTCACATAGTCATGGTCAAAAAATAGTATAGACAGATTTCTCTATAGTCGCTCACAGTAGATTGAAGAACACTTTTTTATTTTAATTTATAAAAATTTCTTTCAAATAACCAACTGATATATATATACACATATATATACATATATACATACGTATATATATCTATATATATCTATATATCTATATCTATATATATATACATATATATATATATATAGCTAGGAAAAATCTTAAGTATACAGTTAATTTTGCCAAAGATGCATAAAAATTCTGTTTCCTGGGTGAACTTTAGTAAAATTGAAACATCTCTAAAAATTACAGTTTAGGCAACTATAAAATCATGCTACCGATGCAGTATTTTATTTTCTCTATTCATTTTTTAGTTTTAAAACAATTAACAATTTAAAAAGAATAAGCATTAATTTAAAAAATATTTTTCTAATTCAGATGAATATATCATGCACAAACTAAAATTTGCATTAATGAAATAAAAATGCTAGATCTTGACATTAACTCCCTCTTTTACTGTTTTAAATGTTAAACACAATTAAAAATTCACAGTGGTCACAGAAAAGTCACTTGTGTGAAAGTGTTGAAATAACACCTTATTTTTTCTTACTCTTTACAGTCACTGTGCTATCATTGTTTATTTCACATCTGTGTGGTTTGTCCTTCATTCTTGAAGAGGACCATGACATCAGGAAGATGATGTCATGACTTGCAAGGGAATTTGATTTAAGGGAGGCAGGGCTGTGCAAAGTCAGCAGCCTCACGTTCTCCTCCAGAGCCATCTGGGTCCAGTGGGCAAATATAGATCAGGATGACTAGAGATGGGTCCAGGATGCAGGCACCTTGGCCTTTTTAAGCTAAGGTCTTTCTGAGTTCTCACTTCACATCTACTTTTTAAACAAAGTAATATGTAGTACCAGAAGGGTTGGAGATAGTAACTCTATTTAGACTGGGCTCAAAGGATTCTAAACTATTATGAACTTATCCTCAAAAAGAATGTAGGTAGCCGAGCCCATGGATCAGGGGTTACCATTGGTCATGCGATAGTTCTTTAGAACTTAGACCACCAAAATAATTTTTCAATGATGAGTATTCTTATGAGCAACATTGCTTGGAATTTCAGACACATGGCCATAATAAAAAGCAGATTAACTTTTAATTAGTTTTATTACTGGTTTTAAATTTCCTGTAGACAATGCACCCTCCTATTCTTGTGCCCAGGGTGGACTGCTCCCACCTTCCTGCCCTTTGTATATCAGAGTTGCAACAGACATTTTTTGTATATGTAGGATCTTTCTCTCTGTCTCTGACATCCTTGATGCATATACATACTGGTCGCATTAATAGATCACAGTTTATATACATTTCATAGCCTTTTCCAAAAAGTATAATTTGAAATTACTTTCCAGAATAGCTGAACCAATTCATAGCTCTACGAGCAGTGAATTAGCATGCCTGTCTTCCTGTAGGTCCTCCAACATTTGCCATTTAAATATTTTTCATCTTTGCCAATTTGATGGGTATAAGACAAATTCACTTGTTTTAATTTTCATTTCTTTTATTAATAATGATTTGGAGTATTCTTTCATATGGTCGTTAATGATTTCTATAAAAAGTGCCAATTCGCATTACTTAATCTTTTAGCTACTGAGGAATAGATTTTAGCTTTATATAATTGTGCTAATTTGCTATATATTTGAATTTTAAATAACTCAAATAAAATATATCGTAACTGAGAGTTTTGATAGCTTCTAAAAGAGCATATTGGAGATGAGCTTAGATTTATTTTTATTATTATCCCCTGCCTTTATTTCTTTTCTTTTCTGCTGAAAAGCCCCTGCCCCCAAATAGGGAAACTACATCAATTTTTTAAAAATATTCAGCAGTTATGACTGTCATATATTGGGGCTCATCGTCCATGGTCAGGGATGGGAGAAGAGTGTAGTACCCATTTCCCAAATCACAAATACTTTGATGTAAAAAAATACCACTTCTGAGGCTGATAGGAAGCCTGGACGAAGGAGAATCTTGGATTGAAGATTTGGATCATTGACACCTCTATTGGACATAAATACTTTGAAGAAAGAAGCAGGTTTGGAGTCTGACAGGGATTCTGGGATGAAGGAGAATTTCGGGGCATGAATCTGGATGACACCCATAAGAATGAACCGTTTTTGGAAGTCACTGATAAGATTGTTCAAGCTAACAATAAAATATTTCATCCTGGTTGTGTGGTCATTCTAGGATTGGAAACAAGGAGGTGGTAGTGAGTGCATAGAAAGGAAAGGCTTCTCTTTTGAATGGGAGCCTCCTCTCTTTATTTTTTGCCTTGTCAGAGCAAATGATACTCATGAAATTATTTTGCTAATTTGAAATGTAAGCTCCAAAAGGAACACTGACTGAGCTTAAGATTCCACATTGAGCCGACATTGCTGACAGGTAGAAAAAATCTGCTTGTTTGCCTGGAAGCTGAAATCATTTCAGATCTAATGTCTCCCTTAGAGTTATTTCTCTACAGACATTTTCTGATTTTCTGTGACTCAGGGCAGATAAGGCAGAAATGGTATGGGCACTGAACAATCTCCATAAGGTGACACCTGCTGACATTGTCTCCATCTAGATTGTGCTAGGTTGCAGTGTAATAATAGCTGACATTTATATAGTATTTTAAAGTTTACAAAGCATTTTGTGTCCAGGATTTCATTTGCTCCTCTTCCACACCATATTGCTTTTATGTACTTACCATAATTTAATTTTTACTCTGGTTCATGGGTTCATGGATCTAGAGCTGCAAGGGGCCTCAAAGGCAATCTAATCAAAACCCCTCCTGCTACAGATGAGAAAAATCAGGGTCCAAGGAGGATTGGTCAGTTTCTTAAAGGCACAGAGCTGGTAAGCGGCCGAGGCAGAATTTGAAGTAAGGATCTCTGACTCTGGAGGCAGTGCTGTTCTCATTTTACCTTGGGACCTCCGTGTATATCTTTTATACCTATACTAGAATGTCAGCTCTTTGGGTACAGAAATGATTTCATTTTTGTCTTAGTATTCCCAGTGCCTAGAAATAGTATGTGCTTCTTAAATACTTATTGGTTTAAAGTTGATCTTTCCAACAATCATGTCAAACAGTTATATCAGGTATTAGTTTTTCATTTTACAGAAAAGGAAACTGAGGCTTAGACGTTAAGTGTCTCACTCAAAGCCCTACTGTTAGAAAGTGTCAGAGGAAGGATCTAAGTCAAGGATATCCTCGCTCCAAGCCCAGTGATTTTTCCATTTCCTGTGCTGATTATAGAGTTAAAAACAAGATGCCCAATGGATTGGACACAGTCCTTTTTATGTAAGTAATCAGATTAGAAGTTTACTCCAACATCAAACTCTATTCTCTGTTTAAGAATATTTTAACATCAACAGGTGTTTCAAGGCCCTCACTGTCACATCATGTTCATTCTTACTTTAATGTTTTTTCTAATATAAAAGACAAAAAAAAAACCATTTGGCATATGTGGCCCCAGAAGTACAAGCTATGACCAGTAGTTGGGAGTTTTAGGGATGCAGCATTTACATCTACGTAAGGCAAATTTAAAAAAAAAATAAATGTTTGGAGCTGTCCAACATTAGAATAGGTTGCTCTATCAGATACAGAGTACTTTGTCACTATAGGGATTCAAACAGAAGAAAGATGCTAGAAAAGGAGTAATAGAATCATAGAATCAGAAAGAACTATAGAGATCATCTCTTATCCACAGAAGGACTTCTGTGTTATTATTCTTGCTTGGAGTGTTCTAGGTTTTTTTTCCTCTTCATATCCAAATCCTACTCATCTTTTAAAGCTCAACTTGATTCCTCCTATTCTATCTCTTTTCCCTCTCCTCCTTATCCCTCCTTCTCTCATCTCCTCTGAAATACTATGGCAAATATGCCACACCTAATTATATACTGACCTGTAATGTTATTTGTTATTGCTTTTTATGTGTTTTGTCTTTTAATCTAGAGATAGTGACAGTGTGGGACAGTGGAAAGAGCTCTGTATTTGAAGTCAGAAGACTGGCACTTGAAACTCAGTACTACCATTTATTAGCAACATGACAACAGACAAGTCATTTTATCTTCCTGGGCCTCATTTTACTCATCACTTGAATGATGGGAATTGAATTTGTTGATATAAAAGTCCCTTCCAATTTTAAATGCAGAATTCTATTAACTATATTGTACCCATTGCGAGGAGACATGACATATTTCTTTTGTATTATTCACAACACTGACCATGTAGTAGACTAAATACTCAGTAAGTCATAAAAAAGATGCCTTCATTTATTAACAGGTGGCCACACCCCCATGTCTGTCTGTCAAATGCAAAGCAGATCCCATCTCCCAAGGAGTTTTAATCAAATATGTATGGCTTCCTTGGGAGTTGACCAGTTTCCTCACAGCATTACTGTAGTTGTCATATGTTATATGTCATATGTTACACTTTGACAGCAATACTTGCAGAGATGTACTGTACTTTATTATGGTTATTGAAAGTAGTACCACCCATCTGGTTCATTTCAACTCAAACACCATATGTCACTAGCTCTATAAATGCATATTGTTCTTGATGAGTGAGTGAAGGAATCTGACACGTATGTGAAGGCTAATCAATGATCCCTGCACATCCTCAGTCAACTAGATCATGAATCTTGGTGAAACTGCCTATCGTGGATTTAAGGCATTAGCAAACTTCTTTACCCAATCCTTTTCTACCTTTATTCAAAAGTGGCCTTTTTTAAGTCAGCAGAGAATTGTTGTTAATTGGGTCCTAATAAAATATTCTTTGCTGCTTTCACATAAATCCTAATGCAAAGGATGGCTCATTAGTTGGTTAGTAATGACCTGTCTAAAGGGAGAAAGCACCAATAATAGAGAAAGTCATGACTCATGCAAGATTTCTGGATGGATTCTCTTTAAATAATCTGTATTTATTTGGCACTGTAAATTGCCTGGCTAGGGGCTGGGGTTTTGCTTTCTGTAGGGTTGTAAAAAACCATAGCTTTAAAAATTCAGTTTATGTGTTCAGGCCTTTGGAGTCAGAAGACTTTGGTTTGAGTTCCAAATTCAATACATATTAACTGTATGGACCTGAACAAGTTACTGAGCCTCTTTGAAGTGTACTTTCATTATCAGAAAAAATGGACACAAACAAATACTAACCCGTACCTACCTCACAGGGTATTGATAAAGAAAACATTGAACTGGCTTTAAAACGCTTTACGAAAGTTACCATTGGTACTTCTCCCATCTTCCTCATCTCAGTCTGTTTCCTCAGTCTGCAGGCATTCTATATCCTCATCTCTGAAGACTGAGACAGGCCTGGAGATGGGACTCTAGGGAGGGAGAAATCTTGGCTTTTCCATATATTTTATAACATTTAGCAAGTCAATTCCTTTGTTGTGTTGTTGTTGTTGTTCAGTCCTTTCAGTCATATATGACTCTTTGTGACCTCATTTGAAGTCTTCTTGACAAAGACACTGGAGTGGTTTGCCATTCCCCTTTCCAACTCAATTTACAGATGAGGAACTGACACAAATAGGATTGAGTGACTTGCCCAGGGTCACATAGCTAGTGAGTATCTGAGGCCAGATTTGAACTCACAAGGATCAGTCTTTCTAAGTCCAGGTCAGGCACTTTATTTACTCTATTACCTAGTTGGTATGGGTATTCTTTGGCTCATCTATAAAGAAGAGAAATTGCACTAGATAGTCTCTAAGGGCACTCAGGTAGCACCTCAGGTCACTCCTAGGGTGCAGGGTATGTTCAGGGAAGACTAGTACATCTGGGGTGAGGATTGCTTTTCCAGGGCTGCCTTTCACCACTGGTGTCTACCTGATCCATCCGAGTCTCACTTGTGGCTCCAAGAAGCTGTAGCATGTGCAGCAGTTACACCTTGGTAAACCATTTTAGCAGATGGGCTAAACCAGGTTGAGGGTAACTGAGGGGTTTCAAACCCTTTGGCAAGTTGTGGGGGAGTGTCTACCCCAAGCATGTGAAGACTTCCTCTGCTGGAAGGGGTGGATGAGGACATTTTTTACAATGGCCATGAAGGTTCCTGAAGCAAGTGTTATAGAGACATCCAAGATGCAAGGTCATCCACTGCATGCTTAGTCTTCACCAGTCATCTTGACTCTGTCCTACCACTGGATTTTGATGACTCTGGAAGAGAGAGTGATGCTGAAAACTTTGTGTAATTCTACCACATTTAAATCCAATTTATGCACGAATCAAAAGCTGTTACCCATACCATTTTACTGTTTTTACCTTCTTCAAAGTCCTGTGGCAACAGGTAAGTGATGAAGCAGTAGGTTTGGATATACTGGGTGTTATAGTCAAAACCCAGCACACAGGCAGCCCAGGCTATAGAGTTATTTTCTCACTGGAAACAGCAGTGGTATTTGGCAGCCCCCTTGGTGTCTGAGCAACCTTTTAAAGACTGCATTGTTCACCTCCTGTTGTGAAAAAGGGGCTAGAAAGGTGCCCTAAAATTTGCATGCTTCGCTCAACTCTGGCCTACTTGCTCTGGAAGGTGGGGATCCCACCTGGTGGTTGAAACATAAAAAATAATGTACAAAAACTTTTACAAATATGATTCTACTCACCATCAGTACATGAAATGTGCATACACATATAGCCATCACAAAATCCAGTAGACCTGAAAGATGAACAGCTCTTATTGTGAGAGAACCCAGCAGGTATTACATACAAATAGCAGCCCTGAGTGAGACTAGCCTGGCAAATGAAGGCCAGCTTACCAAAGTTGGAGCTGGATACATGTTTTTCTGGAGTGCCTACAGTTACTGGAAGTGTCACGAAGTTGGCATAGGTTTTGCAATCAAAACCAATCTAGTCAACAAGCTTGTATGCCTACCAAAAAGAGTGAATGACAGGCTTATGACAATGTGATTGCCACTTGCAGGAAAGTTTCATGCCACTATCATCAATGTCTATGCTCCCACCATGAAGAACCCTGATGTTGTCAAGGAAATATGAATGAATGACGACCTGGAGACACTCATCAATGTGCCCAAAAAGGACAAGCTTTTAATTCTGGGTGACTTTAAGGCTAGAGAAGGCATAAACTACCAGACATGGCATGGAGTCCTTGGGAGGAATGGAATTGGAAACAGCAATAGCAATGGTCACTTCCTACTGAAGACTTGTACTGAAAACTTGCGTATCTCATGACTTTCTCATCACCAACACTGTCTTCCATTTACCTAAACACAATAAAACTTCATGGATACACCCTCTCAGCAAACACTGATATTTAAAACACTATGCCATTATAATGTGAAGGGACAGGCAGGATGTGAGAGCGATGAAGGCAATGTGTGGCACAGCGTGCTAGACTAATCATAGACTTATCTAAATGCTAACCATTTGCATTCAACAAAAGTGGTCACCCCAAGGCAAGAAGATTGCCAGAAGACTTCATATCAAAAGATTAGAGTGCTTCTCTGAGAGGGAACAGCTTGATGCTAACTAGGAAGGAAAGCTGAGCTAACAGACAGTTTGCAACAGTGGAGCAGAAAAGGAGTGGGCAGCTTTCAGAGATTTGGTGTACAATACTTCATTTACTCATCTGGGCCAGAACACTCAAGATTGGTTTGACAAAAATGAGGAGGAAATTTAGAAGCTGCTAAATAAAAAAAAGAACTCCACAGGGTTTACCAGCAGGATAGTTCATCTGTATCTAAGAAGGCAGCATTTAATTCCATCAAACATAAAGTACAAGTGAAGCTTACAGAGATGCAGGCCGATGAAATTCAGTTTTACACTGATAGTAACAATCCAAAGGGCTTTTATGATGCCCTGAAGCCTATTTATGGGCCAAAGACCTATGATGCATCTCAAGTTCTCAGTGCTGATGGAGCCACTTTGATCAGTGATAAGGACATGATCCTGAAGAGATAGGCTTCCATACAACTTCCCACACTTCCATAGTTTTCTCAACAGACCATCCTGAAGCAATGCTGAAGCCATTGACTGTCTCAGGTTGAAGTCAATCCCTCTCTAGCCAACTTTCCAACTGAAATAGAGGCTTCGAATTCTATTAGGCACCTCTCCTATGGCAAAGCATTTGGTGCTGATTCTATCCCAACTGAGATTTACATGGTGGGGGGGGGGGTTCCATTACTCATACAAAAGCTGACTGAAATTTTCTGGGTTATATGGCAAGAGGAAGTTATCCCTCAGGAGTTCAAGGATGCCCCCATTGTCCATCTCCATAAAGGAAAAGGAAATAGATTGTTCTATGACAATCACAGTGGGGGGATGTCTCTCTCTCTCTCTTAGTAACTGCAGGCAAGATTCTTGCCAGAGTCTTACCTAATAAAATGATACATTATCTGGAAGATGGTCATCTACCTGAGATCCATTGTGGCCTCAGAAAGGACCAAGGAATGCTTGATATGGTATTAGCTAACTGACAGCTTCAGGAGAAGTGCCAGGAGCAAAACAGAGGTCTACATAACATTCACCTATCTGGCCAAATCCTTTGATACTGTCGGTTGTTATGGCAAAATTTGGTTGCTCGTACTTATGTGCACACGTTTATGGTCAACACAACAACACCAAAAAGAGAAGTTTAACATTGTATGTCAATTTCATGACATGCTTGCCTGGGTTCTGGATAATGGAAGATGCTCTCACACTTTTCCTGTCACCAATGGAATAAAGCAAGGCTGTGTGCTTGTTTCCATGCTTTTTAGTATGATGTTTTCAGTAATGTTGTGAGATGCCTTCAAAGAGGCAAAGGCATCAAGGTTAGCTATGCACTAAAGGTAAATTGTTTAACTTGAAAAGGCTAAGAATTAAATAGAGAGAGATTTGGTGCATGCTTTTTTTTTTTTTGCAGATTATTGTGTATTTAAAGGAGCCTCTCAAGCTAAGATGCGGTGAAGTTCAGATAAATTCTCTTCTGCTTGCACTAATTTTGCCCTAACAATTAACGCCAAGTAAACACAGGTGCTCTACCAGCTAGCACAGCATCATCCATATGTGGAACCATTAGTTACAGCAAATGGAGAATTTTTGCATGTTATGAATAAGTTCACTTACCTTGATAGTATACTTTCCAAGGATGTACACATTGATAATGATATTGACACATGCATTATCAGAGCCGACTCAATGTTGGGGAGGTGTTGAAGGAAAGCGTGGCAGATAAAAGGTATCAGACTGCCTACCAAACTGAAGGTCTATAAAACCACTGTGCTGTATGCCTGTGAAACCTAGACAATCTACCAGCTCCATGCCGGGAAATAGAATCGCCTCCATCTGAAATGTCTTAGGAAGATTCTGAAGGTCACCTAGCAGGATAACATACTGGACACAGATGTCCTTTCTCAAACTAAACTGCCAAGCATTCGAACTCTCTTGCACAGAGTGCAACTCCAATGGGCTGGTCATATTTTTCAAATTCCAAAAGTGATTTCCCTATTTTACTGAGAACTCATGCAAGGTAGGTGCTCACATGGTGGTCAGAAGAAGTGATACAAGTACAATGCCAAGATCTCTTTGAAGAACTTTGGAATTGATTGTGTGACACGGGAAACAGTGGAAAAGAACTACCCAGCATGGAGTGCCCACATCAAAGAAGGAACTATGCTCTTTGATCAAAGCAGAATTACAGTAGCTCAAAGGAAACACGAGATGTGCAGATTTAGAAAATCCACCCAAAATGTTCACAAAGACTATTCGTGCCCAACCTACGATAGAGCATTCTGAGCTCAGGTTGATTTGATCAGCCACAGTGGGATACACTGTCACTTGACTCTAACATAGTGATGTCACTTTGGTCCTCTTTGAGAATGAAGAACAACAGCTAACCAAGGTCACTCCTAACTTTATAAATCTCTGACCCTCACTCTATGAATAATCTACATGAAGAGGGAAAAAGAGAGATTTGGCATGTAAAGAGATGCATGTGAGTGCAAAAGGAGCATACCGGGTTTAGAATTAAAAGGCCCATGCATAAAAGATGGAAGCAGGCATGTGCAAAGACAGATGAAAAAGATTGACATGAACCTATGAGACTCTTGCTGGAGGGTAAAGCCCTGCTGAACTGAAACCTATGAAAAATGTAAAGACTATACCAGAGATTTTTCAAAAGGTACATCTGGAGCAGAGAAGGAGCAAGGCATAGTGGATAGCTCTGGCCTCAGAGTCAGGAAGACTAAGATTTCAATCTCAACCCTAACACATGTTAGCTGTGTTACCTTGTGAAAGTAATTTAACCTCTAACTGACCTAGGAAAATATCTAAGACTATAAATTGCGGTGAGCATGATGCTCAGCATTAACACAAGGAGTTCTTTGCCAGAAGCTACCTACACCAATGGAATCAAAGGTGTGCTAAAACACACACACACACACACACACACACACACACACACACACACACACACACACATGCACATTTGAAGAGCCATCATTGTATGGTGGGATAATGGGAATGGTATGATGGAAATCTGGTCCCGAAGACAGGAAGACCTGGTTTTAAATCCTGCCTCTGACACGTACTGGCTATGTGACTTTGTAAAAGCCATTTAACCTCTAGACGCTCTGGACAACTCTATAATAAGTTGCAGAGACAATGCTGACCTGCATTGCTAGAGGGAGCTTCTTCATCTGGGAGTTCCCTATGTGAAGGAAATTACAGGATGAGTCTATTTCCCTCTATCTTATACATACATATTTGAAGTAAAAAGATGAACAAAGTCCAGAGATAACAACTGCCCCTGTTAAGGAGAATGGTCCTTAAACTGAAAAGTGTTATGGTAAAGAAGGATTGGAATTTCAGAAAAGTAAGAGATGACATAATTTTCTAAATGAGTTTAAACCTCCTGGCCTAGAGGAATCTTCCTTCAGGTTAGTGAAATACTTCACAGATATGTTTGCTGAACCACTGTGGATCATTTTTGAGGAACAAGAGGGAACAATAAAGGGGCAGCAGGATTAGAGATGTGTAAATATCATCTGGATTTTTTTTAAAGGGGAGCAATTCCAAGCTCATGTCTGGTCCCTCCAAGACAGGTGATAGATGTTAGTCCAGATGTATGTTACACAAGCTGGAAAGTCAGTAAGCATTCTTTTTCACATTTGATTTTTAAAAAGAAACGTAATTGCAATAATATTTGTCATTAAACATAAAGTATCTTTTTGGACAGTTTTGTTGATCTTATGGGAAAGGTCCTAGAAGACCCCTTTTTACACATCAGTGTGAAATACATCCTAAGTTCTTTAGTAGAAATGAAAACACTACCAGAGAAAAGATATTCAGTCGTTTGAGAATCATTTTCTTCCTTCCTTGCTTCCACATTCATTTTCTGAAATGAGCATGCTGAAATTCTTTCAAACAGTTCTGTTTCTATGGGGCATCATTCAGGAACTAGAAATACCTGGACCATTTCCCAAGTGTTCCAGGATCTAGGTCAGATGCATAAAGCAGCCAGGAGCATGAATAGTTCAGAAGTCCACAAGTGGGCTATACAGTCAAGAAATGGGCTATAGAGTTGAGAAACATAAGTTTCTAGAGGACAAGGGTCACTCAAGTTCTTCCAAATATTCTTGTCTAGTAGTTGAGGACCAAATGAGATCATTTCCTCATCTCATCTAATTTCAGCTCCTCTGACTGACTTCCTTTCTTCTGTTAACAGGGTCACCATTGCTCCAATCACTCATACTTGAATCCTTGTTGTCACCTATGGTTCTGTCTTTTCTCGAGTCCCACATCCAATTGGTGGCCTCCTTCCTGCTGCCAATCCACAATTTTTCTAAAACACAGCTGTGATGATGCCATGACATTGCTTAATTATAATAGCTCAGTGTTATATACTAACAATGTCTTATCTCGGCACTTAAAGCTTTCCCAGATCTGGTCCCAATCTACTTCTTTCAGAATCATTTCATTATACTCTCATAGTTTCTCTTTGATCCAAGCAAATAAAACTGGTGGCCTTGAAGCCACGCTGTGCTTTTCTGTCTCTGCTTCTGTCCATAGTATTCCTTCTGCATGGCTTTTCCTCTCAACTGCATCTGCTGAACCTGTCCCCGCTTTAACGCCCAGCTAAAGTATCCCATGTATTCCTTGTCCCTCTTTCCCCTAGCCAGAAGCGATTGCTTCCCTCCTGAGAATTCCCACAGCATTTTTTTATCTCCAATATTTATCACCTATATTGCATTATAGAAAAGGAAATGGCAAATCACTCCAGTATCTTTGCCAATAAAAACCCAAAGAGAGCCATGAGGGGTCAGACATGACAGAAACAACTGAATAGCAACAACAAATATTGGATTACATTTTTTTTTTTTGCACACTTGATCTTTCCAAGTAGAAAAGAAACTATTTAAGGGCAGTGATTGGCCATCTTTCTATCACTCCAGGACTAACATAATGCCTTGGAAAATCACTGCTTAATGATAGTTTATTGAATGAATGAGTGCATGTAGGTTTTTATACGAATCAGCCCTTTGGAGGTATATGATGATTGTCTTTCCTTTGAATGAAGATTCCTTGAAAGAAGTATGTGTGTGACTTAATGTCTGAGAGACAATGTCTGTGGCAAGGACAAAGAAAGGTCTTAAGTAGAAGTGTCAAACTTGCTGCCTCGGCCTTCTGGTCTGCAAAACTCCCAAGTGTGGTCAATCAGATTAATATGTAATATTAGAAAAATAAGTAAAAATACAATTTTCTTTGTCAGTGTGTGATCTAGAGGGATCAATTCCTATTTGACTTTGACATCACTGGTCTTATTCGTATATTTTTTCCTCCAAGAAACAGGTCAGTGAACTTTCTTCTTGAAACCAACTCATCCTTAATAACAAGTGGCAGAGATTATTTAACAAACATTTATGAATGAGAACAATAGCTATAGTTTGCCCCTATTATCTCTCTTGATCATCACAACAATCTTGTGAGGTAGTTGTTTTATTATCTTAATTTATAGATGAGAAACTGAGGCTTAATTCATATGTATATGTATGTAAATGTAAATGTAGCAAGTAAATCAAAGGTACTAACTGTTAGTAGGCCAGGACCCTCATTAGGACCAATTACCTTTCATCTCTGATGAAATTTATTTCACAAATCCAGTGACAAAAATGACCCAAAGCTGTCACTATGGGACTAAGTGAGCTTTCAAAAGTGACTCAGCAGTCTTATTAGCAACCCATTCTTTGAGCCTTTTCTTGAAAGAGCTGAGAATGAGGAAGCTATTTGTCTTCCAAAGAATGATAGAATAGAACCTATAGAAGCTATCAATTGGTCAGACATCCAGTAATGGTCAGATGAAGAAGAGAAAAGAGATTCTTTGTTCAGGAATGGCAAGGCAGCTATTTCTGGGTCCTTGACCCCAAGAAGGATGTCCTAGGGCAAGACTCTGCCATCATCTCCTACTCATGTCACAATTTCAGTCTTCATCCTTAGGAATTTCTCTAGCCTGCTCAGCTGCCCTGCTTTAGGGACCAGAACTGGTCACTCAGCTCTAGGCTTCTGTAAGCTATCAGAGACTTCTCCAGCCTGGTCCAGAACCTAATTTCAGTTTAAACGACTGAGCATTTCCCCAACCCAGCCTACATTGTATTGCAACTCCTGCCTGCTAACACAGCTCATGAATTCTTGAGTCCTTATAGAATGCACCATTACCACCTGCCATGAAGTTGAACCATGTCGGACAATCTTGAACAATTTAATCATCTTCCTTTCTGAACTAGCCAGCCACTGAGACGTAAGTATTGATGCTCCTGCATATATCATAACTTCCCAGGTCTCTAATTTACTCCAGATAGTAAGTGACTGAGTTAGGATTTAAGTTCAGGTCTTCCTGACTCCAAATGTGCATTCAACTAGACTTGACCTTGGGAAGAAGGGGAAGAGAATGGGAAGATGGCATTTGGCATCATATAATTCATAGCTTAGAAGGATAAAACCCAAACCCAAACATGTCACATTAATTATAAGTGCCAAAGAGAAACATAAAACAAAACCCCCAGAAAGGGTTGAGAGGTAAAGTTGTTATTTATGGGGGAATCAGAGAAGGCTTCATGGAGGCCATTGTGTTTGACTATATTGATGTTGGTCATACAGCTTAGGTCCTTCTACTGACTCTTAAGTAGGAATTACAGGCTAGAACCACAGAAGAGCATGGAGATATGCTTGCCACCAGAGTCTATGTATCATTTTCTTCCTTGAGTCAAATAAGGTCCTGGTTTATGTCTGGGAGCTCCCAAGTGACCCAGAAGAAATAGGCTTTGCTGCCCCATTTGTCAGCCTGATGGTTTTAATTGTGGAATTAGAAGTTCAATTTGCCATGTCTGGATAACAGTCAAATTCTAGAAATGAATTTGTGTAAAATGATCAATGAGGGAAAACAATGAGAAAGATCATAGAATGAATCCCTGAGTCTTGTTAAATCAGACCCAATAAAAAAGTGCCAAACCCCTTAGGGCTTCCTTATGTTTTGTTTTAACTTGCTTTTGTTGATTTCCTGTTATATTTTGTGCCAGGGTCCAATGAGAATGGAGTTCTCCATTCAACTTTCAAATGATTTCTGGTCCATCATATTTGAGGGTGAGGTCATTAATATTTCTAGGCTTTTGTTAGCTGAGTAAACAAAGGCTAGAACAGGATACTGTATACAGAGTAGCTTAAGCTTTGGAATAGGTCCCTTCTCTACTTGTTAGAGGGTAGCACCAGATCAGATGGACAAAAACATTCTTCCTGTTGTATTCCTTTTTCTATCATTGGAGATTTTGGTATTATTATTACTGCCATTGTCGATTTCACCAACATCATTGTTGTTTCAGCCATTTTGGTCATGTCTGACTTTCCATGACCCATTCGGGGTTTTGCTGGCAATGACACTGGAGTGGTTTGCCATTTCTTTCTCTGGCTCATTTTATAGTTGAGGAACTGAGGCAAACAGGGTGAAGTGACTTGCCTGAGTCACATAGCTAGTAAGTGTCTGAGGCTGGATTTGAAATCAGATCTTCCTGACTCCAGGCCTAGCACTCTGTCCACTGCACCATCTAACTGTCCCTTCATCAATATAGGAAGTGCCTAATAAGAGCAATACAAATCTACAAATTCTGTGCAACTTACACACACACACACACACACACACACTCAGAGGGAGGAGGAACAGAGAGAGAGAGAGAGGGAGGGAGGGAGATGGAGTTGTCTGGGCCATTGAGAGGCTAAGTGACTTGTCCTGGGATCATATTGTCAGTATGTTGCCAAAGCAGGACTTGAACTCCAATCTTCCTGAATTTGTGGATAACTCTCTAATTTTTATAGCAAGCTATCTACTACTCATAGCACTACTATGACTACTACTACCACCACCACTACTACTACTATTGATAATAATAATCACAATAATAAAAGAGAACTTTAATGTTTGTAGAGTTCTTTTCCCATAATAACTTTGTAAGGCAAGCAGTACAAGTATTATTTCCATTTTACAGATAGGGAAAATGAGATGAATTTTGGTACTTAGAACACTTAGGGCAAGCAGTAATAAAGCTACCTTCAAGTTACGTTTTAAAACAAATTCATTGGGTCAAATGTTATAAGACTCAAAATAAGAAGACTAAAGCTTTGAATAATCATTAATATGGTTAAGGCATTAATTCCTTGGAATTCTTTCCTCTTTGACTTCTTTATTTCCTAAGATACCATCTTGTCAGAGGACCTGAGTTCAAATTCCACCTCTGACACATGGTGACCATGTGATCTTGGGCAAGTCACCTAACTTCCAGGGTCCTCAGTTTACTTATCTGTAAAATCAGAGGTTGGACTAGATGGCCTCTGAAGTTCATTCCAGCTCTAGAACAACAATACTATAGTCCTTTATCTCTAAATTCTCCATTCAGCAAAAGATTTTCTGTTTCATTTGCTCAACTTAGTTACCTTGATTATGACTTCTCTGCTCTGTAGACTTTAGAAACTGATCCAACTTGACTCTGTGGTTTCTATACTTTCTGTCTTTCCAATTTAGACCTTACTTCCCCTATCTCCGGGAATGTTATCCTTCCTTACGATTGGGGACAGAGGTCCTTCCCATACTGGCAGACCCCTCTTCACTCTGCAGGAGGCTCTTGAGAATAAGGAGCTGTGGAAGCCATTCGCTCAGACCTATGGAAAAAAAACTAGCTGTGAGACAAGCCTCTGCAAGCCAAAAGCACCTCAGTGAAGCAATACTAGAAGCTAAAAACCCTGGCCTTAGCTAACAATTTCTATCTCTCAGGTGTTTTCATTGATCAGGTTGAGAATACGACCACTGCAAATAAATTATGAATCTCAGGTCTGGGCTGAGATACTGAGTGATTTTAAATGTCATCGTAATGCTCCTTTCAAATATGTTTGCTATGTCTACAGTATAGATCTGAGGATGTGGCTAATGTAACCCTTGTTGTGTTTGGTCATAGAGGGAAGACTACTTAATTGTTTTTTTCACAGATATCAACCCCTTATTGAATGGTACACAGGAATTTCTCCAGGAACTTGAGATTTTAATTCTTTCCTCTCCCCCAAAATGAGATGGACAGCCAATGGCTTCCATTTTTCTTGGTCCCATAGGAAAGAGGCTTAGAGAGAACATGCCAACTCCAGTATCAAAATCTGGATTTGACATGGAATACCCCTTTTCTGGTGGAACCATTTTTAAAGGGACCAAAACTAAGATAAATTTGCTTGGTTGGATGTGACTACCAAGTCTCCGTAGTAGTCAATGATTACACCTGATTGGGAATATGCATATGAGTCCTACCTCTGATTATGGGTAGCTTTGCATCTGGACCCTGAGCACTCTTCCAGACAATTATCTGGGAGCTGGTTGTGCAGTGGTTGAGAGTTGGTGCAGATCAAGGGATACTACATCTGTCCTGTTATTAAGATCTACTCATAAAATTCTACACTAGTAAGAGTACACCGATGACCTACACACTGATCTGCCTACCATGGCTAGGAAGAAATCAATAAGGCTACTTAACCTCCCAATTCATCTCTCATCCCCAGAGGGATCCTGCCTCAGTCACTGTGGCTTATTTTAGATTTTAAATTCTTAATTTGAGTTTAGATTCTTAATATTGAATTTCCAGCGTCTTAGTTAACATGAGTCTCTGCTTTGTTGAACTTGGGAGATTCTTTGGGTCTATCTATCTATCTGTTCTACATATATATATTCTAAGTAAATATATATATTCTAAGTAAAATTTCATTACATACATACAACCATATATAGTGTATATGTGTGTGTATATGACTAGTGTAAAGAAAATATTCTGACAACTTGGGCCTAGTCTTTTTTTCTTTATTTTTTTCTTTTCTTTTATTATTTAATATTTTTAGTTTTCAACATTGATTTCCACAAGATTTGAGTTACAAATTTTTCCCCATTCCTACCCTAACTCTCACCCTAAGATGGCATATATTACGATTGCCCCTTTTGCCAGTCTGCCCTCCCTTCTGTCACCCCACTCACCCACACCCATCCCCTTTCTCATTACTTTCTTGTAGGGCAAGATACATTTCTATCGCCCTTACCTGTATATCTGATTTCTCAGTTGCATGTAAGAACCACTTTTTTTAAGCATTTGTTAGAACTTTGAGTTTCAAATTCTCTTCCTTCTTCCCTACCCACCCTCCTTGAGAAAGCAAGCAATTCAACATAGGCCATACATGTATCATTATGCAAAACACTTCCATAACAGTCATGTTGTGAAAGACTATTTCCCTCCATCCTATCCTGTTCCCCTTTATTTAATTTTCCCCCTTGACCCTGTCCTTTTTCAAAAATGTTTGCTTTTGATTACCTCCTCCCCTGATCTGCCCTCCATTCTATCATCCCCCTTCTCTTATTCCCTTCCCCTCTACTTTCCTGTAGGGTAAGATACCCAATTGAGTGTGTTTGCTGTTCTCTCCTCAGGTCAGTTCCAATGAGAGCAAGATTCACTCATTCCTTTTCACCTGCCCCCTCTTCACTTCTGATAGAACTGCTTTTTCTTGCCACTTTTATGTGAGATAATTTATGCCATTCTATCTCTCCCCTTCTCCTTCTCCCAATATATTCCTCCTTCACCCCTTAATTTTATTATATATATATATATATATATATTCCCTTCAACTACCCTAATACTGAGAAAGGTTTCATGAGTTACACATAGCATCTTTCCATGTAGGAATATAAACAATTTAACTTTAGTAAGTCCCTTATGATTTCTCTTTCCTGTTTACCTTTTCATACTTCTCTTGATTCTTGTTTTTGAAAGTCAATTTTTCTATTCAACTCTGGTCTTTTCATTGAGAAAGCTTGAAAGTCCTCTATTTTATCAAAAATCCTTATTTTGCCCTGGAGTATTATACTCAGTTTTGCTGAGTAGGTGATTCTTGATTTTAATTCTAGCTCCTTTGACCTACAGAATATCATATTCCAAGTCCTTTGATCCCTTAATGTAGAAGCTGCTAGATCTTGTGTTGTCCTGTTTGTGTTTTAATAATACTTGAATTGTTTCTTTTTGGCTGCTTGCAGTACTTTCTCCTTGATCTGAGAACTCTGGAATTTGGCTACAATATTCCTAGGAGTTTTCTTTTTGGGATTTTTTTCAAGAGCTGATCGGTGGATTCTTTCAATTTCTATTTTACCCTCTGGTTCTAGAATATTGGGGCAGTTTTCCTTGTTAATTTCTTGAAAGATGATGTCTAGGATCTTTTTTTGATCATGACTTTCGGGTAGTCCAATAATTTTTAAATTATCTCTCCTGGATCTGTCCTCTAGGTCAGTGCTTTTTCCAATGAGATTTTTCACATTGTTTCCCATTTTTTCATTATTTTGGTTTTGTTTTATAATTTCTTGATTTCTGATCAAGTCACTAACTTCCACTTGCTCCATTCTAATTTTTAAGGTAGTATTTTCTTCAGTGGTCTTTTGGACCTCCTTTTCCATTTGGCTAATTCTGCCTTTTAAGACATTCTTGTCCTCATTGGCTTTTTGGAGCTCTTTTGCCATTTGAGTTAATCTATTTTTTAAGGTGTTATTGTCTTCAGTATTTTTTGGGGCCTCCTTTAGCAAGTTGTTGATTTGTTTTTCATGATTTTCTTGCATCACTCTCATTTCTCTTCCCAATTTTTCTTCTACTTCTCTAACTTGCTTTTCCAAATGCTTTTTGAGCTCTTCCATGGCCTGAGGCCAATTCATATTTTT
>CM053623.1:427716212-427739788 GCA_028646595.1 Phalanger gymnotis | reverse complement strand
AGAGAGAGAGAGAGAGAGAGAGAGATGGCAAGGGGGAAGAGGCCAGAGTACAAAACAATGAGGGGCAGGCCTTTTTAACAACTTGGCTTTTCCTAGGAAAGAGTGGGTGTCAATAGATACCATTATTAGGAATGTCACTCTAAGACTATAATAAGGCTTTGCCTGGTAATTCTGCACTGAGAGTATACCTTTACAATGCTGCAGATCTGCTGCTTCTACATTAGACCTTGCAAACCTTGTGACTCTAGAATGAAATCACTCAACTTGGGGAAATTCACAGAAACCATGTCATTGTCCAGTGTTGAGAAAATAGGTTATTTATTATAGCAAGGGCTTTGGGAGTTGATGTACCCGAAATACCATTTTTTTTTCAAAACAATTTAATTTCTCTTTCCACCATATAATTCTCTCTCTCTATGACCTCTTTTGCCAAGTCTCCATAGATTAGAGAAGCCCATACTGGGAGACTAAGATCAAGTGGGGAAATGTGTTAAGAGGAAGAGAAAAAGAGATTTTTTTCCCCCATAAAGTACAGAGCACTATTAGACAAATACAGAAAAAGAGGGAAAAAACCATTGCCATTTTGCTAGAAAGTTCACCTCATTATTCTTTATAATCTACATTTATTGTAAAAAAGAATACTGAACGAAAATCTTTTTTGTTCACTGATGGCTTTCTGGGAGGGGTTAAGGGCAGGGTGCAGGAAAAAAATCTAGGTGATGTAAAAAACACAAGATATAGGAAAAATCAATTTAAAAAGAAAAGAAAAAGATTACTCCTTGTCTCTTATGTCCTACCTAATTATCTCCAGTCAGTGAGTCAGAACAGATTTTTCATTGAATTAGATATTAAAAGATAATGATGATGAGGGAAATGATACCTCATACTTAGCCTTCTCTTGTTCTTTTTCCTCTCCTTCTCCAGCCTAGTTAGTTAATAATGGCCTTCCATCTCTACTTCTGTTAGGTTATTTTTCAATACTGTATTGCATTTCTCTGATTTCCCTTCTGCAACACAAATCACAGCTTACCACAATGTCTCATCCTATATTACTTTTCTACCCAAGCAGTCCATAAACATGATAGTTCTATAAATATATGTATATGTGCGTGTATGCCACACCCTCCATTAGACCGTAGGTAGCTTGGAGACTCAGTTACCATCCCATTTCCATATGATCTCTTTACCATAGATGCATTAGGATAAGGATTGTGATTTAATCAATTCCAGTTTCATTGGTTTTAATGGCCAATGAATTCACCAAGTGGCCAGCCTCCCGGTGCTAGGCACATAGTAGTTGCTTAAGAAATGCTCGTTGATCTACTCATGATAATTCAGCTAGGTAGGACTGGAGGGCTGGATCTGGAGTTAGGAAAATCTGAATTAAAAACTAGCCTTAGGCACTAGCTGTAGGATCTTCAGCAAGTCACATAACCTCCGTCTCTCAGTTTCTACATCTGTAACATGGGGATAATAATAGTACCAAGTTCCAAAAGTTGTTTTTTTAAAAAATATTTTTAATTACATGTACAAATAATTTTAATATCCATTTTTAAAAATCTTGAGTTCGAAATTCTCTCCCTTACCTCCTCTCTCAATGAGAAGGCAAGCAATTTGATTTAGGTTATTTATGTGCAATCATAGAAAATATATCTCGATGTTAGCTATATGGTGAAAGATAACATAGGCCAAAAAAAACCCAAACAAACCCTGTGGTGGTGATCAGGGTGGGGCTTTTTGCTGTTCTTCTATTAAGTGCCCTTAACGATTCGATTCTGGCCTTTGTTTGAAAGGGGCAGGTAAAATGGGATCTTTTTGCCTTGGAGTGTTTCTCAGCACTAAGACAATGTAATGATAATCAGGGCAGGACTTTCCGTTGTCTTCTCCTTTGGAATGCTGAGGTAGTTAAGTACCTTTGATGAGTCCTGCCTTTCAAATGTAATGACCAGCAAAATGGGACTTGTCACTGTTCTTTGTTTGAGTGCTCCTCAACACTGAGGTAATCAAGTGCCCCAGGGCACTGAGAGGGGTTTATAAGACCCAAGGTTGGCGTTTGACTTTTGGGGCTCCCTCATGGAAGAAGTATTGAGACTCTGGGCAAGCCATTGTAACTGCCCCCGCCCACCTCTGCTTTGCTAACCCAGACCCATTGGTTCTTCTCTGGTAACTACAAATTGTGATTTGATCTGTTTATATTGTCTCTGTTTGTAGCTTGTATTTGCTCTGAAGTTCAGGGTGCTGGCTTTTCCCCCTGAACTAAGTGAATGATATATGTATATTTGATTAAAGTGATATTGTAAACCCCTTAAAGTTGCTTTCCTTAGAAAAGCAGGTCAAAGGACCTGTGCTGGTAGCTCTTGTTGCTGGTCTTGTTGGGTTTTACACCCCTACAGCAGTTGCTAGCCACATTGTTGTTACAAATCCTCCAAGAAAAATAAAGTCAAAATTAAAAGTATGCTTCAATCTACATTTAGACTATATCAGTTCTATCTCTGGAAGTGTATAGCATTTTTTAAAATCTTAAGTCTTTTAGAATTTTTTTGCGTCATTGCATTGCTAAGAATAACTAAGTCATTCACAGTCGATCATCTTACGGTATTTGCTGGTACTGTGTATGATTTCCTGATTCTACTCACTTCACTTTCAGTTTGTCTAAGTCTTTCCAGATTTTTCTGAAAGCATCCTGCTCATTATTTCTTATAGCACAATAATATTCCATCACAATCATACACTAGAACTTGTTCAGCTGTTCCTCAATAGATGGACATCCCCTTAATTTCCAATTCTTTGCAACCACAAAAAGAGCTGCTATAAATGTTTTTCAATGTATTTCCCTCCCTTTTCAAAAAATCTCTTGGAGATACAGACCTAGTAGTGCTATTGTTGGGTCAAAAAGTATGCCCAGTTTTATACCCTTTTGGTCATAATTCCAAATTGTTCTCTAGAATGGTTGAATCAGTTCAGAACTCCAATGCTTTTGTGTCCCAATTTTCCCACATCTCCTTCGACATTTATCATTTTCTTTTTCTGTCATATTAGCTAATCTGATAGATGTGAGGTGGTACCTCAGAGTTGTTTAAATTTCCATTTCTCTAATCAGTGGTGGTTTAGAGTATTTTTCATATGATTTAACTTTAATTTCTTCCTCTGGAAATTTGCTTGTTCATATCCTTTGATCGTTTGTCAATTAAGGAATAACTTGTATTTTTATAAATTTGACTCAATTCTCTACGTATTTGAGAAATGAGGTTTTTTTAAGAAAAAAATTGCTATAAAACATTTTTCACAGTTATGCTTACTCTCTATTTCCCCTCCATCCTATTTCACTCTATCATTTTTTCTTGCTCTCCTTTCACCATGTCCCTCCTAATCACCCCATCCCCCAACCCATCTTCCCTTCTATCAGCATCACCACCCCTTCTCTTATACTCTTTCTCCTCTTACTTTCTTCTAGGGTAAGATAGATTTCTGTACCCAGTTGAGTATGTATGTTATTCCCCCTTTGAGCCAATTCCAGTGAGAGTAAGTTTCAAGCATTGTCTGCCACCCCATATTTCCCTCCTCTGTAAAAGCTCTTTTGTGTCTCTTTTATGCAAGATAATTTACCTCATTCTACCTTTCCTTTCTCCCTTCTCCTAGTTCATCTCTTTCTCACCGCTTAATTTTATATTTTTAGATATCAACTCATTATAGTCAACTCACACCCATGTCCTCTATGTTTACTCTTTCTAGCTGCCACAATAATGATATTAGAATTCCTATTTTAGTGAGAGGGTAAAAAACTCATCATAGCATGGAAAGATCATTGAATTTTGAGCCAGGAGATCAGAATTTAAATCTCGCCTTGCTGCTTTTATCCACATGGCCTTTGGAAATTCATTTGCTCTCTTTGGTTCTCAACTTCCCCCCTTATAAAATAAAAGGGATTAAACTATATGGTTTCCAAGGTCTCCACTAGCTCAGTTCTATGATCCTAAGTTATTTCTTCACACATGTGGCATATAATATGCTTGTTGATTGATTGAGATTTGATATTCTCTTTTCTAGCCTAACATTTTTTTCTGTTATGAGACACTACAAATCTAAATAATTACTTTCATTTTCCAGATGTGAAAACTAAGGTATCAAAGAGAACTTGGCCACAGTTATATAGTTAGTAAAAAAATATCCCAACTAGCTATATCCTGTGTCCCTTTTTTTCCTCTCTTTTCAAAAATAATGTATTATTTATTTTTAGCATTTATTTAAAAAAATTTTTAGTTTCAAATCCCCCTCCACTGAGAAGGCAAATAGTATGATATCAGCTAGACATGTGAAATCATGCAAAAGATAATTCCATATTAACTGTGTTGAAAAAAATCAAGAAAATAAAAACTGAAAAAAAATATACTGCGGTTTGCACACAGTTCAGCAGCTCCTTCTCTGAAGATAGATAGCATTTTTCACCATGACTCCTTCAGAATTATCTTGGACCATTGTATTAATAAGAGTAGCTAAGTCACGATGGATCATTTTTAACAATATTGTAACTGTGTACAGTTATCTCCTGATTCTCCTCATTTGTCTTTGCATCAGTTCATAAAAGTCTTTCCAGGCTTTTCTGAAACCATCTTTTTCAACATTGCTTACAGCACAACAGTATTCCATCACAATCATATACCACACCTTTCTCAGCCATTCCCCAAATGATGGGTAGCCCCTCAAATTTCCAGTTCTTTGCCACCTCTAAAAAGAGCTGTCATAAATGTTTTTCTACATATAGATCCTTTTTTTCCCCTTTCTCTTTGTTCTCTTTTATCCTGTATCCTTTTGAAACTTAGCTGGACATTGCCCTATATGCCAATCCTAGAAACTTTGATTAAGGGGGAAAAAAGGTAGGCACAGTCTAATAAGTATCCTAGATTTTTGAGAGAACAGATTTCAATGGGTTCACTTGTAGGCTTTCTATAAGCAAAGTTAGGCAGCTAGGTGGCACAGTGGTCGAGCACTGGGTCTTGAATCAAGAAGATCCAACTTCAAATTTTGCTTCAGGTATTTATTAATTATGAGACCCTGGGCAATTCATTTAACCTTTGTCTGCTTCAGTTTCCCCATACGTGAAATGAGGATAATAATTCCTTTTCAGCATTGCTGAGAGAATAAAATTAGATAATACATGTAAAATGCCTTGTAAACCCATAGAGATACACACACACACACATATTGTATACTGATTATTAATGTTATCAGGAATATAATTCAAGAAGACTTGTGTGTCCCATCTAACTAAAAATATCTGTCCTGTCTACTAACCTTGCTGGGGCCTAAAGTTCTATCCCTTACTCCTTTGACTGAAGACATTACAAGTGCCCACTAAAATTTGAACACGTTATCCAAGAGGGAGAACACAGTAATCCAGACTGATCAGATGTTGACAGGCTAATCAGCCTTTTGAATATACCCGGCGATATCACTTGTGTTGCCTACTGAGCAACAAATGCTGAAGACTGATATTCCAAACCTGCTACAAAATGGCACGGTCCTATCTTCACAGGCTTATTTTATATCCCCGTCTTTCATGTAGTATATGATGCAGTCTGATGGGACTGTTAATTGATTGCACTTTTCTTACCAGTGTGCCCCTAGACATACTCCTCCCTAGGCCTTCAGAGAAGCCATTGGCATCTCTTTTACCAGACTTGTGGTGTTTATCCTTCATACTTGAAAAGAACCAATGACATCATCATGATGGGGTCAAGGTACAGTGTATTTGACTGTGGTTGATCCACCCAATCTGAGTTTGGAAGGCTCTACCAGAGATTAGGCACAGATGTCTGTTTGGGATGGACATGTCTCTAGGTTTGCATGTCTCAATTTTCCTTTGTACTGCTGTAATTATGCTTTGCTATTTGACTACAGTGCCTTCTTTGGTATGAGCATGCCATGCTGGGCAGTCTTGTGCTGGAGTTTTCCATATTTCCCCATCAATGCTAACATTCTTCAGAGACACCTTGAGTGTGTCTTTGTACCCCTTCTTCTGACCATCATGTGAGTGCTTGCCTCATGAAAGTTCTTTGCAAAATAGTCTTTTAGGTAAATGTACATGTGACATTCAGGCTACATAGCCCATCAGAGTTGTGCTCTTGGAAGTAGAAGTTGAATTCTTGGCAGTTCGGCTCAAGAGAGGACCTCAGTGTCCAGTACCTTATCTGACCAGGTAATATTCAGAATCTTCCTAAGACAATTCAAGGGGAAGCAGTTCAGTTTTCTGCCATGGTTTCATAGGCACACGACAATGAGGTCAGCACAATAGCTTTGTAGACCTTCAGTTTGTAAGGAGCCTAATACCTCTTCTCTCCCATGCTTTCTTTCAGAGCCTACCACGTTCTGAGCTAGCTCTGGCAATGCATGAGTCAACCTCATCATCTATGTGAACATCTCTAGAAAGTACACTGCCAAGGTAAATGAGCTTGTCCACAGCATTTGCTATAACCAATGGTTCCACTTAAGGTTACATGTATGACTAGTGTGGTGCTACTCATTGCAACTATGGTTAATTCTACCAATCTGTCTCTCCTATGAATAGAAATATGAGCAGCAAGTATAACCTAGTCATATAAAACCAGAAAGGAGTTTGACCATGTGGTTAGATTTGGATCATAGAATTAAAGCTGAGAAATGCCTTTTGAAGTCATTGCACCCAACCCTTTCATTTCAGCAATGGGGAGACTGAAATCTGAGGAGGAAAGGTGCTTCTCCGAGATCATACAGGCAGCAAGTTGCAAAGCTGAGATTTGACCGTAGGCCTTTTACCCCCAAATCAGTGCTTTTGCCCCTAGATCCAATCAAATTCTATTCTGTACAAGGTATTTGAATATAGGCTTTTTAATTTCTCTTAGCAGCAGTGTATAAATTCACTCTAAAAAGCTTCCTACTTCTTATAAGTTTCTTGAAGTCAAAAATAGTTTCATTTTTGTCTTTGTATCACTGTTATCTAGCTGGTCTCACATGATACCTAACATCTAGGTGAGAGCTTAAGAAATGTTGTTGAATGAATGAATAATGGTAGTAGTTAGCATGTATATACCACTTTAAGGTTTGTAAAGTACTTTATATACATTATCTTATTTTAAAGGCCCTGGGAGGTAGATGCTTTTATGACCTCCATTTTACAAATGAAGAAACTGAGGCTTTAAGAAGTTTCTTGTCAAGGATCACACAGATTATAAGTATCTGAGGCTAGATTTGAACTCATATCACCATGAATACAGGTGAAGGCCTTTATCCACCTAGCTGCCATAAATCTTGTTTAAAAGGAAGTACAGTTGAGGCAGTGTAGCTTATTTCTAAATTCCTAACACTTTAAGATGTTCAGAAATGAGGTGGGCTACTTCGGGAAGTTGTGGGTTTGCTCTCCTTCACTGGTGGTCTTCAAGTGAGACTAGGAGATGACTTCTTTGGGTGGTGGTTTGGGAATTCTTGATCTGAATTTGATTAAATGACCTCTGAGACCTCTTCCAGTTTTGAGATTTTGTGATTCTGCATATGTCCTCCCTTCTGCCACTTGTTGAATTCTTACCTATTCCTTGAAGATCAACTCCCCTGACACCTCCTTTGGGAAGCCTTATCTTGATGCTCACTCTGTGTAACAACCTTCTTGGTTATTCCTCACATAGATAGCACTTTTTATTTCTCTTACACATTTAGTGTGCAGTATTGTACATTATGGTGATTTGTGTGTTGTCATACTCTCCTTATTAGAATGGGAGCTGGAGGAGGGCAGAGACCCTCTTATATATGTCCCTTAGTACCTAGCGCAATATACCTGCTAAAATGTTTAGTACCTGCTAAAACATTTGTTTGCTTGTTGGAAGACAAATAAGCAAAACACATGATACCATCAGCAAAAATTCATTTGTCAGATATGCTTAATTCATAGAGAGGTAGCTTGAAGAAATGGGGCATAGAGCAGATAAACTGTAAAGAAGAGATTTTGGAATCTCTATTATATTACTACACTTATTTCCCTGAGAACCAGGAAACACAAACTCTGACTCTGAATACATGAATTATGGAAGAAATTGGGAGAGGAGACATGAGTGAGGTTGACATGAAGACATTTAGCCTGAGAGTGGATAGGTGAAAGGAAAGTGGAAGAGTGGATATAGGGGCAGACAGATTGTGGCCTAGTAAAGAGAACATCTGAGTTCCATTCTGGCTTGAAATTTAACAGCTGTGGAAACATGGTTCTTACCATCTCCAATATTCCATGTCCTCATCTATAAGTCACTCTATCAAAGATTCTTCCTTCTTCCTACTTACTGCCTTCTCTCTTTCTCTGTTTCTCTTCTTTCTCCTTCCCCCTTCTTACTTTTCTTCCCTTTCCCTTTTTCCGCCCCTTCTCTTTTCCTTTCCCTTTCCTTTTCCTTTCCCTTTTCCCTTCTACTTTTCCCTTCCCTTTCCCTTCCCTTCCTTCCCTTCCCTCTTTCCCTTCCCCCTTTCCCTTCCCCCTTTCCCTTCCCTTTCCCTCCCTTTCCTTTTCCTTTTTCCCTTTTTCCTTCCTCTTTTCCTTTCCCCCTTTCCCTTTTTCTTTCCATTTCCCTTTCCCCTTCCACTTTTCCCTTTCCCTTTTCCCTTCCCCTTCCTTTCCTTCCCCTTCCCTTTTCCCCTTCTTTCCCTTTCCCTTTCCCCTTTTCCCTTTCCCTTCCACTTTTCCCTTTCCCTTTCCCCCTATATAAGTGTAACTTGTCATGAGTCAAGTGAAAAAGTAAGAGGACAAGGTGATACCCACTAAAAAAAAAACAACAACAACAACTTATCACTGAGAGGAGGGGAGGCCCTGTCTGTTATTGTGAATAGGAAGAGCATATCACAAGCCCTCTGCAGGTCTTCATTGTGTTATATCTCTGGAAATTCTATTCCTTTCCTGCAGATTCTCTAGGCAAATGCATTTCACTCGGTCCTTTCAGAGGTAAATTAGTAACATCCATGGGAGAAGGGACACAGATGGCTCTGATTTACTGATCCCTTAGGACAGTCTCGAGTCTAATAGTACAAGATTCAAACACAATTTGGCCTTTCCCTTTACCCCTGCCTTATGCCACTGGCTACCATTGAGGTTGCATATAGATAGTAACACCATCTTTTTCTTCTTCTTCCATAATTCATGCTTTCAGAGTCAGGGTTTCTAGTTTCTGGTTTTCAGGGAATTGGGTGTGGTGTGTGTTGGTAAGCAAAATGGGCTCCTTAGCACTTAGTTCAACAAGTGCCCTTGAAGAGTTTGGCTTTTGTTTTTGTTGAGTAAATCAGTGTATTTCATTGAGTCTTACTAAGTTCTAAGCCCCAGGCCCAAACCCCTATTAGGTGTAAAACCTATGTGGGTGTGGATTGGCAACTAAGGTGGGGCCCAAGGTGGGGCTAACTCCAGGGAGGGCCTAGTTTACATGTCTAGAACAGCAGAGGCTCTTAGACCACGTGGGTTTAAGTCACCTCTTTGTGAGGATTTTAGGTCATGTGGGTGAGTCACGTGTGTGACTCACCCCTGATGCTGACAATGATATAAAAGCCAGGGGTTGGCCTCTTCTTCTTTGGAGCTCTTTGCCTCGGCGGTGGTGGCACACGTGACTCTGGGCCAGCCCTTGTTCTGAGCTCCCAGGCTGAACCTAGATGTTGGTAACTATGAATTGTATTGGGTCTGTCTGTTTGTAATTTGTTTAAGGGCTCTTGAGATGGTGTTGATGAGGAGACTCTGGGCAGCTGTAGCTAAGGAGCCCTCCAGCTTGTAAACCCAAATGCTGAGACTTTGTTGAACTCTGGTAACTATGTATTGGAATTTGAATCAGACAAGGTCTGTCTGTTGATTTGTGTAATTTGTTTGTTTTTTGCTCTGAAGTTCAGGGTGCTGGCTTTTTCCCCTGAACTGAGTGAATGATATTTATGTGCTGAATTAAAGTAAGCTTGCCAACCCCTTCACCTTGCTCTCCTTATTAAGGCAGATCAAAAGAACTTGTGCTGTCTGGCAGCTTTCTGGGTGTTGGCTGTGGGTGGATCTTTCACCCCCACAGAAGCTGCTAGCCAGATTGTGGAAACATGGTGATATCATAAGATGACAAATTTAGAGTTGGAAGTTACCTTAGAGTATAATTCCAACTCCCTCATTCTACAGGAGAGAAAACTGAAGCCCAGAGAGTTTAAATGACATGCTAGAGTCACATTATAACTACTAAGTGTCTGAGGCAGGATTTGAACTTGGCTTTTTCTTGATTCCAAGTCTTTCACTCACCTCCCAGCTCCATAACACCTCTGGTAAGCATTAATCACCACGACCTAGTAATAGATACAGCCTCCTAATAGGTTCCCCCTTCCTCAGAGCTCCAAAAGATGCCCAAGGAAGCCTTTGTAGTCAAGCCATTATATATTATCAACAAGGAGACTTATGTTTAGGGAATTTACACAGGTCGCTTCCCTAATACATGTGAAAATGAGTAAGATACAGCCCTCATTCTGTGGACAAACTGCACTCCATCTCCTGACTGCTGCCCTGGTGAAATATTTTCAGTAAATCACAGTCTTTATGCTGTCCTTGGGTTTTTTGCAATCCCAGCTGCCATGGCTGTATAATGTACATTGATTTCTGCTTGGTATTCAATGGGAAGAAAAACTGTTTAATCATTGGGCTTCTGACTAGTTAATAAAGAATCTGTCTCATTTAATAAGTTTATTTTAGATAAAACCACCATCTATGCCATGGTTTGACACCCTTTCTCCCCCTTCCCCCCTTTTTTAAAGGTAACAAATGAGGC
This sequence comes from Phalanger gymnotis, assembly GCA_028646595.1. Taxonomy (NCBI): domain Eukaryota; kingdom Metazoa; phylum Chordata; class Mammalia; order Diprotodontia; family Phalangeridae; genus Phalanger; species Phalanger gymnotis. The sequence continues at coordinate 427,729,007 of CM053623.1, read as the reverse complement.
TTCAGAATAGACAATGGGATTGTAATCTCTTTCCACTATTTCCCTAGAACATCTCTGTGATTTGCAGGAGGAGGGGGTGTTCGACAGTTCTGCAAGAACAAGCAAATTAATCATCTGCCATTTGAATTGTAAATAACACATCCCCTTTCTGTGCTGGAGACACTAGTACTCAGTGAAGAAATGCTTCTACCAAAGCTCCCTGAATCACCCCTCATCTGGACACACCCAGCATCCCAGCTCGAGCAATTTTCCACCCGATCACATCTCATTAGTATACAGTTCGATAAAACCACATTACATAAAAGTCACTAATAAGCTAAAGCATTTTGTTGAGTATTGGCAAAAAATGAAATCAGATCCAACCGCATTAATGTTTTGTGATGGGAGGTTGCTAATAGGATTAAAAACAGCAGAAAGGTTAGAAGAAAACCAGCCAAGAAAGTGACCTCCTACTTTAAGAGAATCAATCAGCCATACTCATTTGGTGCTGGGGGTGGGGGTGGAGAGAAGAGGATGTAGAAATTGACAGGGAGGTTTATGCATGTAGGGGAAGGGGAAAGGGAAAGGGATGTAGTCAGTCCCATTTGGGTAGTTTCCCTGGTCTTCAGCAGAGCTATGTGGACCAGAATCGGTATATATTGACTTAGATTGCTGAACCACAGCATTACAGCTGAGCCTGATATGTTCCTCTTTCTACCTTTTTCCTCCTCTCTCCCCAAGTAAATCCTTCAGAAGGACTCAGATAAGAAGTCCCAAAAGTCTTAGTGCTAGTCCAAAATCGCACTAAGACTTTTGGGACACTCTGCATAATAGGACTTTGGTGTTTGCAAAGCACTTTATAATATTGTGTTATTGTATCCTCACAACAACCCCGTGAGGGAGTACGACTATCATCCTCATTTTTCGAATGTTGAAATTGAGGTTGAGAAAAGTTGCATAACCTGTTTAGTGTTACATAGATAGCAGTCCGAAGTCCAATTTGAACTCAGGTCTTCGTGACTTCAAGTCCAATGCTCTATCCACTAGGCTGCCTAACCCCTTATAAAGCAATTGTAAACTTTGATGACTCCTCATTTTATACAGGCTTTTTGCAAGTTTAATGAATATACCATCTATACTGTCTTTTGGATTCAGGTTGCCTGAGTTCATTCCCAACTCAGATACCAACTAGTTGCGTTTTAATGGGTAAAGATGTCTTTATCTGTAAAACAGGGCTGGGATTCTGACTTCACAGACTTCAGTACCATGTCTGTGCTATAGTTCTACCCTGGAATCTCCCTCACTGCCTTGGGCCTTTTTATCCTGGAGTTTCCAACTACCATGCCAGCTCCTTTTTCCCATTGACAAGTTCCTCTTGGGGTCACCATTCAGAGTGAGGCCCAGGCAGTTGGCCTTCATTCTCCTCCTAGCTCTGCTTCTCACTTTGTGGACTTCAACACCATTCCTGAGAGAGGGTAACTTCATTCTTTTCAACCCCTTTTCAGCTACCTTTTATACATTTAATTGCCCCATTAGAATATAAGCTATTTGAGGGCAGATATTGTCTTTCTTTTTGCTTATATTTGTATCCCTAATGCTCAACACAGTGCCTGGTAAAATGCTCATTGCTTTGCCTTTCCCTATGTATCTCTCTCACTAGGTGGTAAGGGGGGCGGGGCATTTCACAAACTTTAAGGCACTGTATAAAAGTGAGTTATTTGGCCAATGGGTATAAGTCAAGATCAGAGTTCTATAACAAACCATTGGAGATTTTCCTTCAAGTTGATATTGACTCCTTGCCTAAATTTTTTGGGGATACAATTGTTTCATAAGCTACAACTCCACTTAACTGCATTATTACCAAGCTCATGTTTCTTAATTTGGGCCTCATGGATATAATAAGAAACTTCACAAATAACTTACTGAAATCAACATAAGTCTATAACATTCCCATGACCTACTAATCTAGTAGCCCTTTGGGGGGAAAAGGAGAAATCGCTTCTGCATAACTTATGAACCAATCTTGGTTATGAACTATATCTTGGTGAGAACCATTCTTTTTTTTCTAAGTGCACACAAATTTTTTCTTTCAGATAATCTTTTCTAGAATTTTGCCATGAATCAACACTGCAGTTTCTATTTGTACCTTTTTTTCATAACAATATTTTCCTATTTGTAATTTTTTGGTACCTCTCCATTCTCCCTGACTTCAAAGATTATTGACAGTGGTTTCTAAAATCACATCTGCAGTGTCTTTCAGTAGCCTGAACTATGTGTTCTCAGGGCTTGAAGACTTGAACTTACTTAAAGATGAAGAACAATTGAGAAGGAATAAGTGAAATTTAACAGGCAGATTTTAGCTTGACCTTAGAAAACATTTTCTAATAATTAAAATTGTACTCATTTGATGGACTGCTTTGGGATGTATCCATTTACCTTCACTGCAATTCTTTAAGTGGATCCTGGATGACTGATTGTCAGGAATGTGGTAGAGAAAATTTATGGTTCAGATAGCTTTGAAATCCCTTCCATCTCTGACATTCTGTGATAAAAAATCTTAAAGACTATGATTAGAAACGAATAGTAATTTGGTTTCCTCCTTCTCTCCTTTCTTTTTTTCTTTCTTTTTCTCTTTTTCTTTCTCTCTTTCCTTCCTTCCTTCTTTTTCTTTCCATCTTCTTACTCTTTTATTATTTTTGTCTTCCCTTTCCTTTCCTTCTCTTCTCTATTTAATTTTCTTTGCATCCCTAGTACATATCACAGTATTTTGTATGCATTGGGCACTTATTACACTTTTATTGGGTTAGATTGTTACACATAAAGCTCTGCAGGTATAAATAGTGCAAATGCTGGGAAGCCTTGGATCCTAATGGCATACAATAAGGGAGATCAGAGGATCTAGAGTCAGGCAGAACCTTACAGTTTATTCGTTCTAAGGGTTATTAACCTATTTATGCATCACAGATCCCTTTAGTAGTCTGGTAAAGCCTAGGGACCTTTTTTCTGAATAGTGTTTTTAAATGGATAAAATAAGATTCATAGGGTTATGAAGGAAACAATTATATTAAAATCATTATACACATATGGTACATACATATATGTATACACACACATGTTTATGAACCCTAGGACCCATGATTTAGTCTACCTCTTAATACCCCACTGATCTTACAGATGAAGAAACTGTGGCCTAGAGAGTTTGTGGCCTGGCAAGTTCTCATAGTTAGTAAATAAGTGAACCAAGGCTTGAACTCCACATCCTGTCATTCCAAATTCACTGTTCTTTCCTCAGTCTCCCTTCTCAGGCAGGTGATAGCTGCAATGACCAGTGATTTGGTCCTTTTTAAAATTTGCTTTAGTGTTGCTGGTTAGGATAAAGTTACGTCCCCCAAAGCTACAGCATCTTTGGTGACTCAAATCTTCTCAGGCCTTCAAGGGCCTTTCCACACAGCTATAGGAAAAACAACAGCAACAGCCACGAAAACTAAGTAGTAACAAGATGATCATAATATTGGAGTCCCAGATGGTCACTACTTTAGCTGCTTATGATGCTATGACACTCCTCAGCTGAATTCCTTACATCTTAGAAATAATCATTTTAGGCCGTTGTTGCCCAGGGTATATGACCTAATAATGCTCCACTTTTGTTGGCATGATGCACCTGCATGACCAGGCTTGATTGAAAACTGTAAAGTGGAGGTTTTGGTGCTGTCTTGTGGGGAGTAAATTTGTGCTGCCAATTGAATTTCAGAGACGGAGTGTTTTCTGAGAAATGTCATAATGCATTTCATATTTATAGTTTAGGCAAGATAGCATCAGAAGGCCTATAAACATATTTTGTATTTCTCAGTTGGGTATTTACAGCTTGGTCTACTTGACACTGTGAAAAATTGCCAAATCCATATAAAGTTTTGAAAGGGCCTGGTGAAAAGAGAATAAGACTAGGAAGCAGTAAAGGGGGTATGTGTGGGTTTGGAGAAAGGAGTCAGAATGGAAAGCTACTGAAAAAAGAAATAGGGCAGAGATTCTTCTACTGTTTTGTAGCTGAGTGACCTTCAGACACTGGCTGATGTGTCAGGTAAAGACAATATAATACATACAATAGCACTAATTCAGACTTCATAATTCAGGCTTCAGCTGATTGTCCTCGGGGGTCTCTGGCCCAGCTCAGCGGGACTTCACAAATTGGCTCGGTGCATTATGGGAATGTTTTCTTTCCTTCAGGGACTGTGGGATTGGCTAGATATTCAACTGCAATGATTTTCATTAGGAGTCTGATGCTTGTCTTATCTTGCTGAAATTTCTTTTTTTCACAGCAGCCTTCAGGAAACTGGGATAAAGGGAAGTAGAAATACAGAGACATTTCCATTTTCCCTGGTAATATTTAAACATAATTCACTATTGGTACCTTTAAGGATGCTCCGGGATGGTAGCTTAAGAAAGTGTATACCAAGTTATTCTAATGCAGTAACCATCACTCCATATGTATTTATTAAGCATCTACTATGTACTAGGCACTGGGGAATATGAACATTTGACTAAGGCCGGGGAAGGAAGGTAAATAATCTGACTGAACAAAGGGGCCAAATAAATCTTAGAGGTAGTATGCTGCAGTGGATAGAACCAATGTTGGCTGGCAGAAAGAACATGATTCAAGGTCCATTTCTGACACATATTAGCTGTGTGACCCTGGCCAAGTAGTTTAACCTCTCAGTGTGTCCTGAAGTTTCTCTTAAGATGCAGGACAGATACCAATCTGTATTAATAGTAGAGTTTTCTCACTAGAAAAGCCCCACTCAATAGCAATCAAAAGTCTGTGCCACCTACTCTCTTCCTCACCTGCAAAATAAACAAACAAACAAAAACTTAAAAGTAATCTGGAATTGACTGATATCATTGTGAAGAAGACCTGAGTTCAAGTGCTGCCCTGGACTTATAGTGGCTGTGGTCAAGTCACAGCCTCTCAAGACCCCACTTAACCAATTCTCTGTGACTAAAAGATGAAGCAAAAAAAAAAATACAGATTTGCTTTAATAGAAGAAATAGAGAGAAGGAACAGAAGAAACTTGTCATTGGGAGCTTCCTATGTCAATGTCATCACAGGTCTGGTAAATAAGCAATTGTATGCATGTCTCATCCCTAAAATATATCACTTTTGCTTCCCCAGCCCCTTGCGCAGTACTTTTCAATATGTTTCCTCATCCCTCTAAGTACAACTCAGCAGACATATCAGGTGTCCCTTATTGCCACCATCACTGCCATTGTAACTTCTTCTGCTCTATTATTTTATTTATGTAATATTTACTCAGAAGAGCTTCAGTTGATTTCTAATCCCAGTCCATATTAGCTGCATGATCCCATACAAGTCACCTGATTTTTTCTGAGCCTCTGTTTCCCTCCCTGGAGTTGACAGTTTATATGGCCTTGAGATAGTAATTTAACCTTTCTGGGCCTTTCATCATTTGTAGAATAGGGGAATTGGAATTGATCACCTTGAATGACTCTTAAATTTCTAGGCTCATGTTGCTAGGATTTGTACATGGGAAGAATACTATTTGTTTTTCTTACCTCATGGGATTGTGAAGAAAGCACATTGTAAATATTGAGACAATATTAAAATGTCTTATGAAATATTATCATCTTCTTCTCTGCCTTACTCTTGGGGAGATATATGAAGCACGCAGCCAAATACTGGGTCTTCATTAAAGGCTGTGTGCCCTTTGAAATAGGAATAACTTGGTTTGCTTCTATAGACAAAACAGTCTATAAGTAAATGGCATTTATGAGCAAACATATTCAGCCTTTGGACAGCTGAATTACACAGTTACACATGATTGATTTCTTTTTCAGATCTTGTCACAAATAAAAAATGACTGCCTCGAGGAAGAAGGTAAACAGTGCCCCTATGGCTCATAGACTTGCAATCCTTATCAGTGGAGGAGAGAAAATGCCCCGCTAGGTTTCTATCATATCTGCAACCAAACTTTGTAAAGTTCGAAAGTTGAAAAATAGCATAGGAACTTTCTGAAAACCTTGCACACGCAAGAAACACATCTTAATTTCTTTTTTTTTTTCTCCTTTTAATTCCCTAAACATCTCCCCAGGAAAAAGAAACAGCTCATAGATTTAGAGCTGCCAGGAATTATAGAGGTCACCAAAATCTAATTCCCTCATTTTACTTGCAACACATTGTTATAATAATTAACTAATTTTAAGGGTAGGGACCACATAATGGGCCTAGCCGCTCACAGGGTCCCCTCTTTTTTGGAGGTTTAAAGCGTTTATCCTAAGCAAAAGGTATGCATTCAATCATAGTCACTGAGCCTCCAGTTAGGAAAATTCCTAACATCTAGGTAGAGCTGAGGTTGTGTTCTCTGGATATATTTATATTTCTTTCTTTCTCTCTCTCTCTCTCTCTCTCTCTCTCTCTCTCTCTCTCTTTTTCTCTTATTGGCTCCTGGATTTTTTATAGTTGAAGGAAAATTCCATTTACTGGAAACATTTAGGTAACAAAACAACAGATTATAGATAAGTCAACACGAGGAAGGGCCACTGAGCAAAGAATACATGATTTTTTCAGGATTTCCCTCTGTCTAGGCTTCTACTCTGGCCTTACCCTCCTTAATATTTCCCATTTTTACTTTTTTCCTGAGGCATGTGTGGGAATTCCTGTACTTGCCACTGCTAAGACCACCAGCTAATGCAGCACTTTTGTAGATGACTCAAAAAGAATAACAAATTCCCTCAGCCAATTCAACAGACTTCATGTCTGGCAGCATTTATTTCACTTTATCGAATGAATTTCAGTGACTTCTCGCTCTTAATCTAAGATCTATAAGTGAGAATGATTGATCAGGTTGGGTGCTTGCAGTTCCCCTGCCCACCCACCCCCCACTCTAAATGTTCTACCCTTACATACTTGTGATAAAACTGGTCTAGCGACCTTACATGAAGTGACTTGCCTAAAGTCACACAAATAAATGCTAGAACCAACATCTAAAACAAGGTTCTCTGGCTCCAAGTCTAGAACTCTTATTGATTCATAGGATGATTCTTAAATTGGAAGAGATGCCAGGAAGGTCTAATTTTTCTCCAGAATCCAGGCCTCCTTGTTATTTAGTCAGATCTGCTTCCTTTGTGCCATAGGATACTAATAAAGTATAATATCCTAAGCTGACTGAGGCTGACAGCCAGGGCTTCATCAGATTGGGTCCCTTATATGTCTCTTTATTCTTTTACTATCCAAGCTACCTTTATATCCATTGGCATTTGATTCCCAGGAGAGACAGAACAGACTTTGTTATCCCTATTTTACAAAGTAGGACACCCTTTGTCTGTTAGGTGCTATTCTGTTGACTTGATTGATTTTTTTGTGATGAACAAACAATAAGCCTGAAAGGGTCTTCTATTCTCTATGTACTTTGGTCACTTTTGAAAAGGTGGAGATATGGTCAATCGTTCAATGTCATTTGTGAAAGTCTACTTATTCTCCACTAATTTATTCAATGAGAATCACCTCCATTTGTGCATAGATAATCTTTTGAAATTTTTTGTATAGTCAGGAGAGTAGTCAGTCACATAGGTCAGTAGTTGATGTTTTCTTGGTCACATTTTTGGAATCAATAAAGTCTTAAGTTTCTTCCATACCTTGGATAGGTTACCTTCCTTTTGGTACCTCATAAATCAGTCTCCCAAAGCTCTTAAAAGTCTATCTAACCAGGAGAGTTCCCCTTTATGTTTACTTGATCCAATCTAACTGATTTTCCCAGATTTGTTCTATTTCCTCTGTAATTGCCTCAGACTCTGAGATGTTGGGGTTCATAAATGACAATTCCACTAAGCCTTGATGGAGAAAATAGTTTGTTGTGATAACATTGCAAACATTTTCCATTTTTAAAAAATTTTGCAGTCTTTCCCCCCCCTCCCATTTTCATTGTTAAATACCCTTGGGTTGACTTTGCTAATTAGATATCTTCCTGACCTTTCTTGTTTTGTTTTGTTGGGGTTTTTTTTTGGAGAGGGGAAGGCAGGGCAATTGGGCTTAAATGACTTGCCCGAGGCCACACAGCTAGTAAATGTGTCAAGTGTCTGAGGTCAAATTTGAACTCAGGTCCTCCTGACTCCAGGGCTGGTGCTCTACTCACTGCACCACCTAGCTGCCCCCTAAGCTTCCTTTAGATGATATCCATTACTGCTTCTCTTTGCTTCACCAGGTGATATTCTTCATAATGGTTCATGATCCTTGTTCATAAGATTTTAGGAATATGTTAATATTATAAACTGTTTCTGCCCTTGGCAGCCAGCTCTCTGTGTTTGGAAAGAAAAGTCAAATGTTTGCCAAATACAGCACTTTCTGAGATCTTTCCTTCTCCTTATTTTAGCATTTCATTTATGTTGGTTTAAATCCTGGTTGAAAATATTACAATCAACATCAATGTCCTTTCTGTTGTCCATTTCTAATCTTGATTTTTCATAACTTGTTTAATTCTGGATGAAATCTCCATAACTGTGCTCTGTATCATTCTTCTCCTTATTATTCTTTCTTCTTGTTTGTTCTGGCAAGTGAATGGCCCAAGTGAACAGATAGATGACTCAGGAGATAATCACCACATCTATAAAAAGTTTTTTCCTTTATGCTAAAATGTAGTTATTTTTATTAATTGGAACATGCTTTACTGCTTACCATTTCCAACACTTGCCATTTTAGGAGAAGAAAACATTCATGATATGGAATCAAGGTTTTTGGGTTGTTTACAAGTCTTAGGGTACTCCAATTTCTTTTTATGGAATCATGTTTTCTCATCTATTTCTCCCCATCTTCACCAGTTCTCATCATTTCATCGAAGTTACTAAGTGTCAGAATGAATGTTGATTTGATTTGGAGGGTTTTATGAAGTTCTTCATAAAACTTCTCTACCCCTTCTTCCTCAGCAACTGGCATTGGTATATAAGTTATAATTATTATCATAGTGATCTCTTTGTAATACTTATCATCAGCATTATAATACGTGATGATCAAACATCTCGTGAAAAATGTTTCTTGTTCCTTTTGAGAGTATAATATGACCACACTGCCAACTCCTTTCCTTGCCTTTGTGCCACCCTTCTATTTACTGGCAACTTCCTTTTCTTCTGTTATAGCAAAGATGTTATGATTGATATAATTTAGCTCTTCCAGCGATATGTCCACTTGGTCATTGGAGAAGAATCTCTCATTTAGGGTATCAGTGGCCAAATTAAAATTCATTGATTGTCTAAAAACTATGAGACTCTTAGAACTCTCTGCCCCCTTTTATACTACTCCACCCTAGTTCCTGAAGAAGCAAAAAAGGGCTGAATAGGACTCAGGGCCAGTTAATTTTTTTCCTTATATCATGGATTGCCATGGTCAAAAATATTTCTCACTATGGGATCAGGGTAATGGTGATATGCTTCCCTGTGAATAGCTAAGCTGATCCTCAGCAAACAGATTTATTCTGTTCCAGGGTCCATATTTAAGCCTTTTCAGAATGGCCAAATCTGCCACAGCTTGTGCATATACGGTCTAGTCTTCAAGAAGATATGGTCATCTCCGTGTCATGATCAGGCATTGGAGTAGGCCATTTGCTTTTTATAATATTTTGTAATATCCTATTACATTTGTATACCATGATTTATGTAGCCATTCACTAGTTGGTGGATGACAATTATATTTCAAGTTTTTTTCTAACAAAAAAAATTTTCTTTAAATGAACATATTAACGTAGTGTTTGATAAGTCCAGAGACAGCAACTACAGGACTAAGGACTCACAATAAAAACTATTTAGAAAACTTTAAATCAATCTGATAGAAATAAGCTAAGATCAAGATCTCATACTATGTTGCACAAAAATCCCCACATGGATACGTGACTTGAATATAAAAGCTCATATACTAACCAAATTAGAGAAGGAAAGAGAAGGATAATTTTCATAGCTATGTATAGTTCGAAAGTTCATGGACAGGTAAAAGATGAAGAGGGTCATAGAAGATAGAAATGGAAAATATTGATTACAAAAAACTGAAAAGGATTTGCCCATGCAAAATCAAAGCAATTAAATTTAGAAAGGAATCAATTAACTGGGAAAAATCTTTATATCAAGTTTTATTGATAAAGGTATGGTATTCAAGATATATAAGGAACTGATTTAAATAGATAAGAATTCTGCTTTGGATAAATGATTAAAATGTATGAACAGAAAGTTCCCCAAAGGGAAAAAAAAATGAAATCCAAGCTATGAAGTTCCATATGAAATAAAATGTTCCAGATAATTAGAAAAACACACTTTAAAAATGACTCTGAGATTACATCTCAAACCTGTTAGATTGTCAAAGAAGACAAAAAATGAAAATGGGGAATTGTTGGAAGGGCTGCAAGGCAGACAGACATCTTGTTGCATTCATTACAAATGAGACTGTGTATTGGTCTAGCTAGCCATTCTGGAAAGCAATTTGAAGCTATATCCCCAAAGGCACTGAACTCTATTTACCCTTTTCATAAATAGTAACACTACCAGACAAGTTGTCCTAAATGAGCAAATAAAGAGGAAAAAGATATACAAACTAAAATATTTATAGCAGCTCTTTTTGTCATAACAATTGGTAAATGGCCAAACAAATTAAGGTATATGAGAGCAATGGAATATTATTTTTTTTTCCATTAGAACTTATGAAAGAAATGATTGCAGGGAGCTCTAGGAAGTATTTGTATGAACTGATTCATAGTGAAATGAGCAGAACCTGTAGAAGAATTTCCACACTAACAGCAACTTTGTAAAGCACAAACAACTTTGAAAGACTTATGGACACTAATCAATTCAATGGCCAACAATAGCTCTAGAGGTCTGATGATAGAGCTTGCTACCCCACTTCTAACAGGTGGTGGAATCAAGGTGCAGAATGACATATACATTGTTAGATATGGCAAATAAGCGAATTTGTTTTTCTCGACTATGCAGATTTGCAACAAGGTGTGTTTTTATTTGAGATTTGAGAAAGTAGGATCTAAGAAAGGAGCGGGAGCTAATGATGATGTTGCTAAAAATAAGAAAAAAAGACAAAAAGGGTAATTGAATCATTAAAAAAATAAACACAGAGAAGTTCAGAAGGAAAGACAATGGTATAACTGAAAATATGTTGATTTTATTACATACTTTAAAAAAGTAATTAAGTAATATGTTCCTTTCTGGGCAAATGCCCTTCTGCAAAAAATTAAATAGTAGTAGAGATTAATTAATAAAATTAATGGTAGTAGAGATTTGTTTTTGCATATAATATTCTTTTTTCCTTTGCATATGGAAATATTCTTTTGTGTGCATGTGTTCCTAAGTTTAGAATAAAAATAAAACAAAAATACTGAAGTGCTATGATGAATGTTTTTTTTTGCATATATGGGGTATTTGATCTTTCTTTTGCTTTGTATATATTTTGAATAGTGGTAGTTAGGGTATCCCCGGTTTAGTGACTTATCTGCATGATTCCAAATTCTTCCGTGGAAGGGTTATATGATATCCCACATTCACCAACAGTGTCTTAGCATTTCTGTGTTATCAAGACCTTTCAATATTATCTGATACCATCTTTTATTACCTTTATTTCTTTGATGAGTGTAAAGAAAAACCTGAAAATCATTTAAATTTATATTTCTCTTATTAGTGATTTGGAACATTCTTTCTTATGGTTATTAATAATTTATATATCTTCTTTTGAAAAGGACTTGGTTGTCTCCACAGACCTATTGGGAAATAGCTAAATATTTGTGTGAATTCCTTATATATTTGGGATATAAGACTTATACCTAAGATATTTCAAGTATAGCCTTTCCCCAACCCTCCATTTAATTGTTTTTCTTATTCTTGTTACCTGGACATTAAAAACCATTGCAGTGTACTGTTATGCTGCTAGATGATTCCTTTCATGGTCTGCAAGAGGAACTGACAACCTTTCCAAAGTGGCTTTTCAAGTTTTCATTTAGATATTCTCCTAGGCAGGTGGAGATAGATGGTGTGGCAGACTGATTAGGCTAGACTCCTCTCTAGAGGGAAAAGTAGAGTTGACAACTAGGTGTGAAAATAACTTAGGTGTTCACTAATTGTAGCCTCTGATCCTAATGGAATTCTACCAATCTCTGAGTTTATCTTTATCTGGACAATTCACAGTTGGTGTGTTCAAAGATGTCTGGGATCTAGTTACACTAAATTATGGTATTTGAAAAAGGCTCAATTTCCTTTGAAGCTCCTTAACATAAAACTCCTGTACACCAACCACCCTGGGCCACTCAGACCTTTATTTCTAGACCATTGGGTTACCACATGTGCTTTTCATCTTTAGAACCAAAACCAATGTTGAGAGTTGAGTGATGGGCTAAAGCACATGCCATCTTCACTGCTTTGCCCACTACATTGGAATGCATGGTATTAACAAACACCATAGTTAGCTCAGCTGAGTCTTTGTACTGCAATATCACTGACCGAAGAAGAGAAGTATGACAGTAGCTTATGACAGTAGCTTACAACATTCCTCTTTTCATCCCAATGGTCTTTTCCATTTGGATATCTTAGAAAAATCTAGGTATCCACCGTGTGTGTGTGTGTGTGTGTGTGTGTGTGTGTGTGTGTGTAAATGGTAAAGTAGATGCCAGGAAGCGGGAAAAGGTACACCGAAAGGAATGGTGAAAGATATAGTAGGTATTTTTTTCAACCTTTTAAATCTCCCTCTCCCTCTCCCTTTTCTTCTCTCTCTCTCCTTCTCTTTGCTCAGCATAATACCTGACATAAGAGGTACTTGAAAATGTTTAT
>CM053623.1:427668188-427715712 GCA_028646595.1 Phalanger gymnotis | reverse complement strand
TTTTATTCTCCTGGTTTTGCACATTTCATTCAGCATGTCCTTTAGCCATTCTTGAAAAGGAAGTGTTTATATCTCTGAAAGGGACATAGCACAAAAATCTATAAATGAGTACAGATTACTGAGCCCTGGGCTCAGTCAAAGAGGAACTTTTTAACAATTAGAGCTAACATGAAATAAAAAAGGTTGTTATGTAAGACTCTAAGTTCTCCATTATTGGATGTATTCAAGCAGAGGTCGAATAGCCGTCTATCTGTCAGGGACATGGCCCAATACTGAACAGTGGGGAAGTACTATACTAAATACATACAATGGTACGAGCCCTCATATGCATATCCAACTACTTCAATTGCATCTATGATCATCTACGCAATGGCAGTTTTCAACATGACTTTAGATGTTCATGTAATATCTCAGGTTCTCATAATTGCCCTTTATATAGTGTATTACCAGACAGAATAGGTATTTAGGAGCATGGCAGATGCAGAAAAAAAACTGCAGTGCGCCTCCATAATTGGGAGGAATTCTTTGTTATTGTCATCAGTTATTTCTCTTCATTCCTGAAACAGATGTCATACCGGTTAGGAAGTTGTATGAATCAGAGACTGTAATAAGAGGTTTGGGAAATGAGCATAAATGAATCTGCTTTCAGTTATATTGGACATTCCTAGCAGAGCCACTGGTTAATTTCAGACATACAAAGCTCCATCCTCAGTGTTTCAGCTAGGTCCCAGCTGATGACACGGCCATCAATTCTTATTCGTAACAGCTGGCATGTCCCTCGAAGAATTCCTGCTGTTTGTTTGACTAACCCCAGGCTTCCATTTATTGGACTGTGGCCCAAGGATGAAAGTATCAGACGTGACATTCCATCAAGACGCTCAAGAGACTCTTGAGTTAGTTGTCCTAAGCAGCTTGTCCACAGGATGTCCACACGTTCCGATTCCTTGACTCTCCCCTAGCCCCACAATATTACTTTCTGAGTTGGCATTTTAGTGACATTTAGTCCTTTGTATGGACAGAATGTTTAAGAAGGTGGCCCCTCACATTGTTTCCTTCAGTCCCTGATCATAGGATCATAGATTTTTAAGCTGGAAGGAATCCTCTGAGAGGCCATCTAGCCCAGCCTTCTTATATACAGGTTAAATGCTTTGCCTATTATCACCTAGGTAGTAAATGGAAGAGGGAGGATTTGAAACCTAGCCTTCTGGCTCCAAATTCAACATCTTTTATGCTGAAATAATGGTGCCAGGGTTTCTTCCTTTATAGAGCTGCCTTTTGGCTGCCTTGAGATTTGCTCTTTATTCAATCATTAAGTATTTATCGAGTGCTTGCCAAGGGCTCAGACCCATTCCAGGTACTCTAGGGGACACAGAAAAAAGTATAAAGCATGCTCTCTGCCTTAAAGGGAGACAGGACTAAGACACAGAAAGCAAGAGTATGAGAAATGAGGCGATGTATTACAAAGGAATATGTAACCCATATAGATGGAGTTAATGTACTGTAAGAATTCATGAAAGAGAATGGCTAGATAGCCTTGGAATAAATAGATGAAGGAAGGGTACAGGAAGAAACTACAGCTTAGGGAAACCATAAAATAGTTCGAATCAACACATGAAGCTACAATTATAAAGTGTTTTACCCATACTATCTCAATTGATCCTTACAACATATTTTGGAGGTCTATATAGACAATAACAATCAGAAAGCCAGATTGCAACTTTAACTGCAGAATAGTAGAAGTATAGCAATATAGAATATAGTATAGTAATATAGAAAAGTAGAAGAATAGTAGAAAAGTAGAAAATTATGAAAATTAAAGTATTATTCCCATCCTACAGACAGGGAATCAGAGGCTACAAATGATCCATGGTCCCATAGATCAATCAACCACTCAATTAATAAACACTTATTCTGTGCTTACTATGTGTGAGGCACTATGCTAAATACTGGAGGCACTATCCTAAGCACAGAAAATAACTGACTGGACCAGGACTTGAGCCTAGGTCTCCCAACTTCTGGGCCCATATACTTTTCATTTTTTATTCTGTCATTTTCAGTCACATTTGACTCTTCATGACCCCATTTGGGTTTTTTGGCAGAGATGCTGGAGTGGTTTGCAATTTTCTTTTCTAGCTGATTTTATAGATGAGGAAACTGAAGCATACAGGGTTAAGCGACTTTCCCAGGATCACAATCTAGTAAGTATCTGAGGTCAGATTTGAAATCAGGTCTTTCTGACTCCAGGACCAGCACTCTATCCACTGATACACCACGCTAAGTATAAGCAGGTATGTAGATGTTTCTTGGATTATGTACAAAGTCATCATAACTGGCATAGAAGATTTGTGCTGGCCAGCAATGGGAAATAAATTTCCTTAAAAAAACTGAGAGAATTATTAGTTGCTACCCTGACTCTACGCTTCAGCTCCAGCTCTATGTATCCATTTTACAGGCCAAGGACCATGCCTGGAATGCCCTCCCTCCTCACCTCTGCTGCTCAGAATCCTTTTCTTCCTTCAAGGTTCAGCTCAGAGGTATTCTCTTTTCTGTGATGTCATTCCAGATCCTTCCATCTGTTGCGGCTCTCTTCCTTCACAATTTACTTTGCATTATTTGCATTCATGATGCTTCCCCTTTCCATACCCTTCTCTCCGAGTGGAATGTAAGCTCCTTGAGGGCAGAGGCTGACTTGTTTTGGTCTTTTGTATCCCTATACTGAAAGGAGTGTGGGGTAACAGAAAGACCTAGAATGGAGTAAGAGAAAGAGCTAGAATGAAGTACTAATCATAGCGCTGCTTCTGATTCTGTTTGTGATCTTGAGAAGGCCTCAATTCTTCTAGGATTCAGTCTCCTTATCTACAAAACAAGGAATTTGGGCAAGAAGACCTCCAAGATCCTTTATTGCACATTTTTTTTCCTTCAAAATTGATTTCATTGCTATAGGTAACCTATGATTTGGAAACCCTTCCAATAAGGCAGATAAACTATTTAGAGCCAGAAGCAACTTTAGAAACCCTCTAGTCTGGGAATAGAGCCAAAATAGCAGAGAAAAGGCAGCAATTTGCCTGAGATCTCCCCCAAGCCCCTCTGAACACCGTTAAATAATGCCATAAAAATTCTAGGAGTAGCAGAACCCACAAAAGGACATCCAAAGGCAACTTACAAGGTTGCAGGAAAGGTCTGTAGCACCTGGGTCAAGTGGAGCACACTCCAGCACAGGCCACACCAACATAGACCCAGTCACATCAAACCAGGAGCAGGCCTTGGGAGCTACTGAATCAGCAGGAACATCCACATCTGCTTCCAGAGCTCTCAGCCCACAGAGGGTAAGAGGGTCAAACAACTGGTCAGAAGATTACAGAAGTCTCTTTGCTAGCACTGAGGCAGGACTCTGTTGCTTTGACCATACTCAGATCTGGTTGTAGTCCTGGGTGGCAGTCCTAGGGCAAGGAGGAACACTAGCACATTGGAGCTTGAGGTCACAGTGGGAGCCTTGTCACAGTTCCAGGGCAGAAAAGAACACTTGTAGTGACTCACAGACCAGAGCACAGGCCAAGAGAGTACTAAACACATCTCTCTTTAGGTCATACCGCCTTGGAAGAACCGAAAATCTGCAGGTCCCTAGAAGTATCCGTGCAAACAACTGCACAAAATCCCTAAAGCTTGGAACAGTGTGCCCTCCACCCTGGAAACAGAGCCCTACTTTAACCAAGAGTTGAAACTCAAAAAATAGGCTGACAAAATGAACAAAAACAGAAATAAATTCCGACCATAGAAAGTTACTATGGTAACAATGATGATCAAAACACACACTCAGAAGAACATAACAAAGTCAAAGCTCCACCTTCCAAAGGCTCCAAGAAAAAGATGAATTGGTCTCAGGCCATGGAAAAGCTTAAAACAGATTTTGAAAATCAAGTAAAAGAGGTAGAGGAAAAATTGGGAAGAGAAATGAGAGTGATACAAGAAAATCATGAAAAATGAGTCAACATCTTGGTGAAGGAGGCACATAAAAAATACTGAAGAAAATAACTCCTTTGGAAAAACAGACTAGGCCAAATGGTAAAAAAGGCATAAAAAGCCAATTAGGAGAAGAATGCCTTAAGAAGCAGAACTGGCTAAATAGAAAAGGAAGTCCAAAAGCTCTATGAAGAAAATAATTAATTCAAAATTAGAATGGATCAAATGGAAGTTAATGACTTTATGAGAAATCAGAAACAATAAAACAAAACCAAAAGAATGAAAAAAATAGAAGACAATGTGAAACATATAATTGGAAAAACTGATCTGGAAAATAGATCCAGGAGAGATGATTTGAAAATTATTGCACTACCTGAAAGCCATAATGAAAAAAAAAAAACAACTACACATCATCTCTCAAGAAATTATCAAGGGAAACTTCCTTGATATTCTAGAACCAAAGGGTAAAATAGAAATTGAGAGAAATCCACCGATCACCTCCTGAAAGGGATCCTAAAATGAAAACTAACAGGAATACTATAGCCAAATTCCAGAGCTCCCAGGTTAAGGAGAAAATATTGCAAGCAGCCAGAAAAAAAAAATAATTCAAGTATCATGGAGCCACAGTCAGGATAACACAAGAGTTAGAAGCTTTTACATTAAAAGATTGGAGGGCTTAGAATATCATATTCCAGAGAGCAAAGGAGCTAAAATTACAACCCAGAATCATCTATTCAGTAAAACTAAGTATAATCCTTTGGGGGAAAATGGATATTCAATGAGATAATGACTTTCAAGCTTTTTTGATGAAAAGAACAGAGCTGAATAGGAAATTTGGCTCTCAAATACAAGACTCAAGAGAAGCATAAAAACGTAAACAGGAAAGGGAAATCATAAGGGACTTAACAAGTTTAAATTGTTTACATTCATACATAGAAAGATGTAACTCATAAGACCTTTCTCATTATTAGGGGAGTTAGGAGGAGTATATATAGACAGAGGGCATAGGTGTGAGTTGAAGGGACGATATCTAAAAAAAATAAAATTAAGGGGTGAGAGAGGAATGTACTGAGAGAAAGGAAAAGGAAGTACAAGGTATTCTTAAAGTCTGGATACATAGGCAAAAATGTATATTTTCAAGAAATGAAATGAAGGAAATTTTCAATAACATTTTTATTTAATAGGAATATTAACAAATAACATCTTCCATTCGTTTGTGATGCAAAGGTTGATGTGCTTTGCTAGATTCATGTGAACTTGATGCAATAACTTGACATTGCCGTCAATTGCCTATGTGTCCAGACTTTAAGAACACCCTGTATCATGGGGTTAATTATCTCACATAAAAGAGGTAAGAAAAACCTTTTGCAATGGAGGGGAAGAGAGGGAATTTGAGGGGAAATGAGTGAACATTACTCTCTTCAGAATTGTCTCAAAGAAGGAATAACATACACATTCAACTGGGTATAGAAATCTGTCTTAGCCTCCAGGAAAGTAGGACAGGAAGGGGATAAGAGAGAGGGGTGGGGTTATAAAGGGGAGGGCAGATTAGGGGGAGATGTAGTCAGAAGCAAAACTCTTTTGAGGAGGGAGAGGGCGAAAGGCGAGAGAGAGAATAGAATAAACAGGGGAGGAAATAGGATGAAGGGAAATATAGTTAGCAATAGTAACTGTGAAAAAACATTTTGAAATAAGTTTCTCTGATAAAAGACTCATTTCTTATACATATAGAGAACTGAGTCAAATTTTATAAAAATAAGAATCATTCCCCAATTGATAAATGATCAAAAGACATGAACAGTTTTTGGATGAAATAATCAAAGCTACCTATAGCCATATAAAAAAATGCTCTAACTCACTATTGATTGGAGAAATGCAAATTAAAACAATTCTGAGGTAATACCTAATAGTACTATCATAGCTAATAGGACAGAAAAGGAAAATGACAAATGATGGAGGGGATGTGGAAAACGAGGGGGGTGAAGGGATGAGACATTAATGCATTGTTGGTGGCGTTGTGACCTGATTCAACTATTCTGTAAAGCAATCTGGAACAGTGCCCAAAGGGCCATATAACCATGCATACCTTTTGACCTAGCAATGCCACTACTAAGTCTGTATCCCCAAAAGAGATAAAAAACAAAAAGAAAAAGGACCTGTGTGTACAAAAATATTTGTAGCATCTCTTTTCTGGGGGTAAAGAATTAGAAATTGAGGGGATGCCCATTTATTGGGGAATGGCTAAACAAATTGTGGTAAGTGATAGGATGGAATACCATTGTGAAATGATGAGTATGATGTACTCAGAAAAACCTGGAAAGACTTAGAGGAGCTGATACAAAGTGAAATGTACTGGGTACAAAGTAATAATAATATTGTAAGATGATCAGCTGTGAATGATTTAGCTATTCTCAGCAATACAATAATCAAAGACAACTCTGAAGGACTTATGATGAAAAATGCTTTCTACCCCCAGAGAAAAAGCTGATGGTGTCTGAATACAAATTGAAGCATACTTTTTTTTACTTTATTTTTCTTGATTTTTTTGCTCTATTTTCTTTCACAGCATGACTAATATAGAAATATTTTTCATTACTACACATGTACAACCTATATCAAATTGGTTGCCTTCTCAATGAGGGGGGTGGGGTGGAGAGGGAGGAAGGGAGAGAATTTGGAATTCAAAGTTTAAAAAATATATATTAAAAACAGTTTTAATATGTAACTAGGGAAAAATAAAACACCAAAGAAAAAAAAAAGAAACCCTCTAGTCTAACACACTCATTTTCCTGATTTAAAAGTAAAGTTTAAAAAGGTTAAGTTTTTTGCCTAAGGTCACAAAATATTAAGAGACAGAATGAAGATTTAAACTCTGGTGTTTGACCTCTAAATCCCTTTCTCTTCTTATTGTGTCACAGAGCCTGTCCTACTCTGTTTTCGTTGGGGGGCGGGGCGGGGGTTAGGGGATTTTTTTTTTTTTATTTCCCGAGTCATGAGAGGGCTACAGAGAGGTTAAGAGTCTTGTCTATAGCTAGTGTATGTCAGAGACAGGACTTGAGTCCAGGTTTTTTTGATACTCATATCTACCCTTTATTCACTGAACTTTATTCATATTCTCCATGGATTGCCCAAAGTGCATACTTAATAAATATTTCATGAAGTGAATTGAATTTGTTGACCTCTTCAAAAGGAAATGGGAATCCACTGAGAACTCTTCATTGGGGGGATGGCATGATAAAAGTTCTTTCAACTTTTGTCCTCAATATAGAAGCCATGTTGGTGCAGATATTGGTGAAATCACACCAAGGATTGGGGGACTGACATTCCTCAAATCTAATGCCCCCCAAAAAGTCTTTTTTTTTTGGAGTATCAAGAGTATAGTTCAGACCTGCACAACTTGATGGTAGGTAAGGGCCAAACTTAAAATAGGTTCAACTTTTTCAGGACACAGATAGAATAGACTAGAGACAGATTGGCAATGGTAGGGTAACATGACAAACAGAATGTGCAATGGCAACCCTACATTTTTTTACAGGCCACCCAAAATCCTTTGAAGGGCTGCATGTTGTTCAGGCCTAGTCTACTTCATAGTCTCTGTGTGACTGGCAATGAGTCGTCAAGGCCTGCCCAAGTGAACGAGATGATCAGGCCTTCCCACTTGGAAGAGCGGCTCAGTAGCAAGCTAACTGTTGTCCCCTTAGCCTGGAAATGACACCCCTCATGCATATGTTTCATTCCACTTTTATTTGATGATACTCATAAGCATATGTGTTCTACAGTTGGCTAATCCTAGAAAAAGCAAGATGTTCATTTCTGAACCCCTGATGTATACTCATTCAGTTCCACATGGGTACTGTTTTGGGGAGAGAGCAACATTTCCCAGGCCAGTGTGGTTGCATGCTGTCATATAGCATGATGCCTTTGGGCAGAGACAGAATATTATATTTGCTGAACTTTTTTCCCATGCTTCTCTCTGCCCTGAACTTCTCAGTCTCTGCTTTCGGCTTCTTAGCATTTTAATTAGTGAAGAGAATAGGAGATATCTCTGATTCCTATTTCTTGATCTCTGCCTTGGGCTTTTTAGACTTTCAATTGGTTATGGATTTGCTTTTGAGATAGTGCCTTGAAGTTTACTACACATTTCCTATGCTAAACTTATTCACTGGACCTTCATAGAAGCTCTTATCCTGGCTCCTCTCATAAAGATTAGGAATTTTTTCCAAACAATGTTATGCAGGCTCAAAGAATCTTTGGCTTCCTCCAGGATTTATCTCAAATAGATGCCTTTCCTGGTTTGTCCAGTCTTCCCCTGAAAGGCAGTTTTCCATCTACTCTGTATGCATCTTGTATAAGACTATTTCTTTATATATTTCCTTTCCCATTAGAATGTAAGGTCCTTGATGGCAGGTGATTTTTTTTTATTTATATAACAAAGATAGTGGGCTATGTAGTCTCTTCAAGTGCCCCCACAATATAACAACATAAGTATGTTGCAATGGGATCTAGTTACACAATGTGTAGTAAAATGATGCTCATAATATCATACTTGAGGCCTCATACCTCTCACTTATATGTGGGAAACTAAGGATGTACAAAAATATGTATAGCTCTTTTTGAGGTGGTAAAGAATGGAAATTGTGGGGGGGAGTGCCCATCAATTGGGGAATGACTGAACATGTTTTAGTATGCAAATATGATGGAATATTATTGTGCTGGAAAAATGATGAAGGGTTTGGTTTCAGAGAAACCTAGGAAAACTTACATGAACTAATAAGAATGAAATGAACAGAACCAGAATGATTAATACAATAACAACAATATGGAAAAGACAAAAACTTTGAAAGAATTAGGAACTCTGATCAGCATAATGACTAATAAACCATGTTTCTGGAGCGCCTATGGGTGAACGATGAAATGTGCTCTTCACCTCCTGGTAGAAAAATGAAAGATTCAGAGTGAAGAATAAGATTGTTTGTTTTTTTTTTTTTTTTTAACATGGCCAATATGGAAATTTGTTTTATTTGACTGTATTTCTTTATAAGCAGGGTTTTGTTTTTCAATCTAGGAGAATGTATCAAGAAGGCAATAGTCACAACATAGGTGATAATTGTCAAAATACCTACGTGGTTCTGTATCCCAAAATATATGAGACTCTCCACATAGAAGGTAGAAGAAGTAAACCAATTATTCAGACACCAGATCCCATAAGTCATCCGCCCAATCCATCACAGCAGCAAAGAATTCAATTTACAACGTGACAGTATGGAGCTTCGCCATCCCAAAACCATCTGCCCCCTGCTGGGGCCTTGCCACCAGCAAGCAAACTTACAGCCCAGCTATTACACATCTGCTCTCTCCCTCAGCTCTAGCTGTAGTAACTGCTCCCTGAGCATTTCCTGTGACATAATTTCCTTTTTCTCTCAGCAAGCTCCTCCTACCACATGTGATTTAGGCTTCCTGTGACATAAGCTGGTCACATGGCCTATTAATGGGTGGGAAAGATCTTCAAATCTAAATTGCTATTACAAGGAGGGAACTGATTTTTGCTGACTGAAAAAAATACAATAAAAATATAATAAAGACAAGAACTCAGCCATTAACTCCTCATTACATCCACTTCATTAATCCTCACCTCTAGTTGATTGAATGATTAAAGGCCCATATCTGTAGATGAAGGCAGGATGGTTCAGTAGATTGTTGGACTTAGGTCTGGATTCAAATCTTGCCTCTCTGATAGTTAACTATGAAATCTAGGCAAGTAAGTTAAAGTATTAGACCTTTGATTCTCTTATCTGTAAAATGGAACAGCAATATGCAAATCACAAACCTCACTGTATTGTTTTGAGGATCAAATGAGACCTTGTATGCAAAGTGATTTGAAAACATAAACTGGAATATAGGTGCTAGTTATTGTAAGAAATCCCCAAGGTGTGGCTCCGATGGTGAGAATTTCATGAACAAGGACAGGGCTCTGAGAGAATACTTAGATTAGTAAAGTAGGTCATTTGGCATCACTTAAATCATGTTGCAGAATCTCAGAATGGGAGAGACCTCAGAAATCATCTGTTCTAAGCTATACATGAATAAGGTTTCCCTTGACCATAGTCAGTCAATGTTTATTCAGCTTTTGGTTAAAACCATCTCCAGTGAGGGGGAACTTGCTGCCTTTGAAAGGAGCTCATCCCACTTTCAGATAGCTGTAACTGTTGAGAATTGATTTCTTACGATATGCTTAAACTTGTCTCTTTGCCCATTGCTAGCTCTATCCTCTTAGGTCAAGCAATACAAGTGGAATCCTTCCTGGAAATGTCACTGTCTTCCAAATACTTAAATACAAGCACTGTGTCTTCCCTCAATCTTCTCTTCCTCAGGCTAAGTCTTCACATAAAATGATCTCAGAGTGCTTCACCATCCTCACCTTTTTCTGGATGGTTAATTTAGCACTGGAAGGGAGCTTAGGGGATATGAGAATTGCTCTCCTCATTTTATAGATGGAGAAACTGAGGTCCCTCGAAATTAAATGATTTGCTTGAGATAACTGGTGATTTGGTGGATAGAGCCCTGAGGCCGAAGTCAGGAAGACCTGATCTCAAATCCAGTCTCAGACACTTACTAGTTGTATGGCTCTGGACGAGTTATTTAATCTTGTTTGCCTCAGTTTCCTTGATCATAAAATTGGAAAATGGATAGTTCCTACCTCTCAGGGTTGTTATGAGGATCAAAAGTGAAAACTTTGCAAGGTGCTTAGCACAGTGCCTGGTACTTATTAAGTACCTAATAAATGCTTATTCCCTCCCAGGTAAGGTCACACATCTAATAAGGGGTCTGAGACACAATTTAAACAGAACTTTTTGACTCAAAGTCTAGTATTCTCTCCATTATGCCATGTTCTCCAGGCTATCAATTCTGTTACTAAAATAACACACTCAGAACTGAATACAGTCCTCCAGAGAATTTACGATGGCAGAATATATTGGGATAATTGTTCCTCTAGTGCTGGATGCCATGCCTTTCTTAATCTATTCTAAGATTACAGGAGATTTTCTTTCTGGCTTCCATCTCAGCTTGTTGGTTTATATTGTATTTGTAGTTGGTTAAAACCCCAAGATCTCATTTATACATACTGATATCTGATTTCTCCTCCCCCATCTCCTCCTTATGAAATTGATTTTTTTTAGTCCAACTGAAGACAGCATCTACCACTCCAAAATTTCATCTCATTAGATTCTGCCCCATGTTCTAGCTTGTCAAGATCATTTTGAACCCTGACTCTGTCAGCCAGTATATTAGCTATCCCTCCCAGCTATGTGCCAACTACAGACTTGATAAGCATTCATCTATTCAATCTATTGATTCAAATTCTTGAAACACAAATTCCCAAGCACATCTACTTGAGATACTTCACTGGAGGCCACTCCAAGTTAACACTTAACTATTACTGACAGCTTGTTGGTTTGGGTCATTCAAGTAGTTCCAAATACACCCACCTGTTTGTAATACTAGGTAACTCATGTCTCTCCATCTTTTCCACAAGTAGAGCATTATAGAGTAATCTAATGCTTTACTAAAATCTTGATCACCTGTAGATTCCCCTTGGTAACTTGTAGATAACATTCCCCTGATTGACCAGTTTAGTTGAGGAAGCTAGGTGGCACAGTGATATAGAGCATCGAGCTTGGAATCAGGAAAACCTGAGCTCAAGTCCAGCCTTAGACATTTACTAGCTCTGTGAGCATGGACAAATCATTTAATGTCTGCCTGCCTCAGTTTCCTTAAATGTAAAATGGAGAAAATAACAGTACCCACCTCCTGGGGTTGCTCTAGGGATCAAATGAGATAAGATTTGTTAAGTGCTAGCAAAGTGGCTGCCACACAGGACACAATATAAATATTAGTAATATTCTTATCTTTATCCAAGAAGGAAATTAGCTAGGCCTGGCCTGGCCCGTTTATGATGAAGCCTTGCTCACTTTTATGATTACTTTTCCTAATCTGGTTGTTTATTAACCGCTCCTATAATAATATGTTTTAGAATTTTGCTAGGAATTACAGCCAAGTTTCAGTCTTCAGTTTGCAAGTTATATTCTCATTCTCTCTCTCTCTCTCTCTCTCTCTGTCTCTCTCTGTCTCTCTCTCCCTCTCCCCCCCTCCCTCCTCCACTCTCTCTCCCCCTCTCTTCCCCTCTCCCCCTTTCCCTCTCCCCCTCCCTCCTTCCTTCCTTCCTTCCTTCCTTCCTTCCTTCCTTCCTTCCTTCCTTCCTTCCTTCCTTCCTTCCTTCCTTCCTTCCTTCCTTCCTTCCTTCCTTCCTTTCTGTTTCATTTGAGAAAATTGAGACATTTGCCCTTCTAAAATTCAGGAATACCTCTCATTTTCTCCATAGTTCTTTTAACATTACTGAAAGTAGCTCAGTGATTATGTATATCAGTTCATTCAGTAGCAAAGAATGCAGTTCATCTGGAACTCGAGATTTGAAGTGATGTCCCATCTTCACCTCTTAGAATTCTTTGTTTCCTGGAAGACTCAGTTCAAAGGCCACCTTCTATTGGAATCTTTCCTGGGTCCCCATACACTAATGCTTTCCCATCTAAATTTATATTTTTTTCTATTCTATAACCTATTTATATAGAGACTGTCTTACATAGAAAGAGGTTAGGTTCTTGGAGATAAGGACCATTTTTTAAAAAAAATTATCTTATTTTTAATTTATGGAATAAAACAAGCCTTTCTATAACATGAAATAATTAAAAAGATGAGTGAACATGAAACTATAAATCTAGTATGTGCAACTTGCTATTCCTTTTAAATATATAATAAAGTTTTGTCATGTAAATGTTTTTTTTCCTAGAGATAGCTACCGTTAGACACAAATAGGTGTGTGTGTATGTGTGTGTTCGTGTGTATGCACACATAAAATTATTCTATACACACTTCTATTTATCAGTTCTTTCTCTGGATGCAGATACCATCTTTCTTCATATGTCCTTTGTTGTTAATTTGGCTATTTACAATAATCAAAATGACTTATTTGCTCAAAGTCATACCATTTTTGCCTTTTCTTTGTATATCTATCACTCTGTGTAATGCCTAGGATGTAGTAGGTGCTTAATAAATGCTTGTTCACTGAACAACTGGCACATAGTAGGTGCTTAATAAATGCTTGCTCACTGAATAACTGGTAAGGGCAGGTAAGAGCTGTCTTGCCATTTCCCTGCTTATCTTGTATGTTAATTGCTTACTGAACATTTATTCTCAAGGCCATTCTCAATGACAGAGAAAACAGAAGAAAGCAATATGAGCAGTGCTGTTTTTCTTCCATTATTATTTTGCCATTCACCGGGAACAGTGGTCTTCTCCCTTCTCTGATCCTCTTGTTCATAATCTAGATTGACCTTCTCTTTTTTGTTGTCTTTAGCTTTCCTTGTCAGCCTCAGCTCATTTTGAGTTTTAACACTCCTGACACTATTCTCTTTGGATCATGCCATCCATTTGTATTCATCATTTAAACCCTACCTTTGATTCCATATTTTGTAAATTATGTTTTAAAAATCAGAGTTGTTTTATGAGTTTCCTACGCATTCCCCAAAGCCTCTGTAGATAACTCCCCCTTTTCAGGTTATTAGAATTATTTGTGTGTTCACAATTTAATTCTTGAGAACTTCTTTTCTCTCATTCAAGAAGGAAGGAAGGAATGAAAGAAGAGAAAGAGGAGGGAAAGAAGGAAAAAAAAGAGGGGAAGAGAAAGCATTTATTAATTGCCTAATATGTGCCAAGAACTGTACTAAGCACTTTATAGATATTATCTCATTTGATTATTATAACAACCTTGGGAAATAGGTGCTATTATCTCCATTTTATAGATGAGAAAGCTGAGGCAAACAAAGGTTAAGTGCTGTGCCTAGGGTCACACAGCTAGTAAGTGTCTGTGGCCAGATTTGAACTCAGATCTTCTTGACTCCAGTCCTGGTATTCTACCCCACTAGCTGCCTAACTTCCACTTTAGATAGTCTATAAGTGAATTCTTTGAAGTCTGTTCTCTCAAAAATCTTGGCTACACAGACTATGCCCAACTTCTTTCCCCTCAATCACTTCCTCTCACGTTTTTCAAGATTTCAACCCCAAAAATCACTCCTTTTTTGTGAGAAGAAGATCCGAAATAGAAATGTCTCCATCAGCCTCTTAATACGTAAGAATATCTTGGAGTCAATTCAAAAAATTATTAGCTGCTCTTTAGGGAGAGGAAGTATGTTCCAGCACCTGTACAGATAATTCAAAACTCCCATTACTTTATACTTTATACTTCTGATTTTTCAAGCTTATGATTATTTCCATAATCCTTATTTATTTCCTTTTCGCACCGAGGTGACTTCTTTTATGTTCTTAATGCCAATGTAAATTTTAGTTTTTCCTCTATTGATCTTTTCCCAGGTGCTGTCCACAATAGTTCTCATCTCTGGATTTCATAACACAATTGCATTTTCTTGACGAGCAATAGTACTTGCTCCCCTTATCCCATAGCTTATCCTATTTCTTCTATATGGAATATGCACTTTTAGAACTACATTCCAGTAATAAATAGCAGAACACCATGTTCTAGTGGAGTTTGTGATGTCAAATTGGTCTCCTTGTGTTGGATTGTCTAGCATATCTTGCTCATCACCCAAATTTTGTATTTTTGAATAAAGACATGTGACTCCATGGGTTTTATTGATGATTCCTTTCTCAAATTCTTCTGTGAATTTCTGAGCATCTTTATTCCTATTCTTTTTTGTACCTGTAAATATTCCATGGTATCTTTATTTGTGAATATATATATATATATATATGTACATATACACATATAGTTTTCTCCCTCCCTCTTCATTTTCAGGTTAAAGCCCTTTTGTTTTTAATTTTCAGAACCTAAGGCAATTATGTTCCTACATGCCCTTGTTACATAGATGTCATCCCTGGCCAGGAACCTATCATTTCTATATTTTAAGGTATGAAACAAAAATTCAGGTGTCATTCTCAAAATACCATTTTCAATACTTCCTTATAGCACCAAATTCGGGATCAAATATAGAGAAAAGCATCTAGTGACATTATCAGTCTGTCATGTAAACTATCAAAAAGTGTGGGGTTTGGCATTTTTTGTGTGTTCTAATGAAGTAAAACTTGAGGAAAGCAGTCTCACCTTCTTGTAGCTATTTCTCATTTTAACTTAAAGTGATTAGCAAACATCATGTGATTAAGTCAAACCCCAAGCCTCTTCTAGAGAAAGAGATATTCTACAGAGTGACAGGAGACTTCCTATTAAACTTAGCAATGAATGAGTTCTATTAATTGGCACAACTGTGCCCTAGTATATCTCAGAACTGGAACAGGTCTTAGACATCTCAGTGAAATGTTTCGTTTGGTGTCCAGGAATCCGAATGCACCAAACGTTTGGCGAGAACCTGGTGCTTACATAAGATCCAAGAGAAAGCTTTCCTAACCTCAACTTCCTCATCTGTGAAGTTACTGTATCAGCATTTTGAATTAAATAAGATAATGGGTCTAAAATGCTTCATCAACTACAGCGCGCTTTATAAACTTAAGGGATTTACAACATTATTATTAGTAGTAAAGGCATAGGAATCAATTCTACATTGTTATTTTTTTTATTCCATTTTGTATTTTTCCTCCATCCTTCCAGATCAAGGTCTATAATTTTGACTGACATTGTGAATGGTTTTAAGAGAGACTCAAATTCTGTTAAACTTGAGACATGCTTTTTTCTGTCAGTTTGGTCTTAACTATTGGACATTTCACCACTGAATCCCCACAGTCCATAAAGAGGTGAGCATGCTGACATTTTTTTTTGCCTGGTGTTTCTCTCTTCAATGACTGTTATCAATTGGTCCTTACCCCCTTCAATAATGGGAATGAAAGCTTTAGAGGTGAGATTTCTGATGATACCACAGAAGACTATGTTAATCTTTGCCATGTA
The DNA here is from genome assembly GCA_028646595.1 of Phalanger gymnotis. Classification (NCBI taxonomy): domain Eukaryota; kingdom Metazoa; phylum Chordata; class Mammalia; order Diprotodontia; family Phalangeridae; genus Phalanger; species Phalanger gymnotis. The sequence continues at coordinate 427,699,784 of CM053623.1, read as the reverse complement.
CAAAGCATTGGAGTAAATTGTTAGATAGCCACTTCCAAATGTCATGTTCCTATAAAGGAGCCGTATTTGTCTTTTCTCTGGCCATTAGAGCTGCTACTATATAGTCATATAGCAAGGGGGTAAAACTAGGTATTTGTACAAGGGAAGAATGGGATCGTGCCAAAGCAAAAAGCAGCACACAATTTGGTGCAACATCTGGATTTAATCACCATGCCAGTATTTCTCAATTATTTTGTAAAAATATAATACCACAACTTGATTATCAACAGTACGCCCTTATCATTTTCACTCACAGTGAACAGGTCTTGCCATAAATATCCATAGAAAATGATTTCTTTTGCTCATTTGGAATCCTTACTTAATGGTTTGAAGTCTGATTTCCAGCTCTGCTCAATGTCAAGAGCATTGCTGTTAGGATTGAACAAACCTTACTATCTGCAGAAATGCAGCTGGCATCTTGGGCTTCTCTACTGTAGATCTCCACTGCACACAGGTCACAGAAGTGGGGATTTCGACAGGCCACACGTACATACACGCACAAATACACCCCCGGATATTTCTCCATCTTATTATCTGTGACCATAATGCTGATTTAATCTCTTTCTCTTCTCTCTATACATGTGCATAAAGGGAGTCCTAGCATGTGTGTGCCTCATATGTGATCATGACTGTGGACACACAGATGTGTCTTAAAAGAATGCACAGTTCTTTCACAACCCGAGAAGTATTAAGTGACACTTCGATTATACTGATTGACATTTCATTATCTAAATGCCTAACATGCCTTTTGCTTTGGGATAATTAGTTGTCAGTTTCCAAAACCAATTACATTTTCAATGTTATTTCAGTCCTTCAAAGAGCAATAGGAAATGTTTTTTTCTTAAAACTTGTTGCTGGATTTGTACTCAGATGTAATAGATGCTTTGAGAGAAACAACCTGAATTCTAAAGGTTAGCCAATGGCCAATAGAAATAACTTCCAGATTTCTTCCAAGGTACCTAGTAGAAGGAAAAAATAAAAGGAGGTGTTGAGGTCACTGTGTTCTAACATGTTCTAAGGTCCTTTCCAGCTCTGACATTCTTTATCTTATGTTCTCTTACTTTAGGTTCTATAGTCCCTTGAAGATCTAACATTTTAAGTTCTGTGTTCTCTTACTCTATGTTTGAAGGTCTCTTCCATATCTGACATTCTCTTCTTTGGATCCTAACATTCTGTGTTCTAAGGTCCCTTCTTATTCTCACTATTCTTTGACTGTACCTTTGGAACCTGTCATCATGCTGAGTATCATGAAGTATCCAGGTGGTGCAGTGGATAGAATGCTGGACCTGGTTATCTCTTCTCAGCAATACAAGGTTCAAAGACAGCTCCAAAAGACTCATGATGGAAAAAGCTATCAAACCTCCAGAGAAAGGATTATGGAATCTGAATGCAGATTGAGGCAAACTATTTGCTGTCTCTTTTTTTCCTTCTTTTTTGGTTTTGTTTCTTCTTTCTCATGACTCATTCCATTGGTTATAATTCTTCTTTACAACTTGGCTATTGCGTAAATAAGTTTAATGTGAAGGTAACAGATTACATGCCATCTTGGGGGGGGTGAGAGGAAGGAGAGAGAGGGGGAGAAAATTTGGAACTCGAAATCTTGTGGAACTGAATGTTGTAAACTAAAAATAAAAAATAAATTAAAAAAACAAATAAAAATTAAGCATCTATTTATTCAAGCTAAAGGATTTAACATTCTTGGAGGTATTTACATTTCGCAGGAGCCTTATGAAGATCAAAAAAACCTCTACAACTTAAAGAAATGAAGCTGTAATGGGTGAAATGACAGGAGGTTGGACTGGTACTTTCTTGACCAGGACTTTTTTTTTAAATAGCCTTCTCAAATTATACCCTATCCAACCTACACATAAGCCTGACCTTTTCTAACATGATCCATTTGACAAAATGACTTCTACTGTCTTCATTGCCTTTCCCCCTACCTTTCATACTAAAAAGATGGTGAGTCGGACAAGGATTTTTAAAGTAACTCCATCTGGAGTGTGATGCTATGACAATAAATAGTTAACATATTATAATATATAATATTATAATAATTTTATAATAATATATTTTATAGTAATAAAATAATTTTATAGTAAGAAATATTTATACTATATTTAATTGATTATTAGTTATTAATAATTGATTATTAATACAATACATTGGTAGATACAATATATAATATATTTATATTATGTTAAATATATTTTATAATAATAAATAGCTAACATATGGCATCTACCATTTGCCAGGCACTGGAAAATTAACACAAATACCAAAGTGAGACAGTTTCAAGAAGCATTAGGTACTATCTAAGAGTCACAGTAAATAAATTCAAAATTAATAGTGATTATGAGGTTGAATAAGTATTAATAATTACAAGGGAAAAGAAGGTTCTCATATAGGAAGTCACACTTGACCTGAGAATGAAAGGAAATCAGAGATTCTAAGAGGTAGAGCTGAGGAGAAAAAGAACATTTCAATCTGGAATTGAGTAGGAGTTTAATAAGTTGTTGATTGACAGATATAAGAAGCACAATTAACAGAGATTCATGACTGATTGGATGTGGGGCTGATGGAGAGAAAGTAGACATATAACTTTCAGGTTTCTGGCTTGGAAGACTTGAAGAATAGTGGAGCCATTTTCAGAAAAAGGGGAATCAGGAAGAAGAGAAAGGAAGGTTTTGGGTAAAAGACAATGACTTTTGGACACACTCTTTGAGAAGCAAATGATCAACCATTCTAGTATCTTTGCCAAAAAAAATGCCCCATGGACAGTATGGTACATGGGATCATGAAGAGTGGAACACACCTGAATGACTGAACAGCAATGTGGGTTGTGACTCTAGAAAAAAACTAAGGGAAGATGAGATCATTCTAAAGGAAAAGTCAATTTGTCAATTAAGAAATGCTTCTTCAATCACAGACCAGTTGACAGACCAGGAATGGATTTCAAGGGTATTTCTGGTGGCTCATTTTACTGCTGTTCAGAAGCATTAGAACTTTATTTAGCAGAAAAATATTCTTCTGTCTGGCTTTTTATATAGAAGAATTGACTAGCCCTTGCACTCACCTCTCACTAACATCCTTCTGGGTACTCAGTAGCCTTCCCCGCCACCTTAGAATATTCAAACCATCCGCATCCTGTGAACCTTCATATCCTTACCCCTCAGAATTTTATTCATAGGTCACTTCCTTCAAGGAGCCTTCCCTGATCGAGGCCATTTTACATTTCTCATTCTTCATGTATGCGTCTTATTTGTATTTGTGTGGTACAAAATGAACATTTTCATACTGATATGCCGGTATTTATTTAGTGATGAGTCTGAGTGAATTCAAAGAAGACATTCTGGTTTAAATACCTAATTATCTGCCTGACCGGGTTTGTCCATTTTTCTACCAGTTACTTTGGGCACAGAGCAGGAATGTCTTTGAGTGAATTCATGTGTACATATGCCTCTCTCCTAATGCTATTGCATAATTACAGTGAATCCATAACCATTCATTAAGTGTTTACTACGTGCCTTGGGGTGTACAGAAAGTTAAGACAAGACTAACACCTCTGGTGTGGGGACTTGCTGAGCCTTTTTTAATTTCTTTACCTTTGGTGTCTAATCAGCCACCCAACTCTCACCTGTGGATCCAAGAAGTCGTAGCATCTAAAGTGGTCACACCCTGGTAGATGGGCTAAACCAGTTTGAGAGTAACCAACAGGCCTCAAACCTGTTGGTGAGCTAGGGAATGTCTACCCTAATCTTGTGAAGACTTTCCTAGCAGAATGAATGGATGAAAACAATTTGTTCCAAGGTGGCTGAAGCAGGTGCTGTGGAGCGCTTAGAGTTTGGTTAAACATACAAGATGCCAAGGTCATCTACTGCCTCAGGGTCATCCTGGGACATTACCCGTTGAACTGATTTTTGTCTTGCCACTGGATTTTGATGATTTTGGATTAGGGAGTGAGGTTGATGGCTTTGTACAACTCTGCTTCACTTAAATCCAATTCACATGCAAGTGAAGACATCACCCTGTGATGTCACTGGTCCTCTTCAAACAAGGATGATCAACAAGAACAGCAACTATGTGCCATGCACTGTGCTAAATATGGGAAATACAAATAAAACAAGAGATCCCTTGCCTTCAAGGAGCTTATTTTCTAATCGGGGAAGACAACGTATAGAAGTCAGCTGAAAGAGGGGTAAGGAGTTGACAGAGGATTATGGGAGGAAAGGCCAGAGTGTAGCCGGCAGAGGAATGAAGACACAGCTGTCCTGTGTCCCTCTTTAATCATAAAGGTTCAAGGAAGTGCCATCCAACCAGAAGGAGGGGTCACATGGAGAGGATGGTACTCCCAGTATGTGAATTCCAGGGCTGGAATGTGCTTGAGAATGAAGATGTTTCTGGGACATGGAAGGAAAGTCCAGAAAGCAGCCTGGAGAGGGGTATACATAGGGTGGTAGATGTAGAGCTGCATTTCATCTAGTGCAAACTCCTAATTTCACAAATAAAGTAACTGAGGCCCAGGGAGGTGGACTTGCTCAAGGTCCCATGTGGTGTAATTGGCTGAGGCAGGATTCAAACTTCCACCATCTCATTCCAAGTTTAGTGTCCTTTTGTACTAGGCACATTTCATGTAGTGATGGATCTACATTTAATCCAATGCATCCCACTTTTCACCAAAGAAAACTGAGGCTCCAAAAGATGAAGAGACTTGTCAAGGGTCACGTACAATGTAGGGCTAGGGACTAGAGTTGTGATGTCATTGATATAAGACAACTCCTGGCCCGATGAACTCTTTTTCCTTGAGTTGCCTAGAGCACAGAGAAGTTAAGTTACTTGCCTAGGGGCACAGGCTGTGGTTTTGTTCTCAAAGAGGACCATGGCATCAGGGAGATAATGACAAGACTTGCAATTTAATTTGATTTGAGTGAGGGAGAACTGTACAAAGTCACCAGCCTTATTTTCTACTCCAGAGTCACCTGGATCCAGTGGTCAGATATCAATCGGGTTGAATAGAGATGGCCCAAGATGCAGTGAGAAACCTTGGCCTTTTTAAGCTAAGGTCTTTTCAAGTTTTTCACTTTGATGAGGCAACACCCATTCAGTGAATAGGCCTCTTTAAGAAGTGAGTCAAGGGATGCTTAGAGGAACAGAAGCAATGATTGTCCTGGGTTAGACTTGAATTTCCTGCCTCCTAGGCCAGCTCTCTGACCAGGATGCTGTCTACACAAATGGTAAAAGCTAATACTTGTGACACATGGTCCAGGGCTCTTTGCATTATACCATCATTCCAGTTCAACAGTCCTTGAGGGTAAACACCGTATCCCCGTTCTGCTGCTTCTTACTCTTTCCTCTCTCTCCTCTCCAGCCCCCAATTCTTAGTATAATATTTTGTGTGTAGTTTTTTATACCTCTTCTCCAATGAACATGTGATCTCATTGATAAAGACATTCTCTAATGATGCATTTACCTGTACATAGCATGGAATATTTGCCCACATTATCCTATAAATCTACCCTAAGGTATCCTGACATTCTGGGGACCTTTCTCATCTCTTGACAGGTGACTCAATGGATGGAACACTGGCTCTGGAGTTCAACCTAAATTCATATCTGTCCTCAAGATTCTTCCTAGCTGTGGGGCCTTGGGCAAGTCACTTAACCTCTGTTTGCCTTAGTTTCCTCAACTCTAAAATGCTGATAATAGTAGCACCTATCTCTCAGAGTTATAAAGATCATGAGATAATATTTGTAAAATGCTTAGCATGGTGCCTGGCACCTAATAAGCATGAAAAAAAATACTTGTTTAATTCTTTCCTTCCTCATGCATAATAGCGGAGCATACAAACGGTCCACTGGTTATCCTTTGCTTTTTTCATGGGACCAGCCTATCTTTTTTTCTTCTGGTCCTGCATTTCTATGATGACATATTTTACTCTGCTTCCTCTGTCTAGTTCTCCATTTCTAATGCACTTCAGCCTGCCACATGTTTCTCCATCACCCTTTGGGAAATATTCAATTTCAATATGACAAAGACATGTACTTTATGGCGTCACAAGAATATCGTTGTTAAAAAAGATAAGAATTTGTTCCTGGCCGAATCTTGAAATAGGAGGTGATCAGTAAGTGTCACTGACTAGCAATAACAGCATTAAGGTAAGCCAGTATTCTGAGCCACCCCAGCCAACTGGGATAATTCAATTAGCCAGTAACATGGTCTAGGGGTAACTCTCCTTAGGTGAGTTTCATAAGCTCTCTGCCTATTGGTGTTGTGTTGGAAGCAGACTCTTAAAGCACTATTTATGGGTCATCTTGGCAAATGATGAATCTAACTCTTTGCCTACCTTACAAATGCCTTCTGTAATTGGTCTAAAACTGTAATGTATGCCATTTGTTGGTCAATTACCACCTAAATTATATATGTCTATGTGATTAGATGCCCCATTTTTCTTTTCCTTGCCCAGAGCTTGTTTTCTATCTAAGTGTTTGTTTAATCTCCTTCACAATGAGTTCTCAGATCTGTGTGCCACAATGAAGCAGGCTACCAGTTCTATCTAGAACAAGGACGTAGTTCCCCCACTGAGAAATAAAAGAAGAAATCTACCCATTTTATGAGAATACAGATTTCTTTTAGCAGCAAAATGATCTATTAGTCACTAAATTAATCAGTAAGTGTTTATTAAATGCTCAATATGTGCCAAGAACTGGGCTCAGCCCCCAAGTACTGTGACATAAATTAAAAAAAAAAAAAACAAAAAGTCTCTTCCCTCAAGGAGCTCATATTCTATTAGGGAATGTAATGCACATATAATTTCAAGCCACAGAGGAGATGTAAGGTAACCTTAGGGGGAAAGATACTAGGCATGCTGTGAACTTAGAAAATTAAGCTATCTTTCCCTCTCCCATAATCATCATTTGGAATTCAGAAGATAGAGAAAGTGTTACAATTTTACAAAAGCAAAATAAAACATTGGAAATTCTACTGTATGTGGCTGAATTATATGTGACTTTTTGAGAGTTATCAAGTACTGAGTATCTTTAATAATATTATACAAATGACTTGGAAAATCAAGTCTTGGGTACCTTGGCTCCACATTTTGTTAGCCATCATTTTCATAAGACACACCACTTAAAGAACGAAAAACAAAATTCTCTCATCAAAGTTGTAATTTATATTAAATTTGTACAAGCTACCATAGAGAGAGAAGAATGAACTGCAGGCTTTAGAGAAATCTAACTTTTTCCTCCATTCTCTGCTTCCTTTCCAGAGGAAATAAAGATCACAACAAGAAGTCGTGTATTACGTCCTGTCCACTCCAACTCCCTCCCCACTTTAATTCTGCTGGAAAGTCCTTCAGAGACACTGTGCTGTGGTTTCAATCACAGACACTTTACACCACCCAATTTATGGCAGAATCCATCAACAGTCTGCCTAATGCATGCTACTATTCAGGGTCACTTGGTATTCTCTGTTCTTTTTCACTCTACCAAACACTAGACACATCAGGACATATGCTGTCACCTGGACAAATCTTTCTTGGAGATGAGCTTTCTGACAAACTCTTGCCTTCCATTCTTCTCTTCTTCCTCATCCTCTGTCTTTTCCAGGTTGTCAAGAAAGGATATGCCCAGCTCAGAGATTATAAAGAAAAGAATAATAGTTCTATTTGTACTTCTTGTGACATTATTAAGCACCTTATCCCCATGGACAATGAAAGCTTATTTGTACTATAAATTTCAGGGGTTGTCATGGACCCCTGCTCCCTTCCTTCCCCTTCCCTCCTCTTCCTCTTCGGCCTCTGACTCACTCACCTCCTTCTGCCTCCATCTCTTTCTCCTCTCCCATTTCACATCACTAACTTTTTACCTCCCTTTCTGTCTCTCTCCTCTTCCTATTCGTGATTTAGAGAAATGGGGAACCCATAGAGCCCAAATAAATGTTTCCATGAACACAATTCTCTCACTGTCAAATTGAAAATAAAGAGATTGAGGAACAAAGATTCTATTTCACCCTGTTTCTGCCATTCATAAGCTTCAAGAGCTTAGTCAAATGGTTTCAGAGTCAGCAAAAAAAAAAATACTCAGGGTCATCCTTATTCCTGTAGCATCACAGGGCCTATACTCCCCTAGGGGAAAATGTGTGTCTTTGTGCATCAGCTTTGATCTCAATTAGCTAACTGCTTTGCTATTTTTTTCTTAAAGGGCCACCATCCCTTTGGCTCAGGGGAATGATAAAAGGGTGGTCAGAGAAGCCTCAATGGAGGATATGAGAAATGAACAGATTCTTGAAGTATAGTTAGATATTAAATAAGCAGTGAGAGAAAGGGAGAGATCAATTCAGGTGGAAAAAATGGTGTGATCAAAGATGTGAAGGCAGGGAAAAAGGCAGTTCTGGAGGGAAAAACCAAAGCTGTTTCAGGATACCAAAAAGGATACAACCTGGGAAGAAGTCCCAGTGGAGAAGAATCATATCTGTTTGAAATGATCAAAAATGTATAGTAGGCAGGTAAGTAATTTCCAGATTTCCATAAGTTTATAAGGTCCCACAAATACCAAATTTTCCCTTGAAACAGAAAGACTACTTTTTTAAATATTTAAAATCCACTAAAACCATCCTCCAAGATTGCCCACGTATAGTTTTTGAAGGCTATTCAAGTGAATTATAGAATCTGGCAGATCCTACCGAATCTGAAAAGCTGAGAGTAAGGTCTCAGGGATATACTGTATGCATGTCATTCAAGAACTCAGCTTACTAGGCTTGGATAGATTCACCACCAGAGCAGGGTATTATGGTTCATGGCAACTTCTGAAGATCACTTACTAAGTTGTAGAAGGTTTGTAAACGTAATCCATAGTGCTGAAATCATGGATTCTAAAAGTATTGCTTGATCTCAAATATTTTACACAGATGTTTAATAAGGATCACTGAATGCCTACCATATTCAATTCCATTGTTAGAGAGGGAGCGATAGCTGTAGGTGGATAGAGAATGAGAGTAGAAGAGCATCACAGAATCTTAATTAACTTTTCTCTTACTTCCGAATCCCAGGAGTCCCCAAAAGGCAGATGAAGGACGGAGTTCTATAGCATTACATTTTCATTGTCCACTTATAATCACCACATTTCCAGCACCTTTTGGGTCACCTGAATATTTTATGCTTTACGGTGTCCCAGGATTAACAACCATATAGTAACATGGGGAAAGTACTGATAGCCTTTCTGGGCAGTGAGCAAGTTAGAAACATTTAGAGCATTGCAGTTGCCCAAATTCAAATCTACCCAATTATTTTCCTAAATTCTGGGACTTGTTGATTGAATAAACATCTAATCAAAATAAGGGGCATCTCCAAAGTCTAAGTAGCTTGGAAACTTAAAACTGCACTAAGATTTTTGGGATATTATGTATTTTAATAGATGGCCTAACTCAATGGACTGCCCATTCAGTTCCTTGAATATCTGAGACAGAGAGGTTGTGGGACTTGTCCAGGGCCGCATAAACTGTGAGCACCTGAGGAAGGCTTGAACTCACATCTTCTTCATTTCACATCTAACATTCTACCCATTGGGCTTCTAAGGGAAGGGCTGGTCATTTCCATTTTGTATAGGAATTTCAGAATGGTAACATTACTGAACAAAATGGAAGAGCCAAAATTAGAATCCACATCTTCTCACACCTGTTCCCAGATTAGAACCTTTTCATCACACTTAACTGAAACTTCTATGTGCTGGGCAGAGAGTGATTTTCTTGCCATTCTGATATATCTCTACTCCCCTATACACTTTTTCTTTAGTCTATTACCTCTCCATCTTAAAAAAGTCTGAGGGGGTGATTGTTCTTCGATTTTGTCTTTCTCTCATCTCTGATTATATCTATTCTCAGTGAGAGGGTCAGGGCTCAAAAGGGACCATTTTATGTGCAATTTCCTTTGTGCAAATACCCTCTCCATTATCATTTCAAACAGGGGACTGAATATCAAACAATCCGGTGCAATCGGAAGGCCACTAGAGCAAATTGTTTCCTGACCCTTATTTCAGAAAGAGAACAAATATTAATCATTTTTATTAAGCTCATCCCTCTGTAATGCTGTTTGTTGGTGCTTTTTTTTTTCCCTGCAGAGATCAGAATGTTCAAAGTTAGGGAAAAGAGAACTCCTTATGAGAACATGGCTACTCTATGCCACGATCCCATTCTGTTGGCGTCAGATCCTCCCTTGAACAGAGCATTCTAGTTTGGCTGTCAGACAATGGGTTGGTTTAGTCCCTGCTTTTCTCTTTATGGGTCTAGTATCTTCATCGAGACAGCATTTCAAGGTATTCCATCAACCAAGAAAGAGAACTATAGACGGAATATATCTGGAGACCAGGTTTTGACCAGAAACCAAAGAAAAGAGGAAATGTCCAAGTGGTAACTCGAATATATATCTTTGTTCTTGATGAAGATGAAATGTGAGTGTGATTAAGCAGTGTAGTGAATGAAAAAAGAACTAGATAGAAAGACTTGGGATCAAGTCATACCTTAGGCACTTAGCCTTCTACCCTTAGCAAATCATTTAACCTCTCTGGGCTTCAGTAACCTCATCTCTAAAGCTAGGGAACTGACTTATATTGTTCTAAATCTAAATTCTGTGATCCTATGATGAGCTCTCTGGCCAGGAGGCAGGATCAGCTTTGATAAAAGGTAGATTTCTCTAACAGATCTAAGAAGAAGTTTAGCTGAAATTGAGAAGGAATGAGCTCCCCACCACAGGAAGTATACAAACAAAGGCTGGAAGACCATTGTTTAGGAATGTTGTAGAAAGGATTCAAACACAGAGTGGGAGGTGGTAAAAAAATTAATGTTTAAGCACTTCCATTTTGATTCTATCATCTTTTGCAAAGCTGAGAGCTATCACTCGAAATGCCCTACAGCAGAGGAGTCAAAGGACACCCATGGGCAGCCCACAACACTCTGGAATGTTGTCAGAAATGTTACTGAGAAATATTGAACAAAGTAAATAAAAATACAATACAATGTGGATAATGTTACTTTGTGGTTTTCTAACTCAATATGCTTCCGGCAGGGATTTATTTCAATTTGAATTTGACACCAATATTCTATAGTATTCCAAAAGAAGTATTCTCCTAGGGAAATTTTTAAAGGAATCATTATTTGCCTCTAATCTGAGAGGACTGAAAGTGGAAACATTTTAAAGAAATTTTAGCATTATGCATAAACATATTACTTACTCTTCTGGGTAAAGTTAAGCTATTAGTGTAAACCAACTGACTTTTAGCTTGGAAGAACATAAAATTGAATGAAGATACACATGAAGTCAATTAAAGAAATACTCTGCCCCTGATCAAAAGCATGTTATAACTATACACAGATGAGGCTCCTTTATCTTCTATGCAGGTGTTTTCTTCATTTAGCAGTTGTTTATCCATAGAGGCAAGTGTTCTTGGTTGGGAACCATAAGACTTTTGGTTCTAGTTTTGGCTCTTCCGTTAATTTCAGCAAGTTATTTCCCTTCTTCAGCCTCAGTTTATTCATTTGCCAAATTGAAAAGTAGGGCTCAGTAAAATCTAAAATTCCTTTTAGGTCTAACATTCCCTTTTCCAACAGGTTGTTTTTGCATTCTGGCATCTTACATTGGATCAAAAGTACACAAAATGTAGGACTGGAAGGGACCTTAAGAATTATTTAGTCTAGTCTAACTCCATTTTATACATAGAGAAAATAAACCCAAGAGAGGAGAATTTATTTGCTAAGGGTCACATAGCCATAAGTGGAGAGAGAAAAAGTTATCAATCAGGGATTTATGATTTGGAAGCCTATGTACTGTCTTATATTAATAATCATTTTGAAAATGGAATTCATTTTACATGTTTTTTATTGTCAACTTTGTTGGCACATAGCTATTTCATAAATCAAGAGACTTCTCTTTCCAGTACAATGAGACCCTTTGATAGCTGAATATATTGTTCTTCTTGCTACTGACATTTTTTCCTCTCAGTCTTCTCTTTTCACCTGTATTCACTACCAGGAATGAATCGCCAAAGACTCTAAGAACAGTAAAATGTTACCCACACTTTAGCTCAACTTTCTCCCCTATTTTTAGTTCTCTAGAAATATTTATTTAACTGCACTTTCTAAATTAAAAGTATTAAATGTAGAGAGAACAGAAAAGTTCAGTTTGTATTTTGTATTCCTCTCCTGGATTCACTCTCCTATGGTCTCCATACTTTCTCTTCCCCCCAACCACTTTTTCAACTACCTTTTATGTATTGTCTTCCCCCAATATAAATGTAAGGTCCTTGAGGGCAGAGATTTGTCTAACTTTAGATTGTGTTTGTATTCCCAGGTTTTTGTTATTATTGTTGCAGCATAGTCTTATCCAACTCTTTGTGACCTCATTTGGGGTTTTCTTGGCAAATATACTGGAGTCCTTTGCCATTTCCTTCTCCAGCTTATTTTACAAATGAAGAACTGAGGCAAACAAGGTTAGGTGACTTTCCCAGGGTTACACAGCTAGAAAGTGTCTGAGGTCAGATTTGAACTCATGCAGGTGCGTCTTTCTGACTTCAGGCCCAGCACTGTACCACTTAGCTGCCCTAGGATAAGCACCTAATAAATGCTGGTGGAATTGAATTGAATCTAAGCGCTCATCATTATGCAATCTGTCCTAGCAACTGATCTTATCATGGCCCCACAGGGCTGGAACGGAGCTCAAGGTCAATGGTGTGTTAGGTGGTTGTTATCTATGACTTTGTTCAACATACCTAAGGATAGAAATTCAATAAACTCGGCGTCATTGTTCAGTCTGTCCACCTCTCAGCTCTGCTTCCATATGGGGTTTTCTTTGCAAAAATATTATAGCGATTTTCTATTTCCTTCTCTAGCACATTTTATACGTAAAGAAACTGAGCCAAACAGGGTTAAGTGACTTTCTCAGGATCATGCAGCCAGTAAGAATCTGAGACTGGATTTAAATTCAGGAACATGAGTCTTTCTGACTTCAGACCCAGCCCTCTATTCACTGTACCTACCATCACCCAAACTCTCATTAGTTTTAAGTTACCAGCATCAGCAGGATTACTTTCATCATGACATTTCCCTCTATACCTTATTTATTTTTTTCCTCTGTAAAAGTAGAGATGGGTTTTGATAAACTCTGATATCCTTCCCATCTCCTAGTGTCTATAGTTTTATAATCCACCACAAACCTCTAAGGAAAGCATACAACCATCACTTCTTTTGCTGACTTTCTCTTCTTTCCTTTTCTCTTTTGATTGATTTCTAGGAACAGAGGCCTGATAATTGTAAGCTTCCATTAATCTGACTTTATGTTACTTCACTCACATAAGAAGTCTAAGGGGCTATCTTGTGGTCTCCCCCTGTCCAAGTCTCTCCCCTTTCTAATCTATTCTTCCCAGAGCTGCCAAAGTGCTGTTCTTAAAGTACAGATCTAATTGTGTTACTGTCCATTTTGAAAAGTTCCAATGGCACCCTGTTGTCTCTAGGATAAAATCAAATGCCTCTGCCTGGTATTTAAAGCCCTTCACAATCTGGCTTCAAGCTTATTACACAGTATTCCTTTTTATGAACTTCACATTCCAACCAGACTCACCGACTTGCTATTCCTTGAAAACATGGATAACAGCAGTTAATAACAATTGGACCATCTCTCATGTCTCTGTCTTTGGACAGGCTGTCCCCTATTTTCAGTATATTCTCCCTTCTTCTCTCTGTCACCTAGAAGCTCTAGTTTCTTAAAAAGATTAGTTCATGTGCTACTTTCTAATAAGATTTTTCCTAAGCTCCCCAAAACACTTGCTAGTGCATTATTCCCCTGTAATAACTTTGTATGTACTTTTGTGTGCACATATAGTTTGCCACAATAGAACATAAAGTCCTTGGAAGCAGTCTCCTTCATTTAGGTCTTTGCCTGTCTAAGTTTTGGCACAATGGCAAGAACATGCTAGGAGCTTAATAGGTGTTTGTTAATTGTTGAATGTGAAAGTCGGATTAGGTACATTCCACATAATGACAAATGTGGCAAACCAGACAGTTAAAGGGCAAGAGGCTTTGATGCAACATAACCAAGAACTTTCTAGCAACTACAGAATCCCAGGGTCATAGGATTTAAAGCTGGAAGGGACCTTTCAGCTTATTTAGTTCATTGTACTTTGTCCAGAGAAGGAAAACTAAGGCTCAGAGAAGTTGATGGTCAAGTAGGTCTTAGGCTCATCTTCATAGAGATCAAAATCGAACTCAGGAGAACTAATGAAATGGTGAAATATAATAATATGGAGGGAGAGGGGAAGGGCGTCTAGGGCAGAGGCTTAGCGGTTAGCAGGCCTGATTTGGATGGACAACCAGGGAAGTAGACTGAGGAAGGATGGTCAGACAGGTACGAGGAGAACCAGGAGAGATCAGAATCATTAAAACCTAAGGAGAAAAGAGTATCAAGTAACAAAGGGTCATTAAAAGGATGCAAAAAGGTCAAGAAGGATGAAGACTAAGAAAAGAACAGTATATTTGGTAGGTAGGAGATCATTGCTAATTTTGGAAAGAGTTGTTTCTGGTGAAGAATGAGGTTGGAAGCCAGAATGCAAAGAGTTAAGTGAGAAGAAAGGAAGTGGCGGCACCTATTATAGGTCTCACTCACATAAGGAATTTATTTACAGAAAGTAGGGGAGCTATGGAATAAGTTAGTGGGGATGGATGGCTCAAATGAAAGTTTTTTTTTTCATTTGTTTTCCTTTTTTTAGGATGGGGGCAATACAGTCGTGTTTGCAGACAGTATATAGGGAGTGATTGAAGATTGGTGAGAGAGTAGGGATAGTGAGCACACACATACACACACACACACACACACACACACACACACACACACAGAGTTATCAAGCCCTTGATTAGATGACTTCTTCTGAGGTCCCACCCTGGGATTCTATGAGTATATGAATCAATTTTCCAGCCCTACCAACGTCTTTGGTTGTAACACAAATGAAAATGAAAGATAACATTTTTTCGATAGTCAAATTTTAAGCCCTCACCGTCGAGTTGGCCGTAAGCACCACTAAAGCAGGAAGAAGAGACCTTCTCCTATGCGATATAATTAGTGGGGCCCTGGTAGAGTCATAACAGCAATTTTGATATCAGGGACAATTAATTTGTAGGGATGCCATGGAATCCTCTGGGATATCATGAGGCTACTGCTAGGGGGGTTACCATAAATATTAGGGTGGCCTAAGAAGGAGCTCTCCAGGGGTCCCATTTGCAGAAAAGATTTCAATCATCTGGTAGCTTCTTATTCTCCCCATTGATGTATTGTTATTATTCAGTCATTTCAGTCGTATCTGACCCACTTGGGGTTTTCTTGGCAAAGATACTGTAATGGTATGCTATTTCCTTCTTCAGCTCATTTTACATATGAGGAAACCGAGGCAAACAGGGTTAAGTGACTTGTCCAGAGTCTGGGCAAGAAAGTATCTGAATCTGGATTTGAACTCATGAAGAGGAGACTGCCTGATTCTATGCTCTATCCACGGTTCCACCTAGAGGTTCTATTGACATATTACTGGTTTTCAACAACTGAAACCTAATTGTAGTGAACATTATCCTCTTAGCGCTCCTTTTCAAATGTGCAAATACTTCTGGGAAAGGAAACACAACCAGTCTTGAATAAATGAGTGGGGATTTACTGAGGAGACCAATCTCATCTGTGATCAAGGGTCAGGGCAGTGTGACAGCTTGGAGTGATGTTATAAAATGTCTGTGTGAATGCATGTGCATGCCCAGAAGGGGCATGTGATGGGGCCCTGGAAGGGATGCACAAAAGGTACTTGTACAAAAAGAGCCCAAGATTGTTAATGCCACAGTTTTGCCGTGCTTCATCCAACCTGACAAATAAGAAGACAGCGGTGGAAATAATGAACACGAAATTGCACAGACCATCACATTCTTCAGAGTTACCTGAAGCCCTCTCCTATTGCTTGTTGCTAGGTACACAATTCTGTGATTTATTTTAGATGATGAAAAGACAGAGGTACACTATACTGTTGGACCCTACCAGACTGTGAGAAGATTATTTGCCTTAGTATTTTCTACCTGCCAAATGCTAGATGTGTATTACTATACATAATTCCATTTGTGAGCATTAAAAAACCAGATCCCTAGGGATTTGTACTGAATGTGGAGTGTAAATTGCTAACAAATAACCTCAAATACCTCACCATAAATAAAATAAAATGCACAAGGTAAAAACAGTCACCCATCCCTCTTGCTTTTGGCTACGAAGGAAAAATGCATTTTTTCCTGATTGTAATTTGCTCTCTTTAGTGTCAGTTTCAGATATGGTCATGAATACATTTAATTTTTTAAAAAATCCTCTCATACATAACAAAATTGTCTTATGAGCACTCATGGAACCACTCCTCCAAGCAATGAAAACAAAATGTGTGCCCAGTGATTGTGGAATAGTTGAACAAGTTTTAGTATGTGAATTTAATAGATTATTTACCATAATAAATAATGATAGTGAGAAATTCTGAGAAACATGGAAACAGTTTTTTTTTTTCTGGGAACAATATGTGCAATGAATATAACAATGTAAATTAAACAAAAGTCAGAGGAAGCTGGAATCAAATTAATTATAATGAATAGTCACGGTCCATGGGAATATAGGATGAAACATGTTCCTTTTTTCATAAAGAGGTAGGCTACTCTATGTGCATAATATTGTAAACCAGTCACATGTGTTTGCATTGTTGGCTTACTTTGCTAAGCCATTTTCCTTTGTGACAAGGGAAGGTTTAATGGAGTTGGGCATGAGGGGAGGGCAGCATATCCAGAAATGACTGAAGTTTCTTAAAAGGCATTAAAAAAGGTAGAAAAATCCATCTAACAAGGTTAGATTTTGCCTTATGGCTGCAATTGATTTAACCATGCATCTATTTTTTGAAAGGAAAGCAATTTTTCATTGCTGAATAAATGAAGCTCCATATTCCACCATGGAGTCTTAGAATCACATAACTGTATAATCTTAAAATTAAAAAAAGTCCAAGAGACTGCCCAGCCTGACCTCCTGACCATGGTAGGAGTCCTCTCCCCCAACATCTCTGGCAGATTGGTCTCTGCCCACCTCCCCCCTTCAGCCACACTTTATTTTCCTGTGACATGTTGGAAGTCAAAATCTTCTGTGAAACAATTCTTATTATAATTTAGAGACTACACCTAGCCGGGTGCCTAGGTACATCTCATGTTTTAGCTACACATGTGACTATTGGCTCTGCAGGGTTTTGTTTTGTTTTTTTTAAATACTACAATGTCCTGTGTGGGAAGACTGTTATCAGTAGTCACCTAACTCTTTGTTGTACTAGAGGTTATCATCGCACTGGGATCAAAGAGTCAGTTTTGTGGGATTATGAATTTAGAGCCGGGAGGAACCTTAGAGATCATCCATCTTTCTTATTTTTAAAGATGAGGAAACTAAAACCCAGAGGGAAGAGAAAAGAAAAAAATAATAAACTTAAATTTCGAAACTTAAATACAAAGTAAGAAGAGAAAACAAGCATGCCATGTGCATAGCAGAACATAAGAGAGAATTCAAAATATGGAGTGATAAATTTTCATTTGAAAGAAAGCCCATATGATAAATAAATATGACCTACTCCACCATCTTCCCAGAATCCTCTGATAATTTCTTGAAAGATGATGTCTATGCTCTTTTATTTTTTTTGATCATGGATTTCGGTTAGTCCAATAATTCTTAAGTTATCTCTCCTTGAGTTTTCCCCATATCATTTGTTTTTCCCAGCGAGATATTTTGCATTTTCTTCTATTTTTCATTCTTTTGGTTTTGTTTTATTACTTCTTGATGTCTCATGGATACATTATCTTTCACTTGTCCAATTCTGATTTTTAAAGAATTATTTTCTTCTGTGAGTTTTTGTACCTTTTTCCATTTAGCCAATTCTACTTTTCAAGGAGTTCTTTTCTTCACTGAATTTTTGCACATCTTTTTTTCCAATTCACCAATTCTATTTTTTAAAACATTCTTCTCTCCATTAGATTTTTGTGCCTCTTCTACCATTTGGTCTATCCTGTTTTTTAAGGTATTATTTTCATCAGTATTTTGTGTGCCTCCTTTACCAAACTGGCACTCTTTTTCATGATTTTCTTTCATCATTTCCACTTCTCTTATTTGATGGTTCAAATTATTTTTATTATTTGTCCAGGAATTATTTTTGGGCCTGAGACAAATTCACATTTTTCTTTGAGGCTTTGGATGTAGCAGTTTTGACTGTGTTGGCTCCTTCTGATATTGTGTTTTGATATTACCTGTCTGCTTAGTCTCTTTCTTTGTTCAGGTTCATTTTTAGTTGTTTGCTCATTTTTCTAGACTATTTTTTGACTCTGCTCCCATGGTAGAAGGGCCACTGTCCCAAGCTATAGGGGTTTTGTGTGTGTGTGTGTGTGTGTGTGTGTGTGTGCGTGCGTGTGCAGTTGTTTTCAAAGATAATTCCAGGGGTCTGTAAGTTTTCAGTTCTTCCAAGTTTGTATGATCTAAGGAGAGATGTGTTCACTCTTTACTCTCCTGGCTTGTGCTCTGGTGTGTGATCAATCTACCCTAGAAGTATGACTAGGATCTCTGATTCCCCGTGGCTGTAAGCTCTGGTGTGCTACTGCTCCTCCTCACCTTGGGACTGCAACCTGGATCCATTTATGGAGGATGCAACAGAGTCCTACACCCAGAACCAGCAAAGGGGCCCCTGTAATCTCCTTATGACCAGTCGTCCCACCCCTTTAATATCTATAAGCTGAGAACTCTAGAAGCTGCTGCCAATTCAGTTGTCACTGAGGACTGATGCTGGCTTTCCTGGATGTTGCCTACATTGCACTGTGCTCTACTTTCACCCTAATGCAACAGACCTTTCCTGCCAACCTTCTAAGTTGTCTTGGGGTAGAAAATTGGTTCACTTCATCCTTTTGTGGGTTCCACAACTCTAGAATTCATTTTGAAGCATTATTTAAAACTTTATGGAGGGAAATTTGGGAGAGCTCAGACAAAGCCTTTTCTCCACCATCCTAGCTCCCTAATTCACAGCTCTTGAATGTAAATATCAGTGTCTTCCTTTTCTCTTTCCATAAAAATTCCTTGATGAATTACCTTCTTTTTTGAATAAATGCTTCCACTTTAGAGTTATTCTTCACAATGCTTCAATAATGCCTCATTGGGCATAATATCTCAGGTATGTTGGATGGGTTGCTGAAGGAATTTTCTGATTTTCTATTTCCAAATGCTTCCTTTGCTTAGCTAGTCTTCCTCTTCAACCTCATTTCCAATTTCAAGCTTAGCTGATGCAGTTCTGAAATCTGTTCTCTCTCCTCTCTTTTGGTTTCCTTATCTTTCTGGGTTTAGATTCTGTAACTTTTCTGAAAATGACCCCACTTTAATTATTATTAGTAATTATGTTGTACCTGTGTCCCCATTTGGCCCTTCCAAATTGAACCTCAACTTGCCTTAGAACTCTGTGTCAGAAAACAACTGTTTCAGTCATTATTTGTCTTAGCACTGTGAGGTGACAACTATTAACCTGAAAAAAAAAACTCTACAGACCACCTAGGTGATCAGTAAATAAAGCGAGGCTGTCTCATGAGTTTGAGAAGCAGAAAGCTGCTGTTTGTTTAATTAGATTAATTAGGCAGTGGTTAGTGTTATTATTGGGCAAATAAGGTATGGGATAGGAACTTCCTTAATATTTTATATACTTTTGGTTAATGTTCATCTTGGCAGGCTGATCTTGATGTTAAGTGGTTCTGCATTTTAGGCATAATGAATGTAAGTTATCATCCTACGTGGTATCTAGCTCCTTTTCTGTCTCCATGTCCTCATCCTAGGTGATTTGAATATAATTTCTGAAAATCAATTCTATAAGTTAGAATTGAAATTATGGCAATGACTTCCCCAGCTGAATTCAAATTCCAAGGCTCAAAAATTAAGATGCTATTTCAGAATTGTATAAAAGGCAATTTGGCCCTATCCAGACTTTCTAGGAGCAGGTGGTCAAAGCCTTCCTTTTTTATAGTGATAATGAGAGCATCCTTATTACTTTCCTTTATCTTTAAACACAATTTATCGTTATGAACACCAATTAAATTCTTGCTGTTGTTATCTATGGGTATCTATTTTCAGAGCTTTGTCTTAGTAATTCTTTATATACTGTGGCTCATGGAAAAAAGTACAAAGTCCCTTACTTTGTCCTCTACTCTCACTCCCCCCTTTTTTTTGGTAAATCAGAAAACATTTAGTAAGACCCTTGCCAGAAAAATGTATGTATCTTAAAGACAGATGCAAATCCATGAAGAACATGTGTTTGTCTTTCCATATGCTTAACAACAGGAAAACTTTTAATTTCATATACCCTTCTACATAAAAAGACTCCCACATATTAAAGATAGCATTCAACATCTCTTAATTTCTACTGTGATTTCTGAATGTGTGGGTTTCTCAGTACCAGTACAAATATCGAGTCTGCAACATTAATTGGCTCTGATGACATTCAATTACAGATGTTGTATTAGTTCAAATGAGCCTTTTCATGAAGATGTTGTTGCTCTTATGGATGCTATCAGTCTCTTTATTAATTCTTCCATAAAACACTTATTATTCTTAACCAGTATAAGGAACATCTTTCTATGCCTTCCTAACCACAGCCTTTAATCTCTTTAGATATGATCTATTATCTGACTCCTAATTGTGTTTGCCCTGGTCAATGAATCTTGGCTGCAAATAAGATACCAACCCAACATGCAATTTGTAATTGCAATTCATGTGATAGGCAGGATGTTGTTTCGTCCTTTTGTAAGACTTACTGTCTTACTGATTAAGTAAGTCATTTCATCCTGTTTGCCTCAGTCTCCTCAGCTGGAGAAGGAAATGGCAAACCACTCTGGTATCTATGGCAAGAAAACCCTAATTGAGGTCACAAAGAATCAGACACAACTGAACAACGACAACAAAGCGCTTAGAAGAATGCTTGGTATATAGACATTCAATGAATGTTTGTTG
Source organism: Phalanger gymnotis (assembly GCA_028646595.1). Classification (NCBI taxonomy): domain Eukaryota; kingdom Metazoa; phylum Chordata; class Mammalia; order Diprotodontia; family Phalangeridae; genus Phalanger; species Phalanger gymnotis. The sequence continues at coordinate 427,678,696 of CM053623.1, read as the reverse complement.
AATTGAATTAATGACTTCAAGTCACCAAATCCAGTTAAGCTACATCCTACAGAAAGAACTGGCAAATGTGATTCCAAATTTACTGTCAATGATTTTTAAAATCATGAAGGTAAAAGGAGCGGTATTGCAAACTTGGATAAGGGCACATATTATTCCAAATAAAAAAGGAAAGTGGATGGAATATATAAAGTACATGCCAGTGAGTTTGAGTTACATTACTAGCAAAATACTAGAAATATGATTGAAGAAGTGGTTAGTAACATCCAATAAAGAAAGACAGGTATTTAAAAAGAACTGCATTCTTTTCATCAAGAATACATAAAGGTAATCTTATTTCACTTTTCACACAGTTACTAGAGTTATAGACTAGAAGAATGCTATAGATTTACTTTATCTAGATTTTAGGAAATCATTTCATAGAAGGTACTCAGTAAATACTTGATGGATTTGCTGATGTCTTCTCTACCAGCTCCCTCTGAAATATACTCTGCATAGATCTCTTATAGAAAAGATGAAGGCTTGTGCAATAGATGATAGTACAATTAGATTTGATACAGAGTTGGCTGAGTAACTCAAAGGTTAGTCTTTAATGGTTCAAGGTCAACTTGGAAAAATGTATGCGATTGAGGGACACAGGAGTGTGTGCCATTTAACATTTTATCAACAGTTTGAAAAAGTCATAGCATTCTTATCAAATCTGCAGATGATAAAAAAGACACGTTGGATGACAGAGTCAGGAGCGAAAATAATCTTGAGTGGCTAAAAAAATGGGCTGAATCAAATAAAATGAAGTTTAATGTAGATCAATGAACTCAAATATAACACTTGGGTTTAAAATATCTACTTCAAAAGTATAAGATGGAGACAGCAGGGTTAGATATAAGTTTTTCCTGAAAAAAAAAAGATAAGGAGCATTTAGAGCATGGTGTGATTGCAGAAAGAATGTTAATAGAATCTTTTAATAGAGGCATAGCACTCAGTATTGAGGAGGTGACAATTCCACTACACTAAATTCCATTCAGATTACACTGTATTCATTTTTTTGGCACCACATTTCAGGAAGGCTATTGATAAGTTGGAGAAAGTCCAGAGAAAAGAAAGCAGGTGGGAGAGGTTTTATGTCCATATAACTTGAGGATTAGTTGAAGAGTTAAAATCTGAAGAAGAGAAGACTGAGGGAAACAGGATAGCTGTTCTAAAGTATTTGAAAGGCCGTGATAATCAAGAGTAATTGAACTTGTTCTCTTTGGTTTCAAGAGTGCAGAATTTGGTTTAATATGAGGCATCGAAAAGGGATAAATTTATACCTGAGAATAGGCTGCCACAGGAGGCAGTGGGAAGCCCTTTTCCTCCCTTATTGGAGGTCTTGAAGCAAAAGCTAAATGATCTTTTTTTTTTTCAGGGCATTAGAATGAAGATCCTTTTTCCAGGTATGAGTCCGAATACATGGTATTTAACCATAACCTTAACCTAAATCTTGTAACTATGGAAATTATGCAATTATTGTATGGAGTCCATAATCTATATGTTATGTATAATATACAGAATTATATATGATTATATTTATATACATATATGCATATAATTATATTTATATACATATAATTATATTTATATAATAATGATTTTATCATAATTTATCCCAGTGCTAGACATGTGAGATTAAAAGTAATAAAATTATTTAAGGAAGTCTTAATAAATCAGAATTTGATTTGTCTCCAGTAAGTCTCTTTTCTTGTACATAATTACCTACAGATGTAGAAATAGTAATAGCAGTAATAGCTAGCATTTATATAGTGTTTTAAGGTCTAAAATGCGTCTTCCATTTGGAATCCCAGCTGACCTTCACAAAAAACCTGGGAAGTAGGTCTTGCTGTTATTCCCTTTTGATGTTAAATAACTTTCCCAGGGCCACACAGCCAAGTATCGTATGAGGTTAGATTTGAATTTAGATCTACACATACTCCAGGTTACTTAATAGTAAAATGGCACCAAGCTTTCTTTAAGAAGGCCGTTTGGGATAGGGCTAAGAACAAAAGACTTAAAGAGCTGGCTGCACCTGAATTATGCTGGGGTTCTCTTTAGTTTGTTATACTTTCTGTCTTAAAGATAAATGACATCCCCAATATGTGGACCACTAATGTCAGGCCTGTGCAAATTTTTGTTGCACTATTATATTCTTAGGACTGGAAAGAGCACCCAAGGTCAGGAAGGGTAAACCTTGAGGTGTTTTGGTAACAGAAAGGTAGGAGAGAGACAGAGACAGAAACAGAAAAAGGGACAGAAAGATGGAAACAATTAAGTTAGATGACACAAATACATAGATGAATGGATGGAAGGATAGATAAGTAGATAAATGGTGGATAGATAGATAAATACAAAGATGTATGGTTAGATAGATGGATGGATAGATAAGTGAATAAATGGATGGGTAGATAAATAAATGCATAGATAAATGGCTTGATGGCTAGGTGGGCGGATGGCTAGATAAGTGGATAAATAGATGGATAGATATATACATAGATGAATGAATGGATGGAAGGATAAATAGGTAGATGGATAAATGCATAGATGGAGAGATAGATGAATAGATAAGATAGATGGATAGATAGATAGAGAGACAGATAGACAGACACAGATAGATAGACAGACAGACATTTTAAAAGTTGCTCTTGCAGTTTAATTTGCTTTTTCCAGCTACTGGTTTTTAGATCTCTCAAAACAACCCTCTCACCACACATATTGGCTCTTCCTATTATAATCATTTCTTTTCTTAAAAGCAGCAGTGAAAAGCCCATGTCATGTCTGACATTTATTTCTACACATTGTTCCCTTCAATTAAGCTAACTATTGAAACATTTGGACAAATGAGCCAGTATTTCCAAATGTTTTTTTTTTCTTTTTCTCATATTAAATTATAAGTAACTCCCCCCCCCCCCAGGAGAATTATCCAAGGGAAGGACTTTCAGTTGTTTTCAGTTATATGACAATCATCTGAGGGGAAGCTAATCAAATCCTTTTTTCGTGTATTAAATTTTTAGCCTCTTTTACTTCTGTTCTCAGACAATTACTTTGAGGGAAAGGTCACTTTGGCTCTGTTCTCGTGATAGACAAGGGACCACTGTCTTTTCTGGAATGCTGAGGGTAAATTCTCAGTAAGAAGCAAAGATTAATGGTTGTTAGCAAATATGTGTATATACATTTATCTATCTATCCATCTATCTATCTAGATACATCTATATGTCTGCAGATATATCTATATCTATATCTATCTATACACATATGTGTGTGTGCATATATTCGTTGCCTGGCACATAGTAAGCAATTGCTAAATGTTTTTTGATTCATTCTTTCATTTTCTTAACTTGTGTAAATTATTAATGATATTGCCTATTTATAGTTCTATCTTTGTGTGTATGTATCTACTTTTACTTTTGACAGCTAGATGGCACAATGGATAGAGTGCAGGGCCTGGAGTCAGGAAAACTCATCTTCTTAAGTTCAAATGCAGCCTCAGACACTCACTATTTGTGTGACCCTGAATAAGTCACTTAACCCTGTTTGCCTCAGTTTCCTCATCTGTAAAATGAGCTGGAAAAGGAAATGACAAACCATTCTGGTGTCTTTGCCAAGAAAACCCCAATGGAGTCACAAAGACCTGGAAAGAGCTGAACTAAAATTTAACTTTCTTTTTCTTTTCTTTTTTTAAGATATATCTCCTTTTTTTAGCAGTTAAGAAACAAAGTGGATAGAGTGCTAGATGTGCTAGCAAAACCGAAGTTCAAATCCGACCTCAGACATATTAGCAATGTGATTCCTGGCAAGCCACTAAACTTGAATGTAAAACAGGGATAATCATAGCATTTACCTCACAGCCTTTTCATGAGGACCAATTAAGATATTATGTATAAAGCAAGCCGTCAAACACATACTGCCTCCCAGAGTGGTCCAAATCAGATTGTAATGTAAGTTGGAAATATTTAACAAAGTAAATAAGACTATCATGAAACATAGGTAATGTCAATCTACTTTTCAAAGTCAACGTGTGGCCCATGTGGATGTTCCATTTCTCTTTCAGTCTGACACACTGCTGTAAAGTGGTTTGGCCAGCCAGGTGGCTGTGGATAGAGCACTGAACTTATGGTTAGGAAGGTTTGAATTTGGATCCTGCCACAGACATTTAACCTTGGGCAAATGATTCAAATCTCTCTCAGCCTCAGTTTCTTCAGATATAAAATGGATACAGTAATGATACTTTACACGCTTGTTATGAAGATTGAATGATGGACCACATAAAATACTTTATTAACCCAACAGCACTATATAAATGCTAGCTATGATAATACACCATATTTTTCTGCATTTCCTTTCAATTCTCAGATTCAGTGACTATAAATTTTGATTCATGGCACCAAACTATCTTTATTCCAAAAAACAGAAGATAAAACCAGTGGTGGGATTCAGCCAGTTCACACTGGTTTGGTAGAACCAGTAACTAATTTTAGGTTGAGTTCTACAAAACAGTTATTAGTGGTCCCAGGGGGATGGCCTATACCAGCCAAGTCAGCAGTGGTGGTAGCACCTCAGCTAGGTTCTGTGGAGACTCGGTTGTTAATTCATTTGAATCCTACCACTGGATAAAACATACACTTTCATTCAGTGAAGAGCTGGCTGGCCAGTGATATAGAATGATGAGAATATACTCTCATACTTGGTGAGTCAGTTTTATTTGTTTGCCTCTGACCTATATTTTCAGAATGATTTCACATTTTACCCATCATGACCTTCATGTTCCAACCATAATGGACCATTGCTTTGGCCTGAAATAAATGTCCTACTTTCTGTCTCTATGACTTTGTAAAGGCTTTTGCCTAAGCCCTCCTCACCCAACATTTCAGAGATGCCCTGGCTCAGCCCATGCATCATCTATTATGAGACCTTTCCTACTCTGCTGCTCTACATTCATTTTGTGGAGATTTCTTATCTGTTTGTGGAGGAAATTTGGAAAGTCTGGACATTTCTGACCTACTCAGCCAACATCCCAGAATGTCTCCAGAAGTCTTTGCCCAGCCAAGTTTCCTCCTAATCACTTTGCATATAGTTTATATTTTCTAACCTGTGTATATGTTGTTTTCACCCAGAAACTCCTTGAGTGCATAGACTATGTCTGTTTTACTCTTTGTGTTCTGCCTGGCACTTAGTAACTCCTTAATGAACATAGTGTGTCCCAAAGGTCTTAGTGCAGCTTTAAACCATTAAAGCTTTTGGGACATTTGTCCCAATTTGTGCAATTGAATTAAATGTGAGCAAAGAACAGGTTTGTTTTTCCTTCCTTCATTAATACACCAAAAACTTGTGATCATGCTTTTGTAGGAATTCCTGGTAAAGAAACTCCTTCCATCAAGGTAATCATAACTGTGATTAACTTATAGTTACCCAAGTTTCAGAGAAGATAAGTGACCTGTCTAGGGTCACACAATGACCATTTGTGAGAGGCAAGTTTTAGACCTAGGTTTTCCTGACACCAAGTCTAACAGTCCCACCATTATGCTACTGCTGTCTCTCATTCATCGCCCAATAAAAATTAATCTCGTAATGTAATTTTTCAAATATATCACTTTGTACTGCTAGTATGAAACATTACAATTGGCAATTCCAATCTGTTTATTTGCAGAGCACAGGGGCTACAGGTATTTAGTGTCTACCACACATATGAACATTAAATATTAGGAAAATAAATTGCTTTTTCACTCCTTCTCTCTTTCTCCTTCCTAAGTAGCAGGACTGTAACAATTCTATCAAAACAAGGCTATTAATTACGGTACCTTGGCATTAGGAGGTTATTAATGTAGATGAAACTGTTGACATATTACAGCAATTGCCATGGAATGAACATTTGAATCAGCACTGGAACAGAGAACGAGTACTTTCCAAATATGATGGGCCATCATGAACAAATGGGGATTAGCATAATTGTGATAATGACATTTAAAATTTTTTTTTTTCTGGGAATGCTGCCACACAAGATGTGGCCCCAAAATTCACCATATTAAAGAAGGTGACAGGTTACAAACAGCAGATCTAAGTATCCTGCTCTCATGTAGAAGTTACTTCTTTTCTGGGCCATGGATTGTGAGCCTGCAAAATATGCTGTTAGGTTCTGCTTAACCCAACCTAGCCAAGGAGAGAATCAAGGTAAAATTCCTATGCTAGGGAATCACGATGCCTTGTACTTAGTTGGTGCTTAATATGTGTTTATTAAGTTGGAATTGCCAAGCTCAAATGCAATGGTCATAGGAATAGAGCCATTCAAATCTGTCAAGCCCATTTATGTATGAATTCCTTTTTATAGATACCATGTGAATTGCACAAATTTTGTCAAGCCTGGACTTTCTCTCAATCACCCTATCTTTACAGGCCTGTTTCTTCATCCCCACTTACAGCCATCCCTTTAATGCCTAGTTACTAGCTCAATGAAGTCTTTTCTGCTTTTTTCAGTATCTTCCCTAATTTCATTTGCAATTGTCCAGGGAATACAACTAGAATGCTAGCACTCCATTCCCCACCTCACTTTATTTTTTTACATATTGAGAAACAAGGTGGCATAGTGGATGTACTTGGATTTAGCCAGTTAATGAGCATTTATTAAGTGCCTACTGTGTGCCAGGTCCTGTGTTAACAAACAAATAGATAGATCTCTACTCTTAAGGAGCTTCCAAGTCTAATGGGGGAGACACTATGCAAACAACTATGTACAAACAAGCTACATACAAGATAAATTGGAGATAATCAATAGAGAGAAGGCATCAGCTCTAAGGGGGATAGGGAAAGGCTTCTTGAAGAAGCTGGGATTTTAGCTGGGACTTGAAAGAAACCAGAGAAGTTAGAAGTCAGAAGTGAGGAGGGAATGTGTTCCATGCATAGGGGGAAGCCCCTTAAAATGCTAGGAATTGGGAAATGGAGAGTCATTTGAGGAACAGCAAGGAAGACAGTGACACTAAATTGTAGAGTATATTGTGTGTTTGATGGAGGGGACAGCAACAGGTAAGAAGACTAGAAAGGTAGAGGAGGTTTTTGAATCTCAATCAGAAGGTTTGATATTTAATTCTGGAGGTTTTAGGGAATGCTTGGAGTTTTTTTATAGTCAAGTGGAAGATGGACTGGAGTGAGGAGAGATTTGAGGCAAGGAGACTGTGATATATAAAAAGTTTGAGAGATATAGCTGCTGGGTAATTAATCATTTTATTAATTATCTGGATAATAAAAGGGGTCAGTGGCATTCTCAAATGCCAAAGACCCCTCATGGAATTTATTCAACGTTTATATGCCTTTGGAAGAGTGGGTGCTCCTGAGGGTAGCAATCAACTCTGATTGGTTAACAATTAATGAGAGGAATTAATATTATAATAAGAAGGGCCAGGGGACTTTGAACACTCTTGCTCCTAGATCACCACCAGTCTCAAAGGATCTATTCCCCACCCAAGCCTGAGTAGAACACAATAGCCTTCCCCACTTGGGTGAGGTCTGAGGAGAAAGTTAATCCAATCTCATTATCAGCAATGTCCTTCAGATGCTGACTGGGCCCAGTAGAGAATGAAGAGATAGGAAAAGGAAAAAAAAATCCTTGATCTCCCCAATAATTGTTTATTTCATAATCATTTTCCTCAGTGACTAAGCAGAAGACTATTGCAGTAGTCTAAAGTTGAAACGATAAGAGCCCACCCCAAGGTGATAATGGTGTCAAAAGAGAAAATGGTACACATAGTAAAAATATCTTCAAGGCAGAATCATCAGGACTTGGCAAAGGATTGGATGATGAGGGTGAGAATGAAGAGTTGAGAATGACACCAAGGTTTGAGCCTTGGGAGGCCACAAATCTCACCTCTGATACTTTCTGCTTTTGTGTTCCTGGACAAGTCACTTAACTTTACCCAGTTTCAGTCTCTGCCTCTGTAAAATGGGGTTGATAATTACTCAAGTATCTATTTCAGACGGTTATTAGGGGGCTTGAATTAGAATACATGCCAAGTGAATATTGGCTATAAATATTATCATTGTACTCTCTTGTTCTTCATTGTCCTTTGTCTCTTTTCTTCAAATAAACTATAAACTCCTTGTGGTCAGGAAGTTTATCTTTATGTCTTTTTTGGTAGCTTCATAGTATAGTAAATAGCACAGTTATAGGCACACAGAAGACGCTCATTAAAGATCAATTCATGTCTGTTTCCTCTGCCAGCTCCCTTTGAAATATAAAATGAGTGGGCCTAAGAGGGGCATCTATCCCAAACATCCTTTCCATAATCCACAAGATTTCTTTCCATAACCTCCATCTTCAGAGTTTATTTCTATTTTGTATTTTTTCTCACAACCTGCTTTTCTTCCTTGTCCTTTCCTCATACCCATAAGGGACCTTAGAAGTCTTCTAGTCCAACTTCCTCATTTTATAGTTAAGAAAATTGAAGCCCTGAGAGTTTCAGTAACTTGCCCGAGGTCACATAGACTTGAGTTAACATTTCTATAATCATTGCAATATGCTTTAAATACATCATCCCATTGGAGCCCCACAATAACCCTGTGACATAGGGACTAGAAGTATTATGATCCCTATTTATATATGAAAGAATTGAGGACAAGTGGCAATACATAATATAGATTCAGAGTTTCATATACAATCTTTTCTATTTCACTGTATTTGTGGAAGTGCTCATTTCTTCTCAGGTGATGTTCATTAAGAACAGAAGTCTCCTCCTCCTTCCTCTCTTCCCCTTCCTCTTCTTCCTCCTCCCCCTCCTCCTTCTCCTCCTTTTCCTTCTCCTCCTCCTCCTCCTTTTCCTTCTCCTCCTCCTCTTGCTTCTTCTTCCTTCTCCTTCCTCCTTCTTTGTTCCTTTTTCTTCCTTCTTCCTCCTTCTTCTTTCTTCTCCCTTGATCAGATAGCCAGTATCTGAGATGTGATTTATAGTCAGATTCAATCCTGTGTCCTATGCTCTGTTATATTGCTTTTCAAGAATATAGGTTTTCTGAATCTTAAAACTCCCCGGTTCATTCAAGAGGCAGGTAGCTTGCTTGGTAAGCCTTTGCATTTTAATTATATCTTTGGATTATCCACATTTGCCTTATTCCTCTTCTGTTCCCTCATAGCTGCTAGTAATAGTAAATTATTATTGCATTAAACAGAACCAGTAGTATACTAGCAGAATATGGACATTTTCTCTCTATTTATTTGAGTGACAGCATCACAAAAAGAAGGGTACGGAAAGAGCTAGAGACAATGACTTCTCATTTTCCTAAAAGGTAATGCATACTCTCTTGGGGAAAATCTAAATAGAATCCAGAATGAGAGCATTTTGGTGCAAACAGATTCTATATGCAAATATGCTTTGTATTTGAAGCCCATACCTTGTCTTCTGCCATGATTATCAGCCAATTTATGCATTATACCTTTATTTAGCCCTCTGCTCTCAAGGCTAACGATTTAAGGAAAATCTGTCAATTTAATAATGCGTATTAAGTAATTGGCATGTGAATTCATTTGCAAATCACATCAGGGTGCTGGTCTCAGCCTTTCAGATTCTCGAGAGCTCACATCAATGCTTGCTTGAACAAACAGAAAACAACAACAAAAAATAATTATTTTTCTCACATAGAAAGTTAAAATGAAACACAGTCCATATATTTACTGTTTTCCACTTATTTTGGACATTAGTCAGAGTTCAAACTAAAGCCCTAAGGGCAAGCAGATTTATCTGACTTTCTAGTAACTAGATGATAGTGAGAGTAGAAAGATTTTTTGCTTTTTCCCCCCAAGGGATGATGATAAATATGGTAATTCTCTATTCAATTAAAAAGACACACAACCAGACCACTTAACCAAGAGCTTATTTTAGTTTGTGCTTCCAACCATCCCCTCCCCAGATTTCAGGCTCACACATGAATCCTACTGAGCTGGGGCAGGTGGGTTCAGCAGGCGTCTCAGCTGCATACCTGCTGATAGGTACAGTTTGCTACCAAAGGCATCAGAGGCTTCTCTCACCACAGTGGGAGGCAAGTGGAAAGTCTTCAGAGATGGATTGGAAGCCTTAAACTGCCTTATTAGGTTTTATCTCTGCAATGAACAGATTGGTCCCAATTTAGAAAAGATTAAGAATTTTCGAAGAATTAGCAGTTTGCATGTATGACAAGTCAACTTGGTCTCCTACTCCCGTTCAGGAGGCTCAGAGGTCATGCTGCCTTGGTTCTGAAGTGTCACTGCTGAGGCAAATCACGTTTTAGATTGCACTGAACCAGGCTACCTAATCTTTCCCACTGATTGTGTTTCCGATAGAAATAATAAGAACATAGTACTACTAGATGTATCAAAAATATATAAATATTTTGGAATAGGATGAGTTCGGAAGGTAACTGACTTTAAGAGCTCCACAATTCTTGTTTAGCCTCCTAGATAAGGAAGAATCTTTTAAAAGAAGAAAAAGGATTCTCATATAGGTACCTACATGAAATGGTGTGATATA
>CM053623.1:427618741-427651261 GCA_028646595.1 Phalanger gymnotis | reverse complement strand
CTCTTTATTCTTCAAGCATCCTTATTGCCAACTCCAGAGTTAAATATGGCGATAACAAATGTCAATATCTTTTCTCTCTTTGATAACTGCCTACTCATTCAATGAAGAGCTCACATTTTCTCTAATCATCTCTCTTAAATATTAAAGAATTTCATCAGGAATTGGATGGGATTATTCGAATTAGCCCAGATGAAAGATGGCACGCCGGCACCCCCAAGTTCCTTTTCATTCACTCCCTCAGGGACACCATTCATTTTAAGAGTGGTGACAATTGAAATGGCAGCAGTTGAACATTACATACATTTCATGTATTATTCTTTTTGGCCACCACAACAGCCCTATTATTAAGTAAGCAATGCATGCTTTTGTAGAAAAATGAATCTCAGAGACATTAAGTGACTTGCCCCAAATCATACAGGTAGAAAGTGATAAAGCCACTTTCTCCTAGGTCTTCCGACTGCAAGTCTAGTCTACAGCAAGCTATTCCTTCTCCCTCCTTCCCTCCCTCCATCTCATTCTCCTTCTCCCAAGGCACTTGATATCAATATTGTTTTTGTCAGGTTGAAGAATTGCTGTCTCAGTAACCCTTACTGGGAAAAATTTGAGTACCAGAATTCTTTCTTTCTCCCCCTAAACATTATAGGATGGCCTCTGACCCAATGGTGCTTATGGCTTCACACTACCATTCTTTATAGCTCTAGAAATTTCTTCCTTCTCACTGAGGGTCCAACTTCTCTCTCTACAAGAAAAAACTCACACTTACTATTTTATTCCAAGTATCAGTGGTCTTCCTATTCTGGGTCATACCTTTCTGCTCTCCATCCTTTGACATAGCTAAGGATGTATGTCTCTCTCGGTCTCTGACACATCTTTTTCTAATTCCCCATTTAATTTTGCATTTTGTTTTGTCTTGATAAAATTCTTACTTTCCCTCTTATGTGTTGATTGACATGTGTATATTTGGACATTCAGGAACATCAGCCTGGAGGGATGGTGGAAATGACATCATAGATTTAGAGCTGGAAGAGATGTTGGAGGTCAACTTGCTCTTCCATTTACATATGGAGCAACTGAGGTCAAGAGAGGTTAAATGATGTGCTCAAGGTCACAGGGGTAGAGATTGGGATTCAAAACCAAGTCTTCTGACTTAAAGTTCAGCATTCTTTCAACTGTACCAAATAGCCTTCTGGTGATTTTGCTACCTTTAATCTATAAAATGTATTCATTGGGCCATTGCTCTTCTGAGACTTTCCTTATTATTATAAATGTTTTGATTAAGAAAATAGTCATACTTTCAGGCAGTTTTATCTTTGTGTTCCTATTTATGTTTTAAGAGGCAATTAAAATGTATGTAGGGGTTCTTTTGCAAAATCCTACTACACTAGTGTCCAGGAAGCCCTCTTTCATTGTAGTGGGGAAAATGAGACCCAGAGAAGGGAAGTAACTTGCCCAATGTTGCCCAGATAGATTGTGGAACTTCTAAGATTGGCTCAGTCATCCTCTGTCAGAGTCATGCCTTTTCTTCTCCAACACACTACATCTCAAGGTTCAAGGCTCTGGGAATAGAAAGTGTCAAACGAAAGTTTCTTTCTGCCCTGGGATAAAGATATTTTCATGGATATTCTGCTGTAGTCCTATACAACTATGATTGTTTGAATTCTAGCAAATACCTTTTTTTAAGTAAATTAAAACCTACTAGAGCTAGGCAGCTAAGTGTAAAACCCTTATCCAGTCATAATCTCTTCCTCAAAATGGGGATAACAAGAGGAACTCCCTCCCAAGGTTTTTATGAGGCCCAAAGGAAATATTCAGAAAGCATGTGACACATTGTCTATCACATAGTCAGCACTTTATGAATGTTTCTTTACTTCCTTCCTTCCAACTAATATATGTGTGTGTACGTGTGTGCTATATGTTACATCCCTAACTTTAAGTCACATTAGCATCACCTTCCCCTGTTCAAGGAGATGTGTGAGTTTGGTTTTGTTCAGTTTCCCATTTGTTGCTGGGTCATGCATTTGATTTTCTACAAGCTAGTGTTTAAATGAACTTTGTTTCTTAGCACAAAACTAGACCTAAAAAAATTAAATTTCTCCTGGGGCAGAATTAGGCTCATTATATGATTGTTCGTATAGTTATACAATAGCAAAATTCAATATATTTTTATGCAATTTTCTTCATTGCTCCTTCTCATAGTAGGCAGAGGTGTGTCTTCTGCATCCCACTGTCAAATCAAGAAGGGTCCAAAGGCCAGTCTGGGACAATTGGCACCAGTCCCAGGAACTTTACCAAGACCAGAAACATGTGAAACTACATGGAAACTAAATGTCAGGAAACAGGAAAAAATGATTTAGAAGGCTGATTGAATCTATGCTGTCCAGCCTTAAAGTCTATGAACACTGATGGAAGAGGAGCCACGGTAATGGTAATGTGCTAGAAAATAACTATAAATACTTAGAAATTTGAGTCAGACTCTGCTATCTATAACCTCTAAGTCAAAGGACTCTTAACTCTGCCTAATTGTAGATTTTGGTTCTGATGCCACTAAGCCTATCAGAGATGAGTTAGCAATGGCACATGATAAATATTTTTGAATGAGTGACAATAGTTGTTGAATTCGGGACTAGATACTTCATTTTTACAGATGCAGAAACTGAAGGTCAAAGGAGGATAATGCATGCCATTCGGATAGATCTGTGTTCACACGATTTTCCTTTAGATATTTAGTCCCTTTCTGCTCTTACATAGCTCTTAAATTCTTCTGCTCTTAAATATTCTCTTTCTTTGGAAAAGCAAAGTCTTCTGCCTTCACCGAAACATAGCTCGGGCTGAGATGTGGGACAAGGCAGGTCAAATACAGAAAAATACGCTAGCGTGTTCCTATCTGGCCAAACCCGTGTTAGAACACTATTAGCACACACTTACTATTGCTCCTACATCTTTGAGGAGCACAGTGAAGGTGCCAAATGGATGACCTCAACCAAGAACCAGCACACACACCCCGAAAGGAAATAAATTTCCCCAAGCCAGTAAAAGAAAAAGGTGGGCAGCACAGTGGATAGTGCCAGGCCTGGAGTCGGGAAGACTTGTCTTCCTGAGTTCAAGTCCAGCCTCAGACACTCAGTAGCTGTATGACCCTGAGCAAATCGCTTAACCCTGTTTGTCTCAGTTTCCTTATCTGTAGAGAAGGACTAGCAGTGTCTTTGCCAAGAAAACCCCAAATGGGGTCACAAAGAGTTGGACATGGCTGAAACAACTGAACTGTTGTTTAGCAGCATTAGTAACGTCTAAGGCAATGAAATTGTTCCCATGTAAGCTCATACTGTCTTAGAGTCAGAAAGACCTTAGTTCAAATCTGATCCCAGATACTTACTAGCTGTGTGACCCTGGTTGAGTCACTTAACCTCTGTTTGGCTTAGTTTCCCCAACTTCCAAATGGGAATAATAACAGCACCTTCCTCATAGGGTTGTTGTGTGGATCAAATGAGATAATATTTGTAAAGTCCTTAACAGAGTGCCTGGCATGTAGTCAGTGCTACACAAATACTTATTCTCTTTCCTCCACTTCCTCTGTTTTGCAGTAAACCTCCTAGTGAAGTCAAAGTCTTGATCATCTGCCCTGCAGGTGTGGACAGCTTTGGGCCAAGGGCCAGGCTCCAGGGCATTGCAGCAGGTGAGCCTCTCTGGGGCTGGTACAGCCAAGTCACTGAGGGGATGGCTTCACATTGTTGACTTTCCACATTGAGTTTTATTTTCATTCATTTGCCAAAGGGAACACACATTTGAATTTCACCTGTGATTTGAAATATGTTCTTATTGGAAAAGAAAATATTTCTACCTTCAGTGCTGGCTTCTACATATTATTTGAGCAATTTTCATCAATAGTTTTCTCCCTGGAAGGTGTAATTCAACAGAAAGAGCTTCTTTGGCTATATTGAGGGCAAGAAGATGATCAGAGAGAAGAGATAGGATGGCTGCTTGGGGTGCATGAAGCGACGATAATGGACAATGATGGGATGGCCCCCACGCTCAAACATTATTTGGCTTTTGTTTGCTTTACCCAGATGAATGGATTTCAGACTCTGAAAGATGCAAAAGAAAGCTAATAGGAACCTTGTGCTAACACACAAGATAAGTGATAAGTTGGTAAGGAAGAACCTGTATGCCATATATATATGTGTATATACATATATGTGTGTGTGTGTGTATGTATATATATATGTGTGTGCGCATATATATGTATATACATATGTATGTATATATGTGTATATATACATATATATACACATATATACATACATATGTGTATATATATACACACACACATATATATATATGTATATGTATATACATATATATATATTTATATATTCAGGTTAGAGAATCATAGAATCCAGAATCCAGGCTGAGGCCCTTTAGTTCAACTTGTATACAAAAAAGAATATCTACTCCAGAGAGCCAAAACTAGGACAGGGCAACAAGAGCTTTGTATGGGGAGCCAAATATAGAGGGCACTACCAGAACTAAGGCTCCTTTGTCAGGACAGAAGCAACTGAGAATAGTAGACAGTAAGAATAATTAAAGTAAGAAACTATCCTGATTCCTCAGGAACTACATACCCCAAGCTAACTCCTTCCCATCTGGCTCTGCCCTATTTCTACTCCCCAGACTAGAGGGCCTCACCAGGGGCCATGCAATGTCCAAGAGATATTGTTCAAAGTTCTCCTCATTTTTGTCTGTTTTTAGTAATTTTTCAGTTGTGTCCTACTCTTTGTGTTCCCATTTGGGGTTTTCTTGGCATAGATACTGGAGTGGTTTGCCATTTCCTTCTCCAGCTCATTTTACAGATGCGGAACTGAGGCATACAGGGTTAAGTGACTTGCCCAGTGTCCCACAGCCAGTAAGTGTCGGTGGTTGCATTTGAACACAAGAAGATGAGTCTTTATGACTCTAGATCTGTTGCCGTGTATAGTGTGCTACTAAGCTGCCCTAAGTCCTCCTTACTATGTTCCAAACACTAGTTCAAATGAATTTCTTTTGAAAGTTTATTTGAAGGCGTGTTTCATGTTGCTCACTGTTGGCATGCCTTAGACATCTAGTCCCAAGTTTCCATTACTTTTAGAGTGTTTCTACAACTTACCTAAAAAAGTCATCATTTAGCTCTTGCTTGAAGACTTCCATGGTGGAACAATTCACTGTCTCCAAAGGTGGTCTATTTAATTTTTTGTTAGTTCTGAATCTCAGGAACTTTTCCTCTAAATGAAGCCTAAATCTTTCTCTCTTCAACTTTTATTCTTTGCTCCTAGTTCAGCTCTTCAGGGACAAACTGAGCAACCCCATTGCTTCTTCCGCATCAGGGGCCTTCAAATATTTAAAGACAACTACCATAACCTCTCTCTCTAGGTCTTCTCTGCTGTCACTCAGTCAATAGATGTTCATTACATGCCTCCTGTATGACAGACACTAGGCAAAGATCAAGAAAAGGAGACTGGAGAGTGGTTAAAAAAAAGCTAGGAGGAGAATAAGGAGAAAGTGGTGCCACAAAAACCTATAGAGGAGACAGTATTGAGGAGAGGAGGGTGATCAATAGTGTCAAAGGCTGCAAAGAAACCAATAAGGATGATGACTGAGAAAAGGCTATTGACTTTGGCAATTAAGAGTTCATTAGTAACTTTGGAGAGAGCAATTGCAGTTGAATGATGAGGTTGGAAGCCAGACTATAGGGAGTTAAGAAGACAGGGAGTGGAAAGGACATGGAAGCATCCATTGTAGATGGGCCTCTAAAGGAGAATAGCTATAAAAGGAAGGAGATGCACAACAATGGCTAGTGGGGACAGATGGATCAAGGGAGTTATGGAGGCTAAGGGAGAGATGGGCATGTATGTAGACAGGAAGAGAGTGAAGATAAGGGAGAAAGTGGGAAAGATTGAGGGGGCGATCTCCTTCCAGTGACTCTCAGATGTAGAATATTGTTCTCTTTAATGTCCCAGATGCCCTCTGCTGAATGTTCTCCAAATTATCAATGCCATTTCTAAAATGTGGCTGAATGTGTACTGAATACAGTACTCCATTTGGAATCCAACTAGTAAAGAGTTCAATGACACTGTCATGAACTTTCTTTCCATTAAAGTCTTTTTTAAAAAATAAATTGCTGTCAAGACATATCATTATCCCTTCATATTCCAGATGATTAAAATCTAATTTGATTCAATAATCACATATCAGGTGCCTACTATATGTAGGCATCAGGTGATGAAAGAACTAGTAGATGTGATTGCTTGAGTCACCTATTAAGTAATATTTGTAAAAAGAAAAGGATTGGCACCATGAAACTCAACGGTAAAATGAGAGGTTTGCTCCTGATGGCTTCCATGTTTCCTTGAGAAGTTGAGGAAAAATTAAGGGGTAAAAAGTGAAAGCAATTCAAGAAAATTCTGAAAAGAAAGTTAACCAATGGAAAAAAGAGAAATAAAATCTTAAGGAAGAAAATAACTCATTCTAGCAATAAGATGTTGGATATGAACATATGCCTGAAGATAAGCATAGTTGTCCCTCTTTTCAAAAATGAGGAGATACATTTAAACTATAGGTTTGACTTTGATTGCTGGAAAAATTATAGATTATTTTATTTATAGGGTAGTTTGTGAGCACTTAGAAAGGGAAGCAGTGATTGCTCACTGACAACATGGTTTCTTTTTTTTTTTAAGGTTAGGCTGGACTAACTAACCTCATTTCCTTTTATTTTTTTTTTCCTTTTTGATTGTCTCAAGTGGCAGAAAAGAATAATGTTGTAAATACACCATACCCGGATTTCAGCAAAGCCTTTGACAAGTTCTGTTGTGTTATTGACAAACAAGAGGGATGTGGGTTAACTGGCAGACTCATTCGGAACTAGTTGGATAATCAGTGATTATTGGTTCTATAATCTGGAAGAGAAGCTGCTAGTGGAGTATCCCAAGGAATAAGCTTCATGCTGGTCTACATTTTCTTAACAGTGACTTAGACCAAGGAATAGACAATGCGTAGATGACACAGATCTGGAAGGGTTTGCTTATACATTTGAGGACAGAATCAAGGGCTATGAAACTCTTCACCAGTGGGATTAACCAACAGCCTAGAGAGAATAAGATGAAGTTTAATACGGGGATTAATGCAAAGTCCTGAAATCAGCTTCTCCTCCATCATCTCCTCAAAAAAAAAAATCAATGTTGAAAGCACATAGTGGACATAGTGTGGCTAGACAACAGCTGTATGACAATGATCCTGAGGTTTTAGTTGACTTTGTCAACTTCACCATGAGTCAATGGAGTGACATGGCAGCCCACATGGCTCACAGTCTTTGATTTTTGATAATCAAAGAGGAAGGGGACAGCTGCTATGCTGTGCTGTCTTCAGGCAACATCTGGAGCATCTTATTTGGTTCTATGTGCCCTTTTTTGCTGAAGGTTGGTTTAAAGGACTAGTGTCCAGGGGTGATTATCTAATTATTTACTAAGTTGAGAGTGTTAATAGTTACTGAATTCAGACCAATTAGAACTAATTTGCTTTTCAAAAACTCTCCTTGATCCCAATAGACCTCCCTGAAAAAAAAAGCTTCCATCATTTGATGTACTAGGATGCTTCTAACAAAAAGACAAGTTCTGATATAATTGTAAGAGGTCATTCAGAGAGGCTCAGATTCTTGATGAGTGATGTACTTTGGAAATTAACATCTAAAACATCAATTGCATCTTCCCACAACTCTTCTATAACTAGGCTGCAAAGTATGGTGTGGATGAACCTCCCAATGTCATCATGTCAATCCTTTGCTCAAAAATGTCACATTGCTCTTCACTGTGTAGAGGATGCAGTCCAAATTTTTTTATTTTCTTTGCCAGCTACTCTTGCTGCCAGAGCCATAAACCAAGCGCTGGAGGACTCAGTGTTTTCTGTACTAGGACTGCTGACATGGCTCTCTGCTTTTGTGAATGGTGATTAGCTTCAGTTTTCCACTATGTGCAGGCTTGGCTCCAGACTTTCTTCACTTTACTTCCCAGGAATCTCCTTACCAGTTGAATTTGCTTTACCTCTGATCCCTCCCTCTGCCCTCATGGCCCATTCCATTCTAGTTCTGGAATTGTAATCAAATCAACTCTGTCAATGTTTCCAAAAAGCATTTGTGGGTCTACTCCTCTTTTCCTCCACTTACCATCCATGTCACTTGCCAAACCAAAATCTTTCTCCCTGGCCATCATACCACTGTGATGTATTATTAGAATTATTAGAATCTGTTGGAAGGGAAGTGGGGGCAGGTGAGGGAGAATGAGTGAATTTTACTCTCATTGGATTCAACCTGAGGAGGGAATAACATACACACTCAACTGGCTATCTTACTCCACAGGAAAGTAAGGGGAAGGGGATAAAAGGGGGAATGATAGAAGAGAGGGCAGATAGAATATATTATTATTAGAATATAAGCTTGTTGAGTGGAGAGATTCTCTTTGCTTTTGTATTTGTATCCCCAGTGCTTGTCATGTAAGTATTTAATGAATGCTTTTTTTAAAAATGAGTTTATCGTGATAAGTACTTGCCAGCCTTACAAAGTCCTTTACTCACCATGATTGTGTAAGATGGGTAGAAGATGTCACTATTTTCATTTAACAGAGAAAAAAACTGAAACTTCGAGATCTGAAGTGACTTATTAAAGGTTATGAAGCTTGGACAGAGTTGGGCTGAGTTTCAAATGCATGTCAACAGCTTCTCATGGCTTCTGTCACTCAGGGATGCATGTTTTCTGCTATACCACATCCCTTCTAAAGACCTTTGGGACTCTCACTATAACATACTTATCTTTTTCTCTAATTCTAATTATTTCTTCATCTAAATCCACCCCTCCACCCAGAAAAATCCCTTTAATGCTCCCCCCCACAATACACTTTTCACCCATTCTCAACTCCCAACTTTTGTCTCTTCTCTTTTTTATGTATTAGTCATTTTATTTAATATTTTAGTTTCCAACATTGATTTCCACAAGATTTTGAGTTACAAATTTTCTCCCCATTTCTACCCTCCCCCCATTTCCAAGATGGCATATATTCTGATTGCCTTGTTCCCCAGTCAGCCTTCCCCTCTTTCACCCCACTCCACCCCCATCCCCTTTCCCCTTAATTTTTTGTAGGGTAGGATAGATTTCTATGTCCTGTTCCCTAGATGCATGCATAAAACAACTTTTTAAAAAAAATTTTAAGCATCTGCTTTTAAAACTTTGAGTTCTAAATTCTCTCCCCTCTTCCCTTCTCACCCACTCTCCTTAGGAAGGCAAGCAATTCAACATAGGTCATACATGTATCATGATGTGAAACACATCCACAATGCGCATCTTGTGGAAAGCTAACTATATTTTCTTCCATCATATCCTCTCCCCCTTTATTCAATTTTCTCCCTTGACCCTGTCCTTTTTCAAAGGTGTTTGTTTTTGATTACCTCTTCCCCCTATCTGCCCTCCCTTTCATCATCTCCCCTTTTTTATCCTCTTCCCCTTACTTTCCTGTGGAGTAAGATGGCCAGTTGAGTGTGTATGTTATTCCCTCCTCAAGTTGAATCCGACGAGAGCAAGATTCACTCATTCCCCCTCACCTTCCCCCACTTCCTTTCCAACAGAACTGCTTTTTCTTGCCACTTTTATGTGAGATAATTTACCCCATTCTATCTCTCCCTTTCTCCCTCTCTCAATATAATTCCTCTCTCACCCCTTAAATTTATTTCATTTTTTTTAGATATCATCCCTTCATATTCAACTCATCCTGTTCCCTCTGTCTATATTTTGTTCAACTCCTCTAATACTGAGAAAAGTCTCATGAATTACACACATCGTCTTTCCATGTAGGAATGTAAACATAACAGTTCAACTTTAGTAAGTCCCTTATGAATTCTCTTTCTTGTTTACCTTTTCATGCTTCTCTTGATTCTTGTGTTTCAAAGTCAAATTTTCTATTCAGCTCTGGTCTTTTCATTGAGAAAGTTTGAAAGTCCTCTATTTTATTGAAAATCCATATTTTGCCTTGAAACGTTGTACTCAGTTTTGCTGGGTAGGTGATTCTTGGTTTTAATCCTAACTCCTTTGACCTCCAAAATATCATATTCCAAGCCCTTTAATCCTTTAATGTAGAAACTGCTAGATCTTGTGTTATTCTGATTGTGTTTCCACAATACTCAAATTGTTTCTTTCTGGCCACTTGCAATACTTTCTCCTTGAACTGGAAACTCTGGAATTTGGTGACAATGTTCCTAGGAGTTTTCTTTTTGGGATCTTTTTTAAGAGGCAATTGGTGGATTCTTCCAATTTCCATTTTACCTTCTGGTTCTAGAATATCAGGGCAGTTTTCCTTGATAATTTCTTGAAAGATGATGTCTAGGCTCCTTTTTTGATCATGGCTTTCAGGTAGTCCAATAATTTTAAATGATCTCTCCTGGATCTATTCTTCAGGTCAGTGGTTTTTCCAATGAGATATTTCACATTGTCTTCCATTTTTTCATTCTTTTGGTTATGTTTTATAATATCTCAGTTTCTCACAAAGTCACTAGCTTCAAATTGCTCTAATCTAATTTTTAAGGTGTTTTTTTTTCAGTGGTCTTTTGGACCTCCTTTTCCATTTGGCTAATTCTGCCTTTCACAGCATTCTTCTCTTTAATTGGCTTTTTGGAGCTCTTTTGCCATTTGGGTTATTCTATTCTTTAAGGTGTTGTTTTCCTCTGTATTTTTGGGTCTCCTTTAGCAAGTTGTTTTCTTGTTTTTCATGGTTTTCTTGCTTTACCCTCATTTCTCTTCCCACTTTTTCCTCTACTTCTTTTACTTGCTTTTCCAAATCCTTTTCGAGCTCTTCTATGGCCTGAGACCAGTTCATGTTTTTCTTGGAGGCTTTTGTTGTAGGCTCTTTGACTTTGTTGACTTCTCCTGGCTGTATGTTTTGCTCTTCTTTGGCACCAAAAAAAGGAATCCAGAGTTTGAGTTTGAGTCTGAGTTTGAGTCTGAATTCATTTTCACTGCCTGTTCATGTTCCCAGCCAACTACTCGACCCTTGAGCTTTTTGTCAGGATATTACAGCTCGTAGAGTAGAGAGTACTTAGTCCCAAGCTTTAGGGTCCAAGAACTGCTGTTTTCAAAGCTACGTCTATTCCACCATCACCCCAGGTTCTGTCACAGCAGCGCTGCTCCCCCCAAAACTGCCAACCAGGACCACAATATAGGGCACAGCAAGAGAATCTGCCTCTGTGCTTACAAAGTGCTCCTTGTGCTCTTCCTCTGATCTTCTAGATTCCTCCCACCATGTGAGCCAGGGACTTGGGAAGCAGCTGCTACTGTAGCTCTGGAAGCAGCCTTAGGCGCTTCCTGCTGTTACTACCACCACTGCTGCACCACCGTCCTGCACCCCCAGAGCTGGCAGCCAGATCACTCTGAATTCAATCCTGCAGTTTCTCCCTAACCTGCTCTTTAGTGTTTGTGTGTTGAGAAGTCTGGTAACTGCCACAGCTCACTGTTTCATGGCCCCAAGGCCTATTCTGGCTGGCTGAATCACGGTCTGGTCTGTCCTGGCACAGCCCACACTGGGCTGCCCACTGCTCTCAGCACCATGCGATAGACCCTTCCTGGAGACCATCCAGGCTCTCCTGGGATGGAGACTTGTTTCCCTCTGCTATTTCTTGGGATCTACAGCTCTAGAATTTGTTCAGAGCCATTTTTTACAGGTGTTTGGAGGGATTTGGGGGAGAGCTTAAGCAAGTCCCTGCTTTCCAGCCACTCTTGGCTCTACCCCTGTCTCTTCTATTTTTCCCAGCTAGAATGCTCCATCAGCCTCTTTGTCTGAATCCTATCCATCTCTCAATGCCTCGCTGAAGATCCTTCTCTACTACAAAACCTTCCCTAAACTTCCTAGCTTGCATCAACCTTCCCTTTCTTTTAGACCTGAATGTCTGCATCATTCCTCTTCGAAGACTCTCTGCCCTTTATCTCTGTTACTTAACTGTTATCCAAATGTAGGTTCTCTTTTCCAAACTAGCTCCTACTATAAAGTGCAAGGCATACATCTTTCATTTCTTTGCTATCTTCCCCACAGTGCTATGAAAAAAATGGCATCAAATATTTGTTAATTGAATTAACAGATTCATTTTTAAGAGATATGGTGGTGGTTTTTGACCATTGTTCTTGAAAAAGTAAAAATGGCATCACTATGTTGGGGTCAAGATAAAATGTTTCAAACTGTGGCTGATCAGACCAATATGAGCTTGGAAGGCTCTACCACAGGTCGGACAATAGTCCAAATGAATATTTGAAGTATACAGATGTCTCTAAATTTGCACATCTTGTGTTTCTTTTGAGCTCCTCTGCTTAGCTCATAGAGTACAGCACCTTCTTTGATATGACTGCTCCATGCTGGGTGGTTCTATGCCATTGTCTCCCATGTCTCGCAATTGATTCCAGAGTTCTTCAGAGAGACCTCGAGAAGGTCACTGTTTCACTTCCTCTGATCTCCATGTGAGCACTTGCCTTGTGTGAGTTCTCTGTAGAATAGTCTTTTAGGCAAACATACTTTTGGCATTCGAACAATTTGCCCAGTCCATCGGAGTTGCACTCTGCAGTAGATTTTGAAGAGTTGGCAGTGCAGCTCAAGGAAGGACCTGGGTTTCCAGTACCTTATCTTGCCAGGTTGAATTGTCTCAGGAAGATTCTGAAGATCATACTGTGAGATAAGTTAAGGGACTTAATGCTTCATTGGCTATGCTTGAGATCTGGTTAAGAATTTAAAATCATAACTATATTAGAGAGGCAATATGGTTTAACAGTTAGTGAGCTGGCCTCAGCATCAGGAAAACCTGGGTTCATGATCCACCTTAGACACACAATGGCTGCACTACCCTGGAAAAGACATTTAATCTAATAGCACCCTCAGATAACTCTTCAAGGTCTGTGCTGAACAACAATTGTCCATCTGGATTGGTAAAGTGAGTTTCTTCACTGGAAATACCCAACCCAGTGAAATGACAGTCTGGCAAAGTAAAGAAATTAATAATTACTTGTACAATACAGAAATTGGGGTGTTGTTGCGGGCCAACTGAATGGAAGTTTTTGCAATTGAGGAAGGAGTTTCAATAGTGTATAGTTAGATCCTCAGTTTAAGAATAAGCTTTGTTTCAAGAAGAAGCCTGTGGTTTGGAGCTTAGGATAGTTTTCTCAAAGAATCCATGCTTTTAGGTAAGCTTGGGTTAAAAGAATAACTCACCTAAATCCTTTTAATCTAGAATTATACAGCTCAAAACCGGCTGGTATGGAGAGGAGAGAACAAGAAAAGTTTCTCAACTGATGCTCATGGGATAATTGTGTTCCTGGAATTCTAAGTCCTGTTCACAACTGGAAATTCGGGGTTTCTGTGATGACAGGATATGGAACCTGGGGTAGACTAGGGCTAAGAACTCTAATGAAAAAGAGATATGAAGGTTGAGACACTAGTGAGCAGGGTTTCTGAAGGGACTGATCCCCAGTGGGAGGCAGAGTGGGCTATATAGGGATCACAGGATAAAAGATTAAAAACTCAGAGAGACTCCAGAAGTCTAGCCCAGACCTATCATTTCATAGATGAGACAATTAAATTCCAGAGAGATTAAGATTAAGATGGACTTACCTAAGATCACCTCGAATAAGCATCAGAGCCAGGATTTAAAATAGGTCCTGTTCGTTTTCCATTATTCCACACTGTTGTCATATAGTGGTCTTTAGTGTTTCTTGCAGACAATGGTGGTAGATTACCCTAAGCTAATCCCAAACCTTTGCCCTGAAAAAGGAGGAGAAATTACATTTGCTCGGGATGCATTTAGCAGAGCTATCTCTACATTGGAAAGTGACTGGTCCTTAATGTCCTTTAAAATCAGATGCCTTGGACTCATTAGGATCAGACTTTATACAGCTGAGCCCCCAGCAGAAACACACACACGAATCAAATGGCCTTGAAAGATTGACAGTAAGGATGCAGAGAATGAAATGAGGTGGCTACAGTTCAGACAGATGGACTGACTGGAAATTCAAGTGACTGATGGGCTGTCTCCTCATTAAATAGGAAAGGACAAGGACCTGTTGTTGCATGAAAGACATCCCCTCCCCCATGCACAAAACCTCCCTTTTCAATACTAGCCATTACGTAGCTTTTCAAGTCTACTGCCTGAGAGGTTTATCAAACCCTGGGATGACTCTCCAGAAGGCTCTCAGGGCTCCTCCTTTCCCTTTCAATTTCCCAGAGAGGTGCCTGAGTTCCCAAAACAGAATGCTTCCCATGGAGCCAGGTGGGCACAGCTCCTGGTAATGAGCTACTCTGAGACAGAGCCTGCATGCTGCTTCTGCTGCTGGCTCCTTGTCAACCACTTGGTTTTGCTCTCCCCCCAGGCGGGAGTGCCAGTGTGAAATTCAGCTCTGGTCTGATTGGGACCAATTTAACAAACTGTTGACAACTCGTGAAAATGTCTGGGCCCCAGGGTGGTGGGATCTAGGTGGGAAGGACCAAGGGAGGGCTCCTGTGAACACTGATAGCAGGGAGAACTGAGATGCTCTCTGACTTCCATCCCCAACCATTGTCTGAGTGGGAGCTGAGGAAATTAATGGGGAGAGACAGGACAGGAGAAAACAGGGAAGACTGACTGATTCCCACCCCCCTTTCCTTTTCTCCCAGTGGCTTCCTTTTTCCTCTCCTCACTTTTTTTTTCCTTTTGCCTGTCTTTACCCTTTCAGGGCCTATCAGTCAGCATTTGCTGAGCCATGCTCCCAAGGGCACCGTGTTGCCAGGATGCATGGATCAAGCAGTTAGAGCTGGGAGGGTCCTGGGAGGTGGGGTGGGGAGAGCCATGACTCTGGAGTCAGAGATGACTTGAGTGTACATCCCAGTTCTGCCACCATTACCTTTGTGACCTTGAACGAAGCAAAACAAATCAACCAAAATTAATTGATTAAGGCCTACTGTGGACCAGGTACTGGGTAAGGGCTGGAGATGCAAAGAAAGGTAAAAAAGACAGCCCCTGCCCTCAAGGAACTCACAAACTAAAGGGGGGAGACAACATTGCAGACAACTATGTATGAATTATACACAACGTACATAACCCACAGTACATGTATACACGTGAAAATTACATACATACATGTACAAATATATATACATATACAGATACATATACACATGCATATATGCACAAATATCATACACATATATACATATTTACACATACATATAAATAGACACACATATATACATATTCATATAGGACATATTAGTGATCATTCAGACATTCAGAAGGTAGGTACTAGCATTAAGGAGGACGAGGAAAGTCTCACAGAAGGTGGGGTTTTAGCTGAGTCTTGAAGGAAGCCTGGAGGCAGAGATGAGGAGAGAAAGAATTCCTGTCATGGAAGCAAGCCAAAGAAAATGCAAGCAATGTCTGGTGAAAGAAACAGCAAGGAGGTTAGATCAGCCAGTACACAGAGGGAAGTAAGAGTTGCATGGTAAATGTTTAGTAACCAGCTCTCTGAGGGGAAAAATGTAGGCAGGACATACTTTTAAGTTTAGATGGCATTAATAACATTAAACTTTCTTAAGTCTAACAGTTATCAAAAGAAAAAGAAAAACAAGCCCCAATTTGTAGTATTCGCCTATTTCTGAGGTCTAAATGCTTACAGTGAAAATTGAACAATTTGTACTCAGGAGTTGGTTTAAGCTGGACTCAGCACGCTTCTGGGAGTAACTGGTAAGAAGACCAGAAAGATAAAAAAGGAGGCAGGTAATGAAGAGCTTTGTGTTTGATTTTAGATTTGATTCTGAAAGCAATAAGAAGCCACTACCGTTTATTGAGTGATGAGAGTCAGGCCTGTGCTTTAGCATCATAAAGCCTTAGCTTCCTCATCTATCAAAAAACCGTCTAAGGTCCCTTCCAGCTCTAAATTTATGGTCCCATCTATTTGAACCCTTTAGTTTCCAGATGAGAATATGAATTTGAGGGAGGTTGAGTGACTTATCCAAGGTCACAAAGATAGTAAGAGGCAGAGGTAGAATTGAGTTCAGATTCTTTCTGACTTCAAAAAAAAATCGATGCATTATTTTTACTAGACCACAGCATCTTTGGGGAAGATGAAAATCTAACTGGGGATGCAAGACTCATTTCTATATGCAAGAAATAGTAAGAAAAGCAGATGGTGTATCATCAAGAACTAAGTAACGACACCACAGGTTTTTAGTCTTGGGGCTAGAGGAATTTGCTCTATGTGTGTGTGTGTGTACATACACATATATGCATACACACATATATACATATAAATGTATGTGCGTGTATATACATATATACACATATGCATACATATATACAGTATTACAACAAAATTGTTTTTCCTGGTAATCTCAATAATAAATGAACATTTTTAAGCACCTACTATGTGCTAGGCACTGTGTTAAGTGGTAGGGAAACAAATAAGAGAGATAGTCCCTGCCTTCAAGGAGCTTACTATCTAACGGCAGAAGATAACACCAAAAGGGAAGCTGAAAAGGTGGGAAGGTAACAGGGCGAGGAGGGGGGAATGTTGTCCTGTGGGGTCAAGGCAAGGGATGGCAAATGGAGGGACCGGGGAGGTTGTGAGTCCTTTATAAAGGAAGGCTGTGGGAGAAGGTTAGCACTCTACCTCTATCCTTCCATTCAGAGGGGAGAGGGGACGGAGGGCAAGTGGAAAAAGTGTAGCGTATCAATTCCTGAGTCATCCTTTCTGGTAACGAGATTTCAGGTGATCCTAATCCTATGTATCTTGTTTTATGCTTTTAAAAACATTATTCCTGAGAAGAGCCCCGTAGGTTTCATGCACTATGAAAAGAATCCATGTTGCAGAAAAGGTTAAGAAGCTCTGGCTTAAATGTTGTTCCAATACTTGTAAATATGGCAGAAGTTCAAGGAAGGGAAAGATCAGTGAATTTGAAGGTAGGAAACCTGAGCTGAATTTCTCACTCTGAAAACAGTTGTAATTTTGTACATGTCTCTTCATTTTTTTGAGCCTTGTTTTTCTCATCTGAAAAATGGGTATAATTATATTTCTATGGTCTGATTTACGGCTTTGTTGTGAGCAGAACGCTTAATGAACCATGAAGCCTTCTAGAAGTTTGTTACTATTATGGGGGGAGGTGCATTTAGGTGGTACGGTGGATAAAGTACCAGGCCTAGAGTTGGGAAGTTGTTGTTTAGTAAGTTTTCAGTCATGTTTGATTCTTTGTGACTGCATTTTGGGGGTTTCTTGGCAAAGATACTGAAGTAATTTTCCATTTCTTTCTCCGATTCATTTTACAGATGAGGAAAGTGAGGCAAACAGGAGTCAGGAAGACCTGAATGCAAATCCAACCTCAGACACTAGCTGTTTGACCTTGGGCAAGTCACTTAACCCTGTTTGCCTCAGTTTCTTCATCTGTAAAATGGATTGGAGAAGGAAATGGCAAACCACTCCAGGGTCTTTGCTAAGAAAACACCAATTGGGTCATGAAGAGTCAGACATGACCGAACAATGACAATAAAAATTCTGAGTGTAGCCTAAAGCTGTCAGGGAAGGCTTCATGAAGGACATAGGACATGAGGCAGCCTTTCCGATGACACGGAAAACAAAACATCAGGAGCATATACACCTTACTGGAAAAGGAGGTGAGCTCATCATGAATAGAGAGTGAAGGGTAATAATATAGGAATAGCCTGAGGCTTCACTGTCTCTATGAAATATTCAAAAAGCAGTGTACGGCCTTCAGCATGTCAAGTAAATATAATATACGATAATCACAGAAGTATGGACAAAAATAGCACAGGATAAAAAAGCAAAAGTGGATTGTAATCGGCCCTGGTAGAAAGAGTACCCGCTTAATATGATCACAAATGCATTTAAATCACATTAATATAGTGTTTTATATTCATTAACTCAATACTGGATTGTCCTTATCCTCATTTTCATTTTTTAAATTTTTTTTGAGGGGGGAAGGCAAGGCAATTGGGGTTAAGTGACTTGCCCAAGGTCACACAGCTAGTAAGTGTATTACGTGTCTGAGTCTGGATTTGAACTCAGGTCCTCCTGACTCCAAGGCCAGTGCCTCCATTTACTGTGCCACCTAGCTGGCCCCTTTATCTTCATTTTCTAGGCATTGATGTCAAACTCAAGGAGGAACAGGGACCATAAAACTGAACATAAGGATCCCTGTGGGCCGTATATTGACTTGGAAAACTACATATTAATTTTATCTATGTTTTATTGTAATTTGATTTATTTAAAGTATTTCCCAATTGCATTTTAATCTGCTTTAGGCTACACTAAAGGAGTGTTGCAAAGTACATGCAACTGTCAGAAAATGTTTGACACATCATCTTTAATAAGCTGTAGCTGAGCCTCAGACAGGTTAAACAAAGTACTTAGAATCAGAGATTTAGAGCTAAAAGGACCATAGAGGCCACTAACTGCAACCTACCCTTCCATTCTGCAGACATGGTAACTGAGTCACAGAGAGGTTAAGACATTTGCTCAGGGTCACCCAACTAGTATGTGTTATTTAAACCTAAATTCTTTGAATACCAAGCTCAGTGCCCCATCCACCATACTATGCTGTCTCTCTTGTAGCCCAAATAAATATCAGATCTGGAACACAACTTAAGATCCACATCTCTAATGGAAAACTTTTCCAGTCCTTCTATATTTGCTATTGGCCCATTGCATAATTCTGAGACCTCCGAATTTTGGAAACCCTTGTTTAAGGATTAAATATACCTTATGTAAACTGTTCTGTATTTCTAAATTCTCAACTCTGGTAGTTGAGCCTTGGATTCAGGATTATAAAATGTGTTGGTTAAAAAAAATTAAAAAGAAAAAGAAAAACCTCCCTCCTCGTGTCCTGCTTTTCTATGTTTTTCCAGCTTCAAATGGTATATCTATCCACTTCTTCCCTAAAGAATCCCTTCTTTTGAATTTCAGGCCAACTTCTGCCTTAATTCCCTTTCTTCCTTTCATCAAATAATTGTATTTCTCAAAAATTCCAAAGCATAGATTTGGGAATGGAGGACAGCAGGTAACACCTTCTCTCCCCCATCATTCAAAATGCTAGAAAGTAAAATGCAAGATCAAGAGGTAGGGAAAATTTTAAGGAATTCCATAGCCTGTTGGAGAAGCTGGGTTTCTCCTAGATATAAGGAAGGGTCAAAAGTTCCTACAATTTCTTGGTAGCTTCTTCTCACTATTAGCATTCACTCTGGTAGGATCAGTAATGAGCCTGGAGTTGGCAGTAATGATAGCTGGCTATTATTTACTTCCTTTTTTCTTGAGAAGCCCCATGTTTTTCAGTAACTGTTTCCCTGAATCTTTTCATGGAGCCAATAAACATCTGAATTACAATATTTCACTGCAGTAGGTTTGGATTCATACATAAAAGTTTTGTGCCTAAGCAGTCTTTAATCTTTCTAGCATGGCTGCAAAGTTAAAAATAAATGACTCATTTAGAAAGCATTTGCTACTAAATAGTAGGGAAGACCCATAATCTCCTACAAACCTCCCAGATCAGGGCTCATTACTTTTTCCATTATGCCATATTGCTACAACCTATATTTTTCTACGTACATATAAACAAGATCTTATCAATCCTCTCTTTGGGAAATTGTGTCTTCCAAAAGCCTGTTCACGTGTTGAGCAGGTAAAGATGGTATCCTAGTAAGAGCACTTACTGGGAAACTTTTTTGTTTTTTTTACACTGGTTTTAAAAGCGTGACAGAAGATTTACAAGACGACATTGGCTAGATTCCAGTGAGGCAAAGCCAAAGCAGAACAACAGCAAAAATAAAACAAAATAAAATGGTGCTCCTTCTACACCATGCCAAGGCTGAGGTTCCCTGAAAAGAGTGACAGTAGATGTCTTCCCCTTCCCCTGTTATATCCCTGAAGAGGAAACAACAAGACTCTCTAAAGTCCTCTACACTTCCTTTATTGGTCTGCAACAATGTGTCAAACAAATAGAAATGGATCCTTGAATGGCATGTCAACTTAGAAAACCACAAATTGACATTATCTATGTTGTATTCTATATTTATTTTGTTAAGTATTTCTTAATTACATTTTAATCCGGTTCAAACGCTGAAGAGTGTGGTGGGCTGGGCCTGCAGGCTGCATGTTTGATACCCCTGGTCTTTCAACACTTTCAAGATACTGAAGTTTCTGCATTCTCATGCTAAGAAATAACTCCAGTTACTGAAGCTTCAGCATTTGCTCATCAGGAAAGTC
This sequence comes from Phalanger gymnotis, assembly GCA_028646595.1. Taxonomy (NCBI): domain Eukaryota; kingdom Metazoa; phylum Chordata; class Mammalia; order Diprotodontia; family Phalangeridae; genus Phalanger; species Phalanger gymnotis. The sequence goes on along the minus strand of CM053623.1, from coordinate 427,630,974 downwards.
ATTAATACTCACTCCATACCTTACCTTTCAATGCTAATACTGATAATCTATGGCAGGGAGTAAAGACTTGAGGGAGGAAGAGATCTGATGCAGTCATTTGTGGATACTAGACCTGTTTGAGTGCCACTGTGCATGTCTTTTTTCATTAGATTAAAGAGATAAGAAGCCGATTTAGAGCCTTCATTTCTTAAACATATGAGAAGTGATAGTGTTGGCCAACGGCTGGGGAAAGCTTTGACTACTGGATATTTTTCCTTGCTATTTGTTTTGCAATTGGTTTAAGTAAATTCACTTCACTTTTTATACGGTATAACATGTTTTATTCTGAATTGGTTAAGGAAAGTCATCTGGACAAGGGGCTCATGAACTATTAATTAAGATAATTGTTCCTTGGTTGCCTGGGACCTGGGTAGAGCCAATAGGCAAAATTTTAAGGGGGTCCCTTGGAGGATACAATAGGTTCCTTATTTATTTGCTCCCATCAAATGCTACCTGTTTGTGGTACAGTGGGTAGCATATTAGACCTGGAGTTAGGAATACTCCTACTAGCTCTGGGATTCTGAGTTAGTCCCTTAATCTCTTGAAGCATATCTTTTCTCCATCTGAGAAAAAAGGCAATAATAATGCTGGTAGCACTTGCCTCATTTAGTTGTTGTGAGGACCAAATCAAATAACATTTGTCAGTCACTCTACAAGTCTTAAAAAGCACTATTAAAAAAATGAGCTTTAATTACTGTAAACTGCTGGGTGGAGGAAGTCATGGAGACTCTGCTTAGTTACCATCCATCATCCAACATGCAAACAGCTGTTTTGTAACAGGTTTTGTACTTGATAAAAATTAGAATTTTTGTAAAAAAAAATGGATTTTCAGCGGGATCCCCCCAGGGTCCAGTAAACTCCAAGATACCATAGAGAATCCAAGTTCGGAGACGTAAAAGGGGAGAAACTGGTTTAAATCTACTTTCCTTCAGGCATACTTGAGTCAGTTTATTCCACACAGAGTTGAAATGCTAATCTAATAAATAAGAAGCCAGTATTCTATTTAATCCATGCTGTTACTTTGTTAATTATAGATAAGGCTGATCATGTATAATTCTTGCGGGTAACTGTAAAGGGATTCAGTTTAACAGCATTACTGAGTTCAAGATGGAAGGTCTAATCCTGACAGAAGATTAGACCCATTAAGATCACAGGGAACTGGTACACAGAGGCCAAACACAGCATAAATTATATTTAGGAATTGCCAGTATTTTATAAACGAGGGATTGGGGCAGGTTGGGGAACTAGCCCCGACAGCCTAATGTCTTTAGGCTTTCCTAACAAAATGCCAAACGTTTTTCCCTCTTACAGACCTATTTTCTTTATAACTCTCTCAAGTGACAGAGCTCTGAAGCAAATTGGGCAGTAATCAAAAGCCCAGGGTTGACGTTTTACCAGGCTAGTAACAGCCAGAGTCCATAGTCCCTTCTTCCTACCCCCTACATTTCACCCTTTAGCCAAACATCAAATTATGTTATGTCTTGTGTTGAAGCTTTTTGACTCCTTGACAAGCGACTGAGAAGAACATTGGCTTTACTCCCTCTGGTTTGAGCTCAGATGTCAAGCCCTCACATGCATTAGCCTCGTTTGAAGACATGAAGACAGCTTCATTTTTCTTTTGATTAAACCTATCTTGTGACATGCAAGAGTCCTTATCTGCTTAAGGGATCCCTCCTGGACTTTAAGTTTATAGATGAAACTAAAGAAATCAGGTGACACAGAGCCACAAACAGGGGGAATTACTATGGATGTGCATTGAAAAGGACAGAATGGCGTGGCATGGGTGGAAGCCTGCAGTGGTGAGGTAGCACATGATAGTATAAAAGGCATTGCCATTTGACTGTGAAGATCCTGGTTTAAGTCTTGATGTGAGACTTATTACTTGTGTGACTTAAGGTCAAAAATAACATTTGAATGCTCCGTTTCCTAATCTATAAATTAACGTAACACTTAACTGTACTCCTTGAAAGTTAGTATTGATATAGTAGAGAGAGACCCGGATTTGGAGTCGAGGAAACCTATATCCAAATCATTCCTCACATGCTTCCTAATGGTCGTCGCATCACCTTTTCAATTAGTCTTTTGTACAGCGGGAATAATGGCATCTCCATCACAGGATTGGCATAAGATAATTTATTAGTTGTCAAAACATTAAAGCCTTAAGATAATAGAAGGCATGCCAAGGGAAACAGTTGGGTTCAAAGAGAAGAATTTTTGAGATCCACAAATTCGGTGTGTATGTCTGTGATAGCGTTGTGTGTGTATGTGGATAGATAGATGATAGATAGGCAGATAGATATGTAGATAGATAGATAGATAGATAGATAGATAGATAGATAGATAGATGATAGATGGATAGGCAGACAGATATGTAGATAGATGATAAATGGATAGGCAGACAGATATGTAGATAGATGATAGATAGGCAGATAGATATGTAGATAGATGATAGATGGTTAGACAGATATATAGATAGGCAGCTAGATAGATATGGATAGATAGATGATTGATGGGTAGGCAGACAGATATATAGATAGATGATAAATAGGTGGATATGTAGATAGGCAGATAGAAGATAGGCAGATAGATATGTAGATAGATGATAGATGGTTAGACAGATATATAGATAGGCAGCTAGATAGATATGGATAGATAGATAGATAGATGATTGATGGGTAGGCAGACAGATATGTAGACAGATGATAAATAGGTGGATATGTAGATAGGCAGATAGAAGATAGGCAGATAGATATGTAGAGATAGATAGATAGATAGATAGATAGATAGATAGATAGATAGATAGATAGATAGATAGATAGATGGATAGATAATGTAGAGGTTTTGGAATGGTGAGGCTCCAGGTCATGATGTTGTGTATTGAATGTTTTCCTGCTCTGATTGATTGTATAAATAACTTGTGGGATATGGTTCTCTGGTGTCTGAATAAATGGTTTATTTCTTTTACCTTCTATGTGGACAGTCTCGTATACTTTGTTATGTAGAACCACATGGGCATTTTGACAATTATCATCTACATTGTTATTATTGCCTTACTGATACACTAAAGAAGAAAGAAAGTGAAAAATAGCATGCTTTGGTCTTTACTCAGATGCCACCGGTTCTTTCCCTGGAGGTGGATAGCATTTTTCATCATTTTTCCTTTAGGATTGTCTTGCATCGCTATATTGCTGAGAATAGCTCAGTTACTCACAATTCATCATACAATGTTGCTGTTACTGTTAATGTTCTCCTGGTTCTGCTCACTTCATTTTGCATCAGTTTGTGTAAGTCTTTCTAGGTTCCTTTCTGAAATCATCCTGCTCAGCATTTCTCATAGCACAACAATATTCCATTATAATCATATAACTGATTGCTATTTGTTAAGACATTTAGCAACTTACAGTACAGTCCATAGCACCAGATTATGCCAGGAATTCAAAATAATACAGGGAAATGCAAAAAAACATACTGGGACATCACCCAGGTAACTTGACTCCATGGAGCTATACTGTTCTCTGCTATACAGGTCTCAGCTGGTTCTCTTGTTCTCCTTGTCAACAGAACTGGCAGTTCAGTGCATTGATCAGTTTAGGACCACAAACACAAAAACCTGGCCTAGTTCTGCATTTAGAAGCTGTCTCTCAACAAGAAGAGAGGTTTGTGTCCTCATTAGGGTTGTTTGCAACAGGTGCTGCTTTCCTGCTTCATAGACCATTTGCCCTGCTTTGAGCATTTTGCTAGCACCTTCAACCCATCTATTGCCTCTTGCATGTTTTAGAAGCCACTAACCTACCATCCTTTGCCCAACTCTCCATCATTATCAGGTTCAGAATCATCATTTTGGAGCAAATGATAAGATCCAATTTCTTCCCTCTTGATTTCAGGCTACAGAGCATCGCTGAAGAATGCATAAAATTAGTCGATTTCACTTATTAGAAATTTATGGTACATAACCTCAGCTGGGTATTTGTGGCTGATCAACAGCCCTTTTTACTGTATCCATCTTGACTCCATATATGATTCTTGATATCAATTATTGCAGTTCTTTTTCTGTTTCCTCAAGTCCTCAACTGTGATTCAACACAAGCTTCTACAATTACAGCAGATGGGTTAGTTTCCTATATCAAAGAGTATTTGTGACTACCCACCATGATTTCTCTTGGCTTTCCTCTTATTTATTTAAAATGTTCCTGTAACTTCAGCTTTATCTGATCCCAGAAAAAGACACCCCTCTTCTTAACTAAATAAAGAAAAGCAGTGTGATGAAATAGCTAGATAGTGGGCCTTGAATCCTGTCTCTTACACTATCACAAAGGACAATAATCAATCAACATTTATTAAGTATTAAATATATTAAGTATGTGCCAGGCACTATGCTAAATGTTAGGGACACAAAAAGGAAACAAAAGATACTTTCTGCCCCTAGTTTTATAATTTAACTGGGGAAACAACGTGCAAACAAATATATATGAAGGAAGCTGTATACAGAATAAATAGGAGATAATTGACAGAGGGAAGGGACTGAAATTAAGAGGAGTAGGAGAAGGCTTTCTATAGCAGGTAGGATATGAGTTGGGACATAAAGGAAGCTAGGTCAGGAGTAGCAACAGAAAAAAGAGAGTGCTTCGGGTATGAGCAGTCAGAGAAAATGCTCGGAGCCAACAGATGAAATATCTTGTTTATGGACTCTCCAGGAGGCCAGGGTCAATGCATGAAAGAATACCTGCCATTTTATACTTGGGGAAACTGAAGCATACAGAATTTCAGTAACTTCTCTTAAGTCACACAGGTAGTGAGTGTCTGAGGCTAGATCTGAATTCAGATTTTCCTGAGTCCAGGCCCAGTTCTCTATCCACAGTGCCAGAGATGGTGGTATAAACCAGGAATCCTTGCTATTGGAGGAGAATGAGACTGGTTTATGAATTGAGTTCAGGAGTTCTGAACTATAGTTGGCCTAAAGCTAATCAGGATCTTTACTGAGTCTGATAACACCGTGGTGAGCCCCCAGGAGTGGGGGTGGGAGGGGGTCACTAGGCTTCCTAAAGAGGAGCCAATCAAGGGAGGTCATAAACAGAGCAAGTCAAAACTTTTGCGCCAATAAGCAGTGGGATTGGATTTGCAAGTGGCTGCTGTACTTCTACAAAGACTCAGTCTCCCTCTTTCTCTTATCTCCATATATGACAGAGCCAGCAGATAAAACGAAGCCCTCAACTCACTTCTCCATGCTTTTCTTTGTAGGCACCTGCCTCCAGGGACAGTATCCCCCGAAAGATGTTGCTTGCTTTGGGAAGATAGTGAAAGTCCCCCAGAGAAGCCATACTAGGTCTTCTGAAATTCCTCTTTCTATAAAGAGTCCACCATGTTCATTTTTTCTTTTGCAATAGTGCGCATTTTCATATTTGGAATTTCATAATGAAATAAAGCATTTGGCAAACTACAGTCAAATCCATTGATGTGTCTGTATTCATGCTTCATTTTGTTTGCCTGTGTTGGCATTGTCTTTTCTATTGTGCTCCCTTTCCTGTTGCCTCTTTGCTTCTACCTACAGTTATGGGGTACATGCAGTTTTGTGTAGTTTTGGGGTATATGAAGTCACTGACTGCTCTTTCTCATTGCATTAACTGATCGTATTTAATATGTTGCCCTATTTGGCATTCAAAGCCCTTCATAATCTAGCCTCCTCCTGCATTTCCAGCCTCCTTATACCATACTCCCTGACACATACTCTTCAATTCAGTGACACAGGCCTCTAGCTGTTCCATGAATAAGACACTCCATCTCTCAGCTCTGGACTTCTTTCTGGCTAACCCGCATGCCCAGAAAACTCTCCTTTCTCAGCTCTAATAATATCCCTGGACACCTTTAAGTCCCGGTTGAAATCTGCCCTTCTGTGGGATGCCTTCCCCCAACCCTCTTAGTTCTAGTGCTTTTCCTCTGTTAATTATTTTCTATTTATATTGTATAGAGCCTTATTTATTTATTTACATATTTATTTTGCATATTGTCTCCCCCATTAAATTTCAAATTCCTTGAGGGCAGGGACTGTCTTTTCTCTCTTTCCGTAGGCCCGATGCTTAGCACAATGCCTGGCCCCTAGTAGGTGTTTCATAAATGTTTATTGATTGATTGATAGTATATTTAGGTTTTTGCTAGAGTAGATATGTAGGAGCTGGGATGTCTGTTGCCATTCAAGCAGCCATCTTAGGCAGAAGTCACGTATATCTAGATCAACATCTATATGTAGATCTAGATCTGTCTATCTGTCTGTCTGTGTGTCTCTTCTTGATTTTTATCACAAAGTCTGGGAGACAATAATCACTTTACCCCAAGATTCCTGTCATTTCCACCCCAGAAAAAAACTCTTCCCTGCTGGTGAGAAATAGAAACAAAACAGAATTTCTCCATGTTATTTCATCTAACTTTTGAAGAATAGAATTATCATCAAGAGAAGCCAAGAAGTTGCTGGCTATTTTGCTTTTCTTTGAGAGAGGACTCTGATGATTCTGGATAAGTGGAATTCCCTATCCGTACAATATAATGCCTCTTTGTCAGGCTTCATTTCACGTTTTGGACTTCTCATCAATTTCCTTTTTTCTTTCTATTCGGTCTGGAGCATATTACAATGGCAAAATTGCTTCTGTTTCTCCCTCCATTTATTGTTACCAGTAGCCTAACTCAGTTGGCTACCCACTCAAAGGCATGTTATATTTTGAGCAATATGGATCATTTATCTTTGTTTTATTTTATTTTGTTTTGTTTGTTGCTGGATTGATTGGGAGGCTGCTCTCTTCTGAGCCCACTGAAACCCTTCTTCAATGTTTCATTATAGACTGGAGGTGACCTAGATTCTAAAAGCCCATGTCTGTGGAATACATGTTCTCTCAATTCAAGAGGCTTTGACTGACAGGTTATATCTACTGAACAAAGAAAAACCTAGATAAATTTTTAAAAGTATGATCAACAATAGGTTGACTAGAAGGTGGGAAAATCCCTTGGTCATTGTGAGCATGTGATAAATGGATAATAAACATATATACATATTCATCTATGTATACAGTTAATCGTCTTTCTGCTCTTTGCTTCTAATAAATCTTGGGCAGTTGCCATTTGTAAATTCTTGAAGCATAGTGTCTGTATTTCTTCTTATTCATTATTTTTCAGGGAGTCTGATGATTTCTAAGGTTTCTCTCCTTGACCTGTTTTATAGATTAATTGTTTTTGATAGGTGATATCTTAAGTTTCTTCTATTTTTTGTCTTTTGACTTTATTAAAATATTTCTTATTTTCTCATAGAATTATTGATTACCTTTTAGTCTCTTCCACTTTTCAGAGAGTCATTACTTGAATAATATTTATCAAACTTCCATTTCCAAACTATTTAGTCTCTTTCCAATTCTTTCCTTGGTAGCTTTTGTTTCCATCATTTCTTGCTTCATTTCTTCTAGGTATTCATGTAGTCCTAGTAAAAATCCATTTTTTCCTCTTTGAGTTTCTGCTTGCATTTGTTGTGATGTTACTCTTTTCTTATAGGTGAGATTTTTTTTTGGCATCTCTGGATCTACACTAATTCATTATACTGGTTGTCATATTCTGTTTACTGATACACCTGTCTCCCATTAGAATTTATATTCCCATCCTCGACATTCTGGCTCTGGCAGGCAAAGTTTCACCTTATCTTGCCCCAAACCAAGCAACCATATATCTTCCATCCAGTTTTAGGCCATGTTGCTCCATGAGGGCCTTAGGTCACCACAACTTCCCCACTTTGCAAATTGTGTTCTCCTACCTACGTTGCCTTCCAACATTAGCCCACATGGTCCTTGGTAGCAAGAACAGCCTTGCTTGCTTTTATTCCCAACACTTAGTACAATTCATGGTTAAGTGTGAAAATAGAAAGAAGCCATTAATTATTGCTTCAAAGTCCCAGTAATATCATAACCAAAATTGTGAACTACTCAGTCAAAGAAGTCCATTGATTCTTTTGTCCATCAATCTTCTTAAATGATCTCTCTATGACTTGTTTTTCAGGTCATTTTTATATCAGATATCTTGCTTTTTTTGTTTGTCTTCTTCAGCATTTTGATTCCTCCTAATATATTTCTTGCTGTCTCTTGAAGCAATTGATTTCTGCATTGTCTATTTAATTTTCTTTTTCTTGAATAATGTTTTATTTTTCCCAATTACATGTAAAGACAATTTTAAACATTCATTTCAAAAATTAAGTTCTAAATTTTTCTCTTGCCTCTCCACCCCGTTAAGATGGTAAGCAATTTGAGGTGGGATATATATGTGCAATCATGTAAAATGCATTTTCATATTAGTCATGCTGTGAAAGAAGAAATAGACCAAAAGAAAAAAAACACACAAGAGAAAATAAAGTGAAAAATAGTATGCTTTGATCTGCATTCAATCTCCTTCAATTCTTTCTCTGAAGGTGAATAGCATTGTTCATCATGATACCTTTGGAATTGACTTGGATCATTGTATTGCTGAGAATAGCTAAGTCATTTACAATTGATCATCATACAGTATTACTGTTACTGTGTATAATATTCTCCTGGTTCTGGCCACTTCATTTTGCATCAGTTCAAGTAAGTCTTTCCAGGTTTTTCTGAAATCATCCCGCTTAACATTTCTTATAGCACAATAGCATTCCATTTCATTCATATACCACAACTTATTCAGTCATTCCCCAATGTATTGACATCTCCCCATTTTCCCTTTTTTTGCTACTAAAAAGAGATGCTATAAATATTTTAGTGAAAATAGGTCCTTTTCACTTAAAAAAAAAATTCTTCTGGATACACACCTAATAGTAGTATTGCTGGATCAAAGGGTATGCCTAGTTTTATAACCCTTTAGCATAGTTCCAAATCTCTCTCCAGAATGGTTGGACAAGTTTACAACTCCACCAAAAGTGCATTAGTATCCCAAATTTCCCACATCCCCTCCGCCATTTATCATCTTCCTTTTCTGTCATATTAACCAATCTGATATATGTGAGGTGGTACCTTAGAGTTGTTTTAACTGAAATTTCTCTAATCAAGTTACTTAGAGCATTTTTATATGACTATAGATAGTTTTAATTTCATCTGAAAACTCCCTGTTCATATCTTTTCACAATTTATCAATTGGAGGATAACTTGTATTCTTACTAATTCGACTCAGTTCTCTATATATTTGAGAAATGAGGTCTTTATCAGAGCCACTTGCTGTAAAAAATTGTTTTCTAGCTTTCTGCTTTATATCTAATCTTGGTTGCATTGGTTTTGTTTGTGCAAAAATTTTATAATATAATAAAAATTGTCCATTTTATATCTTATAATGCTCTCTATCTCTTTTTCAATAATAATTTTTTCCCTTATCTGTCAATGTGACAGGTAAACTATTTCATGGTCCCCCAATTTGTTTATGATATCACCTTTTATGTCTAAATCATGTACCCATTTTGACATTATCTTGTTATATGGTGTAAGCTGTTAGTCTATACCTAGTTTCTTCCATACTATTTTCCAGTTTTCCCAGTTCTATTTAATTTTTAAGGTGTATAGAATAGATTCAGTTTCATGTACAATTATTTATGCTTAAATTGAATATAATAATGCTCATCTTTGTGTGTTAAGTTCAGTATTTTAAAAGGAGAGGAAAGCTGATCACAGTCTGTCATTCACCCTAGATTTTAGGAGAACATACTTCAAATGATTCAGAGGAAGTCTTTACATTGTATAATATCATAGACTGCAATTCTACTGGACAAAAGAGCCAGGGAAGAATAGGAAGTTCTCAAGAATGAAACAGTAGAGGAATATACATATTTAATAATCATAACTGTGAATGTGAATGGGATGAATTCACCCATAAAATGGATGCAGAAGGTAGACTTGATTAGAAACCAGAATCCAACAATATGCTGTTTACAAGAAATGCACCTCAAATGCATAGAAACACACTATGACCAGATGAAATTTATACCAAGAATGTAGGTCTGGTTCAATATTGGGAAAATTTTCAGCATAATTGACCATACCAATAAAAAACCAACAGAAATCATGATTGTCTCAATAGAGGCAGAAAAAGCTTTTGTCAAAATGCAACATCTCTTCCTATGGGAATCAATGGGGCCTTTTAAAAAATTAGTATTATATGACTAAACCAAGATCAAGCATTGTCTGTATTAGAGATATACTAGAACTTCTCCTATAAGATCAGCAGTAAAGCAAGGATATCTATTATCATTACCATTATTCAATAATGTACTAGAAATGTTAGTTATAGCAATAAGACAAGAAAAATATTGAAAAAATAATGATAGGCAATGAGGAAACAAAACTATTGCTCTGCAGCCATTATGATGGTATACTTAGAGAGCCTTAGAGACTTAACTAAAACAAAAACCTAATTGAAACAACTAACTTCAGCAAAGTTGCAGGATATAAAATAAATCCACATAAATCTTCACTATTTCTATATCTTATCAACAAAATCTAGCAGGAAGAGATAAAAAGGGAAATTCCATTTCAAATATCTTTGGACAGTATAAAATACTTGAGAGTCTACCTGCCAAGACAAACCCAGAAACTGTATCAACATAATTAGAAAGCACTTTTCATAGAAATAAATACATCTAGACAATTAGAGAGATATTAATTGCTCATGAGTAGGTCAAGTCAATATAGTAAATATAAGATTTCTACCCAAATTAATTTATTCAGTGTCATGCCAATAAAACAAATAATTATTTTGTTGCTGTTGTTCAGTTATATTTGACCCTTTATGACCCTATTTGTGTCTGAGGTCAGATTTGAACTCAGAAAAATGAATATTCCTGACTTCAGGCCGGGCACTTTATTCCCTGCATCACCTTACTTCCTATGAATTATTTTTAGAGCTGGAAAAAATAAATAATAAGAAATAATATGAAAATTCTTCTGGAAGAACAAAATTTCAAGAATATCAAGGGAATATCAAGGGGAAAATGTGAACAAAGGCAACCTAGCACTATTAGATTTCAAACTATATTACAAAGTAGTAATTGTGAAAACAATCTGGTACCGGCTAAGAAATAGAATAGTGGAATAGATTAGGTACACAATACACCTAAATGTTGTAAATGACCAGAATAATCTAATTTTTGATAAATGCAAAGATCCAACCTTTTGGTGTAAGAACTCATTGTTTGACCAAAATTGCTTACAAAATTGGAAAGTATTTTGGTAGAAACTCAACATAGACTAACATATAACTTTATATACCGAGATAAAGTCAAAATCTGTATATGATTTAGATAAAAAGGGTGATATCAAAAGCAAATTAAGGGATCATGGGAAAATTTGCCTGTTAGATCTATGAATAAGGGAAGAATTTATAACTAAACAAGAGATAGAGAGGATCACAAGAATTCAAATTTTGATTACATGAAATTAAGGACTTTTTGTACAAACAAAACCTACGCAGCCAAAATTAGAAGGAAAGTAGAGAAACCAAAGAAAAAATCATACAGCAAAATTCTCTGACAAATGCCTCATTTCTCAAATATATAGGCAACTGAGACAAACTTATGAACAAGTGATTCCCCAGTTGCCAAAAGGTGAAAAGATATGAATAGGCAATTTTCAGAAGAAGAAATCAAAGCTATCAATGTTCTTATGAGATGTTCTAAATCACTTTTGATTATAGAAATGCAAATTAAAACAACTCTGAGGTACCATTTTATACATATAAGATTAACATGACAGAAAAGGAAAATGACAAAATGCTAGAGGAGATATGGAAAAATTAGAACACTAGTGCACTCTTAGTGGAGTTGTGAACTGATGATGCAATCATCCTGGAGAACAATTGGAACTATGTCAAAAGGGCCATAAATTGGTGCATAACCTTTGACAAAGTAATACCATTTCCAGGTCTGTTTTGCAAAGAGATCAATGAAAAAGGAAAAGGACCCATATGTACAAATCTACTTATAGCAGTTCTTTTTGTAGTGGCAAAGAAATGGAAATCTAAGAGATTCCCCTCAATTTAGGAATGGCTGAACAAACTGTGGTACATGATCGTGCTGGAACACTGTTGTGCTATAAAAAATTACATGGTGGATGGTGTAAAAAAACCTGGGAAGATTTCTGTGAACTGTTGTAATGCAAAATGAACAGAACCAGGAGAAAATTGTACATATTATTGTTAACAATGATCAGTGT
>CM053623.1:427582622-427618241 GCA_028646595.1 Phalanger gymnotis | reverse complement strand
TTTTAAGGTGTTGTTTTCTTCAGTATATTTTTCAGTATCTTTTTGGGGGGTCTCCTTTAGCAAGTCACTGACTTGTTTTTCATGGTTTTCTCTCATCCTTCTCATTTCTCTTCCCAATTTTTCCTCTACTTCTCTAACTTTCTTTTCCAAATCCTTTTTGAGCTCTTCCATGGCCTGAGACCAGTTCATGTTTTTATTGGAGGCTTTTGTTGTAGGCTCTTTGACTTTGTTGATTTCTTCTAGCTGTATGTTTTGGTCTTCTTTGTCATCAAAGAAAGATTCTGGAGTCAGAGACTGAATCTGGGTGCGTTTTTGCTGCCTGGCGATGTTCCCAGCCAACTTACTTGACCCTTGAGTTTTTTGTTGTTGGCGTATAACTGCTTGTAGACTAAAGAGTTGTATGTTCCACGCTTGGCAGATGTGCCAGCTCTGCCACACCAGCACTCCTCCTTCCCCAAGAACCCCCAACCTGGACTGGACTTAGATCTTCAGCAGGCCCTGCACTCCTGCTCTGATCAGCCATTTAATTCCTTCCACCAGGTGGGCCTGGGGCTGGAAGCAACTGCAGCTGTAGTTCTGAATCTGCCCCACCTCTGCTGCCCCCAGGATGGTGGCCAAACCTCAAACTCCCTGTCCCCTGCAGCTTTTCCCACTAACCTTCTCTGTTGTCTTTGGTGTTTGTGAGTTGAGAAGTCTGACAACTGCTGCAGGTCACTGATTCAGGGCACTAGGGCACGCTCCACCTGGCTCCTGGTCTGGTTGGTCCACGCCACCCACGCTGGGCTCTGCTCCACTCTGCTCCCAGCTCTGTGAGGGATAGACCTTACCCAGAGAACATCCAGGCTATCCTGGGCTGGAGCCCTGCTTCCCTCTGCTGTTTTGTGGGTTCTGCAGTTCTAGAATTGGTTCAGAGCCATTTTTTATAGGTTTTTGGAGGGACTTGGCGGGGAGCTCACACTAGTCCCTGCTTTCCAGCCGCCATCTTGGCTCCATCCCCCTACTTTTTCTTAATTTTTGACCACATAGCAATTATGTAAATATATTTTGAATGACTTTACATATACAATTGTTATCATATTGCTTGCCTTCTCAATGCCTGGGGGAGTGGTTGAAGGTAAAAAGTGAGTTGGGAACTCAAATTTTAAAAAAATTGTATTTTAGAATAGAATATAATTATTTTTTAAAAGAATGAGGCAGTGAAAATCTAAAAAAAATAATTCTACTGGGGAGGAAAAATGGGACTATTCTGAGAGGGCAAATGTAGTTGTTCAGAGAACTCACCTACTAACTTTAATTTTAAAAGGACAGATTTATGATATAGCAAAGTAACAGAGGAAAAACATAAATATGTTTCATGATACTGTAAAAATAGTATCAGGAGTACAAACAAAAAGGATACCCCTACAGGAGGACATATGTTCAGTTATTTTAAAGGAAGAGTTTAAAGTCTTCAAATTATAGGCCAGCAAGTTTGACTTTGAATCCTGGGAAAATTGTAGAGTATAACACAGATTCTGAGTGGTAGAGATGAAAATGGGTACCAAATTCCTTTACTGTTCCAAAGTATATGCCTTCTGCTATAACTCATTTTATGTTTTCATTTCTGTCCTGGGAGTTACCCTCATTTCAACTTATCTTCAGAACAACTATGATGGATATGCCCTGAATCTGATGATTCATCAGCCTTGGCGGGCTCCATTTACCTTCTCCATCCACTTCTTCATGTCCTTTTTGACAATCCTTTCAGGAGCTTCTCTATACATAAAATAATAAAAATAAGATAAGGTCACTTGTTTTCTTCATAAAAAAGAGGGGAAAACTCATACCTTCAATATGACATATGTGTTCTTTTAACCTTGCTTTCAGTTCTCACTCTGATCCTCTGCTATAACAAACTATCTGTATACAGACAGTTGATTTGGAAATGGTTCCTACATGAGTAACCACTTGGTCATTGTCTGTTAAGATATAATCAGTTACATTTTTTGTGATATTATTCAGGGCTTGCCAGGTACAATACTTTCCAATTATATTTTTGAAGAAAATGTTGGTGATTTATAGGTGTGATACATCTGTTTACTCTCTATGTCTTTGACCTCTTTCATTTCTTGATCCTAAGCTATAGTTTCCAATATACATTTCACTGCCCTTCCATAGCTTTTCCTTGAAGTCACAAAGCATGAAGGTATATAACGATTAGAGTTGGAAGGTCTTATCATATTTTTCATGAAATTTTCTCCTACACTGGCCTTGGCAACAGATATTGCTACTTTCATTCATTTTCAGTCTTGTCTGATTCTTTGTGACACCATTTGGGGTTTTCTTGGCAAAGATTCTGGAATTGTTTGCCATTTCCTTCTCCAGCTCATTTTACAGAAGAGGAAAGAGCCAAACAGAGCTAAATGACTTTCCCAGGGTAACATAGTTAATAAGTATCTGAGAACAGATTTGAATTCCTAAAGATAAATCTTCCTGATTCCAAGCCAAGTGCTCCATCCCCTCTACCACTGATCTGCCCATAGATATGGCTACACAGGTACCCATAATGGTACCATGGTTACAGTAACAAACATTACAATGTTTTAATAATTATCATGACTATAATGAATAGTCGATAGATTAATTTAGCTATTATTTTAATGGATATTTTCATCATTATAACCAACTTTAATCGTTATAACCAATATTTTCTTACCTCCCATGACCCCTATCTTGAATCTTTTAATCCTCGCAAAACCTTTTGTAAATTCTGGTGAATAAATTGAGCCTCATGTAGACATAGAACATTAGTACTAAAAGATCTCACAGCCCACCTGTTCGAAACTTTTTCTTTGAAAGTTGGATAAAATGAGTTATAGGAAGGTAAAGTCATTTATCCCAGGAGTTATTTGGTGGAAGATCTGAAGATGATAAAGTCCAGTACTGCATTTCCACATGCGTAAATGATCAATGAAGATTTGCTCAATGGATGAATGAATCAATTACTAATAATATTTTTAAAAAAACTTTCAAGACTATAAAGCCTACAAGACCTAAAGACAGTGGGGCCTAGCTGGGTGGGTCAGTGGGGGAAGAACTTCATCTGAAGAGAGAGAATCTAAGTAAAATCTAAGATATACCACTTACTAAGTGCCTGTGGGACCTTGCTGAAATCATTTAAAATCCTCTTGACCTCGGTTTCTTCCTCTGTTAAATTAGGAGGACTATATGATCTTCAATGTCCAATCTATGAAGCCAAACACTATAACCATAGATAAGGTATAACTTTGGATGTCCCCTTCCAGAGAGGAGCAAGGAATCACTAGAGTGCTGGTGGTAAGAGTGCTCAACTTGGAGGCAACACGACCTGGCTTGGATCCTGCCGCTGCCACTCATTTATGGTTTTTTTTTTTAAGGTAGACTAAATTCATTCATTCATTCATTCATTCATTTATTTATTTAGTTTGCAACAAACAGTTCTACATAATTTTGAGTTCCAGATTTTCTTTCCTCCTTCCCCCTCTCCCTCCACAGGAAGGCATGGAATCCCATATAACTTCCATGTATAACTTGGCATTGAATTAATTTACACACTAGTCAAGTTGTGGAGAAGAACCATGACCAATGGAATGACTCATGAGAAAGAAGAAACAGAACCAAAAAAAAAAAACCACAACCCAACAACAAATACAAAAGAGAGAAAAAAAGTGGGGGGGAGAAAAAGGCGAGCATGAAGTGTGCCTCGATTTGTATTCATACTTCATAGTTCTTTCTCTGGATATAGATAGCCCTCTCCATCATGAGTCCTTTGGAGCTATCTCTGCATATTGTGTTGCTGAGAAGAGCAAAGTCTGTCAGGGTTAGTCATCACAGAATGCCACTCATTTATGTTAGACCACCAGCAGGTCAATCCCCTTGTTTCCCTTAATATGAAACTTCACTTCCTTGGTAGGCGCCTTAAATGAAATAATTCAAGGAAAGTAATTAGCAAACATTGAAGAACTAAATAAATATAAATACTTTGGCTGCTGCTATTTGTTACCCATGTATCTTGGAATCTCTGAATTTCCTTCAAGACACACCTCAAGCCTAACCTTCTAAAGGATGCCTTTTTCTGATGCCCCAGTTGCTAGTGCCCTTGCTCCCAAAATTACCTGGTATTTATCTTGTTTATGTGCATATGTATGTTTCTATGTGCATATATATACATGTGTGTGTGTATGTGATATGCTACTAAGTTCCTGTTGGACCTTGAAGAAAGGATGCACACACATACCTGTTATATCCTCTATTGGAAGGTAAGCTCCCTGGAGGCTGGTCTTTTGAGTCTGTTTAGCAGTTTCTAGACCACACTAGGAGCATCATAACTGTTTGCTAATTGCTCTGTAACACTCCTTAAATTACATCACGTAGGTGACCTTGTACTTGGCCCATAGCAAAAGACCCTTGCTCAAAACCTGATACACTTATGTAACAGGCACATGTCTCATGGCACTGGCCTCTTCCATGTTTCTGATTCTCCAGTTTTGGAGCTGAACTCTTTTAAGAAATAGCTACTGAAGTTGAAGTGTAGCCCACATTATAAGTGTTATAAGTGTTCCATGTTATAAGAATAGATTGCTATTATCCATCACTAGGTACAGTGGGACCCTCTTTGACCTTTAAATAAATAAAGTCTCCAGAGAAGATCATATTTCAGCCTGGATGTAACTACAAATTTCCTGTCTTCACATTTAAGTCTTTGCTGAGGTAAGCTCTAAGACTTCAACGTTCCCTAGACCCACAAGGAAAAATCCAAGGGGTGAATATACTAAAGACATATGTAGATGATGCCAAGAGAAGATTCGGATCAATACAACATGATTCCTGTTATCCCCCCGCAACATGGCTGATGACTAATCATAAATTCTTTTTCATTCTGAGCTGACATAGACACACATGGATTCAATAATTGTGTACTCCAAGAGAATGATTGTTTCATCATAGCAAACACTTCCGTCCTTGATACAAATTGTACTTCCACAACATCTTTGTACATGGTTTCATGAGTTATTGTTAAAACAAACAATCAAAAACTTTGGGTGAGGAACCTTTCTGAAAAACTAGTTGTGGGACAGCAGACACGTACACTGAGACCCTATTCACAACTTTTCTAGTCAGTGTTTTTGCTTTGCTGAAATTATTATTGAAATACCTCTGTATGAGTTTTGTCTCTCTGTCTCTGTCTCCTTTACTAACTAGTAAGTCTGGCCAAGTCACTTCAATACTGAGGGCCTCTGTTTTCTCCTCTGTAAAGTAGATACAAAGATACTAGTGCTCTGAATCTCCCAAAGGATGATTTTGAGGATCAAATTAAAATTGATATGTCAGGCTCACGTAGATAAACCAATCTATCAATATGTATTTATTAAGCGTATATTATGTGCTAGGTACAATAAGATGCAAAGAATAAATTGTCTTTGCTCTCAAGAAACTCAAATTATGTGTGGAAAAATGGGTACATGTAATATATTCTACCTCTTTATCTCTGTATGTATTCATAAATACATATATATGTGTGTATATACATGTATGCATACATATATACATCCATCCATATGTATGTATGTGTTTGTACATATATATATGTACGTACATGTGTGTATGCATGTTTGTTCAGTCTTTTCAGTCATGTCCAACTCTTTGTGACCCCATTTGGGGTTTTCTTGGAAAAGATAGAGTAGTTTGTCATTTCTTTCTCCAGCTCATTTTACAGATGAGGAAACTAAGGCAAACAGGGAGTGACTGGCCTGTGGTTACACAGCTAGTAAGCATCTGAAGCCAGATTTGAACTCAGGAAGATGAGTTTTCCTGACTCTGTGCCTAGCACTTCATCCATCGTACCCCCTAGTTTTCTGTGTGTATGTGTATATATGTATACATACATGTAAATAATTTGTATATTCTAATATATACCTATATTAATATATGTTTATATTATACATAATGAATACAAGATAGCTATGAGAAGGTGCTCATTAGCATCCGATATTTTTATTGAGGTGTGTATATGACCCCAGAACTTTAAGTTGTATCAGAGAAAATCAAGTTGTAACAAGTTCTATTAACCTAGAAACCTTTGTATATATGTCGAACTACTAAATATATGTCATTCAAGGACTAATCTAGCTAAGTTTAGAAAAGCTCCTTTTTAGGAGGTTTAATACATATATCAAATGTGCCTTGTCTCACTCTCCTAGAATAAGGCAGGCTTTATCTGCCCCTTAAGATTTCAATGTACCCTGAAAGGTATTTGGGTGTCTACCTTTTGCCACCATCAGTTCAAGGCCCCACCAACTATGTCATGGAATTTTTAATTTTTTCTTTTGTAGGGGAAGGTTATGGGATGTCATATTAGCTCATTTTTCTGGAGAATGGTTTATATCTGCCCCTGTGGGAGAAAAACATACTCCTATGAAACCACAGATCTTTCCAAGCATTGGACTGTTTCTTTTCTTTCCTAAGAGGTACAAAGTAAAAGCAGCTTTGAATTTCATTTTCTCTAACATGTTTCATATACTGCACGTAAGAACAGAAAGCCTGTTAATCCTTGCCATAATGGATGAACTCGTATATTTCCCCAAAGACAGTTGTCCATCATTCTCTTTCAACATTGCACCAGCATAACAAAGTATTATGAATAGGGTGGTTGGTAAGTGGTGGGTGACGGAGAGACAAAAACACGGTGTGTTAGTAGGAGACTATACCAGAGCTCATGTTAAGAGGATTACCACCGCATAGGAGAAGCTAAACGACATATTTACAACTGCCAGTATGTGGAACCGTTCTTCTTTGTGGTCAGAAGTCAAGTTAGAGCCTAAAGAAAAATGGGACAGATTTATATAAAGCTCAGGATGGGTATGGAACCAGATTCAGAAAATGGAATACTGAATATCAAAGAAAGCTGCCAGAATGGAACACCTATCGATTTAAAGAACTTTAATCTGATTAAACAACTAAGTACAATTGACCCAACATGGAGACCCTCCTGCCTGGCTACAAGAATGCTACATATCATTGACTCTTCTTGAGAAATTTAGAGACTCAATTAAAGGGAGACAGATTATCTTCTATCTTGAGAAAGCCAGATGTTCTGTAGCACTTCTTTAAGAAGACCATTTAGGTGTGAAGGGATCAGAGGAAGAAACCCTGAGACTGAATATCTTCTTAAACCTTGATTTAAAAAGTGGCCATTTTTCTTTGAATAAACACACACATACACACCTACAAAAGGTCAGATACCACTCCTGCTTTAGCTAAGCAAATAATATACGATGGTTAATGCTTCTATATGCCTATATCAGTCCCTTCCTTCTCCCTGAATTCTCAGTAGGAATATATATGATCACTAGCAGAGTCATTTTGATCAGAGATAATTTTCACATAAAATATATTATGGACAATTAAAAACATAAATTCATTCTAGCTCAAAGGCAGATAAGCTACTAAGCCATAAAACCAATGATCTGTGAACCAACAGACTCAAAAAATAATTATTTTCTAGCCACTAAGCCAGTATTTAAAGCTATTAATAGTTCTTGCCTAGCCTCCCCTAGCTGATTTCCCTGAGCTGCATTCATATCCAACTTAATGTTGCAGAAGCTAGTTAAATCAACAAATTACCAAGACACTTTCTCGCTGCCCTAGTTAAGAGTTTGGCCCTGTTTATAGCATAACCCTTTTAGAGTGAATATTAAAGAAGGCTTACTGTATTTGGGAAATACATTTTTCACAAATGTTTTTATGTGCCTCCACCCCCTCTTTCTAATAGGCATGCTTGCACTATAATTCTAGTGGTTTGTATCCTGAAGTAACAGGACTGTGAATATAGACGGACATGATGCCAAGAGAATTACTACAACCCATTAGCTGCACGTACATTTTGAAACCTCTCTTTGCTATATGACATATTCACAAGGATGTCTCAGCATTATTCTTTCTTCCCATAATGTGGATTTGTATGACTGGGCTAATGTAGTTGGCTAAGGTTCTTGAAGATGTCTCAGCTTCCTTGTTTTTGTAACTGAGTTGAAAGTGCTCTGAACAGCTCAAGGATAACTTCGCTGATCTTGGAGGATAAACTAGAATGCAGGCAGGACTAGCCACCTCATGGAGGGCTAAGGGGTAGGGCTGAGAAACACGGAGAGTTTAATTTTGCTTAGTATTCTCTCAGCCTCCTTGCCATTTGGAGAGTCATTTCGATAAATCCCTCCATCCTGCCCTTGAAAATGAATCCTCCCTTGTAACAAAGGGAAAAAAAGAGTTAAGCAAACAAAATACAATAAATCCCTCTATCTGCTCCCTGAAAATGAATCTTCTCTTGTAACAAAGAAAAAAGAGGTAAGCAAACAAAATACCTGACAGCGACTGTTTGACTATATATGAGACATTTTGCCCCGGCAGTCCTCCTTTATGATGAGAGGAAGGAGGTACATTTCATTGCTTATGCTCCAGGTCCAAGACCGTTTTCAAAACAATAACAAAAATTACAGTTCACCTTCTCTTTAGTTATCTTTTCATGTACTTTGCTGTCGATGTTTTTATTGGTTTTCTGATGCTGATTACTCTGTATCAGTTCATACAATCTTCCCATGTTTTTCTGCCATTCTTCCTATTTGTCATTATTCTACCACAGTTATAATCCATTAAATCCAGCATAATCCATATACACAATAATTTGTCCGGCCATTCCCCAATAATTGAATACTTGCTTGGTTTCCAGTTCTTTGCTACCAAAAATAACGGTTCCATGAATAATCTTTGAACTTCCTGCTCTTACACATTCTGCTTGCCTGATTTCCTCCCTATGTACACTAACTTGTTGATTCCTTGGGTTAGCCAGCCCTCGGAGTGGCCCCATTTTGATCATCCATTCAACAAACTTATGAAACAACTGTACTGTGCACAGAATACTGCTAAATGCTATGGAGGGATATGAAAAATGTAAGAAAGAGATCTTATCCTGCCCGCCTGGAGCAGTGCAACTCTAGGAAGCAAGAAAGATCCATATGAAATATTTGAATATTTTAAGATAGCGTATGACTAAATGTCAAAATTTGTTGACTAGACAATGAGAGCTGACGGAGGAAGGAGAAAGAGACAGTCAATAGGAGCAGGGCGCTTCAGGCAGACCATGCAGGAGAAGCAAGAAATTACTTGGATTTTGAAAGGAGATTGAATTTGGACAAGTGAGTGAGGAAGGAATTTATAGATGCAAGAGGCCAGTTATGAAATGGGCCTAACTGGTGAACACTATGTGAGAAGTTAAGAGATCCCAAACTGATGAAGAATTGGTCTTAAAACTTTGAATTTCTGAAATGGCTTACCCTCACCAGCACCCTTAATACTGAAGTTAATTCTGGGGAGCAATTGCACAGCTGGGAAATTGGACTATCTGGTTCAATGCAGCTTCCCAGGGTCCTCAGTACCATATCCAATGTACTACAAGCCTCTTTGGAGGCTCTCTTCTTCACCTGTTCCATAAAATCTTAATGTATTCTACATTGTCTTATACCCTTAGGGCACACTCTCTCATAGGTGAAAATAGATGTATTGATGGATGTTAATATATTATTCTCTCAACGTAACATAATAATAGAGTTAAATTATGCTTTTGTCACATTTGTGATGACTTAAGTAGTAGAAATTTCAGGCGTAGGATGTGTGTGTGTGTGTGTATGTGTGTGTGTAAAAGTGCTATTTTTTTAGTTGCACTAAAGACACTATTTACAGCTCCTGAAACTAAACTGTAGATAACTACTTTTCTAACCTATAAATTAGACAAGCTCCAGTACAGAAATAAGGAAACAGAGATTGAGAAATAGTCTACACATTAGCATTAACTATCTGTTTTGAACAAATCAGAGAATTGATTGACAGCTTCATAGGCAGGAAAAAGTCAGTGCTTTACAGCAAAGGCAAGAGAAATTAGAGCTGAATCTCAGAGCCAGCTGTGTGATAGACCCCCAAATCAAATCAATTTACCTCAACATTTCCCCCAACCAGTCTAGCTGTATAGTGCTCTGGGGTTCTAACTCCACTAACAAAACCCACAAATGATCGTCTTTGATGTCTTGGGGCATGGGATATTCCTAGGATGAAGGAGAGGATGTCAGGGAAACTGTAGAGCAAAATAGAGGAAATGGAGAGATAAGGAGAGGGGCTAGACCAGTGACTTCATTAGCATAGGGAGCAATTGGATGAGGAAACTCTCTTAGAAAGTGTAATTGCTTCGTTTCCCCATTACAAATATTTCATCCACTTAATGACCTCTCAGTAAGGAATTTACTTCACAAACTGATACCTTTTCTGGCAAGTTCTTATTGTTTAATCTTTTTTTCAGTTACATCCAACTCTTTGTGACCCTATTTGGGGTTTTCTTGGGGTTTGCCATTTCTTTCTCCAGCTCATTTTACAGATAAGGAAACTGAGGCAAACAGGGTTAAGTGACTTCCTCAGGGTCATATAGCTAATGTCTGAGGCCAAATTTGAACTCAGGAAAATGAGTCTTCCTGATTCCAAAACCAGTGCCATATCTACTGTACAGCCTAGCTACCTTATGTATAGTGTGCAACTTCTAGTCTTAGAGAATTGCCTAAAGAACTGAGAGGTTAGGTGACTTCCTCAGGTTTACACAGCCAGGAGGTATCAGACGCAAGTCTTTGTGATATTTAGGCCAGCTTTCCCCACCATACAATGCTGCCACTTTTTTTTAAGGCAATTCGAGGTTAAGTGACTTGCCCAGGGTCATCACAAAGCTAGTAAGTGTCAAGTGTCTGAAACTGGATTTGAATTTAGGTCCTCCTCACTCCAGGGCCAGTGCTCATTGCACTGTGCCACCTCATTGCTCCACTGCTTCTTTACTATATGACTATAAATGTGTAATTATAATCATCATGGAATCTAAAACCTATCCAAGGAAGTATTTTTGATATGTGATTCCTGATTTAATATTGCAGGTGACAAACTGTCACCTAGCATTGAACTTTTCTCAGTGAACCTCTCTCACAAAATGTGGAATGCTTAGATGTTGTTTGCCATTGGGAGCTCTTCTCACTTTTGTAGGATGCAAACCACCCAATGAAATAATAGCCAGCCTCCTTAAACTCCCAGCTCCCGTAGCAGTCCTGCTCCTTCTGAAGAGCCCATTAATGCTTCCTCTAGGTTTCCATGACAATAAAGGCTCCAGATTGAGTTCTACTACTTTCTTTCTTCTCCATACCACCCTAACCTGAGTGCTACCCCCAGGTCTAGCTATCTCTAATCAATTATATCAAGCAATGCTGGAACTACTTGGGAAAAAAATTGATTTTATTTCCTCGGGAAGCAGTCGTATCTTCATTAGGGACAGCAAGGTGGCTCAGTGGATAGAGTGCCAGGCCTGGAGTCAGGAAGATCTGAGTTCAACTTCAGCCACAGACACTTACTAGCTGTGAGACCCTGGGCAAGACTCTAAATTCTGTTTGACTCAGTTTCCTCATCTGTAAAATGAGGTGTGAGAGAATTGAAAAGATTAGTAGGGCAAGTGGTTAATTGTGGGAACTGATTGAACCACACTGACTCCATCCTGTGATTCGATTCTGAAGCTAGCTCAGTTCTCTTTCTGTTCAATTGTGGGTCTAGTCCAACTTTTGTCTTGTGAGAGAACTTCATTCAGTTGTGGGAATTGGGAGAAAACTTTATTGTATTATTTAAACCTAGCCCCTGTGTGGCTGGGAACTACCTCTCCTTGCTACTTAGAGACCCTTAACTAAGGTTATTCTAATCAGAAACTCAGTCAAATCCAAAGGCTGATGTAAGCAGTTTTCTCACAATTGTATATCTCAAGCAACCCACGTGACTTATCTGAAAACCAGCCCCATACTGATCAATCAGTTATTGTTCCCACGTTCCTTTGATTCCTTTTTGTGGGGAGTAGAATATCTCTTTTTCTAAATACAAGGAATTATACCTGTTTGCTCTCCCCCCAACTTAGAAAATCCCTAACCTTTGCTCCAATTAGAAACTAGATTACCTAATGTTATATTGTTTCCTTTTAATTAAATGGTCTGATTTGATTGTTTTTGATATGTAATGTCAACCATTACTAAGTTCATTCATAGAAAGACAAACAAAATTAGTCTGAATATGAGTGTTTATTTCTCTCAAAACTTGTAGAACACGCATATTGAGATACGCATGGGAGATCATCATAACACAATGAACTGAAAGATGGACAGACAAAGCAGATCTTACATCATCAGAGCGATTCTCTCTCATCCCTCCTTCCCTTCCTGGCTCAGGATGCCTATTTCAGCCAAAATTATGGTCCCCATATGGTTAACCATGATATGAAAAAGGAATTTCTTAAGTGAATAGGTTGTAAACACAATAAGATAGGAGTAATGTTGAAGTGTCAATTGAAATCATAGATCGAGAATATCTGTGTTTCCTTTACTATTGACATGACATAACACAGTATATGTCCATAAAATCCTTAAGATAAGAAAAGTCCCTTCGTTCAAAGAAGTGTTTGGTCAAGGTGCCTTGTCCTTGGTAGTCATTAACAGAAGAATGCTCTAGTCAGCTTCACCTGGCCTTGAGGTGTTGACATAGGAAGGGGCATTCTGGGTTTACTCAGAGAACAAAGAAGGGAATATCTGTTAGGCCAAGGTGCTTCTTCTGGTTGATTAGTTCGAGCTCAGGCTCTTATTGAGGTTCAAAAGATATTAAATGATTATCAATAAGAATTTGTCCCCTCCCGTATTTGGGATCCAGAGATAAGCTGAGGAGGTTTGGTCCCAGCTTGTTTGGGCAATTACCATGGATTGGCTGATAAATAGCATTGACCTGAAAGTTTGGTTAAAGGAGGCAAACAAGCTAGGCAATATGTGAATTCATATTGTTTATTCCCTTAAAGCTAGCAGAGCTAACATACTTGTACATACAAGGAGCCAGAGCATAAGTTCTGACTGCCTGAACAAAATAATGAAAAGGTTTAAATACAGTTTTAGAACAGTCACAACTCAGTATGTCTGTGTTACTCAAATTTATGATCTCCGTGTATGTTTAACCATTATACAAGAAAAAGACTTAATTAAATAAGTTATAAATACAATAAGATAAGAGAGTTGACAAAGTGTCAATTGAAATTACAACCCAGGATCTCTGTGTTTAATTTATAATTAACATGCCATAACATAGTATATTCCCATAAAAGAAAAAGTCACATTATTCAAGACATTATTGAAGGCCCTCATCCTTAATAGCCATAAACACAGGAAAGAATGCTCTTGAGTCAGCCTCATCTAGCCTTGTTGACATAGGAAGAGGTATTCTCTGAATTTACTCAGAAAACAAAGGCTTAGGCCAAGGCTCTTCTCGTTGATTATTAGTTCAGGCTCTGACCCTTATTAAAGTTACTAAATTAATATTAAATGATTATCAATAGATATGTTTGGAAGATCAAACCCTTGTTTCCTCAGTCATTTCATCTTTTGCCCATCACAGCTAGAGAAGGAAATGGCAAACTACTCCAGTATCTTTGCCGAAAAAATGGGGACATGACTGAAATGACTGAACAATCACATGTCTTCATTCCTAGGTCCATTAAAAAAATTATGTCAGTAAAAAAGTTCTGTACTTTGGGTTTAGAGTTCCAAATGACCAATGATTGGACTTTTTATGTATTTCATTTTACCTTTCAAGATCACTTTGTATGTGTGTGTGTGTGTGTGGGTGTGGGTGTGGGTGTAGTATCTCTCCCACTACCAGAGATGGGGATCCTGCAGCCTCAAAGCCACATATGGCCCTCTAGGTCCTCTAGTGCAGCCCTTTTACTGAATCCAAACTTCACATAACATGCACTAGACCCTAAGGCCCTTGAAGGCAAGGGCCATATATTACTTGTCTTTGTGTTCACATACTGTCCTAGCAGGGTGAGAGAGTGAAGAAGAAGGTGAGAAGAAAAAAAGAAAGTCAAATAAGCAAGTATTTTTTAAGCATCTACTATTTATTATTAAGGATTCTGGAGGAAAGAGTATGGCTTATGACTTTGCACAGCCCTGCCTCACTTAAGTCCAATTCACTTACAAATCAAAACATTACTCTCATGATGTTGTTGGTCCTCTTCAAGAAAGAAGGACAAGCAACCATCTTGGAGTCCTCTGGGGTCCCTGACTGGCCAGTTCCAGTTGGCCAATGCTGTTATTTTATTCCTTCTCCTCCTCTTCCTTTTCCTCTTTCTTGGATTTTGGGGGCTAGATTCCTCCCTATTTATTTATTTATTTGTTTGTTTATCCTATCTTTTAAAAAATTGAAACATTTTCATTCATGATTTCTTGAAACCCAGCTCCTGCAAACCAGGCTTTGAGAAAGCCCATTGGGATTCAAATGGAGCTACTTGACTTTGCCTTTAGACCCAAATCACTTTGGCTGTCAATGTCTGACCAATAAAAAATCCCATCCCAAGCTTCATTTTCTCATTGATTGGGTTTTGATGGCTCAGAGTAAGTATAAATAGCAATTATTTCTGTTCTGGCCAGAAACTGAGTCTTCCTTTCCAGACCGATTCTTTTGGGAAGTCAAATTAGGCCTTCTTTTGCCTCAATTCTTACCTAGCCTTTAATCACTGAATGGGTATTGCCTCAGACAAACTGAGACCTGGGAAAGACCCTAGCTTAAAAAGGCCAGGGTCTCCCACTGCATCTGGGACCGTCACCAGTGGTCTTGACCTATGTCTTACCATTGGACTCAGATGACTCTGAGGAGTGAGTGAGGCACAGTTCTGCCCCGATTAAATCCAATTCACTTGCAAGTCAAGATATCATCCTCCTGATGTTATTGGTCATCTCTGAGAATGAAAGACAAGCAGCAACAGAGTGCCTCATATATATTCAGTGCTTAATCAATATTTGGTCTTAATGAGATTTTTCATTTCTCAATTTCGTCTTTTGGCAATTTCTACCTTAGATATCTCCTTTGCAGTGGAAAAAAGTAACCTATAATATTCATTCATTTGAAGGAAGGAAATAAGCATTTATTAATCACCTACAGCTGAGCACTTTATAAATATTTCATTTGATCTTTACAACAACTCTCTCTACAACTGAAGTAGGTGGTGTGTCTTACTCACTTTGTGGATGAGGAAGTTGGAACTCAGAACATTTATTTTGTCTGCCTAAGATCCCAAAGTGAGCAAATGACTAACCTGCAAAATGAACCTAGATTTTTTTTGACACTTTGTCATATGTTCTCCCCACTACACTCACTATTTGATGTGTGAATGACATGTTCTCAGTATGAAGCCTGCACGGTTTAAGTTGTAAAAATACCCCTGAATGCCCCAAATCTCTAGGATTGTACCCAGTGTTTTTGACCAAAAAGTTGGTAGGTAACTCCTTGTTGATTCAAAGAATGAGGTATTCTTCCTAGAGATCCTGTATTATGCACAAGGAGCAGATCAAGTCCTGAGTAATCTGGCTTGGAATGCCTTAAACGAAAGCCAGACTTAAAAAAGTAGTGATGTCAATAAATTGTGTTCAGCTTTATTTGAATAGGACATCCTGCTGCCAAGAGCATTCTAAAGTATGACCAAGGGCTAATGGAACAGCAAACACTCTGCTTTCTCCAAATAACACTTTTATCCATGCAGATTCTGCAAAAGATTCAGCTCTTCTGGAAAACGGGAGTGATTTAAGCAATCAACAAGACAGACAGGCACTCCCACAAAGCAGAGAGGGGTGTTGCCAGTCCAATTTCAACAATAATTCTTGCTGAGTTCTGCAGATGAAAGAGATTCCCCCTCACTTCACCCCCTCCCCAACCCAGTCATCAGAAATCATACTTCTCCTTGTTGAGACACAGATATGGTGTTAGGTATACAAGAAGGCCCTGACAAAACGAAATCTATGTGTGCTTCTGTCTTTGAAGGGAAATATTAGAGTAGTTCAAGGATCTGGGAATCATGCAATGGCATCTTTATTTTTTCCTTGGTCACTTTACTATGTTGATACATGAAACTCTGACCTATCTGTAGCAAAACAGATAGAATAGAGCT
Organism: Phalanger gymnotis; assembly: GCA_028646595.1. Taxonomy (NCBI): domain Eukaryota; kingdom Metazoa; phylum Chordata; class Mammalia; order Diprotodontia; family Phalangeridae; genus Phalanger; species Phalanger gymnotis. The sequence continues at coordinate 427,602,187 of CM053623.1, read as the reverse complement.
GCTATTTCTTTGGTATAGGGCGTTTCTATCTGAGAAAATTGTCTCTACTAATGCAATCAAGTCTTAAAAATTTGCGTATGATATTGACAGATTAATTGCCAAGTGTCACACAGCTTTTAAGTGTCAGAGGCAGGATTTGAACCCAGGTGTTTCTACTTTTGAGACTGACTTTCTATTTGCTATACCATTCTGCCTTGTTGCCCCTATTACAGGTATGATCTAAAACCTACATATTTATTTTTCAAAATTGTGGATAGAGAAAGAGGGATGGTGGCTCATATGATTAATTTTAGCAGCTGGTTAAACTTATATGATAATAACAACATGCAGTTATGTACAACTTTAAGGTTTGCAAAGTATTTTATGGATATGAGCTCACTTGATACAACAACCTCGTGAGGTAGGTGCTCTTATAACTATTTTGCAATTGAGGAAACTGGGCTAACCAGAGGTTAAAAGACTTGCTAGTCAGTATCTGAGAAAGATTTGGACTCTTTGGTCTTACTGGTTCTAGGCCCAGCCCACCATCCATTGCATGAAGTGACTGAAGGATTTTGTCATTGTTAGTCCATCAAGTTGTGAAATGATTTTCATTCGTATTTTTTTCTTCCATATCACAATTAGTCACTAAAAGCCAGAAGTTAATCTTTAACAATGAATCATATCCTAGTTAGGCCACATGGTGACTTCCATATGAGACCAAATAAATACAAGTATTGAATTCTCCTGATCAGCTTGGCTCCATCCCTAACTACAGCATATTAATGGCAAGGCTTCAATAAAGCTTCCTTGTTTGCATTACTAAGGGCTACTACATCTCTGTACTCATTCTCCATGTCCTTCAAATACATTTCCAAATGTTCTCATTTTACAGATGAAGAAACTGAGGCTGAGAGTAGGTAAGTGACTTGCCATGGATTGTACTTTTCTGGCATAGCCTTTGAGCACCTCGCATTACTTTCATCCCATGAAAAGGCAGCTGAATATTTGAGTGTATATATGGATTAAAAATAAAAACATTGCAAATGATGACAATAACTCACACTGAAGTAACCTTTTATCCATTCCATATCCACAATTGCCATACTAGCCCTTGGGCATTCAAAGATGAAAAATATCTTCTCTACCTTCACGTAGCTTCCATTTTGGTTTTGAAGATTTGAGACCCATAATCTCTTCTGATAATCACAACTAAGGCACACAATGCAAGTGTTACTGTTATCCCCATTTAGCTGAAGAAGATTTTGAAGCTCAGAGAAATTATGTAACTTGCCCAAGGCCAAATGACTACTAAGTGGCAGAGCTGGAATTTGAACACCGAACTTCTAATTTCAAGCCTTGTACATTTGCCATGGTACATACTTTAGTTAAGGGGATAGGGAATGAACCTGTGATTACAGTGATGTTGGTAGCTCCTGAATAAGGAAGTTCCTTCTACCAAACAAATTGGTACCTTCTTTGCAAATTATAGTCTTAGAAAGTAGACAATGCACATGCAAATATCTCTTTCATTTGGGACAGGTATAATTACTGTGACATAATCCTTTTAGTTAACCTTGTTATTTATTAGTTTAATCTCTCTTATCTATGTTTCTCCTCATACTATTCCACATTACTTTAATTGAGGGTGAGCTGAGGGAAAAAGGGAAAATTTAATTCATTTACTACGATAGCTAATTTGAAAAGGCACTGAACTGAATAAACTAGGTTAAAATTGGGTTTATAAAACCAATAATCCCAGAGCATTATTACATAATTGATTTTGTGGAACTAAATCAAAGTATAATGGAACTTGGATAGGATTTAACTTGTAAAAGCTCGTAGACTTTTATACCTAGAGAAATGCAGACAATAGTAATGCGCTCATTGAAGGCTTCACTTCCTGAGGAAGGGTGGCAGGTTAGACAACATCGAATTCTCTGAAGCTAGAAAGGGATCTGGCTGATTACCTAGAGACTCTGAAGACTTTTTATTTAGTATCTGTCCATTTGAGTAGATGGTGTTTCAGAACTAATATTCAGAATCACTATTATTAAACCAGAAATCTAATCATATTACTGCTCTACTCAAAGGTCTTCACTGGTTCCCAGTTGCTAGTAAGGTAAAATACAAATACTCAGGCTGCCATTTAAGAGCCTTGACAATCTGGGTCCCACTTATCTACCCAATCTTATTTCATATTATGGCCATTCATGCATTCTCTGTTTCGTTCAAACTGGCCTGATAGTCATTCCATGTATATTATATTTTGTGCCCTGCCTCCCTGAGTTGAAAGAGACTATCTCTATGAAATGGATTCTGTCTTCCCTTCTCTCTCTTGTAATTCCAAGCTTCTTTTGAGACATGTCACTAAAAAGAAGGGGAAGGGCAGAAACACACAAAAATATTTGTACCTTTTTATTTTTGTAGAGTAAACAACCGGAGACCACGTGGATGCCTACCAATTAAGAACAAATTATGTATATGAATGTAATGAAAACATGTTATGTCATAAGAGATAATGAAAGGGATAGATAAAAAAGTAAAAGAAAAGTAAAGAGATAGTGTGTGGGGAAACATCATTTACTAATAAAGTATACTATTATGAGGAAATATAGGAACCACAGCCTCCCCAGATGAGAAATAAGACAAAGATCATTTGAGTGAAATTCAAAGGTGGAACAAATAGGTGCAGTTTTGGTATTGGTGCATACTATAGACCACTGGGCAGAACAAAAAAAAATAGACAAGGGGTTTGGGAAATAGAGCCCATGTTTGTTACATAGGCATGACATAGTAGTGATAGAAAATTGAAATTATTTAGATCTCTTTTCTCTTTGGATCTATCCTTTCCTCTCTCTCTCTCTGTCTCTCTCTCTCCCTACTCTCCCTCTCCCTCTCCTCTGTCCTTCTTCTTCTCTCCCTCTCCTATTCTCCTTTCATGCCATTAAAACAGTTAATAATTTATTGATTTATCTTAGGTATGGCATCCTTAAAAAGGAGGAAGAATCCATAAGGAAAAATTATAATATGAATATTATTCTCTCTAAGAGGGAGGAACTAATTACTGGGGTAAAAATGATCAGAAATTTGGAGGATGGGGAGTGGTCACTCCATCCCAGAGATGGGTATAAAAGGAGAAAAAAAATAGAGCATAATCTGAAATGTGCCCTGGATTGTGAGAAAGCAGATTTCATATTTTAGAGGAAAGATAGTCAGACTCTCTTGAAATAAAATGTTCAGGGAAAGTCAGCCCAGGAGGAAGGGGAGAGTTTTAAGAACAAAATTCTGAAGAAAAAAAATAATGTAAAGAGCTCCAATAAGGAAGAAATGAATAGGATTTGTCTAAAGAAACCAATGTGGATGCATAGGAACCTCACCAACCAATTTAGATCTGAAAGAGAAATACAAAGAAAATGAAAACACCAGAACTGAATATCAAAATGGGACATGATCCTATAAATATGGTGTTAGAAATGCTAATGCTTAGAAAAAGCTGAGGCAGGTGAGGAAAGAAAGGAGGAAGAAAAAATACTTTTTCACTATAGTGGGAACAAAAGGAGGCTCAAAAAGTGATATAACCTTTGTTTAGCATCAATGAGATGAAAACAACTGCTGAGAGAGAGAAGATAGAAATGCTCAATTTTATTTTGGTTTCTGTTTTCTCTGAAAAGGAGAATAACCTTGACAATGTGGGTCCTACTTTTCTTTCCAATCGTATTTCATATTATGCCCATTCATGCATTCTCTATTCCAATCAAACTGGCCTGATAGTCATTCCATGTACATCACATTTTGTCCCCTGCCTCCCTGACTTTAAACAGACTATCTCCATATCTAAATGGATTTTGCCTTCCCTTTTATCTCTAGTAATCCTGAGCTAAAAAAAAAACAGGTGGGAAAGGGCACATACGCACAAAAAATTTTATAACTTTTTTTCGTAGAGCCAAGTGGATGTCCATTAATTGAGAATGACTGAACATATTATGGCATATGAATGTAATGGAAAAGTAGACACTTGATATCCAAGATGAAAAAGGAGATGTTGAGTTCCTGCCTCAAGCCCCCTGGACCATATGAATCATATCCTTGAATGCTGAAAGAAAAGACAAAGAGGGTCTACAGGATTGGTAAGTTGGTAAATTTGTCACTCTTTTTAAAGGGAAGAGAACAGATCCTCCACACTATATATCAGTGAGTTTGATTTTGATTCCTAGGAAATTTCTAGAGAGGAAAATTAAAGAGATGGTTAGTGAATATCTAGAAAGAAGAGCAGTACTTCTAGAAAACCAAATGGGCTTTGTGAAGAATGGTCCATGCCAGAATAGCCATTTCCTTTCTCAGCAAGATTATTGAACTAGAAAATGAGGAGAAACTTGTGAATATAGTTTATCTATGCTCTAGCAAAATTTCTGATACAATATCTCATACTATTTATGTGAGGAAGATGGAGAAATATGTTTTAGATTAAAATAGCCAAATGGATTCAGAAATGCTTAGATGCCTGGACTCAAAGATTCAAAGTAGTTGTTAGTGACTTGATGTCACTGTGGCAGGAAGTCTCTAGTGCAGTGCCCCAGGGATTTGTGATTGACCCTTTGCTGTTTCACATCTTGACTTAGGTGAAGACATAGATGTCTTATTCATGGAATTTGCAGATGACACAAATCTGTGAGAACTAATTAACACAGCAATTGATGGGATCAGAAAGGACCTTGAGAGCCTAGTCTAGAGCATGAGGCAGAATCTAAAATGAATCAGTCAATAAGTATAAATGGAAAGTGTTATACTTAGATACAAAAACATCGACCTAACAAATATAAATAAGATGGGGAGACATGGATTAAATAATAGTTCTGAAAAATAACTGAGGATTTTACTGAACTGCAAGTTTAATATGAGTCAGTCATATCTTGTGACTATAGAAATTAATGTGAACTTGGTCTGTGTTAAGAGAAGAGCTTCCAGGAATCCTCAACTGATTTCCCCACTCTGCTCTGTTCTCTTCAGACATTATCTTGAGTATTGAATTAAATTCTGGGCACCTTCATTTAAGAAGGAAATTGATAAACTGGAGAGTGTCCAGAAGAGGACATCCAGAATGGTGAAAGAGTTGAGTCTGCAACAATCAATTGAAGGAAGTGAGCATGGTTAGCCAAAGAGAAGACTGATAGGGTAAGGTGATGGCTTTAGGGAAGAAAGACATTATAGCTGTCTTCAAGTATTTGAAAGGTTTTATGTGCAAGTGTGGCTAGATTTCTCTTATTTAAACTCAGGCAGAAACAGGATTAAGAGATATAAGCTGAAGAGAGGCAAATTCAGAATTGATGGAAGGATGAACATTTTATAACACTTGGAGCTAACCAGAGGTGGAATGGACTGCTTAGAGAGGTAGTGGATTCCTGTATGTTGGGTCTGTTAAGAGTGGATATTGCTTTTGTTTCACTAAGTGCCCAATGAGGTCCCTTTGAACTCTCAAAGTCTGTGATTCTGTGAATGAAAACCAGGAAGATTCCTACGAACTGATGTAAAGTTGTCAGAACCAAGATGAAAATGCACACAATGACCATAACAATGCAAAGGTGAATAAATCTGAAAGATTCAACTTTGATCTATGCAATGACCAGCCATGACACCATAAGACTGCTAAAGCAGGCCATCTACCTACAAGAGGCATGATAGACTGGAGATAATACAGTCTTAGGGAAATATGTTGTTTTGTTTTCTTTGGTTATACTTATTACTTAAAAGTAGGTATTTTACTTTTTTGGAGGGATGGGGGTCAAAAGATTAGTGATAGTAATTTAAAAAGAAGAAAACATTGCCAATGATGCATTTTAAGATACCCGAAAGACTAGCAAAAGTAAATTTAGGAAGGGATGCAGGTAAGACCTTAGCCTTAGAATACCAAAATAAATTAAATGGTATTGTTGTTATCATTTGTTTCATCTGTATCCATCTCTTCATGATCCCTTTTGGGGTTTTTTCTGTGTTGGTTTTGGGGTTTTTTTTTGGCAAGGTCAGTGGAGTGGTTTGCCATTTCCTTCTCCAGCTCATTTTATAGATGAGGAAACTGAGGCAAACAGGGTTAAGTGACTTATCCAGGGTCAGGCAGCTAGAAAGTGTCTGAGGCCAGATTCAGGTCTTCTTGACTCCAGGTCCAGTGCTCCATCCTCTGTACCACCTAGCTGCTCCAAATTATATGTAGCAGTAAGTAATTGTAATATCAATTAAGTTGGGACTATTTTTACTGTTTTAGAATGATAAATTAATTAAGTGTCTTTGATTGAGCCTTACTAGGTACAAAGCCTCAGGTCCAAACCCCCCATCTACTAGATGCTAAGCCTACATGGGCATGAAGCCCTCAGTGTCCTAAGTGGAGTTGCTAAGACTAGAACCAATAGTAAGAGCCTAAGTTCTGGTCTGATGATGGCTAAAGAGTGTATAAAAAGAGAGAACAGAGCTATTTATAGGGGCTCTCACTCTTGGAGGAGTGCTGATGTGGAGACTCTGGGCAGCTGTAGTTAAGAGCCCTCCAGCTTGTGAACCCAGATTTTGATGCCTTCTTGGTAACTATGAATTGTATTTGGTCTGTTAATAATGTATCTTTGTAATTTGTTTGTATTTGCTTTGAAGTTCAGGGTACTAGCTTTTTCCCCTGAACTAAGTGAATGATATTTGTATGTTTATTGAAATAAGATTGTTAACCCCTTAATGTTGCTTTCCTTAGTAAAGTAGATCAAAATAACCTATGCTGGCAGAGTACTTGTTGTTGGGCTTGTGTTGGTCTCTCACCCCCACAGCAGCTGTTAGCCAAATTATTGCAAGAGTAATACATAAATGAAATAATAATAAAGCATTATTGATTAATAATATATTAAATGCAGTGATAGAGATACTGGCTTCATATATGATACTTTTTTTTCTCTTTATAAGATGATTTTCCTATTAGTCAATGTTTAATAGGCATGACATTATCAAAGCTCAACTCACATCTCCTCTTCTACGTGAGGTCTTTCCCAATTCCTGTATGAGGTAACTAGGTGGCACAGTGGATATAGCATTGGGCCTGAGTAAAGAAAATTGGAGGTCCCATTTGGCCTCAGACACTTGATATGTGATGCTGAGCAAGTTAATCCTTATCAGTCATAGTTTTCCCAACTGTAAAAAATGGGCATAACAATATTACCTACTTCCAAGAGTTATTGGGATAATCAAAAGAGAAAATATTTATAAAGAACTTAGCACAGTACCTGGAGCAGAGCAAAAAAAAAAATTCTTCTTTTCTCCCTTCCTTCCTTCTTTCCTTTCCTGTTCCTCCCAGACATTAGTTCTTTTTCCTTCTTGAAATTTCTTCATGTAATTTTGTATATCTTGTATTCATTTGTCTCTATATGTTTTTTTTCAATCCTCCTTTTACTTCCTTTTAGTATATTTTCTCTCTCTTTTAAAATACAAGCTACTTGAGGGCGGGAATCATCTTTCTTTTTTGCTTACAATTGTAGCCTCAGGATTTAACATAGAGCCTGGCATATAGTAAGCGCTAAATAAGTGCTCTTTGAATTTAACTGCTGCTCATTATATCACTCATGCCTATAATATAGTAGAAATAATACTGGACATAGGGTAAGAAGACCTGAGTTTAATGCACAACTCGACTAACTAAGGTTATGTTTTGTCAAATAACAAAAATCTCTGAATCTCAGTTTCCCTATCTGTAAAATAGGGGGGAGGGGAATAATAACTTCTATATCCTCCTCATAGGATATTGTGAAAAGTCTAGAGAGACAATGCAAATAACCTGCTTTGTAATTATAAGGCAATATATACATCCTAGCTCTCATTTCTATCTTAATACTACTGAGTATAAGGACCCCTTCCAAATACAAATGGATTGCCAAAATCCATTTGCCAAATGGAGTGTCAAAATTTTCTTTTAAAAATGAGAGTTATTTTCATTACCAAATGAATTTCAAATTCGTCAATGGCAAGGATAACTCTTAAATTAATGGAGGAGGAGGGATATTAAGACTATTTTCATTATAATGTTCAATTGTCAGTAAATATTGATTGCAGTCACTAAATGATTACTCAAATGCTCACTTTCTTTTGGGTGAAGTGGTCTCAGTTTTAGACTGTCTAATTGAATAAGTCAATAGGGAATGACCCGTCAAAATAGTCAAAATGTTTGAGCTGTCCTGTATCAGAAGTATGTATTTTGATTTTGGTGCTTACATAGGAGCTGAGAGCCCTTTTACCCATATCTGGTGATAACTAGACATGAATTCTGTACTGAGATTCTTGGCATTCTCTGGTAAGGAGATTTTAACCCTTTTTGTTCTATAGGCCCCTTTATCTGTCTGATGAAGCTGTCAAACTCTTCTCAGAATAACATTTATAAATACATAGAATTAGAGATGAAGCCAACAGTTCGTACAAATAAAGATGTATTTTTTTTCATCCAAGTTCACAGATACCCTCGAATTTATTTTGGAACCCCAAGAGAGCCAAGTTTAGCAGCCTTCCCCTAGGGAATGGCACTAGCTGGAAAGAATGGACAGGAAGCAGGCTCCCCACAAGTGAATCTGGCCTATGGGAACAGTGAGCTTAGAGTTCAAGGTGATGGCTTACTTATACTTATTCATTCATGAGTTACTTTCCCTTGTATGATCTAAACTTCTGAAAGGCTGAGTCTGTTTTCTTTCTCACATACTGATCACTGTGCCCTGCACAAAGAGAAAATGATTGTGGGAGATAAAATGGGAATATTTGAGTTGAATGGATCATTCCACTTATATCTTATCTTTCTGAAATTAATGCAGCAGTTGGCATGAATTTCTTGTTGAGTAGCATGAGTAAGATGCCTCTCAGATCCTCAAAGCTCGACAGCAGTAACATAAAAATAGACTATAACTGGACTGTCCAGTCTTCCCACAGGTGACCAAGAAGTTTAAGAAGGGAAATCATATGGCAAGAATGGATTCCAAGGCAGCTCTGGGGAGTGTCCCAGTCCCTGTCAAAGCCTTAGTGTTCTATTTGCCAGGGAAAATTAACACAAGCAGCCTTGCTTGAGCTCTAAGAAATTAAGGGTATCTCTAAAGGAACAATACTGTTTTACTCAATTTAACATTTGCTTTTTGAGGTTCTATTTTGTCTCTAAGTGAAGGGTTGGTTTAGAGCCAGGAAGTAGATGCCACAGCCCCTACCTTGAAAGAATGCATACTTGAGTAAGGGGGAATGAATCCTGCATAAAAAAAAATGGTAAGAGTCAGCATTTTGCAAATAGTATTAAACTATACTATAGTCATTGTGGACAGAAACATACTGGCCTAGGAATCAGAAAAAGAGGTTCAGAATCTGCCTGTGAGACTTAGCAGCTTTGTAACTCCAGGCAAGTGACTTAACTCAAAGTTCTTAACCTGAGGTTTGCAAAAGGATTTTGTTTTTGTTTTGTTAATAATGGTGTTTCAATATAATTGGTTTCCATTATAATCCTATTGATGCACTTAAAACCTTTTTATCCTGCAAAAGAGTAAACTTGACCAAACTGCCAAAGGGCTCCAACTAACAAAAATGGTTAAGAACATTTGACTTTATGTCAGGGGAGCTGAGAAATCACAGATGAACTGCAACTTGTTTGCTAGAAGGAATTCCCACACGAGGAGTTCCCTTTATTGATGAAAACCCAGATCTTTACATATTTATTCACATATTCATAAGCATATAGCCAGTCAGCTGACTCATATTAAAGGGTTTCCAAAGTCACTCATTTGATGTAGAGCCTTAAGATTAAAACACAGGTCAAACCACGTAGAAATTCATGTCACAACAGGTCCAGATGCATATTCTTCCCTTCACCTTCCTAGACAAGATCTTCCTTGGCCCCTCTCCCACCCCACCGTTATTTTCTTCTAGTTAGAAGCAAGTAGAAATCAGGAGTCAGACTGAATCCATCAACGGGAAGATCCTCAGCGATCTTCCAAGTTCAGTTAAAGTTCAGGAAACTTACAAGTTTAGTTCAGCTTTGTGTTCTGCCCATTGTGGGGTAATTCCCTCGTATGAATCAAAAACTAACATTTTTCTTATATATCTAAGCTCCTCGTTTGAAATAAATTATTTTTGTTTAAATTTCTTCTTAGAGCTTAATTTTTCAAAAGCATTTGCAAACATGCTTTGAAGAAACAAAAGGACTGGTTATAACAACACGATAAAATAGATTGCAAAATGCTATAACATGGGGTACAATTGCTGTAGCTGTTTGAAAAATTAATATTAGCTAATGTGATCAAGGAAGATTTCTAAAGGTGGTGGGGTTTAAAAGGGATCTGAAGATTTAGCAGGATTTCTAAGAATCAAGAGAAGTGGGCATTCCAGGTGAAAGAAATAATATGCACATTTAAATCAATATAGTCAGGAATAAACAATCAGAATTTCTGACAAAATTAGACCAGGGTTGGGGAACCTGCAGTCTCAAGGCCATATGTGGCCTTCTAGGTCCTTAGATGTGACTTTTTGACTGAGTCCAAGTTTTACAGAATTCTTTTATTAAGGGTATTTGTTCTACAGAGTTTAGATTCAATCAAAGGGCCACACTTGAGGACCTACAGGGCTTCATGTGGCCTCGAGGCCACAGGTTCCTCACCCCCGAATTTTAAGCGATTTTGGCAACCCCCTCCCTTCCCTTGGCTTCAGTGGCCAAAGCTATCTAAATAAGCCAATAAAATAAGGATATTGAACAAATGACAGCTAAGTTCTCTTCAGACTCCTAAAGTTCTGCGATGCTCAGTGATTGGTCCACTGAATGATGTTTTCTTTTCAAACCTAGCACTTCAATCTTGAGTAGATGCAAGTTTACCGACTTCCACACACACATAAGAAAAAAGACCTATTTTAGATGGAGGGAACGGGGGAGGGAACTAGTGAAAGCAGACCCTCCCCCAACCTCTCTAAACAGAATACTAAGAGACATTTTCATAATTTTGTCATAAACATCTATACAAATGATCTTTATATTATATGCTAAGTGATCAGTCCAGCTGATGGTTAATACGTGAAGTATGATTCTATCGATTTAATGATATAAGGAAAACAGTAAGTCCTTCATTGCAAAGGTTTTTTTGCTTCATGGTTTTAAAATGACTTAAAGGCAACCAGAGCCAAATCTTGTTTAAAATCCCCTCTGTTAGCCTATCAGACTTTTCCTTCCAAGTGCCAATTAGCATGGCAGATCCAAGCCCTGGGCATGTTCCCTGGGCCAAGTTATAAATAATCCTCTGAAAATAGGATTTATAATGGAAACACTGACAGACTCTGAACTTAGGTAGCATTGGAAGGCTTCGCTCCACTTTAATAGTAACTATACAACAGTTCAAGTGTTGAAAATGGATAGAGTAGGACTTTAGCCTCCCACTGCCACCCAAGAGATTTTTGAACCTTCTAATTATCCCAAATATTTACTAACTGGATAATCATGGGCAGATTAACTTTCTCCTGTACAATGTATAATAAAAAATGTAGATCAATAAAATGCAATTCTGACTGGCTACTTTATGGATTTTTTTTTAAAGCAGTCTAACAGTAGCAGAATGAAAGACATTTTTTTCTTTTGTATTTAATATCTTTGGGAGTGTTCTCTCATAGAAATGTTTTCATAATTTCGATATTAGGCCCAGCTGCCTGATAAAACAGCCATATAATAACTACTGCTATAAAGATATACATCCATGCAAAATTAGTTCATAATATTTAATTAACTTTCTAAGCTCTTTAAGTGGCTTTTTATTCCAATTCTTGTCCTGATAACAGCTGTGCATCCAGTAGCAACATTTTTTTTGTTGCTGTTGTTAACTTATTTCAGTCATGTCTGACTCTCCATGACCTCCTTTGTGGTTTTCTTGGCAAAGATACTGGACTGCTTTGCCATTTTCTTCTCCAGCTCATTTCACAGATGAGGAAACTGAGGCAAACAGGGGTAAATAATTTGCACAGAGTCAGACAGCTAGTAAGTGTCTGAGGTCAGATTTGAACTCAGGAAGATGAGTCTTTCTAACTCCAAGCCCAGAGCTCTATCCACTGTGCCATCTAAGTGCCTCTAGTGGCAGCAGAGTGCGGTGAAAAATTTGTTATATTGAGATTCATAGATCAGTGTTTAAATCCTCTCTCTCCGCTACTTACTAACTCTATTGCCAGCAAATGTCATTGAACTTTCCTGGACTACAATTTCTCCCTCCAGATAAATTAAAGTGAATGGACTAGAAAAGCTGTAAAGTCCTTTTCAACTCTATCTATGAGCTGGTAGTATATTTGCTTTGTTCTAGGAGGCCTGCATATGTGGCCAACAAGATGGATGTGTGTGGTTGTCTGATGTCTGCCTTCATGATGACTATGGTTCATACTCTCTCTTGCCAGGCTGGTAGATACATCTAGCTCAGTACTCTATGCCTGTTCATAGGTTGTACCTTCTACCATTATCATGTCCCTTAAATGGCATCATTCATCAATTTCACTAGGGATGGAGAAGGCCTGATTAGATAGAAGTTTGCTTAAATTAGATCTAGGAGTATAAGCAGACTACAGGTTCAATATAATTCAATAAGGCAGCCCAAATGACTAATGGAATCTTGAGTAGCAGTAAGAAAGACATAGCTTCTAATAAAAAGGAGGTAACAGACCCATATGCTCTTTGCAGGATTCATCTGAAATATTGAACTCAGTTCTGGGAACAAAAGCTTTAAGAAAGGAATTGATACTACAAAGGATATATGAAGGAAGATGCTATCTGTATCCAGAGAAAGAACTGATAAATAGAACTATATATAGAATGATTTTTCATGTATATATATATGTACACACAAATATATACATGTGTATGTATACACACATACATATATGTGTCCATACATATATCTTTGCATCTAATGGTAGCCATCTCTAGGGTGGAGGTGGGAAGGAAAGGGAAAAAAGAACTTTACATGATAGCTATTATATATTTAAAAAGAATAGTAAGTTATAGACAACAGATTCACACTTTCATATACAATCATCTTTTTATTATACTGTGCTATGGAAATATTTGTTTTATTATATAAATTAAAAATAAAATATTTTTAAAGTATTTGACAAGCTGGAGAGTGTCTAGATTAGGGCCACCTGAGTGGTGCAAGGGCCTTGAGTCATTATCATATGAGGATATGTTGAAGAATGTGGACATGTTACACCTGGAGAGTTTTAACACTTATTGGGGAAAGGGGTGGGGACACGACAGCTGGCTTTGAGTATTTGAAGGGCAGTCATGTGTAGGAGAGGTTAGTCTTGTTTCATTTAGCCCCTAGGGACAAAGAAAAGATTACAAGGTACATGTTTCAAAGGAGCAAAACTCCCAAACAAGTAGAGATAAACAGAAGGGGAATAGATTGTCTAGAGAGGTGGTCAATTTTCTCTCCTTGAATCTTCCAGCAGAAGCTGGATGATCCCTTTTCTGAGATGTTATAATGGGAATTTTGGAGGGGACGATAAACCGGAATATATGTTCTCTGAAGTTCCTTCCACCTCTTAAATTCTAATTCTTTGTGAATTGAGTTGGAGTTGAGACATACGTAAAATGGGAATATACTAGTGTGTGGTCTGTTAATCATCACTGCTTTTTGCTTATTGCTAAGTTGACTAGGTAGAAATCTCCAAATTCCTCAGTTCTTCAAAGAAACTCATAGACAACAAAATTCACTTCAAGGGAAGTCTGTTCTCTAAGGGATAGAAAACATGTAGACCTCTAAAAGGAAGCAGAAAACACAATCCCAACAGGAGCAAAGAAGTCATTAAATATGTCATTAAATATGTAAGTAAGCATCAGAATCCCTAAGAAGTATGGTTCCATTGAAAACCTTCATGACATCAATGCCCAGAATCATCACTCTTAGAAAACCATTGTAGTATCTTCAGAATGCCCAGTAGTGATAAAAATAAGCCCTCAACTTTGAACTCCTAGCTAGAGCTCTCTAGATATAGAAATATGGGAATCATTGCTAAAGGAGAATGGTGAGATTTTAGCACTACAGAATTTTATGAAGCTGTTGAGGAAGTCAGTTATTTTATTACCCTCTAGCAACATGCAGGAAGTTTAGGCTTTGTATGGTGGTTTCCATTACCTGTCAGGTTTAGGATTTAGTCACTAACTGGTTGCTGTCAATTCTTATTGCTCTTTTAAGATTTAAATCAAGGCTCATCTTCAAGAACAGATTATTCACTGCTTATACTTTAATATGTTATTCCCTTTAGACTCTGTCTACAAATTGGATCTGACATCATGCTCTTTTTCTATGGTTTCTTATACCGGTGTAATATGAATGTATATGTGTACAGATGAATAGATCAATGGATGAATTTTCCAGCTGTGTTGTAAGCCCCCTCAGAACACAGACATCTGCTTCATCTAATATATATGAGGGGTTGTGATGTGCAAATCACTGTACTGTGTCCTAAGAACACAATATAACAATGTCCCTTGCCTCCAAGCAGCTTCTATTCTAGTTTGTGCTCTCAATTGCAACAGGAAAAGATCAAGTACACACACCAGGTGTTAATTATCTCTTGGATGTCCTAGAAGAAAGAATCATCAGTTACTGTTAGAGACTAGAGAGCAAGTTATCTAGAGATCAGCACCAAGTTGAAATGAAGTAGGATAATATTAGAGAATTCGATTTCATCTGTGTCCTTGTGTATTGTATTCCTAGGCCTTGAGGACTTGGGTTTTGTCTGTCTCTTGTGCTAAGTAAATTAAGCCTGCCTCATTTCAATGATACCTCAAAAGTGGGCTAAAACCTTACTAGGGTCCAGCCAGGTATAACTTTGCATTAGTTTTTAACCTTTCTGTGTCACAGATCTCTTTAACAATCTGACGAAGCCTATGAACACTCTCCCAGAATACAGGGTGTCCCTAAAGTCTGGACACACAGGCAAAAATACATATTTTGAAATATTTGGAATATTAACACACCTTAGCCCCCTTGACTTCTTTTTCTGAGGTATGTTAAAGGAGAAGGTGTACTCAATGAAAATCATGGATGCAACATACTTGATTGAATGCATAAAGAGTGAATGTGCTAAAATTGACGGCAATGTGGAGTTACTGCATTGAATTCACATGAATCTTGCAAAGTGCATCAACCTTTGCATTAAATTTGATGGAAATAATATTGAAGATGTTATTTGTTAATATCCCAATTAAATAAAATGTTGTTGAAAATTTCATTCATTTCATTTCTTGAAAATATGCGTTTTTGCCTATGTGTCCAGACTTTAGGAATACCCTGTGATATTTTTTCAATGCATTAAATAAAATACATATGTTACAAAGTTATCAGCTTTATACAATTATATTGAAACACAGTTATCAACATATATTCAAGTAACAAGATTTTTATAAACTTCAGGTTTAGGACATTTTAAGAATATAATACATGGAGACGATGGGCAAGGTGAAATGAGATGAAATCTCAATTTTGTCTTGTGTTGTATTTTGTGTCCTGGTTCACTTTGTGCCTGTGTTTTGTCTACTGTCTTCTAAGTATAGCAAGCCTGTTCCACTTCAGTGTCCTTCCACAAGTGGGTCAGAGTGCCCAGTGTTCAGGAAAGCAGAAGGCTATGTATAGAGAGATCAGAGACAAGGTGAACTGAGGTGGGTAGATCTCATTAAGGAACATTTGGTCTTGCTTGGTTGTGTCTTAACTTACTCTGACTTCTGAATAACTTGAAGCTCTATTGCCACTCTACGCAGAGAATACAGAGAACCAAGAGTCTAGATCAGTCGAATGACAAAGAAAAATAAGTTGGATATAGCTCATTAGCAAATTCGATTGCATCTTGTATTTCCCGGTGTTCTTGCATCTTTGCTACTTCCATTTATGAAGTCATTTATGCCTCAATGTGTCACACACACCCCTCCTCCCATCATCACTATGATGAAGGCAATAGAAAGTCTGGAGTTCAGTGGTATTTAATCATAGAATCATATGTTTTGATCTGAAAGGGATGTCAGAGATCATATAGTCAAATGTGCTCATTATACAGATGAGTAAACAGAGGCACAGAAAGATTAAATGTCTTGCCCAAAGTCACTTGCATCTACATTAGCAACCAACAGCCCAAGGTGTTATCTCAAGTTCAGAAGCCAGGTGAAATGAGATGATGAGATATTAGGTTTGCATCTCATGTATTATGTTTCACATTGTATGGGCCATTTGTTATAGAAGTTAGGCAAAAGGATTAGCCAAGAGAGCTACAAAAGTTCTATAGAGATTCTTGTTTCAAGCTGGCAGGTAGGAAAACAAAATATTCAGCAATCTGCCGTGACCATGATATTTACATTTCCAGCATAACTGTGGAATACCTAAGTGCAACCGTCCTATGAGATGAGAGGACTGCAGAAAAACTTTTCTATTCTCCGGGTAAAGGGGGAGTGAAGATTTTGTGAAATAATGGAAGACAAATTCAAGGAGGAAACAAAGAAGAACAAAGGAATTCTTACCTGTAATAGTGAATTGCAGGGTGGAAGAGGAAGAAATAAAAAAAAATGTACCATTGAACACTTAGTGCCATATAATAGGTTTGAAGCTTTTGTGTAGAGTAGGGAGCTGGACAGTCCCTGGAGGAAATAGCATTTTGTTCTCTAAGGGATAATCTTGTAGATCCTCAGGTGCCATCAAGGAAAGGTCATCCAGTAATGGTCAGAAGAAGAAGTGAAGAGTGTTGGTTGGAGACTCCCCATTGAGGAGTGCTAAAGCAGCTATTTGTCAAGATGACATAAACAACAGAGATGTGCATTATCTTCCCAGGAAATACATCTGGGCCATGCCAGAGAGGCTCCTGAGAACTGTCAAGTCTGATGACTATCACTCACTTCGGATGATTCATGTGGGGACAAATGATATTATCGAAAGGAACCTAGAAAGCATTGTGAAGGATGATTATTTCCTGGAGTGGATAGAGGGGCTGTGAGAACTGAAGACTTAAGGGCATATATGGTGTTTTCATCACTACTAAGAATTGAACATAGGGGATTCAGAAGAGAGGTAGATTTGGGAAGTGCATAGCTGGTAAGTAAAGTGGTATCTGACAATGGGATTTTAATGCACCACAGGTTAAAGTATAGGAATGATGGGCTCTTGACCGGACATGGAGTATAACTTACAATAGCTGTGAAAAACTTACTATCCCTGCAGTCTTATAAATCTAATCAAGAAAGATTTAAATTGAAAAATGAAGAGGAGGGGAAAATTTGTCCTTATGGATCTGACATCCTGGTGCCACAAATAATGGTGGATACAATGGAAAAAATATCAACAAAGAGGACCAATGATTCACAGGAGACAATATCTATGAAAATCAGCAATAAAACTCATGGCCTCGGGAAAAATACACAAAATAACATATGAATAATAAACACGAAGTACTAGGGATCCTAATTCACAAAGACAAATTGGACCTCACAGTTACGGTTAAGACTTGATAGGATCGAACTCATGAATGGAATATCTCACTTGAAGAGTATACTTTATCTGAAAGAAATAATATATATTACAGTAGACATTTGAGTAGCATTAAATAGTATATTGTTTCCTTACTCGTGTTAGGAAAACCAAGAACTTGGTAAAAGGTAGGGATATGATAAATACCAACTGGGTGAAAATAAATGAGTGGAAAAAGAGAGGTTATATTGTTGTGGATGCCTATTATAGATTATGTGAAAAGGAGAGTTAGATAGCAGTTAAGGAAATTGTATATACCTGCAATAAAAATGTGATAGTTTATTGATCTAAGTTTTCAGCTACCTAGACATTTTCTGTAGTTTGTCTAGTCCTCCTTTCTTCCATCCCTCCTTTTATCCCCACTGCTCTTTTCTCTAAAAATCTGAGAACATGATAGATTGATGACTTGACAAGTGATAATTTCATTTAAATTTCCTTCCTTTAAATTATTGAGGATGTAACAAAGGGAAAAATTCTTGATCCGATTCTAACAAATTTGGAGGAAAGTGATTCTGTTCCATCATGATGTTTGTGATAAGGAAGTATAAAATGTGTATAGTCTTTTGTGCACCCTAGATTCTTAGAGAGCAAATGGAATAGACTCTGGCAAAACATAGGGAGGATTCAATTGCCCAGAATTTTTCAGAGGAAGCCATTCCCAAAGAAGATGGGAATTTTTGAAAATGAAATTCTGAAGATACAAGCAGAAAAAATTCCAATGAATAGAAAAAAGAGGGAGCTGCCTAAAAAGTGTAATATAGCTATACAGGGAACTCAGTCATCGCCTTAGCTTTTTAAAAGACATTTACAAAATAAAAAGCAAGTATCTGAAAAGGAATATAGAAGAGCACCATGGCCCTGTAAAAAATACTTCAGGAGTACAATATCAGCAATATTGTAAAGACAAATAACTTTGAAATTCTTAAAAACTTTGATGAATTCAATGACCTTTCACAATTCCAGAGGGCCCATAATGTAGCATGCTTCTTCCCTCCCTACAAAGAGGTGATGGACTCAGGGTGCAGAATGCAAAATATATTTCATATATGGTTCATGGGAGCAATTAGGTGATGCAGTGGAAAGAACACTAGGCCTAGAATCAAGAAGACTCATCTTCATGAGTCCAAATACAGCCTCAGACACTCATTAGCTATGTGACCCTGTAAAAGTCACTTAACTCTATATACCTCGGTTTCCTCAACTGTAAAATGAGTTGGGGAAGCAAATGGCAAACTACTCCAGTATCTTTGTGAAGAAAACCCCAAAACATGGTGACAAAGAGTTGAACATGTCTTAAACAACTCAACAACAACAATATACGGCTAAAGAGGAAATTTGTTTTCCTTGGTTATGCATATTTGTTACAAGGGCTTTTTTCATCCTTTTTTTTTACAATGGAAGAAATACATATTTGCTAATTTAAATATGTGTAAATACATTACATAAAAATTTAAACATGTTTATATGCACATACATGTATATACAGTTAAGTGGAGTGTTGCTCTAGTAGATCAGAGAAAGGATAAGACAGAGGCTGAATCTTGGGGAGAAGCTGAACCGTTCGGCTCTATGAATTTCTTTTTTATTGCAAAGAGAATGCTCATAGAATGAGCAATGATACAAAAAAGCTGATTAATAAGGAAAAGAAATACAAAATAAATGAGGAGACCATCAATCAGTGTCTTGTTAATCTGCCAGATCAAGGTGTGCAAGGTATTCTGGTTGTAGGCCAATGGTTGACACCATTGGCAGGGCTAATGAATGGTTGAACCACTCTCAGTAATCTTGGAAACATTTTGGAGAATGGAAGAGGAGCTATAGAACTGGAAAAAGGATAAACATTGCCTCGAAGTTTAAGAAAGGGAAAAGAGAAGTCTTAAGAATCTATTGAGTTTGACTCCTATGATTAAAAAAATTCTAGGATACCCTATCGTAAGACTAGTTTATGCGTACTTAGGAAAGCAGCAATCACTAAAAGCGGCCACTGATTCTTTGAGAACAAGTCACCCAAGACATTTAGATGGGGAAACTAGAGTGTTTGACCAGAGGAATATGCTGCAAACA
>CM053623.1:427559045-427582122 GCA_028646595.1 Phalanger gymnotis | reverse complement strand
AGGTTTTCAAAGTGCTTTGAAAATCCATCATTTTATCTTTTCATCAATCTTGAGAAGTCATCTACCAAATGATTTTGTTTCAACTTCTTGTGGATGTTAATAAAAGACCAATAACTATAGGCTTTACAGTTAATACCTGATTCTGTTGTGAAATCTCCTCTGAGTGTAAGGACCAAGATATCTTAAAAGTCTTACAGAATATTTTCCTGTGCTACCCTTGTTACAGAAATATTGCAAGTACTATTATACCACTTTCGAATATTAGGAAGCTGAGACCCAGAGAAATTAAATGACTTCTCTGCCAGAATGATAGTTTTGAAGCCAGATATCTTGAGCTTTGTCTTCTTTCCGCTGCATTTCACTACCCTGCAAGGGTAGAGAGAGATAAAAAGTAGGATTCTAGAGTGATCATTGGTGGTCATTGGTGAATTCTCCCATTTTCAACAGGACTCTCTGTCGGGACTACTACAAGCTTCTCTAGAATGACTCTCAGGGATGCGAAGTTGCCAAAGGTTTTAAGAGAGCCTTTGCAATCATTTTAAAAAGTCATTAAAGCCTCTTCTATTCTTGCCATCACATTTTCTTCCTTCATGGTTCATCAAGTCTGGCCTTGGTTTGAAAACAAAAGTTTTGATTAAAAACATTTCCCTTGGTGCAACCTTCTTTTCATGGAGATTACTTGAATAGTTCAGTCAACAGGGGAGTTTGGATAAATGTATTTTTGGTGTTCTATTTCTGAAAAAAAAAGAAAGAAAAGATCTGAATGATTGCCCCTTAGTCTCTTATCTATAGCATGTAGACATAGGCTAAGAAACAAACATCTCCTGCCTTTCCCCATATGGATAAATTAATTTCTTCTTATTGATATTTTTCTGACCTATACTCTGCCTAGATTTTGCTACAGATAAATGCTCATGACCTCTGAGGCTGCAACTACTCAAATAAATCTGGGCTGAATTCAGATGATCTTGCCTTTTCTTCCCTCAAACTGGCTTGTGTATAGACAAAAAGTCAGCCTATTGGTATGGGGAAAATTATGAAGATGGGAGGCTATTGATTTGTGCTTCCTAATTGGCTATCAATTATTCATGGCTGTCAAGCCTCCCATTGTTTCCTTTGACATCCTTTGTAGCTCTTTAAAGAAGTAAAAAAACAAAAAAAGTTTGGGTTCCAATAATAGGATTTCTAGGGGAAAATGCCTTTTATAGATACTGTCCTAAATTTTCATATGGCATGTTCTCTCTTACATGGAAACAGAATACCTTCATGGTTGCCTGGGATATTGGAGGGCACCATGCTTCCCAGAGATTCTCTCAGCCATTGATCACCTTTGATTTTTTAGATTTTAATGCTTTGATGTTTATTACAGTGCCTGTGCCCCTGGGAGGAATATCACTCTAAGCAATTATCAACCATTTATGCCTTAATATTTATTAAGGGTCTGGAAGTAAATTTTGGTAGGGAGTAGCAACAGAAAGTCTGAGTATAATGGTCCCAAAGGGGCAGGAGTGAGATGGAAAGTGTAATTGGGAGGTCAGAATGATGAAAGACCAACTTTACCTACTTTACAATTTTCTATTTGTTTGGCCCTGCCATCCATTCCTTCCCAACGTGGACTCTCATGAAGATCATTTTTTAAAAAGAGAATTCAATTCATTAAGTACATATTCAATACTTCTTATATTTAAAGACACTAAGCTACCCTCACACTAAGATGCAGAGATGATTAAAATCTGATCTTCTCTTAAAGAAAAGAACACTCCATTTGGGGAGGAAAAATTGTCCATTGTCTCTGGACACTCCCTAATTTCTTTCAGAGGAAAGTAAGAAAATAGGTCGGCTCCTAGTTAACAATAGCAGCCTTAGGAGAGCAATAATCCATTCATCACTTCTCATAGTTCAATTCTTGTCAATGTCTTCCCATAAATTATCATAGAGGATCAAACATCATGCCCTGGAGACAAAACTGACTTTTTTGTTTCATATGTCAATATTTGACAAGCTATTCCTCTGTTATTTTTTACTTTTACTTCATGACTCTCCTGCTACCTTGCCTAGGCATTTGTGTCCATGATATTTTTATACCTCTATTTATAATTTTGAATAAATTAAATGAACACATTAATTTAATTTTTTAAATACATTCTTCAGTCTACTTATGCTCACTATGATTTTTCTATTGATGACTGGGTCACCTACAGTTTGGATTTTAGAAGCTTATTCCATGATTCGTGAAGTGCCATATTGCATACTTCATTGGGAGGAAAATCAGAACAAAAAGATAGGCTCTCATGGTAGGCGGAACTTAAGAATTTCCCATATGGAGTCCAACTTCTGAGTAGTTTCCTTTTATTCACACCTAGGCAAGTTTATTGGCTAACTTCATTGTTTGTCTAAAAAAAGTATACCTTTGGGACTATCTCAAATGGCTAATCATCCCATTCTTGTCATCTGGACAACAAGAATTTTTTATTCACTTTTTTCCAGGGTAGATGACCAGAACAATCTCTGTTGAGTAACTTTGGATTTCCTTTGAGAGGCTTTGAAGTGATCGACTTTGTTAAAGATAGTAGAGTAAGTGGAAGCAATACATCCCAGCTTTCTCATGACTCC
Organism: Phalanger gymnotis; assembly: GCA_028646595.1. Taxonomy (NCBI): domain Eukaryota; kingdom Metazoa; phylum Chordata; class Mammalia; order Diprotodontia; family Phalangeridae; genus Phalanger; species Phalanger gymnotis. The sequence goes on along the minus strand of CM053623.1, from coordinate 427,579,509 downwards.
TTTAGCAAGCATAAAGAAAAGAGGGCCAAAGAAATCATCAAGAATTCCAAGGAGAAACTAGAGTAAGTATATTTCCTTTTTTAAAAAATTTATTTATTTTTAGTTTACAACAATCAGTTCTACAAGCTTTTGAGTTCCAAATTTTCTCCTCTTCCCCCGACAAGATGGCATGCAATTCAATATGGGTTCTAAATATTACCTTCACATTAAACATATTTTCACATTAGTCTTGTTGTAAAGAAGAGTTATAACCAATGGAATGAATCATGAGAAAGAAGAAGTAAGTATATTTCCTTTGTCCAGGACTATACAAAGAGACAGTCAGAAATCTGTGGACTCTAGCAATGGAGTCCAAACAGAAAATCCCAGCCTAAGAGTGTAGTTTGGGAGACATAATTCAGGGACCAAGCATAATACAGGGAACTTTAGAACCTGAAAGTGTATACTGAGGCAGGAAGATGGGTGCTTGGGCCAGTCTACTTAAGGGTCTCCACAACTTGCAGATAGAGAGCTCTAACCCCAAAATGGAGCTTGGAAGCATGTAAGGCTTGGGCCAGACCTATAGCTGAGTGATCACAGTGTTCCTCCATTTAACTTGTCACAGCATAGATCACCCCACATATTTTACTTCACAACAGACTACTTTTGCTAGACATCCAGGAATAGGCCACCTTTCATTTACCTCCAAGATGTAGTATTTTGTCATTTTATTCTAGAGATCCTCAAGGAAAACAGGTCATTATCAGACCCTAGGTAATAGAGATCAATATCGATGAACTCTTTATGATTCCTTCCAGTGCACAGAGGTTGGCCAATGGAAAAGGTTAAATGTGGGAAATAAGGCTGGAAAATGAGTAAACAACAGAATATTAACAACAAAGAAATATTATGGTGTCAGACATGCTTAAGAAACAAACCCAGAAGAAGAGAATAATTTTACATCATCTGAAGCGAAGCTGCCAAGAAAAGCACAGATTTGCCACAAAATCCTCAGGATTTCATGGAATAGATGAAGCAAAAGTTGTAAAATGATCATATAAAACAAACAATAGGCCTAGAGGAAAGAATGGAGAAGAATGAGAACTTTTAAGGAAGGAATGTGAAGGATAAGGAGCTTAGAAGAAGAGGTACAAAACTTACACAAGTAACAGATTCCTTGAAAATTTTATTAAACCAGATATCAATGATTTCAGATGACAACAAGAAATATTAGGACAAAATGAAAGCTTGGAAAAATCAGAAAATATAAAGTATTTCTTATTTAAAAACAACTCACTCGGAGAATAGGTCAAGGAGAAATAATTCAAGAGCCCTCAGACTATCTGAAAATTTCAGCCATAAGAAGACTACACAACTATTTCAAGAAATCAAAAATCAGAGTTATTAGAACCAGAAGGGAAAGTGAAAGTAGAAAGAATCCACCAATCAGAAACTCCAAAATAAAAAAAAAAAGCCCACCCAATAATGTCATTGACCAAATCCAGAACTTCCATGTTAAAAAAAATACTACAAGCAAGGAGAAAGAATTCAAGTACCCAGGAGTTATTCTTGGGATTACACAGAACATGGTTGCTAATACTTTAGAGAAGAAGAAATCTCGAGAGACAGTATTCCAGTAGACAAAATGTTAAGGCTTACTACCAAAATTAATTTGTCTGTTTAAGGTGAGGATAATCTTATGAAATTTTATAAGGATAGTTGTGGGAGGAATTAGTCCTTTAATAAAATAGAAAATTTCCAATTATTCCTGATGAAGAGCTTAGCAAATATTTGAAATGCTAACAGAGGAGTCAAGATAACCCAAGGAAGGTAAATGTATTTGACCATTTTGAACAGATCATACTATGCTTAATTATCTCTAATAGGGATAAAAGAAATGAGTGGTCCCCCAAAACTTCAATGTCTTCTAAGATCATAGAGGTAAATAGGATAGAGTGATCTTAATGGAAAAAAAAAAAAACAACAAAAAAGGTGGGAGGAAAAAGGGTGAACACCTTTAGTGATCATATTTCCTTCTTTTTGTGGCTCAGTATGTATATCAATAAGGCAAAATTCATGATATCAATGGCAATCATGAATATGCTTGTGTAGTTCAGAATGGCAAAATATAAGAGACTATGTAGTAGGCAGGAGAAGTAAAACATTTATTCAGACACCAGAGGATCAAATCCCAAAACCAGTCATTCCAATTCGACATAGCAACAATCATATCCCAAAACCAGTAAGTCCACTTCAACGTAACAGCAAGGAAATTAAAACACAATATCACAACAAGGAGCCATGCCATCCTGTAACCTATCTAATCAGCAAAACGGTGTGGGCCTGGGGCCTCACATTTAGTTAGCAAATGGTGTGCGCCTTCCTACAAACAAGCCTCTCCTAATCAAACTTCCCTTAACTAGCTCCACCTGAGGCCTATTAAGGTAATGAATGGTTGGGAAAGACCTTTAATCACATGAACACCACAGTATGATATTGATACATAGTAGATTATGGAATAAAGTTTCCATTTACCTTATGGAAGCTTAGCACATTCATGGGAAACACTTTGTTAGAAGAGAGTCTCTAGAAGATAGTTATTTGTTCCAACATTTTTGTTCTAGCTTATGGCAAATTAAATATTTAGTAATTAAAAAGTAATTGACATAGTATGATCTTATATTTTCTATACATTTCAGTCCCATGACACTGAAGATTTATTGGAGAAAATTGTCTGTTGACCAACTTGCTTCTTTCTTATGCTTTTGTAAAGGATAACATTAATGAATGCAAGTGCCATTCTTGGAAAGATTGAACTGTGATTGCTGATCTCTCGTTTCCACTGTCTTGTGACCTGCTGCTTAAAAATAAGCATGCCCACATATCCATCCTACAAACAAGATAAAAACCCTTTACTGTGTCTTACCATTGCCTGAACCTCACATCCAGTATCTTGCCTTCCATTTACAACCAGATTTCTCAGGTCATGGATGGAAATGTCTATTGTTATTGCTTTCACTTTTTTGACCTTTTTGAAATCTGGCTTTTGACTTCATTACTCCAGCAAAACAATTCCTTAATTGCCAAATACAATGACCTTTTCTCAGTCTTCATTCTCCTTCACCTCTCTATATCATTTGAGACTGCTGACCCCCACTTTTCTGGGTATTTGGGTTTTCATATATTTTGTGTATACCGATTTATGTGCATGGAATTTCCTCAGATAAAATGTAAGGACTTTGAGGGCATTGTCTGTTTTCTTTTTATTGTATGCCCAGATGTAGCCCAATGTCTGGTACGTAGTAGATGCTTCATAAATGTGTGTTGCCTTTTTTGTTTGATAATATTAGTATCCTAGATCTTTGATATGCTTTTGAATTTCTCCCTATTTGTGACATATTGAAATTGATAGCTAAATGCTTTTCAAAAGTACCATGTCTGGGACCCATTTCTTCTGTACATATTTAGTAAGGTCTAATCTCTTACCCTGACTTCATATGTTCCATTGTTACTTCCTCACCCACTACAAAGGGTAGTAACATCGTGGAGTCCTAATATGGCAGTTTCATTATCACTGTTGATAACAGTACAATGCCATTGAATTAAATAAATGTAAGTAAAAATTATTTACTGGGTGTCTATAACGTGCAAAACACTGGGAATACAGAAACATAATATATGTACATGTACAAAACTGCTCAAGGACCTCATTGAATTGAAATGTCCACTAATCTATTCCATTTTCTTGCATTTGGTATTTTTTGGATTTAATCCATAAATGCCTGGGGATGATCTAGTTTAACTGAGTTTCACATGAAGGGTTCTATAGGATCATTTCTCCCTCTATTGATATTTGTCCTTTATGAGGTGATGCTGCTTATAATCGTCTACTCTTATTATCCATAATATTTTTCAAATGAGCACGAACTCTTTCTTATGCTGTAAGGATTATCATATATTTTTGTATCTCGAAAAAAATATTATGATCTTTAAGACCAAAAAAAGAGCATTTCCATCATCAGAACAAAAAAAATGATTATATACGAAGTTTTGAATCTTTCTTTTTTCTTGCTTTTAAAAAAGTAAAATAGTCCATATATTTCTTTTAAAACTATCTGGTTTCTCTGTTTCTTTCTGAACTTCCTTGTGTTCTCTTCTGTACATTAAAGAAAAATCTTATGGTGGACCTCTTTTTGGCATCAGTCTTGATAGCCCTCCTCAATTAAAAACCAAGAGAAAGAAATATTTTAAAAGATTGAAACAAATAAGCATAGTTAAACCAAAAGATTTGCCAACCCATCATATATCTGCACTTTGAGTCCATCCGCTCTGACAGGAGATGGGGTAACATGGTCCATTCAGGTCCTCTGGAGATGTGGTCGATCATTGCACTAATCATATTCTCTTCCTTTCCCTCCTTCTTTCCCTTCCTACTTCTTTCCCAATCAGGGTTAAGTTATTTGCCTAGAGTCACATAGCTAGCTAGTACCTGAGGCTGTATTTGAACTCAGGTCCTCCTGACTCTGAGGCCTGTGCTCTGTCTATTTCCCCCCTAGCTGCCTATTTTTCTCTGGACAGTGTTGCTCTCTTTCTTTAAATTGTTCCTTTGGTTTTGCTCACTGAACCCTCCATCAGTTTGTAGTACCTAGGGTTCTCTGAAATCACCTCTTTCATCACTTGATACAGTGAAATAATATATTCAATACCACAGTCCATTCAGCCATTCCCCAATTATCTAAGATGCAGTCTTAAAAATTATAGTTCTTTTCTTCTCTCCTTACTCCTCACAATATTCATTTATGGGATAACTAGGTGGTGCAGTAGATAGAGTTCCAGGCCTGGATTCAGGAAGACACATCTTCTTGAGTTCAAATCCGGCCTCAAACATTTACTAGCTGTGTGACCCTGGGCAAGTCACTTAACCCTGTTTGCCTCAGTTTCCTCATCTGTAAAATGAGCTGGAGAATGAAATGGCAAACTACTCTAGCATCTTTGTCAAGAAAACCCCAAATGGGGTCACAAAGAGTAGGACATGACTGAAAATGACAGAATAACAACAAAAATTCATTCTTTGTTCTTACCCCACTTCACACATACCCCTCTCATTCCTGCTTGTTTCTGTATTGTTAGATGTATTTCTGCACCAAAATGTGTGTGTGCATGTGCACATGTGTGCGTGTGTGTGTGTGTGTGTGGTGTGTGTGTGTTCAGCCACCTTTCATTTATTTTAGCTAAGATTCAGGGAATTCAGATTCTCATTCCCTCACCCATCCCTCCTTATTTGTGTAATCTTCTCTTGTACCAAATTAGGAGAAATAAAGGATCCATACCTTTTTTCCTCCTTTCTAAACTAGTTTCTTCTTTTTACTCTCTCTCTTCTTCTTATTTAATTCCATCAATGGCCCTTGACAAAATTAAGATGTTGAAGGGATGCATTTCTTCTCCCTTTATTAGAATGTTAACAAGGTATCATCAAACCAATCTATGCAGCGGCTTAAATGAATTTACCTTTTCAAGTTTCTCTCAACTTGTGCATTTATATTTTAAAGTTTTTATTTAGCTCTGATCTGTTTCATCAGAAGCACTACCCTAGGGTAAAAATGGACCTTGAAGTTCTCAGGACTTAAAAGCCCTCTGTTCCATTAAAGATCCAATTTCTCCCTGTAGGATTACGCTCAGCTTTGCAGCCTAATCTATGTACACCAACTTTGAGAATATTATATTATAACATCTCTTGTATTTGTGGAAGTTCCCAGGTCTTGTTCGATCCTGAATGAACAGCCTCTTTTTGAACATTTGCAATTTTTTTTTCATTTATGTGTGAGCTTTGGATTTTAACTATGACATTCCTAGGGCTTTTTCTTTTGGGGTTCCTTTCAGAAGGCCATCAATGAATTCTTTCTATACTTATGTTATACTCTGGTACCAATAGATGTAGGGAGTATACATTTATGATTTCCTGAAATATAATACGCAGGCTCTTTCAAATCATCTTTTCAGGGAGTGCAAAAATTCTTAAATTATCTCTCTCTGACTTATTTTCCAGGTAAGTTGTTTCTGATGTCAGCATTGCACATTATCTTCTCTTTTTTTCAATCTTTTCATTTTGTTCTAATGTTCTAATTGTTCTCCTTCCAGTATCATGGAGTAATTGATTTCTGTTTCATCTCTTTTAGTTTTTAGGAAATTCTTAGGTAAATTTTACTTTTTTCTCTTCAAAGTTTCTCATTTTACTTCCCATTCTATCTCACAGAGCTTTTATTTCATTATTTATCTCTTCCTCCATTTCTTCTAGGTATTCATATAGTCCTTATGGAAGTTTTTTTCTTTGAATTTTTTTCCCATTTAAATCTCTGTTTGTATGTTAAATGATTCACGCTTTTTAAAAGGATCTCTATATGTGTAACTTATTTTGATACTGGGCAGTATTTTCTTTGATTTACTCGTATTTCTAGCTTAATTCCCAAAACAGGGTTTTGTTCAAGAATCAGAATCTCCCTCCAGGTACAATTTTGGATGGAGTTTTCATCACTCCTTTGTTACCTTGGTCCTCTGGATTCTTGTGCTCGCCTCTTCTGCTCAAGGTTTGGGCCCTTGAATCTTTGAAGTTCAGAATATTATATGTTCAGGGTCATAGCTGGCAACTCAGGATGCAGTGTTAGAGACCTTAGAGCCCTTGGGTCTTGGGTTGTCCCAGTTTGAGCACAGTAGTACCATGCTATCTCTGGTTGTTCATAGTTGCTGTTTTCCAGGGCTTCCAAGATCCCTATGTCTGGGCTTTCTGACCAACCTGGGTTTTCGAGGAGAGTCTTTCACTCTTGCTGACTCCAGACACAGAGACTCGCAGACTACATGTGTCCCATTTTTGGTTGTGGTATGCACTTCACTCTTTGGGTCATCTTTCCTATTGGGCATGAACTTCTGACTGATTTTTGGATAGTTCTAAGAGTTCAACTTTTTATGTACCATAGATTTTCATTTGGTTTTTTGTTCATTCAGTTTGGCTTGAACTTAAAGGTTTTGCTGGAATATAAATAGGTGAAAGCTAAGAAGCCTGCCTCTAATTCAGGTAACCATATTGGCAGGAGTGACCTGGAACACCAATCTTATTGATCCAGGTGAAGAAACAACTATCCATATATTCACTAAGATTTATGACAGACTATCATCTGCATCTAGTTAAGAGTTATTTTAGAACCAATCAAATAAAAACAGTGGCCCCGCATCTTAGAAAATGGGATGCTAAACAACTGCCATTCATTCTACAAGTTTCCTATTGAAGATTTCTCTTTATCTTTTAGTCAATAGACTGGTTCAAATACCATTTTTGGAGAGTAACCAAATGACACTGTGGACATTGGTTTTGTAAGGTCCTTCCCCTTTTTATTTCTCAGAACAAAAAAATCTCAAAATTGGAGATGTCAATTTCCATCTAGTCCAATGAACACCTGATTAAGGATCTCCTATACAAAAATGAAAAAAGAGATCATCCTGCCTTCACGTAAAAATACCCAAGGAGAAGTATCATAATGTGTCCTGAGGTATATCATTCCACTTTAGACCTGGAAGAGAGATTAGAGGTTTTCCAGTGCAATCGTTTCATGTAACAGCATTGAAATGAAAGGCTAGAGGGGCAGCTAGGTGGCTCAGTGAGTAGAGCACTGGCCCTGGAGTCAGGAGGACCTGAGTTCAAATCTGACCCTCAGACACTTGACACATTTACTAGCTGTATGACCTTGGGCAAGTCACTTAACCCTAATTGTCCTGCCTTCCCCCCTCCAAAAATTAAAATTAAAAAAAGAAATGCAAATCCAGAGAAGTCAACTGACTTTCTCAAAATCTGACTGCTATTAAATGGCATGACTGGTTCCATCCAAGATTCTCTGACTACAAAGGCTGTGGTGGTCCATTAAGATCAACTGTCAGTACACTCCAGTATGGATTCTACTTCTTAGACTTCTGGTAGCTTTTCTGACCTGTGCCGGAAAGGAGACATAAGCAAAAGTCAGCTCCATCACAGAAACAAGCTTGCCCGGAAAGCTATGTTCTTAATGATTGGCCCAATGAGGGAGGATAAAAGAGGACACATCCCTGCCCTGCTCTTTGGAACTCAGAACATCATCCTTAAACTTCATGGCCATCAAGAAGGACAGTGGTTGATTTTTTTTTATTGGATCTTCTTGTATGAATTCTGTGTTCTGGCTGAGTAGACAATTATAAGATCTTTTTTCACTATCCAGAAAATACACAGTAAACACTCACAGAACAATTGCCACAGGCTTTGAAGTGAAAGATAGAGCCATTCATTATTCATGCTGACAACTGGGTCTCCAAGCACCAATGTGGATTGGCACCAAGAAGAGCAGATTGTGCTCAACTTCTGTTGGCTTTTGTTGTTTGGTCATTTCAGTTGTGTCTGGCTCTTTGTGACCCCGTTTGGGGTTTTCTTGGCAAAAATACTGGAGTGGTTTGCCATTTCCTTCTCCAGCTCATTTTACAGATGAGGAAATTTAGGCAAACAAGGTTAAGCGACAGGGTCATACAACTGGTAAATATATGAGGCCAGATTTGAACTCAGGAAGATGAGTCTTCCTGTCTCCAGGCTTGACACTCTACTGAGCAACCTGGCTGCCCTATTTGTATTGGCTAGGCCCTTAAATCTCCATTTTCTTTAAAACTCCACTGTCCCATTGTTCTCTCATCTGCCTCACTGAATAATCTTGATGGCTCTTCCAGACTTTCAAATATTTGACATAATGACCATCTCCTCTATCTTCCGATCTTCATGCTTAACGTCCCACTTCCTTTATCCAGTCTTCAATTTGATTGTAGTACTATAGTTTTAGAGCAGAAAAGGACCTTAGGGGCCACCTAGTCCAACTCAAAACAGCTTCTGATAATCTCCATCATCTTCATGAAATCTCTATGCTAGGTCATTCAATGATATAGTTACAGATATTAGACAAGAACATGGGCTGGTCTTTTCTAAACTGTTAATTTAAGAAAAGAGATTTCTTTTAATTGAGTGCAGTGACTGGTGACCCCATACCAGATCAATTTAATTCAGTGGGGAAAAAATCAATATTAAAAAAAGAATGTTAAAAAAGAAAAAAAATCAATTTTGTGAAGGAAGAAACTCACCAGCAGACATTTGCATATCTTGCATTCCAAATCATCAGCTGATATATTGATATTTCTATGTTTCAAGAACTTCTCTTAGAAATCTGGCACAAGCATTTTATTGTGCTTTATTTTGATGAGCTTGCTGCTCAGTGTGTATGTGTGTGTGTGTGTGTTTCATGATCTTGACCTTAAAAGTGAATTATTGGTTTGTGGTCTCCCTTCTAAGAAGCAGTTTTTTCATGGTTGGGCAACCACTGTGGGAGATGTGTCAAGAAGCATCCCATAGGAATCAGTCCTGTGGCTGAGGATGTCTTTCTTGATACCATAGATTTAAAAATAATGGTGAATGTATACATGACATATATTCAGAGGACATTAAATTGGAGGCTGATAATACTCTGGATCAAACAAACAGAATTCAGAATGTCTTTAGAAAATCTAAAAACATTTGGGGAAAAAATGAAATGCATATGAGACTAGAGCCAAGGTTAAATTTGTTTTCCTTATTTTAATTTTTAAAAGAGGAGAATTATCCTGCATGTGTATGGTTTTTAAAAGCAATTACATGTTAAAATAAGAACAACAAAATTTTTTTCTTGGTGGGGGCATCAGATGATGTGGAGTATAATTTTTTTTCCAAGTATACTGCAATATTTTAAAAATAAACATTTTTCTTCAAACGTTCATCTCGTAAATGCCTGGCACAGAGGGGGGAAAGGAATATAATCATGATTGGGATTAGTAGCCAAGCCATTATGTGTTTAAGTAATTAAAACTCTCATCCACTGGATTTAGCTTTCTACAATTTTCTGAGTAATTGATGTACTACTTGTCCAGGGAACAAGATTTCATCTCCGAAGGAAAAAAAAAAGATTATCTCCCAATTTGAAAATGAAGTAACACTGTCCAAAACAAAGCAAAACAGAAAATAATGAAACCAATCTTTATATTCTAAAAGGGTTGGAAGTAAAATCTTTTTCTTTCTCCCTCTTAAAAATACAGCTTAAAATATGGCAATTTAGCAAAGAACGGGTCAAATTTATTGCCTGAAACCCATTTCCAGTATGGCGGCTAAAGTCTGAAACAACTAGATAGTATCTTTCAGAAAGATGGTAGAAAAGACAGATCTGCATGAACAAATGAAAGCCAAGGAATCTGTGTAAGAACATAAATATAACTTTTGTTTGAAAAATCCATTTTCTCCTTGGCTGGCTTTTCCTTGCAACAACATATCACTGACACAAAAGGTGTTCAGTCCCAGTCACAAGCAGCAAAAGATTGATTAGGGAAATGGACCTTGGGAGTGCAGCATAGATTTGATAAATGGAGAGGGGGCAGGGGTTGTTGTCAGAGACTAATCCAATGAGGCTTTACACATTTCTGTTTGAGGCCTCAAATGTTTGCACTTTTTGAAAAGGAGTTTGAATTGGAAAAACACACATTTTGAAGGTTTTAAGAGAGATACAACAAAATATATGCATACCTGCTAAGGTTTTAGTGGGCCATTCTCTGAACTGCCTTCAGATTTGGTTTGTCTTTTTATGCATGTCATTCAAAATCAGTGCCTCTTCAAAATAAGCCCTATCCAGAGACTTGCAAATTCTTCAAGAGCAAACCAAAGCAGAGATGAATTTTAGGCTACTTGAAAAAATGACATCATAAGCTCAATTCTCCCATATTTTGAAGAGCATGTAAATTCTGGTTGGAGAAATATATCAGGGCAAAGATTTTGTAAATACAAATCACCTCCATCTTCAAGCTTGACATGTTTACCTTGCACAGAGCTCTGTAGGCCTAAATTTATGTGCCCTTCAGAACATAGAAGAGCAGAGCTCATTAAATTTAAAAGAACAGTGCTAGAATCCAATGCATTTCCTACTTTCCAGCATGAGCCTTCTGATGTGGTCAGTCTGATCTCTTCGGGCTCCATAGATAACTTGGATCACTCTTTCTTTTCCCTCACCTCAACTTTGTTCATTCTGTACTTTCTATTCTATAATCATCTATTCAACATACATTAATTAAGCACCTATTATGTGCCTAGAATGACCTTATAACACACTTGGGGAAAAAATGAAATGCATGAGACTAGAGCCAAGGTTAAATTTGTTTTTGTTATTTTAATTTTTAAAAGAGGAGAAATATCCTGCATATGTATGGTTTTTAAAAGCAATTATATTTTAAAATAAGAAAAAATGTTTTTCTTGGTAGGGGAATCAGATGATGTGGAGTATAATTTTTTTTTCTCCAAGTATAGTGCTGCCCTCGGGAAGCTTACATTCTATTGGGAGAAAACAATATGGACACTGAATAGTTGGCAGAAAATATATGGGAAGTAAATACCAAGTAATTTCTCAGTGAAAGGGTACCACTAGCAGCTAGAGGGGAGTCAGGGGAGATCAATAGAGGTTTATTGCAGGATGTAGAGCCTAGGTTGAGCTTTGAAGAAATCTAGGGACACTGGGAGACAAGGGTAAGGAAGGATTATATTTCAAACTTGGGACAGTTTATGCAAAGGCATAAAATGAAGAGATGGTATATTGTATAGTATCTTAATGATGTATTTACATAATGGTGTAATGTTTCTAATGTCCTTCCTATTCCTCTTCAGGTATCAGCATTCCAGCTACACTTCAAGTAACAGCTGTAGTAATTCTTACATTACAACATCTTCCCTCACCATCTTAGCCCACCAATCTCTTGCTCTTTTGAGTTTGGCAAAGGTCAAATATTGTGTAGTAGAAATGTGTGCCTTTTTCCCTTTCTACTTCCCTTCATTACCACCTGGAATAAAGTTATGCCAAGACAATGCTTGTATTACCATACTGAATTATAAACTTGGATTCCCACGTTTACATGTCATAAGCTTTATTTATATTGATTTTCTATATTCCATTTCTTTATTTTTTAATTTTTATTTATTTTATTAATGTTTTTAAACGATGAAGCATTAGGGTGTTTTATCAAGTTTCTAAAAACCTAGAAAGTATTTATTTCAGCAAGAAACACATTACCAGGGTGCCTGGGGGAAAAGATTCAGACTTTGGAGTCACCAACCAACATGATGTCAATGTCAGATACTTGTTCAAAGATAAATGAATTTAAAAGAATTTGTTAAGGTTCTCTTATGTGCTAGGCACTGTACTTGATGCTGGGGATATAAATACAGTGGATGAAACGATATCTACTCACAGACATGAAAGATAGGATGAGTGTCACCTATTTCTGACACCTGGGTTGCCTTTTCTGGGTTCATAGGAAGGCAGGACTCGAAGCCCAATGAAGAGGAGGCTTCACAGTAGAGGCACCTTTGTCTAGCACTACTTTGGAGGGAGAAATTTTGTCTCTTGCCAAATGAAATCTCTGAAGAAGAATTCTCCACAGTACAGAGAGTTTTCATTTTGTGTAAATTCACATTACACAAATTTGATTCCAGGCAGATGGTGGCAGGGGCAGCATCACTGGTACAGCCCTTGGTCAGGGGTCCTCACCTATAGGCATTGAAGCCTCTCAGCTGCAGGCCACATTGCTGCTGAGGGAGGGGGCCACAGGGAGGAAGGAATGCACTGAGATGGGCCCTGTGAAGGAACTTGCAATTGTTTTCTAGGAAAAGGGCTAGTGATGTCTCCTTCTGGGAAGTGAGGAAAACAGAAGGAGTGACATAGGGCAGCTACACTGCATTGGAAAAGCTGCAGAATGACAGGAGGGAAAACGCAAGGAAGTGGTGCCATCAGCTCTAGAGCCCTGACCCAGGAGTGATGGATGATGAGAAGGGGCACCTTCTTCCCTGCAGAGAGTTAGGGAGCATTTTCATAGCCACAGGGAATAGAAACCCAGAGCAAGAGTCATGTGGTAGAGAAACTACCAGAGGCAATGCTTGCCAATATCCTTAGGTAGAGCAAAAACTGTAAGTGACAGAGACTCTCTTAATCTCTAAAATGCTGCTCTCTGATGGATGTTATTTTCCATGAATTCGGCTTTGCTTTTTCTAAATTTGTGATTTCACGATCACAAGGAGCTCCCAATGTGGGAACTCGCTCCATCAATGCAGATTGGCAACTGATTTAAAACATCATCTTGGAGAGTTGCAGAGAGGGTGGAGGAGGGGGGATACTGCAAGATTTAGTAACCCACCCATAGTGACAAGTTAGTATGTCTCAAAGGAAGGAATCAAACCCGGATCTTCCTGAGTCCAGGTTCAAATCTCTCCGTGATAGAGCTGATTTTTATGTCTGCTGAGTGTTCCCTTTGTTTTCTTTTATGTAGCAATGAAATCTTTTGTCTTTTAAGCTTGATAAAATATGTGTTTTTAAGGGGCATTGGTGATAATATATTGAGTGGTGTCATATAATAACATGTTGCACCCGGTACCCACCCACTATGCAGTAATTCATTACCTTCTGAGAGGTGCTCATTATCAATTCTTTGCAGGCTAGTGCTCCATGGCTGGAAGACTTACAATAACACTAATAGAATATTGATGTCTTTAAAAGATGCTTTTTTTATTTTTGAGGGAGACATAGAGGGAATTAAAAAACCTTTGTGATTTCACAAAGGTAATCCAGTCTGGTCTCCTGTTTCATGCTGGGCCCAATTCATTATCCAATTGAAATATGTGTCCAATATTTATATGTGACAAACTAATTTCATATCATTCACCAGATGATTGGCATTTTCATCTACCTTCTTCTTGGTTTGTCTATCATCTATGTAATCTGTCTGTCCATCCATCCACCCTCTATCTATCTTCTGTCTATCTATCTATCTCTCTATCTTTTTTATCCATCCATCTGCATCCTCCATTAAGGTCCCACTCTGGTATCTCATCATAATGTAAAAATGTTCCCAGGTTCTCAAAGTCAAATGCAGTAGGCTGTCACCTCCTCTAGTCCTTACCAATCTGGAAAGATCTCAAATGAGGAGTAGATTACTAGGTGCTATGGGGGGTTGTGCTCTGATTTTTGACTTTGAGAATGCAAGATCATTTTTGTTTCATGATGAGATGCCAGAGTGAGACCTTCATGGAAGATGAATGGGATTATGTATCTATAATCTGAAGTCAAGCCTAGATGAGTGTAGAGAAATCCATCAGTAGCATTATGGTATGGTGATGAAAATCATGGTGCCAGACTAACTCTTGAAGACTATCTCCTTGAGATTTTATTTCTCTCTCCATGCCTAGGAGTGTCAGAACATAGGGACCTAATAAAAGCTTGTTGATTGATCTATCTGTGGAGTCAAAGAAGGTATGTGATTTGCCTCAGTGGAAAGGGTGACTTCATTAATGAAATTTAGGTTCTTGAGGTTTTAAGGTAGTTATGTGTATTTGTTAATAACTATGCGATTTTCCTCATTTTATGACTCAAAAGCACCATTTCATGCTCAGTATCAATCATTTCTGAAACTCTGGACTGAAATTTCTGAAAGCTCCCATGCCAGAGAGCACACATAGATCAAAGGCTGCCAGCAGAACACAAAATCTGACACATCTTACCAAGGTGGAAAGGATCTAAATATGGTCCCAGCAACAGACTATATGTCTGTCATCCAAAGATAATCCTAAATTTGGGAGGCAGCCTTGACAGGTTGGCTACAGGGAAATAAAATTTTCAGCCACCAATCCTAAAAAACATCAGCTGGGGCAGAGCAGGGTTGCAGCCTGCATTGATGGAATTTTCAGTCATGTCCTACTCTCAGTGACCCCATTTGCAATTTTCTTGACAAAGATACTGGAGTGGTTTGCCATTTCCTTCTCCAGCTCATTCTATAGATGAGGAAACAGAGGCAAAGAGGGTTGACACAGCTAGTAAGTATCTGAGGCCAGATTTGAACTCAGAAAGATGAATCTTCCTGACTCGAGGCCTGGCACTCTATTCACTGCACCACCTGGCTGCCCAAACTTAAATGAGGCTCTGTATAATGTAAGATGCCTAGTAAACTATTCTTTTTAAATTCAAAATAAAACTACAGCTATAATTTAAAATCTTTAAGGGGCTGAGATTTCTTTCATAAAGAATTGTGGCTTCCAAAATAATTTTCAGTTTAGGGATGTTTCAATGTCAATCATCTATAAAATATATAGCTTAAATATGCAAATGTTTAAATAGGAAAAAAAAATCACATCTTCTCAATTAAGTTTTTTGGTTCTATGTTGCCAGCTCTTTGGCAATCCTAAATATTTTCAAGACCTGAAAATTAATTTGGCCATCCTCCCAGCCCTAACTTTATTTGCTAATATAAAGACCTGCTACTGGTACTGAGGGTTTCTGTGTTGATTTTCACCTCTCAGAAGGAAGGTGAAAACTCTTTTGGTCTTAAACCTTTCCTTGGGTTTTTTGGTCCCAGACATGCAGGGTGGAGTGCTCATTTTTATCCCTGGCATAATTTATTTCCATGGAAATATTCACAGACTAATTTGTGCTAGATAAGCATATGGCATTTCCAAGTATAATCAAATATCCAAACAGGTTTAGAATCAGTGGCTCTGTAGGATGGCACTAATGAAAGGAGTGAATTATTCAGTTTTCAGGGACGCTGTTAAATACTTCCTCTTTTGTGAGAATAAAGGTCAAATGAACTCCAAGGAATTGGAATCAACGATCTTAAATGAATGAAAAACCATTTATTAAATGTTTACTATTTGCTGAGCACCATGCTTCTACCTCTAAATTTATGTCACTTCTAGCTCTAAATTTGGGCAGCTAGGTGGCACAATAGGTAGATTGTTGGGCCTGGAGTCAGGAAGGCTCATGTTCCTGAGTTCAAATCTGTCCTCAGAGGCTTACTAGCTGCCTGACCCTAGGCAAGTCACTTAACCCCATTTGCCTCAGTTTCCTCATCTGTAAAATGAGCTGGAGAAAGAAATGACAAACCATTCCAGTATTTTTGCCAAGGAAACCCAAAATGGGGCCACGAAGAGTCAGACATGACTGAAAAAATAACAAGAAGGAGATCTAAACTTATGATCCTACAATCTACAAGCGAATTTAGTTGAAGTGGACATTACTTGCAATGAATATGCTGTTGTCCAGGAATAATTTTTTCTTGTTATTAACCATACAGAGATATTTATTTTGGTGTCTGATTTAATCTTCCACTCAAGGTCATATCTGATGCCTTTCTATGGCATGCAAGTGACTTCTGGTCTCAGTCATATAATTCTGGGATCAAATGACTTGGAGTTATCATTGACCTTAATGATCATCTAGCCAAAATGCCCGTAGACTATGCCAGTGGAAGGCAAACTGTGGTGGTTCCTGTTAAGGTTCGAAAGACCCTATAGGAGTGTATAGGATCTCCATGACAGAAGATGTGCCAAGCATCTGAGGAGGGACTTAAATATGTTCAGAGACTACAATCATCAGGTTCCTTCATGGAGCACAGATTTGGAGTTGAAATGGATCTCAGAGGTCATCCAGTCCAACTTGCTCATTTACAGATGGGAAAACTGAAATCAGAGGTTGAGTGACTTTTCCAAGGTTGCACAGGGAATAAGCATCAGAGGGAGAATTTGAACCCAAATTCTTTGGCTTCATGACCAGTATACTTTTTCAGGGTGACTTGTTTTGGTCACTGCACATTCCTGCCAACACTGACAAAGCCACAACTGAAGTGTTGGAGTATTATCCAGTGAAAGATTTGATCTGCGCAATGATACAAGAGATCTGAGAGAAGGGCAGAACCTCCAAAATGTGAACAAGTTCAGATCAGCTGTGTAAGCCCTGAACCCCACCCCCAAATTGCTACTCTTCAGAGACAATTTTAGATAAACTGATTCCAGGTTAAATGTTTTCTTTTGGTTAATTTTCTCCTATGGCATTTTAAATTGGGAAAGGGAAACTACTAGATAGGTTGAAGAGCAAAGCCATATCTCAAAATTTGCCACATCCTTTCTATGTTACCTATCTCGACATTTGAGCCACAAAATCAAATTATTCCTACCATTCAGGGCATTTCACATTGTATAGACCTTTAAAGACTAAATGAAAATTTCCATTTCCAGATGATTTCCTTGAATGGATTTTTACCTCCACATTAGGATTGGCATTAAGAAGGATTTGATCATTACTGGAGTCTAACCAGTGTTGGGGTTGGGGGTGGAGAGAGGAGGAAAAGAATAACTTTTTTTTTTATAATAGCTACTGTGTGCTAGGCGCTGTGCTCAGCACTTTGTAATTATTATCATTTGATCCTCATAACAACTCTTCGAGATAGGTGATATAGGAGATACCTACATTTTACAACTGTTGAAATGGAGGCAAACAAAGAACAAATAAGTTATCCAGCATCACACAGCTAGTAAGTGTTTGAAGTCAATTTTGAATCAGCTCTTCCTAACTCCAGGCCCAACGCTTTACTCACTGAACCAACTAGCTGTTTCATTTTTAACATGATCATTCTTCAATATGTCGTCTTTCATCTACCTTAATACTATGTGTCATGACTACATTGAAATAAACTCTAGGTAAATTGTTTGTCTCTAGACACAGTGCCACCCATTAAACTGGCATTTTCATCTTTGCCCTTAAATACCCACTTGTTAGAAGTAGTCTCGTGATGGTGTCATGAACACAGAGTCAATTATGGAGGATCATTAACTGGAAACAAATCCTGTTAATGGCTTATGTAGATATCATCATAGTTAATGCACTTGAACACTCTCCTTCTGATCTCTCATGATCATTTTCAAAACCTTTTGTGACTATAAAACAGCCATGCTTGGCTTATAGAAAAACTTGAGTAAATTACATTAAACTTATGACTTTCCTAGCATTCTATCTTCAAGGTGGTTCCAGAATTATCTTTCCAGAATTCATTACCTGTAAAGTGTCAGCTGGAATAAAATAGATGTGAGCTTGATTTCTTGGCACTATGGATGACTGAACAATCTAAGTAGACAGCTATTGATTACCTGTCTCCCCTGATTGACACTAATTTCAATAAGCTTAGACCCTTCTCTGTTGTTTTGTACAGCATTTAGTGAGCTCAACTCTTTATTCCTCCATTAGGAATAATAGAATTTGCCTGCTTTGCTTTTTCCTGAAGGCTTTAAGTGGTCAGGAATAGGAGTTATTAGGGAACCTTGGGATCTGACTCATCATTTTATAAAGATACTGTTTTTTAATGTTTGATTTGTTATTTGCTTTCTAGATAATTAAAATGTTCTTTTTCCATGCTCCTAACATAAACTAAGGGACCTCTGAGAATTTTTCTGTTAAGTAACATGGATCACGGTTAGTTATGAGACTTTATTTACTGATTCTGATTTAAGTATCTCTGGCAACTGAGTAAATTAACTCAGAGAAAAACAATTACAATTCCATTGGAGGACAGGTTATATTTGTTGACACACGAATAGGTAGAAATATATACACACATATATGCACATATATAATCTATATGAATATATGATATACATATTTATATACATATATCATACCTCTTACTTATGCCAAATCACAGCTCTAAATGACTTTGACAACTTAACATGTCAATTAAACCCCTTGGTGACATCCCAAGATGATGAATGGGAAAGGCAATGCCAGCAAAGTCTAAACCTGGCAGTTTAATGATGTGGCCACTTTATAACGTAGTCAGCTTCCTGTGGAAAGTCAAGATGAAAACCCACAATTTGAATTTCCTATGATGGCCTTAGAAATTAGTGCTAGCCATTCTGGGCCCATGTACCAGCCAGTATTCTCTTTGAAAAAGCAGGAGTGAGAATACCAAGGTGCAGAGTTGATTTCATCTTTGCACTCATTTGCCAACTAGCATCTAAATGAGATGATTACATCCCAATTTGTTCGACTACAAATGCAACTAATTTGATTGTATTTTTTTATTTACTTTTGAAAGGAGATTATGCTAGCTAATGAGTTTTCCCATATATGATTAGCAATGAAGATGTCCTCTTTGATTTTATCCCTGGAAAGAAACATGCCTTGCTAGGATCTCACACCTGTAAGTGTATTTTCTAACTCTTCATTTTCTTTTCTAATTACCACTTGATTGTGGGGTAAATTCTCTAAGCTGCAGTGGAAAGGAAATCATTGTCTTTTTATCATCTCCCTGGGGAATCCATTCAACTTGTTTACTGATGTGTGTGGCAGGCTGAATAAAATGAGTCCTAATTAGCATATATGAAATAATCATTGGTCTATCTGGAATCATAATTAATGCATTAGGAAGAATTTAGTGAATGTCAAGAAGAAAGATATTAGCATAAATGAACTGATTTTTAGCCATGTCGAAATGGATAGAAATCTTTTTAAAAGGAATATTTACCAAAATGAAACAATATTACTGTGGCAATTTACTAGAAATCATTAGCAAACAGCATTTCAATGGCTGCTAATGATTTTGGAACTGATGTTTGCAACTTACCCAGATCTGGCTTCAGACTTTAATGCATTTAACCTGAGGTTACAAGGAAGGGGAAAAAAATTGCCAGTTTTTGAGTTGCCTCTTTTTGGTTGAATGAGTGAAAGAATGAATGAAAAAAGAGCATTTGTGAAGCACTTACTTATTTTAGAGATAGACATGTTCAAGTCAGAGGGACTTTTATTATTCTGATATTAATACAAATTATTCAAAATCAGGAATATATCAATAAGCTATCTTAAACTTTTAAACTTTTACTATATGCCAGGAATTTTGCTATTTGCTGGGGCTACAAATACAAAAAGCAAATCAATCCCTGCCCTTGAGGAGCTTACATTCCAATAAGGAAAGAGAACATGTAAAAAGAAAGGGAGGCCATGAAAAAGAAGTGGTAGACATGGAGATATGTTTTGATCTGGGAAGTTATAAGGATTGTAAATAAAAACTCAGGACAGTTGATTCATTCTTCCCAGGAGTTGGTTTTGTTGTTTTTTTAGTAGTATCCAACTCTTCGTGACCCCTTTTGGAGTTTTCTTGGCAAAGATACTGGAGTGGTTTGCCATTTCTTTCTCCAGCTCATTTTACAAATGAGGAAACTGAGGCAAACAGGGTAAGGGACATACAACTAGTAAGTGTCTGAGGCCAGATTTGAACTCATATCTTCCTGATTCCAGGCCCAACTCTCTATTGTGACCTATGACACAGAGTTTAAGTGACTTGCCTGTGATAATGCAACCATTATTTTTCAGTGGTGGTTCTTGAATCATGCCTTCCTAACTCAGGCCACCTTCTAACAACTACAGCAGAATTCCTCTCCTCTATCTCTCTTAGACTTTCTCTGACTTTATCTCTCTATCTCTGTGTCTCTGACTTTCTCTCTCTCTCTCTCTCTGTCTCTCTCTCTCTTTCTTTCTCTCTCTTTCTCTCTCTCTTTCTCTCTCTCTTTCTCTCTCTCTCTCTCTCTTTCTCTCTCTCTCTTTCT
>CM053623.1:427531603-427558545 GCA_028646595.1 Phalanger gymnotis | reverse complement strand
GGTCTTATAGCACCACCACCATATAAATCACAGTGGGAAGATCTCGGTGTTAGGAAGGTCTGGGTTCAAGTCCTGACTCTGACTCTGAATTATATCAGTTGTCTGAGTTGTCACTCAATCTCTTGATCCACCAGGAAATTCTGTAGGACAATGAGTTGTGAAAGTGGTGCCAATATGCATAGATAGAGGAAGTTAATTTCTTTATTGAGTTCTGCCCTGCTTTGTCCTTCCTTATTACAGTCATAGTAAGACAACACAGCACATCTCAGCCCTCCTTAAGTATCACTAGCCCTCGCTGGGCCAGTCTAGCCAAGATTATTATACTATCAGCTTGCTGATACTATAAAATATCAAGTTTTAGGCTTATATGGTCTAAATTTTATCTGCTTTGCAGTATTAATTCTATTTATAACATTGTTGCTATGGAAATAGTTTCCACCACCCCCTACAAAATATCATTTCACCTGAAGACATGTTTTCATATAACCAATAAATCATATTATATATGTATATATAAATCCTCATATATACATATATTCACATGTATAGTACATTCATATACATATTCTGTATTTAAAGATATGTATATATACGTGTGTGTATACATATCTATATATCTTCATCCATATCAATCGATCTATAAATCTATTTATCTGTCTATAATTTCCTTTGAATCAGATGCTGGGGCATAAGGGTGAATTACAAATTAAAAAAAAAACAGGATTCTGAGGATTGCAGATTTAGGGTTGGACTCTATTTGGTTGCTGAATACAATTAGCTTGCCATAGCAAAATAAGGAAGAAAAAGAAAAAAGAAAACTCACTACCAAAAATGTCACACTCACACAAAAGTCAGGTATTCTCTCAAGGAACAATACAAAGAGCAAAAGACAACACCCAAACTCAGAGTGCAGGCTCTGAAGCATGGGAGTTCATTTGAGTAAAAGCAATGCAGTTGATGTACGATTTGCCCCTACACTCTCTGCTCTTGAAGAGTTTTCTCTTCTTTGCTGCCTAGAAATACTCTGGAGTGGCCAAATCAATCTTAAGGTCCATGCATCTTTAAGGAACTCATTCTATGTCAAGGTATGAAATATGACCAGACATTCATATGCATATATTTACAAAAGGATTTAGGAGAAAAAAAAGATGTAACAGACAACACAATCCAAACTTCTTATCATATAGATGGAAAAAAAAATCATAGTACTTGGCACACAGTAGGTACTTAAATATTTTTTGACTGACTAGAAGCCTGGATAACTTAGGTGACTTGCTTGAAGTCCTGCAATTCATAAGTAGCCTCATCAGGATTAAACTCAGATTTTCTGATACCAAATCCACGATCCTTTCTTCTCTGCTGAAAATCTACTCTGTAGTTATCCTACTTCTAGCAAAGGTCTAGTAAAAAAAAGATATATTTATTATATGCCTACTAGATGCAAGGCAGACTAATGATATAAAGACAGAAATGAAAACCAAGTCCAACCTCAAAGAGCTTAAATTCTCCTGGATGAGCACTTCAGAGAGGTTAAGCCAATTGCTAAAGAACTCTTTGTTGAGCCCAGATGTCTTACTTCTAATTTCTATATCCTTTCTACTACACTAAGTTGCCTCAAAAGGTTAAAGTCACTGGTGAGATTTAACTGCACATGATAGTTATCTCCATTTAATAGACTGATTTTCATATGTGTTTTTAACATTTTAGCTTTATTCCAACATATTTATTTATCTACCAAGATACCCAGGCAGTTATAGGGGAGGGGTGTAATTAATTTTCTCTGCATTTTCCCAACCCCTAGAGAACAAAAAGGATATAGGTAAGAACACAGATCCCCAGGAAAATATCCCTTCACTCACTGGAGTAAGGATGCCTTGTCCTTAGAAATCTGGAGCAGAAGGATTCAATTCAATTATCTAAAATTAAGCAAACATTTATTGATGTAATAGCTGTATGTAATAAGGTAATAATACCACTTTATCAATATAAATAATCTGAAACTCCAGCAGTTTCTTTAGGGGTATAAATTTGCCAATAAAGCATATTGGTGCATAGTCAGCTGCTAAATTTAGCAAAAGACAGCCAATCTTGATATTGAGGAGAAAGAAAAATTCCCTCTTGCCTAGAGAAGTTCATTAAATCCTATTAGATCCTTGATAGGCCCCAAGGATCCTGAGAATATTCTAACTGCTACTGTGTTCTCATCTTTCACAGGGGAATATTAATCTCTGTTATTCTTAGGATGGGCTGAAGGTTTAGTTTGCTTTCTAAATAAAGGATAAAGGAAGGTGTGAAAAATCATACTCTAGGACTTAGGCTAAAATTGAATAGGGAAGACTTGGGAGAGATGATAAGGGAGAGCAGAGATATCTCTTAATTCTGTTATTATTTGAATCATGGGATACTAGTTAGTGCCTCATCCTAATTACCTCCTGGGATTTCAGTGACCTGAAGCAAAGCACCAGAAGCTTTGTCCTAGTTACAACTCTATCTTATTCTCATAGTTTTCATTTAAATCATACCTAGAAATGGAATTATATGAAGCCAGACTGAAGATTGGAGGAGGGGAATATCAGAAGAGATCCAAAGTGATATGACTTCACTGCCCTTCCCTCCAGGCTTCTCCATTACTCTGCATTCAATACCCACCCTAAAGTCAGGAACTTAGCTCTTTGATGAGATAAGTGGCATTCTGGTTTTATTCCATTATCCTGAGCTCTTCCAAGATTCTGGGTTCACATGAAAGCAATCCTCAGGGCTGAACCTCAAATTACCCAACTCATTACTCATACCTGGGATTTGCTCTGGGAAAATGTCTGGCTATAGCTTTTGAATAACCCATGTTTAACTTGCCATAGATGTGGGCAAAAGGGGTCCCCAGCCCCCCAGAAGCATAAAAAGATGACATTTATTTCATCTCACAGAAACTTCTGAAGTTTCACATCATTCAACTGAACCTATAAACAGGTAACAGAAACATATAAAGCATTCATGCTCTTTCACCTTGGAGGGAATGAAACCCTTGCCATTGGTTAAAGTACTGACATTCCAGTAAATCTCTGGCTTTTCTTACAGGATCAGTCCAGTCATTCCTAAACTTGTAATGATCCTTCTACTATAGATTTCCTCTAGAAAGCAAACATACTTTGGAGTTTCTAAAATGACAGTTTCCTCCCCCTCCCATCCACATCAGTATCTAAAGGACTGATTATCATATAGAAATGGAGTGCTAAGTCTATTTGTCCCCAATAGCCTATAGCATAATTTTGGTCTCCAGCTCATACATGCGTGATCCTCTTCTTTTGCTAAGGGATTTTTTTGCTCAAGAAATCTCCTCTTCCTCTGAAGGTCTAATCTCCAAACTCACATGCTTGGGTCTATACACAAAGCAACTTCTGAAGTTGACACCACCTTTAGAAACACCTCTCTTCTCTGGTTAGAAGGCTAGATTCTATGATCACAGTGGCAATGATGACAAAACTTTCCCTCCTCCACACAGGAGGTTAGGGTATAGAAGTATTTAGCATAGCCTCCCCTCTTGGATCAGATAGATAAGCACATGCCTATTTCTATCATTTGCATGTTATATATATACACATATATATATATGTATGTATACATATATATGTACACATAGACATATGCATATACATATATGCACATGCACACGTATAATATTGTCAACTTAACAATAATCCATAAACATTTCAATATATAAAGAACAAGAAAGAGGCTTGTATAAGAAAATGTGAACTTCTGTTATATGTAATTTTTTTCTTCTTTTTTTCAAAAAGCATCTGAGGAACTCTATTATTGACCTGGCCGCTACCATTTCTTGGTCTGGGAAATTCCACTGTCAAATCTACAATAGCTGCAAAGGAAAACAGAAAGGTATAAGGTAGCCAGGAATCATAACAGCTCAGAGGAGTGGCCCTTCCAAGCATGCTAGCTAGCCAACCTTATTAGCCTACTTATCTTGGGGACATCAGCCATGCTTGAATACCAGTCAGGAGCTTTTCACTCCCCACTCAAGATAACAATGGACATTTGCTCATTCCTGATGGGGAAGTGTCCATCAGTTTCAAAGAAAAAAGCTTCATAACTCTGTAAACTCATCAACTTTAATTAAATAATTCACCAAACAACTAGAAGACCAGGGTTCAAAACCCAAACCCCAAGATATACTAGTCATGTGACTTTGAACAAGTCCCTTAACCTTTTTGCAAACACTACTATCCTACCCAGCAGATCACTTACATGGTAAAGCAATGGGAATAACAGTCTAAGCTCAAAATAAATACCACTTCTTTTTTTCCCCACACACAAAAGTCTAACCTGAGTTTGTTCTACTTACTTTGTTCTGAATATATACACAACAATGGGGTACTCAGACAGGTTGAATATACTGGGGACAATATTCTTTCTTGCTTACTATAGTTGAATGCCCCTTCTGCAAACTGGAAGTGGTGGCGAATCCTCCATAAACCACCTCATTTTTATCTACAGCCTCTTGGACTCCTTTAGGTTATTCTAGTAACCATGCAATTAATAGTTTTTGGCTAGCCCATTTACTTTGTTTCTTTGAAAAACAGGTTGCCCTGAGTTCCAGGCCTTCAGATCTTTGGAAATTCACCAATCTTCACATTAGCAACATCCCCAACTTCACACTCTCTCTTACTGTACCTGCAACACAGTACCATACCTACAGTACATTACCTACTCTCTCCCTTACTGTACCTACAGTACCAATCTGTTATAAAGACTCCTCTCAATGCTAACTCTACACAATTGTTTTTGTATCTGTCCCTTCCTTCTCTCCACTCGCATGTCCGTCACTCTCATTCATAGCTTCATCTCCGCTTAGCTGACCTTTGTCAAAATCCTTCCAGTTGAGGGCTGCTTACAGTCTCTCTCTTTTCTAATATCTCCTCCATACAACTGCCAAAATAAGAATAGTTTTCACCATGCTACTCCCTCCTCCTCCAGAATCTTCAGTGCCTCCCTATCATGAATAGAATAAAATAGGAACTCCTCAACTTGACATTTAAACCCTTTACAATCTGGCTCAAGCCTATTTTTGCAGACTTTCTTCACTTAATTTACTTTGCTATTTTCTGTTCCAGTCAAATCATTCTGCTTGCTGTTCCCCCGTTTTGTGCCTCGTATGCCTGCAGTGTACTTGCTTCTCATCTCTACCTCTCAGCATCCTTAGCTTCCTTCAAGGCTCCACTTAGCCAGTACATCTTGTGGGAAGCCATTCCTTATCCCCTCCAGTTATTCATGCACTTTCTCTACTTAAATTATCTTGCACTTAAATGTAGAAAAGTTATATTCCCCCAGTAAAATGTAAATTCCTTAATGGCAGGAGATTTTTTTTTTCATTTTGTTATTTTATCCCCAGCACTTAGATTAGTGGCTGGAATATTATAGAAACTTAATAAATTTTTATTGAATTGCAATTGCAATTGTATATCTTCTGAACCAAATTATTCTCATGTACTCATTACATCATGGCACCCTATCTAGGGGTACTTGCTATCTGAAGTAAAACCTTGAAGACATTATTGTCTTAATTCCAGAGAATGACTCTTGGATATCAGGAATTTCAGGCACCATAGCAGATCTGTGGGGAAGATGTTTTTCACTAAGTCAGATTTTCAACTGTCTTCCAATCGTAAAGTCCTCATACTGGTCTACACATAAAAGAGCCCCTACCTCCAAAGCAGACAAAAATTGTTCAGAAGAGCTGAGCTTTGAAAAGTGCAGCTAGGAATGTGTTTACATTGGAGGAAAACAGTCAAAGAAGGGTAGTGATGGAAATGGAGAAAAGGAAGGAAAAATGGGGACAGAAGAGCAAGCAGAGGGGACAGTCAGAATGTGGGCAAACTCACATTGGGAAGTAGGGGTGTAAACTTGACTCTGAACCTTGTCCCAGAGTCTAACCTCCCTCTTCCTCCCCATCCTAACTTTATAGGTCAACCATCAGAAGGTTATTAGCTGAGGATATTGGGATAGCTGTCTGTGATCCACTGTGTGAAGGGAAAGCATCCACTTCCATGGAAGTATGACTGGCAGGATGTCTACACCCTAGAACAAAATCCTACTATGGCTCTGCTCAGCTTTTCTGATTTTCATTTCTTATATCCAGAAATGAAATCATATATGCCGAAATTGAAGGACTTTTCCAAAATTTCTTAGGTTGGGAAATGATAGATTTTTTTCGTTTCTTATTGCATTCTAAGTAAAGGAAAAACTATTGAATATTTGAATGATAACACTGTACCCCTTCAAGCTTCATTACGAATTTTTGCTATGTGAGAAAAAATGGACACAATCTTAGGACTACAGAGGAGTTTATAAGGTTGTTGAATTGATCTCATGCCTGACTGTTTTATTTATATCATCCCAGTCTAACTCTTTTTTAAAGATATCCAGAGAAGGAACTTCAAAAGCTTCCTTTGGTCAACCATTCCGCTATTTATCAATGATGATGATGATGATGGCTACCATTTATGTCATACTTTAAAATCTACACAGAACTTTGCATATGTTATTTCCTTTGACTCTCACCACAATCCTACAAGTTGCTATTACTAACTACCCCCACTTTATTGGTGGGAGAACTGAAGCTGAGAGTGGTGGTTATGTCACATAGAAACTAAATGTCTGAGATAGAGATTTTATCTCAAAGCTTCCTTTATCCAAATCCAGCACTGTCCCCTAGGCCATTTGGCTGGCTGCTACTGTCTTGCCTGACGCCTACCTTAATTGTCATACTTAGCTATGTAAAAGTCCTCAGGGTGAGAAAGTTTTCTCTCTAACCTCAATCTCTCATGCCATCATTCACATCCATTTATCTTGTTCAGGCCTTGGTGGAATTTGAAATAAAGTAGTTTATCTGGCCCTTTAAGGAATAAAGCCTTCACTCTTTCCTAGACTCAAAGCTCATTAATTAAATTTTCCCATAACATTCCCTTTGTCAGGACCAACAAGATGAATCCCTTTAATATTTCCACAGGAATCCTATTTAGCTACTTTCCTCTGTGAAAACATTCACTACCTTAATAACTAATGAGATGAGAGTCGAGGGTAGGAAGCTCTCCTTTTTCTTCCTCTTCTTGCTGACTGCAGAGGCTTTTAATTGTTGGGATTTTCTTACTGTTGGTGCCAAGAAGGTTGTGAACTCATCTCAGATTGATTTACAGCTGCATCTTTTATTTACAGGCTTTGTGATGTAAAGGGTTAGCTCAGCTCATCGCCCATGTGCGCCTGCTGGGAGCTACTGACAAATAAGGCTCATACCAGACAACTGTGAATCAAGTCCCCAGTACAATGTTTAAGATAATATTAGTATTACTTCAAAGTCAACATTTTTTTTTTCAATTTTTCATTTACACACACACATACACACCTAGGTGATACAGCGGATAGAGTGCCAGACCTAGAGTCAGGAAGACTCATCTTTGTGAGTTCAAATCTGGCCTCAGACATTTACTAGCTGGATGATCCTAGGCATATCACTCAATCCTGTTTGCCTCAGTTTCCTTATCTGTAAGATTAGATGGGGAAGGAAATGGCAAACCACTCCAAGAAAACCCCAAATGGGGTTTCAAAGAGTCAGACATGACTGAAAATGACTGAAAAATAGTGCAAAAATAGTCTCAACTTGGGAGAGGGCAGGCACTGGAGCAAGAAGAGTTAGGAAATGTCTCAGACAGGAAGTAGTGGTTGACAATGTTGTAATGACAAACAGCTCTAAAAGACTTAAGAATTCTTATCAATGCCATGGCTAACCAAGATATCAAAGAAATGATGATTTATAATACTCACCTCCTATCAGAGAGGAAATGGAGTCAAGATGGAAAGTGAGACATGGAATTTCAGATGTGGGCAATACAGGAATTTGTTTGCTTGACTATGCATATTTGTGATAATTATTTTGTCTTGAGTTGTAGAGGATAAAAGGGAAAGAAAACAAATGCTTATAAATTCAGAAATAAAATGGGGGAAAAGATAGTGTATGAACTTACAGTAGAGATTAGAGATTCTGAGAGGGAGAAGTGAAGAGTGAGGGAATTATCTAGGCATGAGAGATATCAGTATAAATTTATATAGGGAAGAAATGGGGTACCATATAATAACTAGACCGTAGGTTGTAGGAAGAGGAGTGATGTGTAAAGAGAATAAAAATATATGTCAAAGCAAGTTTGTGAAGACTTTAAGTACCAAACAAAAGAGAATTTTTGACTATGTTTATTGATATAGGCAGTGGCATGATTAGATACTTGTTTTAGGAAATAGCTATGTGGATATCAGACTGGAGTGGGGAGAGACTTGAGGCAGGCAAGCCAATTAGGAGGCTACTGCAGCAGTCAATATAAAAGATGAAGTGGATTTGAACTAGAGTGGGAGCTGCCCTTGGAGAGGGAAAGAGACATCTGCAAGAGATGTTTGGGAGGTAATGACATGATTAAACAACTGACTGGATATTTGATATGAATGGGGAATGAAGGTGATCCTTTTAACAAAAATAAGGAAGTTCGGAAGTAGGGTGGGTTTGTGAAGAAAGATTATGTGGTCTTTTTTGACTCGTTGTATTTGAGGTGCCTATCAGACAACCGATTCCAAGTTCCAATAGGCAATTGGTGATGTGGGACTAGAGCTCAGCAGAGAGCCTAAACTTAGGTCTTGGAGTCAGCTCATAGGTATGATAAATAAATCCATCAAACTTGATGAGATCACCAAGATCTCTTCAGAGAGAAAACAAAATGGAGCCTGGTACATTGATATAAATGCACAGATAGAGGGCACAATATGATTGATGACCCAGTACAGGAAATAGAGGAAGCTCAGGAAGAGATCAAAAGAAGATTGTTGTTGTTCAGTGACCCCATTGCGGGGTTTTGTTGGCAAAGACAAGTTGGTTTTTTTCTCCAGCTCAGAAACTATGACAACCGAAGTTAAGTGACTTGCCTAAGTTAGTAAGTATGTGAGGCCATATTTGAACTTAAGAAAATCAGTCTTCCTGACTCCAGGCCACACACTCTATCCATTGCACCATCTAGTAATGTTGCAAAATTCCAGAGAGGAGAGGGCATGCAGGAGAAGTTGATAAATGATATGAATTGCTGCAGAGAGGCCTAGAAGGATGAGGACTGAAAAAGAGCATCAGATCTAGCAATAAATAAGTAACTTTGGAGAGAGAATTTTCAGATGAATGATAGGATCAGAAGCCATATTGAAAAGCGCTTTATAGATAATGAGAAGAGAAGAAATTGATGAAACTTTTGTAGCTATTTTTCTCCTACCAGTTTGGCTAAAAAAGGGAGGAAGATAAAGGACTATAGTTAGAGGAGATGGTAGGACCTAGTCTTGATGGACCACAAAAGTAATACCTTGTTCCTTTAGTTACAAGTTGAGGATCAACATTGAATAAAGTATTTTCTTTGATCCTTGGCCACAGAATAGATGCTTTCTATAATAGTTTTGTTTATTTTCTTTATTGGCAGGTAAAAGCCTCTGATCTGTGGATATATTTCTTGGCAATTAAGTAGTAATTGACTTCTTACTTGTTTTTTAGCCTTTCAAAATAGTTAGGGTAAAGGATCTCAAGCTTTTCACCTCTGTCCCTCCCCTATTATGGTCAGAGAGGACACTTTCTTTTTTTAATCTCTATAAATCACTACTTTTTTTAACCATTATAGAGTGGTTAAGATGTCAGCTTTTTTTTAGATCCATTTCGTACCAAGTGAGAATGTTATTTCTAACAATGTGTTCAAAGATTGGGAGTAAAAGACCTGGGTATGAACTCTTATTTTGCCAATTTATACCTGTGTAACCTTGGGCAAATCACTAAGCCTCTTGGGCCTCACATTTCTCATATCTAAAATGAAAGGTTTGGCCTAAATGTTATCAAAGCCCACTCACATTCTAAGTCATATGATCCTAGAGTGATTCGACAATTGAATTCAGTAAATATTTATTAGGCATCTGCAAGGAGGGCCTAATGAAATGAAGAACAAAATGCAACTCTCCTCTCCCTAAATTCCTTGACCTCAAGAAGTTGGCATTCTATTGGGAGATGCAATTTATTTGGAAACAAATTAAAACAGAGATAAGTAATTTTCAGAGTAGGAGAGTGATAGTAACAGGGGAGCAGAGGAAAGCCTCTAATACAATGAAAGAACAAAAACTAGAAGGAAGTTAAAGATTCTAAAAAGTAGAGGTGAGGGGAGGTATGCATCCTAGCCCTGGGGAATAGCTTAAGTCATTGAGCAGATACAAACTGGACACCAGACCCTGAAAATGTGAATGCCCAGAGGTTCGTAATAAAATGATTTTATTAATCTTTAAACTATTAGAATTTCTTTTCCTTTAACTCTGCTTAATATGTTCATCTGAGGAGTCTGATCAACAAAAATATGCCCACGTAAGTTAATTCAAGGAAACAAATGCAGTCCTGGAATCAAACGAGAACAACTCGCTCCAGAAGAAGTGAATTAAAAGCATTTGTCTTAGTAGGTCCTTCAGTTGTGGCAAGGACAAAGAGCATAGGACCTTCAGTCAGGGGCTGCAGGTTGGATTTCAGACACAGCCTGTGACGTTGGCCAGGAAACTCAAACTCTCTGAGTCGCTGTTTACTCATGTATGAAAGTTCGAATTAGGTGACCTCTAAAGTTCCTGCCAGCTCGAAATCTTAAGATTTTTATCCTCTTTAAACACAATTTTTATGAATTGTCTGAATTATCATGACCAATGCTTTCAAAGATTCCAAATTGCTTAACACAGCAAAAACTCATGTCCTAAAATCAATATTCTTCAGGTAATGCTATATGACTACAAATCATGGAAGAGCATGAGGCATCTTGGAAATATGAAAATTACAAAGTAAAGAGCAGTAGAAAAAATACAAAGAGGGAATAATTAGGTTTGAACGTGTTACAAGTGATTCCATAACTGTAAGAAGAGACGTAAACCAAAAGCATTTAATTCAACAAACATTTATTGAGCAGCTACTATATTCCAATAACTATGCTTGACTCTGGGATACCCATAGATTCAGATGATACAGATGGCAAATAATACACTCTAGCATGTTTTGTTTTACTCTCCTCCCTGTCTTGCCTCAGTTGTCGAAAGAGAGGCCTCCCTTCTTTCCTCTTGGATCACAGAGGAGCACTCTGGTTATCCTTTACCTTTGCCATATGACTAGGACATCTTTTAGCCACCACTAGGCAGTTAGTTGGATAGCTAGGTGGCATACTGGATGGAGGGTCCAGCCTGAAGTCAGGAAGACTCACCTTCCTGAGTTTAAATCTGGCCTCAGATACTTCCGAGCTTTGTGACCCTGGGCAAGTCACTTAACCCTGTTTGCCTCAGTTTCCTCATCTGTAAAATGAGCTGGAGAAGGAAATGATAAACCACTCCAGTATCTTTGCCAAAAAAAATGGCGTCATGAAGAGTCAGGTAGGACTGAAATGACTGAAAAACAACAACAAGCATGGGTGGGGAACCTGTGGCCTTGAGGCCACATGTGACCTTTTGACTGAGTCCTACAAATCCTTTTATTAAGGGGATTTGTTCTGGGAAGTTTGGATTTAGTCAAAGGACCACACTTGAGGACCTAGAGGGCCACATGCATCTTTGAGGCTATAGGTTCCCTACACCTGGTAGGGGATAGAAAAATGGAATTGGAGTCAAAAAAAGACCTCAGCTCAAATCCTATCTCAGATACTTAGTAGCTGCATGACCACACACAAGTCATTTAACTTTTTTTATCCCCAGTGTTCCTCATCTGTAAAATGGGGATATTAATGACAACTACCTCATAGAATAGCTGTGAGGATAAAATAAGACAATATATGGTAAGTTCTTTATTAACCTTCAAATACTAGCAAACACATTATTGTTTTTAAATTAGACCTTTCCTTGATGGTACAGTTGTGGTACAGAAGTGGGTAGTGTAGTACAAGGGATATATCCCTGCCTCTGGGGCAAGAGGACTCAGATTCAAATTCTGCTCTGAAATTTACAATTTCACTGACTTTGGGTAAGTCTCCCAGACTCCCTAGATATCAGGTTATTCATTTGTAAAATGAAAAGTCATCATTTCTAGCTCTCCATCTACGGTCCTTGTGTCTGCTCTTTCTTTGAAGCTCTTTATTTGCTGTATGTTGTAGCCTGCTCACACCCACTATTTTCTCCTCTGTTGCCTTTTTGTGGGACTCATCATCAGTTCTTTGGAGATTTGTATTCCATATCACCAGCCATATAACATTGAGCACTGGGTTAGGAAGACAAAAACAGGACTTATTTCCTGACCTCAATTCAATGATGCTTTTGTGGAGGGATACCACCAGCCCAAGTACATAAAGATAGAGTAAATTCAAGAGGAGGGGAGCACAGAGCAAATGTGGGATGGAGTAAAAGACTCCTGTAGAAGGTAACCCTTGAGCTCAAGGGAGAAGGAAGTAAGAAATTCCAAGAAGCAGAGGTTAGGAGGGAAAGTGCATTCTAAAGTTGAAGGAAAGACCATGCTAAGGCATAAAGACAGGAGGCAAATACTAATTCTGAGGAAGAATTAATTATTGGGTTGGATGGTTGGATGGGCCTGGAAAAAGTGGTGATAGATTATAAAGAGCAGGATCTCAGCCTTAATGGAGCTGGGGGTTACAGGAGGAGGTGTGATTAGCAGCTGAATAAACTTGGGCAAGTTACTTCTGACCTTTGTCTAAATTTCTGAATCTCTAAAATTAAGGAGAGCCAACAGGAACATCCCTTTCTATGGTAGCAAGTAAGCTTTTTTGTTTGTTTGTTAGTTTTTGGTTGGTTGGTTGGTTTTTGTTTTTTTCCGGGGTTTTTTTGCAGCCTTCAAACCAAAACCTATACATGGCTATCTATTTCATCCATCTAGCTATGTTTGTATAGGCCCCAATTCTCCCTGCTTTCCTCTTTCTTTGGGAAGAGTGAAGTCTGCAGGAAGACAAGTTCTTCCATATAAGTGAAAATTAACACATTGTTTCTTTATGTCACCTTTCTCTGGGCTCATCACCATACTTTTATGATTTGAATTTATCATCGCATTGACTGTCAAAGATCATTATCTCACAGGTCCTCTTTCTTTGTAAGTATCCAATCAAATGCTCAGAATAGGAAT
The DNA here is from genome assembly GCA_028646595.1 of Phalanger gymnotis. NCBI lineage: Eukaryota > Metazoa > Chordata > Mammalia > Diprotodontia > Phalangeridae > Phalanger > Phalanger gymnotis. Next base: position 427,545,389 of record CM053623.1, on the reverse strand, counting down.
CCATACTGAATTTTTCTTTTACTTCCTTATGCCTCCTCAAGGAGCTGAGGGATTCTGAAATTTGTCATAGTGGGACACAAAACTGAGATGCTGGTAAATGGCAAGCTCTCTACACAGGTGAAGGAGTTTCATGCCTGCCTATTTCTTCTGTCTCCCATTTGAGGAACAGGCAGGCAAGATCAATCGTATTGGACTTGATGTTTTCTGCCTGCTAGTGGGTAACCATTAGTTGAGTATGAGAGAAACAAAGAACAGGGAGTAAGTGTGAGTAGGTTAAGACTTTCAGATAGAGTCCTTTCTGATTTGGGAATTAGACTGAAATTAGAGATGGAATGATACAGACTATTAACACGGAGGTGGCCTAGAGCCAAGAAAGGAAGAGGACACTAGAGAGAAAGGAATTATTTTGAATCTTTATTTATTTTATTAACTGTGATCATTCTTCCCATGATTCACTTGCCTCGAATTATTTATGTTCCATGCTGCTGAATTGGAGTCTTTTATTTCATTTCAACAACAAACTTTTAAGGAAGGGTAGTCTGGTAATCCTCCCAGATGGAGGGGTAAAATTATCAGGCAGATGTATAGACAGAGTCATGTAGAAGGACTTAGCTAAATACTTTAGCCTTTAATTTAATTATGTTCAAGCAACTGTATGTTTGCAGTAGGTTGATCTATAAGTCCCGTGCCTTGGGGTCGGGTGAAAAGGGAAAAGTAATTCAATGGAGGGAATTAATTCCATCCATATAGACAAGCAGAGGGGGGTGGAAAGTGATTAGAACAATGAATTTCCCATTTGTATTATTTTTGAATAATATTTCATAAGATTTCCTAGAAAACTGAGAATCTGATTCAACACAGGTTAAAATGTTCAGCCTTGCTATTTACAGTTGCAACACCCAGTGGTGTGGGAGGCTAACACTTCCCACATAATCTCTGGTGACTGCTGAGCTGGAGGCCTTAGTAGGGTGCCATGTGGTAGACTAATTGCATATTATTTATACTTGCTCACTAGATTAGATTAATGAAGCACTACCTTTCTGTAGAATGATGGTATATGAACTGATTTGGTCCACTTACATTATTACAGTGACTCAGCTGTTACACACAGTGTACAAAGGTGCCTCATAGATACCTGCAGGTGTCACACATAAAAAAAAATTACAAAGCCAGCAAGCATTCTTTCTATAATCCAGAACAGGCAAACTCAGGTCTGTGTCCTACAAAAAAAATTTAAACACTGTACCTCTAAGCTCAGCCATTTATCAGGTAAGAGAAGTCTATAATTCTTGACCTTCAGAGTTCTCACTTACAATGTAGCATAGATTGATAATCTCACTGTGCAATGGTCTTAGGAGACCACATCTAAGTAACACATCTGTTGATGGACACTGCATTTTAATAGAAACATTGGCAAGCTGGGAAACGCCAGAGGAATTGTTTGGTAGAATGTAGGGCCCATAAATTGTGTTGTATGAGGACCAGTTGAAAAGAAAATTAAAGTTTGCCTTCAGTAAGGAAGTCACAGGTATGTAGGAGAAAAAAAATTCAATTAGGCAGAAAAGTCTCACATCAAAGAAGGAATAGGTTGGCTCTGTGGACTTCCAGACACCAGAACTAGGATCAATGGGTGGAAGTTATTAGGAGGCTGATTTGGGCTCAAGGCAACTAAAAATTTCATAATTGTTAGAGCTCTTATGATAAGATAGACTGTGATATAGGAAGTTCCACTATATGTTAAAACAGAGGAAAGATGACTAATTATGAGGGATATTGCAGAAAGAATTTATGAAAGGCAATCAACAAGATGACCTCTAAATATTCTTTACACTCCACTATTATCACTCTATTTTGATTTCATAGGCTTTGTAGAGGAAGGAAACATTCACCAGGCATCTTTATTTCATCATTTACAACACAATAAAGCAAGGATCAACAGGCTAATGATTTTTAAATGTATCCTAATATGTATGATTTGTACCATATAAACAAACAGCTTCTGGCATTTTATTAGAAGTGTTATGTCTCGGAGTTGATTTTGGATTTAATAGTGTCAGAACATAAAAGAAAAGAGGAAAGACATCCCCAGAATGGAGTATTATTGCAGTTGTCTGGCCATATTTTAGAAAGGATGTTGGAAAGTGGAAATGTGCCCAAATGAGAATGGCCAGGATATGGAGGGGATTGGAAACACGGTGAAACAAAGATGGATTGAAGGAACTAGCAATGTTTAGCCTGGAGGAGGGCAACATGAATATAATTTTCAACTATTTAAAGGTTTGTTATATAGAAATCAGGTAAGGTGACAGAATATAGATTATTGACCTCAGAATCAAGCAGATCTGAATTTGAGTCATACTTCTTACACATACTGGCTGTGTGACTCAATTCTCCAAAGAACTCCCTGAGATTTGGGAAATGTTTTATGATCCAGATTGAATTTCTTCATTGGGACTTAAGTGATAAAATCACAGGTCCATATAAAATCATATATATATGTGTGTGTGTGTGTGTGTGTGTGTGTGTGCGCGTGTGTGTGTACATATATGTATATGTATATATGTACTTGTGTATATGTATACACACACGTGTGTGTGTGTGTATATATATATATACATACATACATATAGACACACACACTCTATAGCATCTACTTATGATGGAGATGACAGGTTTTGGAGAGAGTTCATCATTAGCAAAGATGTTACCATCTTTCTCTGTACCTCCACAGTGGTGAACAGGACCTAGGTATAGGAAGGCAGTTTGGCTTAAAATAAGGGAAAACTCCCTAATAATAACATGATCCATAAATGGAATGAGTTGGTTTAGAGAGAACTATCAGTGTTGGTCAACTTGACCTGACAGTGGAGCTGTTCAAACTGAAGACAGTTGGTTTCTTCTCTGGGGTGTCATGGGTGGGATTTATGAATTGGGTATGGATTGGCTCAGATGACCTCTGAGGTCTATTCCACCTATGAGATGCTATGATTTTATGACCTACCAGCCTCTCTGCCTACCAGCTGATATTCACTTTAATTGTCTACCAGAGAATGTGATTACCATTTTGCAGCAGCATTCTAAGTCATCATTTATTCATTGTTTATGAATAATTATAGCTTGCATTTATACAGAACTTTAAATTTTCAAAGTGCTTTGCGTATATTGAATGTGAATGTTGAATATGTTGAAACAAAAATCCCAGGAGGAAGATGATATTATTGTCCCATTTTATAGGTGACTAAATGGAGGCAGAGAAGCTAAGTGACCAACTTGGGGTTACACAGTGTCTGAGTCAGAATTCAAACTGAGGTCTTCCTGACTCCAAGTATCATGCTCTATCCACTGTAAAACTTAGCTACCCTTATTAAGAAGATGACACTTTCACCAAGGATACCACATGCTTTCTTCTCTGAATTTTGATGTATTTGGAAGCTTCTTTAAATATATTAAGAACCAAGCATTCTTTTCAGGGCCAGAATGCTAAAGAAGAATCTGATTTTTTTTTCTTTTTTGTCTCAGTGGTAAATAATGAAGACAGGTATAGAGCCTGGGCAAAAGACAACAGACCTGCCTGTCTCTCTTAGATTTCCAGTCTTAATCCTAGCTTAATTTGCATGCTGATTAAGGAGAGTTGGGAATGAGATGAGTCTCATGACCTGATCCCCATAAAACTCCTTTATGACTTTTAGGGTAGAAGCCCCAAATAGGTTTTATAGATACAAAATCAAAATCAATGATTTAATAGAGGTTAAAAGGAATGTTCAAACCTCAGGTCAAATAGTTGTCTGAGATCAAGGACCTCTGGTAGGTGTCTTGAGAAAGAATCAAAAGAATAGATTTATCCTTATCCTAGGGCATTCTGCTGGTTTTTGTTGGCTACTAGTTGGTTACCTATCTGTACATAGCTTTCACCAATACATTAAAAGAACAATAGCTCTATTTTAAAGGAAGAAGCCTACTAGCCACTATATGGTAGCTGAGATCAAGCCGATGGTGGTAGAGAGTAGTACAGCAACTAAAAGACCAGTTGACATAAGCTGCTGATACACTCAGCAAAGACAGGACTGAAAAGAGATGCATAGGACCCATCAGGGACGAAATGATGACTAGTAATAAGCAAAAATGTGACATCTGATTTGATACTAGTAATGCACAGCAGAGAACACTTACTGACATCATCAGGGGTTAGGGACACAGATGTAGCAACATCATGTAAACTTCTAAGAACTCAATACAGGGCAGCTGTGCCTTTTTGAAGCCCCAAAGTGTAACTTGATTCTGATGCTAGATGCCAAAGGAGCCAGTATAAATAAACTGTAATCTGTAATAGGCCTTCATCCTTCTTAAATGTTCTAGCTAATGTGTTCAATGAATTGTAACATATTCTACCTGGTACCTATGTTCTGTGGGACTTCCAATTTTTCATGATTTTCTTGCATCACTCTCATTTCTCTTCCCAATTTTTCCTCCACTTACTTGATTTTCAAAATCCTTTTGGAGCTCTTCCATGGCCTGTGAGCGATTCACATTTTTCTTGGAGGCTTTGGTTATAGGAGCTTTGACTTTGTTGTCATCTTCTGATTGTATGTTTTGATCTTCCTTATCACCAAATTAAGATTCCATAATGTTATTTTTTTCCAGTGTTTGTTCATTTTCCCAGTCAATTTCTTGACTTTTTATTTCTTTGTCAAGGTAGGACTCTGTTTCCAGTGTGAGGGGTGTACTGTCCCAAGCTTCAGGGTTTTTGTGCAGCTGTTTTCAGAGATTTTTCTAAGGATCTGTTAATTTTCAGCTTTGCAAAGTGGTATGATCAAAGGAGGTGTTTACTCTTCTCCTGGCCTGTGTTCTGGTCTGTGAGTGACCTCAAGCACTCTTTTCTGCCTTGGAATTGTGAGGAAGATTCCCTCTCCACTGCTGCAACAACCTCTGCCCCATCAGTGATCCTCCTCACCCCAGGACCACCACCCAGGATTGCAACCCAGATCAAAGCATGGGCAAAGCCAAAGAATCCTGCCTCAACACCAGCAAAGAGATCCCTGTGGTCCCCCTCTGATCAGCAGCTCGATTCCTCCCACTGTCTGTGGGCTGAGTTCAGGAAGCATGTCTCCACCTCCACCCTGGGGCCAGACAGTGTTGCTGTCTCACCCAGGTCCAACAGACTTTTCCTACTGACCTTCTAAGTTGTCTTTGACATTTTGGGGTTAAGAAGTCTGGAATTTGCCACAGCTGCCAGTGATTCAGTCCCCTGAGGCCTGCTCCAGCCCCATCTGTGTTGGTACCACCCACGCTGGACTACACTCTTCTCTCAGCCTGGTGCAACGGACTTTTCTGTCGACCTTCCAGGTTGTCTTGGACTGGAAATGTATTTCATTCTGTCATTTCGTGGGTTCTGCTGCTCCAGAATTTCTTTGGAATCATTTTTACAGATATTTGGAAGGATTTGGGGGAGAGCTCAAGCAAGTTCCTGCTTTTACTCTGCCATCTTCTGTGGGACTTCTCTAACTGCAAAACTAAAAGGTGAGATTCAGGTATCAGGCTAAAATATTTAAATGCCAGATCACAGGAAAGAAGTTGAGGAAGACAAAGATCTTGGATTCAGTTTGTTGTATTCAGTGAACATGGACACGTGGACATATTCGAGTCTTAAACACGTCAGTACAGTGGGAAGTTCCAAAGGTCATTGCTACGTTCCTTAATCATGAAGGCGATGGAAACCACTTAATCCAGCGGTGATATATGATATGCAAAAATGGGTCAAAGGGGTGAAGAGTCCAAGAGAAACTCACTAATTAATTAGATGTGGGGAACATGACAAATATTGCTGTCAGTAGAAGCAGTTTTGTAGATTTAAGGCAAGAATTTCTTCCTTTTCCAAAAGAGGTTATTGAATATATTTGTGGAAGAGTGTGGCCACAGGATATGGCGGAAATATTCAGTTGCTTTATTTTTTTAAATAATAAATGTATACCTGGAAGTGACCCCAGAGGCCAGCTTATCCAATATCTTCATTTCACAGATGAGGAAAATCAGGCCTAGAGAGGTTAAGTTACTTGCCAAGGTCATAATGGATAACTAAGCATCAGGAGAGGAATCGAACCCAGATTCTCTGACCCCAAAATTTGTGCTCTTTCTACTGAACTTTTCCCCCCACTTTTCTTGCTATGCTATTTCATTACATTTTCCTTGTTTTAACTAATTGTGTTGTCTGCTTATTAAAGTTTGAAACACAGGGCCATGAGCTATGATTTTAGGAGATATTCTTATGTAGAATCCATTTAGCCTGATATAATGGCTAGAGGAAACACCCTTTTCTTTTAGGACAGGGGAGATGTTGCCACCTTGGAATGGCAAAAAATCCAGCCTCACTGTCATCTTCCTTTCAGAGTCTTGTCCACTCCAGTCATGTATGATAGCATATTCTCAGCCAAGGTTCCATGGTCTTTAGAACAAAGAATTGGTTTCTATTAGCTATTACACAAATTATCACTTCTGTAAGATTTTTTTAACTTTTTTCCTGGTCCAAATGTTTATATCCCATGGTCAAAGATCTTACCTTGGCTTTTGGTGAGCATTCTATCTGCCTCCCAATTTTAAGCTTCAAAGGCCTGGAATATCTCCCCTTTCCTTCCACTTTCTGGTTCCTTGGCTTCCTTTGAAACTCAGCTCAAGTCCCACCTTCAGCAAGGATCCTTTCCAGTCTCTCCCTTCCTGCCCCTATTAATACATTTATAATATATAATTATACATTTTATACACACAGACATAATAAAAATATATTTATGGTGCCTTCCATCTGAGATTATATACGTTTGTTTACAATTTCTATGCCTTGAATAGAATTAGATTAAATATAATCTCCTCCATTAGAATGTAATCTTTCTGAAGACAGGAACTTTGCCTTTATTTGTATCCCCAGTGCCTGGTAAACAGTAAATCCTTAGTAAATGTTTGTTAAATGACCGATGGCCTGACTATGAACTTGGGAAAGGCTATTTCCCCAATAAGTACCAAACATCCCCAGATTTTTGAGCTCCCCAGTATTATTAAACTATACTTGTTCCATTCTGCTGTGTGTCTGTGTATGTGTGTGTGTGTGTAAGTTTGTAAAGGGCACAAAGATGAAGCTCAGCCTGAGGAGTCTCTTCTATCTGTTGAATTGCAATCCTGACACTTTCCTTTGCAGATTTTTGTTGTTCAGACATTTCAGTTCTGTCTGACTCTACATGACCACATTTGGGGTTTTCTTGACAGAGATTCTGAATTGTTTTGCCATTTCCTTCTCCAGCTAATCTTACAGATGAGAAAACTGAGGCAAACAGGGTTAAGTGACTTGCCCAGGGTCACACAGCTCGGGAGGATCTGAGGCCAGATTTAAAACAAGAAAGCCGAGTCTTCCCAACTCCAGGCCCAGCACTCTATCCATTACACCGCCTGGCTGCCCCATACACCACACAATATCAAAGAGGGGATATGAGGCACACCTCACATTGAAAATATTGCTTGGGTTCTACCTTTGACCCTACACATTCCTCTGTCTAAAGCCAGACATTGTGCCTTCTTCAGCATAGTGGCAAACACCTTTTTGAAGAGAAACTGTTTTACTTTACATAGGAGATTTTACAAAATCTTTTTTCTTATGCCAAATAATCTTATTATCCAGAAGTTCTTTCCACTGACCTAAATCTCTACCAATGCATTTTAAAGTCAATATCAATGGATTCTTTTCTTTTACATATACTTATATATATGTAGAGATGGACTCTCTCCTACAGGAGGATACAGGTTTCTTGAAGTTAAGAACTATTTCATTTTTATCTTCATATTTCCATAGCCTTGAACATCAGAGTACCTAAATGAATGCCTGTTGATTGATTTTTTCCCCATCAAAAAATTCTTCCAAGGATCATAAGTAATAAAGCTGGAAGAAAACTACTTAGTTCAAAATTCTCATTTTACAGATAAGGAAACCGAGGTACTAGTAGTTTCAGCGATTTGCCCAATGGTTCTTATGGGCAATTAGTGGGAATATATCAGTAGTAAGCCTCTGTTCTTCAGGGGCTTTTCGTTTTTCTTTTTGCTTTTTAATCAGTTCTGATAATTCTAAGTCCATTAGCTTTTTAAAACTTCATAACTTGTCCAACAAAGGGAATGTCTGCTTTTATCACCTTTCTACAGTTGGAGTATTTGGGAAAGTTAACAACATTGGCTGAGGTCACACAGTGCAAGAGATTTAGGTCTCTTGACTCCTCCATCAGGGATGTATTCAATAGATGGGGCCATATTTTAACAGGATTACAATGGCCTGATGAATGCTCTTGGATGAGAATGATTTCTTGCTTCAGGCTAATTACCATGGCCAGCATCACTGTGGCTGCATAGATAAAACTCTACAGGTCCAAATAATTTTTCAGTAGGTAAGTAGAAACATGAATGTTGCACCTTCTGATGACAAATTGTGTAGTGTCATGACAGATAACTGCTATAAAATAGGTGGAAAGCAGGAGAATGGACCTCGTCATAACTGTATTCATTGTCTAGTAAGAAAAAGTCATTGAGCTTATTGGCCGCAATTGTGGTTTCTGCCTATGTAAACTTCTTTTTGGGGCTGAAAATGCATTTTAATTTTAAGGATTGGAAATGCTGTCAAGCAGCTTTGCCAGATGCTACAGTCATAGGATTTAGGGTGGAAGAGGCCTTATAGGATCTTGTCCAAACTCCTCATTTTACTGGTGAAGAAACTGAGACCCAGAAAGGCTAATCCAGCAGTCTAAGGTAAAACTCAGGCCATAAATATCAGAGCAGTCATCTGAATGCAATCTTTTTTTTCTTCAAGCCCTGTTCTTTTTTTTCCACTAAATCTTGTCTCAGATATTTGAAGCCCAAATAAACTGAAGGAATGGCAAGATTGAAAATATGTAGTGAGGTAATGTGTTATTCAGTAGTGAGTCTGTAAGATCCAGAAAGGTCAGATGCTCAATAGGCCAGAAGGAGGGGAAAAAAAATTCTTAGGTCAGACCTTATCAAGCAGCTGAAGAGATTCTTTATGGCTATCTACCCTTTTTTAATCTGCAATATGTAGGCAGTTGCTGCTTTACTGAGACCTTCCTTTATGCATTTTTATTGCTCATTTCCAGTAGATTGTCTGTGTGCCTCTTAATGCAGTTTTGCAATATCTCAATTAACTAGAGGGCTTTAGGTGATGTTCTGGGTCATAGAATTTTCTGGATAACAGAGGCTTACTTCAAAACTTGTTCAAAATTTTCCTAGGATGGCTACCTCCCCTTTCTTTCCTTAGTAAATGTAATGGAGTTTATTTTTGGTGACTACAAATTTTGTGGCATTTCAAGGTTATTATTCTAAAGGCTCAATCGCATTGTAGATGAGTATAGAGTTAGGAGGTGGGGAACCTGTGGCTTCAAGGCTACATGTGGCCCTCTAGGTCTTCAAGTGCAGCCTTTTGACTGAGTCTAAGCTTTAAAGAACAAATCTTTTTATTAAGGACATTTGTTCTGTGAAGTTAACAAGTGAAATCCTTAATAAAAGGATTTGTTCCGTAAAACGTGGACTCAGTCAAAAGGTCGCATTTGACGACCTAGAGGGTCACATGTGGCCTCTAGGCCACAAGTTCCCCACTCTGGTGTAATATTAATTGAGTTGGGATTTTTTTTTTACTGTTTTAGAATGCTAAATTAATTAAGTGTCTTTGATTGAGCCTTACTAGGTGCAAAGCCCCAGGGCCAAACCCCCAAATACTAGTTGCTAACCCCCTCAGGGTCCTAAGGGGAGTTGCTAAGATCAGAACCAATAGTAGGGGCCTAAGTTCTGGTCGTTCAGATGAAGTCTGATGAAGTCCAAAGACTGTATAAAAAGAGAGAACAGAGTTGTTTGCTTAAGGTTCTCACTCCTGGAGGAGTGTTGGCGTGGGACTCTGGGCAGTCATTCTAAGAACCTTCTGGCTTGTCAACCCAGATGTTGATGGTTTCTTGGTAACTATGAATTGTCATCTGGGCTGTTTATATTGTGTATGTTTGTAACTTGTTTGTATTTGCTCTGAAGCTGAGGTTGCTGGCTCTTCGTCCTGAACTGAGTTTATGTGCATATGTTGGATTAAAGTAAGATTGTTAACCCCTTAATGTTACTTTCCTTAGTAAAGCAGATCTAAAGAACCTGTGCTGGCAGAGTCCTTGTTCTTGGGCTTGTATTGGTCTTTCACCCCCACAGCAGCTGCTAGCCAAATTGTTGCAACACCTGGATAGACATATGTCACGGAGATGCAGCAATGGAGTCAAGTCCTTTGATGTGGACATTCAACTTAATGGTAAGCTTGAAGATGGAACTCATGGAGGGGAAGTTGACTAGGCTTTTATCAGAAAATATGAAAAATTAGTATTCTGTCAACTCTAAGCTACCAGAATAGAAGAGACCTAAAAGCAAACAAAGATAGAGATCTTTTCAAGTATAAAGGGGCTTCTGCTGAGCCATGTTTCTGTCTCTGCTAGAGGAATGCTGATAATAGAACCAAGGCATGCTTGGTTCTGATCTCCTGACTACAGAGCCCCAACTTGTTCAATCGTGTCCAACTCTTCCTGACCCCGTGAACCATTGCATACCAATATTGTCCACAAGATTTTCTTCGTAAAGATGCTAGAGTGGTTTGTCACTTCTTTCTCCAGTAGATTAAGGCACATAAAGGTTAAGTGACTTGCCCAGGGTCACACAATAGCAAGCATCTGAGATCATATGTGAATTAAGCTCTTTCTTCCTAACTCCAAGCCCGGTGCTCTATCCACAGAGCTGCTTTCTAGACACAAAGCTCACAGGATGAAACTATAAATATTAAAGGATAGCATAGAATCATGTATAAAAATCTCTGTGCAAACAGGGAATGTGTGAGAAGTTAAATTCATTTGATATGATAAAGGACTTAAGACTGACAAAACCATAAAGAAACAATGCTGTTGTAGACAGGGCATTAAGAAGGCATCAGATGACTTGTGGGTTTGCAAACGGTGTTATATGGTAAAAAGAGCACCAGTTTTGGAGCCAGAGGACCCAGGTTCAAATCCTGCCTATTATGGCTGTTATCACTGTAACCCCGAGCAAGTCACTCAATCTTCCTTGATATTGGTTTCTTCATTTATAAAATAATAGTGTGACTCTGAAATATAAGTGACTTCTGAAGTTGCTTCTAGCTCTAAATCAGACCCTGCAAAGAAGACTTCTAATCTTAGACATATAGGCTTTAAGTCATTGGAATAAAACTAGGTTTTGGCTGTCTCAAATTGAACTCAAATAAGTTTTCTCATGACTTGGGTGACATCTTCCTTCCAAAACTTCTCTCAAACGTGGCTGTGACATATTCTATCCTGGCAAACTACAGCTCAGGTACACTTTTTACCTTTTTTGAAACAAGTCCCTACAGTCTTTCATTTGTTCATCTTTATAAAAATGAAGAAGCAAAGAACAAGTATTAGATGACCATTTAAGGGGAAAGGGGGTCCAAACTCATGATTTTATTGGTGTGGCTATGGAATTCCTGGTAAGAAAACTCTCTCTGCCAATAAAGACAGCAAAGGAGGAGAAATACAATATCATTCATAAATTTAACAATTTTAAATAGAACCTTGTTAGACTATAGTAATTCATCTAAATTCATTTATTACAACCAATTTTGAAAGGATGTTTCAAAAATAGAAAAAAAAATTAACAGATTTATATTATAAATATAAAATATCAAAAAAGTCTGCCTTTGATAATATACACATTTCATGTATGCTTAAATCCTAAATAGATTAGGTATAGAATAACTTTTTTTAATATCGCAAAAATATCTAAAACTAGAAATAAGCAGCATATATTTTCCCAATAAATAAGAGATAAAACCTTGCTATTATTTGATGTATTTTTAGAAATACTAGCCATAGCAACATGACAAGAGAAACAATTTAAGTGCATAAAGATAGGCAAAGAAGAGGGGAAAACTACCCCCGTCTGCTGATGACATAATGAATTACTTAGAAAACTCTAGAAAATCAGCAAAGATATTGAGACAATACTTTCAGCAAATTTTCAGGCTACACAATTACCCCACCCCCACAAAAAATCCAAAATGAATCGCATTTCTATATAACAACAAATTCCAGAAGGCAGTAACAGAATGCTAAATCCCATTTGAAATAATTACAAATGAGGTAAGGGGGAAGGAAATTCATCTACCAAAGCACATACAATACTTGGATTCAGTTACAGCATATTCATTAAAGAAGTATGGTGTAAATTAAATTGATCAAGGAATATTCAGTGTTCTTGGCAATGCCAGTTAAAGAAATATGGCCATACTACCAACGTTGATTTGCAGTTTTAATGCTATACCAATCAAATTATCAAAGTGATACTTTACAGAAATTGATAAAATTATAACAAAATTCATTTAAAGAGGAAAAGATCTAGAATACCAAGGGAAATAATGAAAAGATATAGGAATAAAGAGGAATAACATTTCTAGACATCAAACTATATGATAAAGCAGCAGTCATCAAAAGTATTTGATAAAGGATAGATAATAGTACAGATTACACAAGGGAGAACCCAAAACAACGTAATAGCATAGCCCAGTATTTAATAAACCAGAAAACCCAAATTATTTGGGAAAAAACTCCTCATTTGATTGAAACTGCTGGGGAAAACTCAAAAGCAGCCTGGTAGAAAATAACCTTAGACCAACAACTTATGCCATATTTTAAAACAAATTCAAATTTGATATGTGTCCTGAATATAAAATGTACAATAATAATTAAAGCATATTATTCTTTTCAAAAGGATTGCAAACTATTACCAAACATATGAAAGAATGTCCCAAATCACTAATCATGAGATATGCATATTAAATCTGTCTTGAGGGAAGGATCAATTGCAGGGAGCTGGAGGCAGAGCAGAGCCCAGTGTGGCTGCACCAGGACCAACCAGACTGGGAGCCAGGTGGAACAGGCATAGCACCCTTAATTAGTGAGCTGTGGCAGTTACCAGACTTCTCAACCCACAAACAACAAAGACAACAGAGAAGGTTAGTGGGTAGAACTGCTAGAACAGAATGACAGGAGTTTCACAGTGGGCCACCACCCCAGAGGCAGTGGAGGTGGTGCAGCTCTGGGGCTGCTTCCAGCTGCAATTGCTTCTGGCCCCAGGCCCACCTGATGGGAGGAATTAAGTGGCAGATTAGAGCAGGAGTGCAGAGCCTGCTTGGATCTGAGTCCCAGTCTGGGTTGGCAGTTCTTGGGGGAGGTGGAGCACTGGTGTGGCAGACCTAGATGTGTAGAAGAAGCTCTGAAAACAGCAGCACAAGGCCCCTAAAGATTGGGACAAAGTACTCTCTACAAGCAGTCATACTTTTCCAAAAAGGTCAAGGGTCAAGTAGTGTTTCTATAATCTGGCTAGCAGCCAGATTTGTATATGAAAGCCATTGTATATGAAAGATTGAAATTAAGTGAAAGAGATAGGGGCACTCCTACCCCACGGCAAGAAGGAGAATCTCATATAGCAGGAGAACAAACTACTGCTCAAGAATCTACTGACTCAAATGAGAACTTTTCTATTAATGTGGCTAGGAGCAACAGGAGGCCAAATAAGCCAAGAGTGAATTCCAACTCAGCCCAGAGCAGACCTGACTGGCTGCTTTGTCCTTGCCATGGTGGCAGGGGAAGGGAGTGGAGAGAAAATGAGACAATGTTAGGGGCTGAGGCACAAAATGCTACTAGAGTTCAGGATGTCCCTTGCATAGAGAATGAGA
>CM053623.1:427502919-427531103 GCA_028646595.1 Phalanger gymnotis | reverse complement strand
TTCCTTCATGGAAAGATGATGTGTGTGATTCATGAGACCTTTCTCAGTATTAGAGCAGTTGAAGGGAATGTACATATACATAAACAGAGGGCCTACAGGTTAGTTGAATATGAAGGGATGATATCTAAAAAATAAAATCAAATTAAGAGATGAGAGAGGAATATATTGAGAGAGGGATAAAAGGAGAGATAGAATGGAATTAATTATCTCACTTAAAAGTGGCAAGAAAAATAATTTCATTGGAAGGGAAGAGGGGGCAGGTGAGAGTGAATGAGTGAATCTTGCTCTCATCGTATTTGACTTGAAGAGGGAAAAAGATACACACTCAATTGGGCATTTTACCCCACATAAAAGTAGGGGGAAAGGGATAAAAAAGGAGGACAATAGAAGGGAGAGCAGATAGGGGGAGGAGGTAAACAAAAGCAAACACCTTTGAAATGGGACAGGGTCAAGGGAGAAAACTGAATAAAGGGGGACAGAACAGGAAGGAGGGAAATATAGTCTTTCACAACATGACTATGGGAGTGTTTTGCATAATGATACATGTGTGGCCTATGTTGAATTGCTTGCCTTCTTAGGGAGAGTGGGTGGGGAGGGAAGACAAGAGAGAATTTGGAACTCAAAGTTTTAAAAGCAGATGCTCAAAAACAGGTTGTTTTTGCATGCAGTGGGGAAATAAGATATATAGCAATGGTGCATAGAAATCTATCTTTCCCTACAAGAAAGTAAGGATAAAAGGGATGGGGGGGAGGGGAAGGGGGGACAATAGAAGGGAGAGCTGACTGGGAAACGAGGCAATCAGAATATATGCCGTCTTGGAGTGATGGGGAGGGTAGAAATGGAGAGAAAATGTGTAACTCAAAATCTTGTGGAAATCAATGCTGAAAACTAAAAAATATTAAATAAAAACTTTAAAAAGTGTTTTCCTTAAGTGAAAACTAAACTGCCTCTCTGTAATTTTAACCACAGCACTGGTTCTTCCCTATGAGTTTGAACATAACAGTTCCAGCCACTTTTTTTGGGGAGAGTTCTTCAATTATTTTAAAATAGTTATTGGATTCCCCCAACCCCAAAACTTCTCTTTCAGATTTAAATATTCCCATTTCCTTTCATTGATCCTCATACAAAGTTATCTCTATCCCCCTCCATATTGCAGTAGCTCTTCTCTCTATCTGTTCCAGCATACCAGTATCCTTCCTAAAATGTGGCTTTCACAATGGAACATAGTACTGTAGATATTGTCTGACAAGGTAATTTATGGCAGTCTTCCATATACTGACCACTCCAACTTTCTTAATTCAACTTGAATTTAATTAATTTTGTTGGCTGTGATTAAAGCTTATTCTTCACTTTATTTTTCTTGTGTATGTATTTTTTTTGCAACAGGGTTAATATGGAAACATAATTTGCATGACTTCACATGTATAATCGGTATCATGTTTGCCTTCTCCATGAGTGGGGAAGGAGAGGAAGGAGCAGCGGTGCAGGAGAGAATTTGGAGCTCAAAAATCTTAAAAGAAGAATGTTAAACATTTTTTAAAAAATGTAATTAGGAAATATTTAATGAAATAGAAAAATATTTTTAAATTGTTGCCAGTCATATCAAATAGTTGTCTATCTCTTGATCTCTAGATCTCTTGTTTTCCCCCACACAAACTGTTCTTTAACCATGATGCCTTAATCTTGAGAATCCTTGGGACTTGTACAGTGTTTATAAAATTTAACAACCTAGGCCTAATTGGTAGTTATCTCAGGAAATCTCATGGGAATTTTTTGAAATTATAGATTAATTTAAGGTAAGAAAATGGAGGCAATATGTGGGGAAGACCTCTGGGAAATTGGAAGTGAGGGAATAAATATAGGATGATTACTTGAGAGGATGGCAAGGTCAAGTGAAGGTTATTTCTCAATATGGGAAGATCTCAATATATTTGTAGTTGGTAGGGGAAATGGTAGTTAATAAAGAGAGGAGGAAATGAGGGAAGAAATTTTATCAAGATAATAAGCTCCTGCAAGACAGGAGGATCCAGACTGTAAGTGATGGTGGCCTTGGCAAAGTAAAGGTTAATGTCTTCATTAAAGACTAACGCAAAGAAGAAGAGATGGACTGACAATGAAGAGGGGTTTTAAAGTATGAAAAATTGGGGGGAGGTGAGAAGAGTTCATGACAGATGACCTCTATTTTCTCATTAAAGTTAGAGTTCAGCTATAGATGCACCTGCTTGTACCAGTGACGGAAACCAAGAGAAGATGGCTCAATCTTGGCTAAATGGAATCTACAGAGTGTTGTTAGTTTTAGCTATCTCAGGCAGCTGAGGTAGTACTAAGCTTGAATGAGCCAAATTTACTTGCATATGTTGATTCCAGGGCATCTGGTGAAGTACAGAGAAAAGAGGGTACAAGTCACATCATATCAGAAGATATAGATAATAATGTAGAGCCACAAAGGCCAATAATGTTTTATCAAGATACCCGAATGCTACAAAAAGAATGCTACTCCCATGGTCCTTTGGCCTCTTGTTACATTATTACTCTTGGAAAGAAGCCCACTTGCTTTCTCAAGTGGGCCTTTTACCTCTCTCTTATCTGCGCCTTGCTCTTACTCACTTGCCTGGCCTTACAATTGACCCCATAACTCTTTTAATCACAGCATCCTTCTCTTCACAGTTCCCTAAGCTACTAATTCATTAGGATATTTGATATATTATTAGTTTCCCCCTTTGTGTTCATTTAGCATTTACACAAGGAAGTTGTTAACTCTTTGACTGCTACACAAAAGATCACAACAGATAAGCAAAATATATCTATTCAAATAGCTCCATTTACTGTGGATAAGTAAAAGAGATATTTGAAGACTGTATTCCTTTCTCTGACGATTACCAGGAGTGAGACCATTCACAAGTCACTTATGGTTTCTGAGCCTCAGTGTCCTCATTATCAAATGGAAATTCTAACATGCATCATGCCTCCCTCACAAGATTGTTGCAAGGGTAAAGTAAATGAGATGATACATGCAAAGCTGTTGATAAATGTGTTTTTGTTATCATTTTATATCCTTCATTTAATGGGCCTTCATTTCCTTCAAGTATGTTCTTATACCTACTTTAGTTAACCATGGTATCTTGAGATTGTGGTTCTGGCATTCAATTGTGTCCAACTCTTTGTGACCCTGGGCCCCACAGCACGCTAATGCTGTCCATGGGGTTTTCTTGGTAAAAATACTGGAATGGTTTGCCATTTCCTTCTCCAGTGGACTCGGGCAAACAAAAGTTGTGTGACTTGACCAGGGTCACACAGCTAGTGAGTGTCTAAGGTCAAATTGGAACTCAGGTCTTCCAGTCTCCAGGCCCAGTGTTCTATCCACTAAACCATCTAGCTGTTTCAATCTGGAGATATCTCCGAGCTACTTAAGCTTTGTACACAGAACAGAGTAAGGGAAAGGCGAGCCCCTCTCCCCCTGATGAAGGCGATCTTACATTTAATCTCATTCTAGATGCAGAGGTTAGGAGATGAGAAAATTCAATCTCATATGGTCAATTTGGAATGAGTTCTTCCTTTTCATTAAAAGCACAGAGGTCAGCAGAAGGGAAACTTGATCCATTGTTCATCTGCCCCTTCCCGTCCCCTGCGAGTCCTCCTATTATGTGATAAAAAGAAAAATAGGGAATCACACCTCTGTAAGGGCTTTGGATCTCTGAATACCATCACCACCTGAGCTCAGTGCTCCCTGTCATTAATATAAAACCTGATAGACCAATTGAAAGGGGCAACGATCTTCATGGCATTTGACCCTGGGGAATGTACAGACTGCTCTAGAAATGGAAAGGTGATAGTCTTACAAATCTGTTGTGAGCTCTATGAATAGCAATTTATGCTATTCAATTTGTGCAATTCCCCCACAGTCTTTCATGACTGCAGCATTTCAAAACCTAGCGTTCCACCTCAGAGAGCACTAAAACCAAAGCCTGGAATGATGTCTCTAGTGACAAAACTTGTGCCATCAGAATGATGAAAGGCGATCTTCTTACATGTACTATGGATTTTTTTTAGAACTTGGCATTTTTGTCTACCTACCTCAAACACTCCCATTTTTATAAGAAACATGGATTTTATTGTTATTTTATAATTATAAAACATGCTCACCCTGCGTACCAAAGTTTCTATAGTTAGGGTCTATTGGATGAGTTTGAGGCCACAAGATTGCTAGGATCAATCAAAGAAACATATAACCAGAGGGCTAATTGTCATAGTACCTCTGGGAAGTCTTCAGGCTTAAGAAGATACAATTGTCTTCTCTCACAACAACCACATCAGGAGACTTTTTCAGGAATTGTAACAAAAGGAAATAGAAATTTCTCCCATTACTCAGGTCATATGTAGTTTGGGCTATCAACTGGAGTTAAATTCCTCACTCTATAACTACCCCATATGATACTTCTTTTTGCTAGAATGGCATGACTGTGTCCCTGAATTCCTCTGTCACAATTCTAGCAACCACCACAAATTGTTGGAATCAGGCGGAACTTTCAGGACAGCCTTACTTCAGTCCCTGAGTCAGGTTTATTTGTGTCCCTAAAGGAATATCCATATCTGATGTATCTACTGGGAATAATGCACCTGTGGAGAGGCTATGGGAATCAGCATGTGGTATGCATACTTGGGAATTCATAGCAGCAAGCTGGGAAAGCAAGATGGGGAAATGGTCAAAATACCAAAGATCTTCTAATCTTGGAGATTGTTGAAAGCTAAAGAACACTGGAACCTTCTCAAAACTCCATTTTTAATGTTATCCTATTTGTCATTGTCTGACTTTCACAGGAATTGGATTTAAGTGAATCAGAGCTGCACAAAGTCCTCAGCCTCACTCTCTCCTCCATAGGCATCCAGGTCCAGTGGCAAGACCTAGTTAAGACAATTGGTGATGACCAAATGTAGTGGATGACCTTGGTCTTTCTAAATTAAGGTCTTTTCTAGGCTTCAGTTTGTCTAAGGCAACACCCATTCAATGACCAAGGACTAGGTAAGATTTGAAACAAAAGAAGGCCTAATTTGCCATCACAAAAAATATCACTCTGGGAGGGGAAGACCCTCTAAATTTCTGGCCAGAAGAGAAAACAATTGATATTTATATTTGTTCTAAGCTGTCAAAACCTAAACAATGAGCCACAGAGGCTTAGGCTTGGGGTTATTATTGGCCATTCAGCGAAAGCCAAGGGTTTTAAAGAGCCTGCCAAGTAGTTCTATTTGAAACACAATGGGCTGGTCCAGAGAATCATCCTCCTTTAAAAACATTATTTTAAAAAAATGTTTTTTTCAGAGCTGTATTTCATGCAATCATAAATGAAAACTACATAGGACAAAAAGTAGATTATCCCAGCTTTTAGAGAAAATCTAGCCCCCAACCCTTTTATTTGCTAATAACTCAGAAGCCCTCTGATCAAAAAGTATTCTATAACAACCTATTAGCAAATGCCATAGAGGTATGGGTTTTCTTTTTCCTTTCTGGTATAAAATCATACCTATGATCTTGTTAATATAAGAAACTCTCTGGGAGGAAACTTAAGAGTCTTAGTTGCCTGGAAAGACTGAAAAGTTGTAACTTGTTTAATGTCACACAGCTAGTATGTATCAGAGGTGATAATTGAATCTAGGTCTTCCTAACTTCCTGGCTAGCTTTCTATCCCCTACATCATTCTCTCTCCTTAATTTTAGAATTGCTAAACTACTTTAAAAGGAAACAAAAAATAGATAAAACGTCCACCCAACAATGCTGTCCCACCGAGCCCTGCCCTTGCTATCCAAGATCCTATTTTAATATAGGATATCCTAATAATAGGATACGGGAACTATGCAAGGCCATGGTCTTACTGGCTTGAATGAGTCTGAATAAAGGACCAGTGGGTCCTTTCCATGGCCATGTTAATGAATGGAGGAAGGAAACACACAAGACAGAAATAAAATTCCCAGTTGATAGAGAGGCAGACTCTATTAGACCATCAATTTACTGACTATCTATTGTTTCCTGATGATGGAGACAACTAGGGTACATGTAGTGGCTAGAGCCTTGGACCTGGAGTCAGAAAGACCCGAGTTCATATCCAGCCACAGACTCTGGAAAGTCATTGAACCTCTGTTTGTTACAGTTTCTTCATCTGTAAAATGGGGATCATGATAGCACCTGTCTCCCAGGAATGTTGTGAGGATAAAATTAGTATTTATAAAGCATTTCACAAACCTTAAAGTGCAATATAAATGATAATTATGAGGACAATAATGATGTACTTGTTGCAGTCGAGAGGTGTTGGGAACCCCAAAATTCAAGGGCAAATGACATGGGTCCTTCCTTGAATGAATTTGACCCAAGCCTTCTTTCAGTCAAAGACAAAATTTATTCAAATACTAGTTGGGGTGGGCAAGATTTTAAGAATCCCCACATTTGTGACACTTGTATTGACAAGCTGACCAGATTCTTAAGGAATCTGAATACTTTAATGAAAGCAAGATGGACCTTTTATAAAGAAGACTGTGGGAAGATCTAGATGTGATCTAGGAGTGGAGTCTAGATAGAATTAAGGAGTGGAGATCTAGTGTGGGGCCAGGTGCAAACAAAGAGGGCTACAATGAAAGGATTGTTAGAAGGTGCCTTGGGCCAGGGATCTGAGTTCAGGGCCTGGGTGCCTGGAATTCATGGGAAAGTTCAAAAAGGGAGGAGTCCAAAGCCCATACCCCATCATACTGACTTGCCTGAAATTGAAATCTGTATTCCTTTACCTAACTTCTTTCTTCGGTATCAGGCCCTTGAAATTCAATGCTTACAAGGAACCCTGGTTCCTGATCCAGGCTGGTGATTGGTTTATGTTTACAGGGGTCCTGATTTAGATTCAGCTCTTCAGGAGAATACTATTCTTCCCCAATCCGTTCTCAGCAATAGCCCTCGATGATCATTTTATATCATTTTTGTAATTTCAATAAGGGCCAGAGCCTGAACTGATTAACTAGAGAAAGAGCTTGAACTGATTAACCAGCTGAACGTAAGCTTCTTTGTTCTCTGAGTAAACTCTTCCTATGTCAACAGGGCCAGACTGGGCTGACTTAAGAGCATTCTTTCCTCTATTAGCCATTAAAGAGCCCTTAACCCGAGAAACTCTCTTGCCTAATATTTTATGGGCATATGCTATGTTATGGAATGTTAATGGCAAATTAAACACAGAGATCCTGGGTTGTAATTTCAATTGACACTTTGTCAACTCTCTTATCTTATTGTATTTACAACCTGTCCCATTAAGGAAAATCCTTTCCTTGCATCATGGTTAAACAGACATGAGGATCATAAAAGTGAAGTAGTGCAGGCATACCGAGTTGGGAGTAAGTTGTATTTAAACCTTCTCATTTCTTTGTTCAGCCAGTCAGACTTTGTCTGGCTTCATACACGTATGTATCTGCTAACTTTAAGGGAATAAATGAATAAGTAATATAAAATTTCTATCACCTAGCTTGTTTTCCTTCTTTAACCAAGCTTTCAGGTTGACACTCTAATGACCAACATGTATTGACACCCTTCTCTTCTCCCCATGATACCTCATTGCTCTCGAGTCATGGAAGGATATGAAATTTTTCATCCTCCTCTGGATACTCTCCTATTTGTCAATGTCCTTCCCAAAATGGGGTTGTTAGAATTGAGTACAATACTCTGGTTATCTGACCAAGACATGGCACAATGTATTAGCCCCACCTTCACTCTAGACATTATTCTTTTATTCCTACAGTCTTAAATTGCATTAGCTGTCTGGGCTGTTACATTGCACTGTTGACTTCCTTTGAGTTTATATTCCTATTACCTGAGAGAATGAAACTAGAACTAGAAAGAAGTAAAATGTGACCTTTCCCCCTTCTCAGCCCCATTAATGTTATATATCAAGCCATATTATTGGAGCTGTGCTTTGCCCATAGCCTTTGTAGGGTTTAGGAGCTATTCCAAAGATGATGTTCCATCATACTAGGTGCTTTGTTTTTATTGAAACTTTGATTCTTTCTTTTTCTTTCACTATAGTCATTCCAAATATATCCTTTCTCTATGGAACCCTTCCTCACTTCAAAAATTAAAATAACAAAATAACTATGCCTAAAAATGTATGCAACCCTGCATACCTATGTAGAAGAGGGAGTATGTTTTCTTATCATTAGTCTTAGAGGACTAATATTGATCATTCCAATTAATCTGTATCCTACAGCCTTTGGGGGTTGTTTTTCATTGCATTGTGATAGTCACTGTATATCGTTCTCTGGGTTCTGATTACTTTACTTTGCATCACTTTGTACTAGTCTTTGCATATTTTTTTTTATTTTTTACATCTGTAGAATATTTTTTAACTATACTGATAATCAATTACATTTATATAGTATCATTTATATAACCATTCTCCAACCAATATATACTTGCTTTGCCTCCAAGTATTTTGCGACTGCTAAAAGTGATGCTATTAGTATTTTTTCCTTCTGTTTCTGCCATTTTGGGTAAATGTGCAGCAGTGGGATCTTTTGGAATAGTTTGGTGACTTTTTGAGAATAATTACAATGATTTTCTGGAAGAGTTGGGGAAATCGACACCTCCACATACAGTGCATTAGTGGGCCTGTCTTCCTATAGCACGTTGAGGGAGGAGCTGGTGGTAATTGTCCTAAAGACAGTGAACTTACTGAAAGTAATCAAATGTGCCTTGCATTTCCTTATAAAAAGATCATGACTCAATTTCTGTGGGGATTTACAGGACAAATGCCTTTTGGAAAACATAGGAAAATTGACAAGAGTTGCTCCATGTGTTGTGTGTGTGGGAAGATCAAGGCACTAATGGGTTTTCTTTCATGCAGTTGGTAATGAAAATATGCAATCCTTTTATCATCTGGAAATATGAATCACAGCTAATAAATGCAATTAGATCAATGTGAGCTTCCTGTCCAGTAAGACAGAAGGTAACTTCCCAAATGACCCTACACTTGTGCTATTTATTATTTAAGTTACATGGCAGTTGATGTCCAATGGAAAATAGAAGTCAGCACTGTAAGGTGGAGTTTGCTCATCCTATTCACCTGCCAAGTTAGCATTTTGATTTAGTCTTTAATTAGATTTGGAAGGAGCTTCTATTTTATTGCAGGCATTTGATTCAAAGTACTTCTCTCTCTTCATTTATTTGTAATAGGTCTTCAGAGTTTCATGACTATGAGACACAATTATTTTAGAAGGGTCACAGAGTGCTAGCAAGCTGTATGCCTGATAAATTGGCTCTCATGAAATGTAGGAACTCATCTCTAAATGAATCATGTATTAATTTCTGCCATGTGAGAGATTTTGTTTTTTCTTCTTCCTCTGTGGAAACATGTCTGATGGCTCCAGATCTAGGTATTAAAATACCCAGCTAGAATGATGGAGCAGCTGGAATTTTCCCTCAAATCTCTGAATTTTCCTGAAGTGCTCAATTAGCTAGTGTCACATATGCATGTGTATTTGCATGTATTGTCTAAACCTATGATTTCATTTGTATCTTAAATTCCTGTCAAGTTATCCCCTCTATAAATGCAGATTGGTGACTCTTCTGCAATTTATGATATTAAAGTTATCTGAGGGCCCCCAGGAATTACTAATAAAATGTACCTGAAGAGGATTTAAAGGACCATAAAGAAAAGAATTATACATGATTTTCTCTTGGTTCTGTCTTCTTTGCTTTCTATCAGTTCTTACATATCTTCTCAAGTTTGTCTTATTTCCTAATATTTTGAATATTTGCATATGGTTTTGAATGACTTTTCCAGAGATTACACGACAGGTTTTCAGTAGAGATGAACCTTTATCTCAGGTCTTCATGCCATACCATATCAGAAAATAGCATACTATATTATGCCATACTAAAATATAGCAGAACATACCTGCGCATGTGTGTGCATGCATATACACACACATACAAACATATGAGATATGTACGTGTGTATAAATATACATGTATATATACACACATATAAAATCAGTCTGTATCAGAAAATACATGTACACAAATAAGGTGGTTCAAAGCCATGCTCTGATTTATGTATGTGTATTTGTGTATCTTTTATGTATATGTGTACATGTAAATACATGTATGTGTAAGTACATATGTATATATATATATATATACATATATAGACTTCAGTGCTTCTTGAGCTGGGGTCTATGAAGTGATTTATTTAAAATATTTTGCAAACTCTATTTTAATGTAATTAGTTTCCCCGACAGTGCTCCATACTTTATTTTGCACACTTAAAAATATTATTCGGAGATGGAGATCCATAGGCTTTCATTAGAATAACATAGATACAAAAAGCTTAAGAACTCTTGAAGATGTATATATTTTGGTATACATATATGTAAGTCTTAAAACTGCACTAAGATTTATGGGACACTATACGCATATCCATATATGTGTATTCTAATGTAGATTGATTTTATATACATGCATGCACACATTCATAGGTGCACAAATATGTTCTGGTGTGACATGTTCTTGTATGTTAGAGTGTGTTATATTCCGGCTTGGAATGGCATGATATAGTAGAAGTTTCTTTTAATGTATGATAGCTTTTATGGGTCACTGAGTCCCAAAGCACTAGTCCAGTCTGTCGCACAGTGTTAAAATGCTCCCAGGAGGTCAGATCAATTCAACTTTGTGGCTTTGTGTCTGATTTAGAACCGCTGTGCTCAGTGGTTAGAAAAGGTTGCCCTCTCTCCTGATAATTCTCCCTCTTTGGGACAGGAAGGCCTCAGAAGCACACTCCCAAAGAAAACTCTAGTCAGTCCTCAAAGGCAGTCTCACATGCTACATGATCTGATGATCCTGAACCAACCCCGCTTTACTCTTGCCAACAATACACATAGAAAACCAGAGTTCTCTGCACTATGACCCTGCTCTCTTGGGAACAGAGAAAAGAACCACAACATTTAGATTGGGGCTTGACTCAGAAGAAAGCAGACATCCACACATATGATTGAATGTGGGCCAACTCTAAGATCATTTAGTAGTGATGCTCCTCCAGGTAATTAAGTTGACATTTTGAATGTCAGAGTTAGGACTCACTGTAGCGGTCAACTAAATCGAACTGTACTTAAGCAATAGAGCAGCAGGGAAGAATGTTGGATTTGGAGTTAGAGGTGATAGTTGTTCAGTTGTGTCTGACTCTTCATGACCCCATTTGGGGTTTTCTTGGCAAAAATACTGGAGTGGTTTACTGTTATCCTTCTCCAGGAGCCAGGGGGCCTGGCTTCAAATTCTGACTGCTATGCATTATCTAGATGACCTTGTCAAGTCATTTAACTTGCCTTGGTCTCAGTTTCCTTAATTGTGAAATAATGTGGCTGGACTATGTGACCTCTCACATCCTTTATAGTTCTAAATCCTATGAAACTCAGCAAATTCCATGTGAGATCTGTTACATTATCTTCAGGGTGAAATAACTAACGAGGCCAAGATTGGAAATTCAGACCACAAGTGCCAGAAGGTTATATGATCAAAGAATTTAGAGATAGAAGAAATTAGAGGTTATCATCTAGTCTAATTTTATAGTTGAGGAAATTAGGGCCCTGAGTGACTTGACTAAGATCAGACTACAATAATTGGTGGCTCAATGAATAGATTTCTGGGCCTAGAGCCAGGAAGGCCTGAGTTCAAATACGGCCTCAAACACTTAAGATCTATGTGACCCTGGCCAAGTCACTTAACCTCTCTCTGCCTGTTTCCTCCACTATATAATAGAGATGATACTAAGAGGACCTATATCCCAGAGTTGTTGAAAAGAATCAACGAAATAATATTTGTAAAGCACTTAACACAGTGTCGGCACATGCCAGGTGCTGAAATCTTGTTCCCTTCCCTCTTGGCCCCCACCCCCAATAAATAGGAAGTCTGGGAAATCAAACCCAGGTCTTCTACCTATATGTTGCACACCCCACCCCCAACTCTAACTTGCACAACTGCTGTAAGCTTTGGATTGGTGTTAGATTAAACAACGTCAGTCTTATCATACCCAGAGGAGGTCATCGGCCAGTCTGCATAAACATTCTATGGCTAGGCCACATACCCGGGGGTTTATAGTCTTCCCCGTCTGTGCCTCTGACCTGCTGGGGCATCTCTTTTGGAGTTGGAAATAGTGCCAAGCTGCCAGGACTGGCTTTGATAGATGATTAAATAAGCTTTGGTTTTATTATATTATTATTATATATATTATATATAATATATTATATTATATTTATTATATCATATCATATCATATCATATCATATCATATCATATCATATCATATCATATCATATCATATTATATTATATTATATTGTATTATATTATATTATATTATATTATATTACATTGTCTTTGCAGCACCATAGCAAACATGGCATCCAGGACCTCAATGCCATCCTCACATCTTTATTCTCTCTCCTCTTCATATCCACTTAGTCACCAAATCTAGTCCTTATTGTATACATCTCCTCCTCTTCCCTTACAATAGCTAGCAGCCTAGCTCTAGCCTGCACCCCTTTCTGCTGTAATTTCAATAAACTTGCTCTCTAGTCTCCTTGCCTCAGTCTACGCCAGATCGAAACCATATCCCATAGCTGAATGGGGATTTTCAAAAATGCAAGTCCAATCATGCCATTCCCCTGTCAAGAAATTCCTATGGTTCCCCATTGTGCCTAAGATCAAATTGTAAACGCCATTTGGCATTCAAAGTTCTTTACCAGACTCCTTCCTACCTTTCTAGTCTTTGGCTAGGTGATGCAGTGGAGAGAACACTGGGCCATATGATACAGCCATAGTGCAGCACCCTCCATCACTCGTCTCCATGCCTTTCCATTGACTTCCCCCAGGACCAGTCCCCTGGGGCAGCTAGGTGGTACAGTGGGGCTGAAGTCACAAAGACCTGAGTTCAAATCTAGTTTCATACACTTACTAGCTGTGTGATTCTGGGCAGGTCACTTAATACCTATTTACCTCAGTACTTCATCTGTAAAATGGGGACACAGTGCAGAAGGAAATGCCAAGAAAACCTCATGGACAAGTCTATGGAGTCATGAAGAGTTGTACACAACTGAACAACTACAACAAGGAGCAGAACACATTCACCCTTCCTCTCCACTTCTCAGAATCCCTAGTTTCAGTCCAAATGTCACTTTTCTGGATCACTGCTTCCCCCAACCACTAGAGTCCTCCTTCCTCAACCTATCTTGTATTCATTGTGTGTGTTTGTGTCTGAAATCTAATCTGTTCACAGAGGTTGTCTCTCATTAGAGTGTAAGGGTCATGAGGGCAGGAACTTTTCCATTTTTGCCTTTGCATTCTCAATAGCAGCATGGAGTCTCCTATTTAGGAAAGACAAAAAGAGGCATTAATTAAGCACCTACTATGTGCTTTTACTAAGTAGCTTACAGCTATTATTTGATTTGATATTATAACAACCCTACAAGGTAGGTTCATTATTAGCTACTTAAAGAAACTGAGGCAGGCTGAGGATAAGTGACTTGCCTAGAGCCACACAACTAGGAAGCATCTAAGGCTGGGATTTAACTTGAGTCTTCCTGATTACAGGCCCAGTATAATACCTGCTCTTTCACTTAGTTGCCTTATATTTATTAGGCACTCAACAAATGCTTCTTGAATAATTGATTAATTTCCTGGCATCACACTGGAGGACTCCCTACCCAGTGGTTGCCAATCAACAAAGAACATGCCGAACAAAGAAAAAAACCATGCTTCTCCTGTGTCAATATTGAATGGGTTGGTACCAAGGGAGAAACATCAACTGTCACATCTGGTGAGTTGAGGCCAGAGATCTGAGGTTCAAAGAAGCTAAAGGAGGGGAATTTTCAAATTCAAAGAATCCCGTCTGAGCATTCTGACTGTGAAATTGCAGGGTTCCTCCTCTGAAAGCCTAGTCAGCTAATTATTGTCAGCATCATTTCTCAGACCAATTCTTTTTCTAGGCCTCTGGTATAAATTGGGTGAAAGGGGAGAATGTAGCAGTGGTGAGAGGATGGAATTAGGGAATGGTAATGAAGGCCTTGACTCAGATTGTGGCCGTAGAAATAAGGATAGATGAAGTGTGACAGATATTCTTCTCTCAAGATCGGTCCCCTAGGGACCAATCTTGATTTGTGGCTACCCAGCATGCATGCAGGTAATTGAAAACTGGAAAATAAAACATAGTCAACAACCTTTGGGGCAGGTAGGTGGGGCAGCGGATAGAGCTCTGGGCCTGGAGTCAGGAAGACCTGAGTTCGAATCCAGCCTCAGAGACTTCCTAGCTCTGTGACCCTGAGCAAGAGACTTAACCCTCTTTTCTTCAGTTCCTCATCTGCAAAATAAACTGGAGAAGGAAATGCCAAACTATACCAGTATCTTTGCCAAGAAAACCCTAGTAGAGTCACAAGGAGTTGGACACAACTGAACAACAACCAAAAAAACCCAATTCTGAGTGTTTTCTTTTTAATCTACAAAAGCCAAAAATCTGTACTAACTGAATTGCCCTGATGTTTTGGCAGTGTGTAGATACTTTCTTACTGTGAGCATTGTATAACCTTTCTCTATCCCATTCTAAGCCAAGAAGGTGCAAACTCACCTGGTTGGTTAGCTATTTATTATGGTTAATGCCTGAAGCTACAGGTTCACAGGCAGAATATCAAAAGCAATCAAAGATCCAAACACTCCTCAGTTATCCCACAGGCCAACTTAAAATATAATAGGATTGATTGTCTTATCTTAATATACAAAACAAATTTACTCTGGCAGGAAGAGAATGTTCTACTGGTCAGGTGCTAGCACGGTGCTGGCAAATTGGGAGGTGAGTATTGACAACCTAGTTACTGCTAATTCTATGTGGACTTAGCTACAGCTCCATTAACAAACAGAACATGTTGGGAATGCATAAAGTTGATTTTCATTTAAGGTGGAAGGAAGATGTTAAGCCTTCAATGTGTGACATGAGTAAGGTACAAGATTCTAGGATGTTTTCACTGAGGTCTTTTTCTGCCTTTGAACTATTCTGCTGCTCATTTGAATCTTCCTTGGCTTTGAAAAATGGATAAAGTTCATGAGAACTTCCTTGGGTCCTATGAGTTATAATATTGCAGCCTTTGGCACAGTTTGGTACCATTAGCTCCATTTAATAGAATGTGCCATAGATAGAACATTTGGACTTGTAGACAGGAAGAAGACTTGAAATTTACATCTCAGATTCACTAGCTATGAAACAAATCATTTAACATCTGCAAATCCCAGGCCACCTTCTAAAACTGAGTTGTAGATGGGTCTGTGAACGTAGAGCAAGCGTTCTCATATTTTTTTGTGGGTTTCATGGACACCTTTGAAACTAATGGACTCTTTCTCAGAATATTTTTTTTAATAATTGAAGTAAACGCTAAATTTCAGTTAGAGGATGGTATAAACAAAGATGCATTTTTTTTTCTCATGCAAATTCACAGATACCCTGAAATCTATACTTGGATCCCTTGGGTGTCCATGGATTCCAGGCTAAGTTCCTTTGACATAGAGGCAGTTTTCACACTGACCAAATTATAGATCCATAATATATTGACACATCATGTATCAATCTCACATTTGCTAAATTTTAAAGATAGTTTTAAAACTGCTTGTTAAACCAGTGAAAATCAGCTTTTTACAAAAGTGATGTACTAGGTACCTTCTTGTCTAAGAAAAGAATTTGGTTTCAATCCATGTACTGAAGCACACACACACACACACACACACACACACACACACACAAGAGCAGGACACTTTTTTAAAAATTCTTTTATTCTGAACTTAAGAAATAAAAATTTTCTATGACATGGAGTAGAAAGCAGATGATTGCACATAAAACTGCTAATCTATTATGTACAATTTACTATTCGTTTTAAATATATATTAAAAATTATCATGTAACTTCTTTCTTTTTTTCTTCCTTTTCCCATCTTCCCTAGCCCCAGAGATTTCCCATGGGGTTAATTTTATTTATATCCCTTTTTATCTAATTAGACCTACTCCTACAAGATATACTCAGATGATTGATAAACTCAAGCTTGTCACATTAGATTCAAGGTAATGATATAATTTTGATTCTGAAAGGAACTTTAGAGATTATCTTATTCGAATCCTTCTTTTTACAGATGATGTAACTGAAGATCACAAAGGTTAAGTGACCACTCAAAGTTATACGCCACGTTGGCTGCAGCGTTGATTTCATAATTCTGCATTCATCACCTTATTTCTATACAGTGAGACAAGGAGGGGATGGTTGGAGCCAAGGGCTCTGTAGTCTGAAGTTTTTTCTTCTTACATTCTGTGGTTCCAATTTAAAGGCATTTATTGGGGATAATCAAAGAGAGAACTGAAGCTCATTTTTCAGTATGTGATTTCATTTTTTACACATGGATAAGTAATAGTCAAAACAAACAAAACAAAACATGGCAATGGGGAAGACCAGGTTTTTTCAACACTTCCATGGCTCTGCTAAATTGTCATTTCATCAGTGAGCACCTAAGTAGTGCAGTGGTTAGGGTACTGGACCTGGAGTTGAGAAGACCTGAATTTGTTCTTGGACACTTACTGCCTGTGTGGCCCTGGGCAACTCACTTAAGTTCTGTCTGCCTCAGTCTCCTCAACTGCAAAATAAGGATAATAACAGCACCTATATCCCAAAGCTGTTGTGAGAATCAAATGAGACAATAATTGTAAAGCACTTAGTGTAGTGCCTGGCATATAGTAAGGGCTATATAAATGCTAGCTAGGAGTAGTATAGTGCTAGCATCTGACTCATGCCTCTTCAGCCTACACAATTCTCTTCTTCTTCTTCCCCTAGGTACTATGTAGGTGATCTACTCAACACAGAGGCCATCATCTGGGTCTTTAAATATTTAATGGATGTCAGCACAATATTTGGTCTGTCCATCTATTATCCCAACCTCTTGCTACATTATTATTTCACCTCCTTTTCTGCTCCTAGATAAAATTGATAAAGTATTCTAAGCCACTTCTTAAGCAGAAGTCATTGTTAGTAATACTCCATAGTCTGATTACACCCACCATGTTTTCTCACTGTTTTCAGTTCCCTGTAATTGAGATTCTCCTGAGATAGTGACTCCATAAATAAATGATTTTTAATTGATTGCTTAATTTCAGCCATAGAGCATCCCCAGGAGAATATTGGTGTGACAAAGATGGACTTTTATAGAAATGAGCATCTCAAGGTCATGGAAAGCACTACCTGTTTCCAAAAATGTGATGGGTTTACTTTCATCCCCCTATTCAAGAGGAGGAGATTAGCACAGGAAAATGTGAAAATGCCCATGTGCTACGCTGTGCC
Organism: Phalanger gymnotis; assembly: GCA_028646595.1. Lineage (NCBI taxonomy): Eukaryota > Metazoa > Chordata > Mammalia > Diprotodontia > Phalangeridae > Phalanger > Phalanger gymnotis. Next base: position 427,513,726 of record CM053623.1, on the reverse strand, counting down.
ATACAATGGATTTCACAGACAGCAAATCCCCTTCTACTCTGGATTACAATTTTCTTATCACAGAATTACTAATAGGATGGGAGTGAACTTTTCCCCAAAATACATCTCCAAATGAAATACAAAACATAACATTCATAAGGTGCAATGAGCTCCATGTATTATCTAGAATTTCACATGCTGCAACCATGTGATTTCCATTTAGTTTGGTAATTGGAAGGTAGAACAGATGGTGACCAACTCATTTCTTATTATGTGTCCATTATAATAGCGCATTCCACCAAGCTATTCCTCATAAGCGAAGGATTTTTGCTCCATTGAGATGCATTGGAAAGGGTATGCTTTTTAAAAAGAATGATTATGAGCTCCATGGAATGAACTGTCATGCAGAGTAGAGCGCAATGATCAGTGTTTGCTGGACAGTGACACCACTGAGGTTACTCGTTATTCCTGCAGCAACCTGTGGAGGGTGAGAATAGAGGAACCCAGGGAGGGGCTGGTATTAGACTGCTTTATTAGCACTGGCTCTGCTTTGGATAAGTGCCCAGCCTATTTCCCAACTAAGCAAAGCAATTATCAAATAGTCTAATTTCCTGTCTTGCCTCAGGATGGAGAAGACTAACTCCAAATGAGGTCTATTTTCCTGGCCTCCTTCCTTCAAGGGCCCTAAAAAGCATATTCTCACATACGCTGCATCTGGCCACAATGCAAAGAGGCATTGTGGCTTATTTTCTGCCTACGTGGGCTCATTTTCAGAATATGGCAACAGATGGTTGTTGAGATAACACCTTCTACATTATCATCGTAGCACACATCTGTGTTGCTCACTTCTGAACTAAAAGTATTTTTGTGGTAGCAAAGAAATGGAAATAAAGTCAGTGACCCTTGTTTGGAAAATAACTAAATATATTGTGGCATCTTTCTGTAGAGGAATATTGTGCTTTAAGAAATAACTGTGTAGACAACAGAGAAGTTCAGAAGACTTATGTGAACTGATCCAAAGTAAAATGTCAGAACCGGGAAAACACTATGAACAATAACTATGGAATTGAAAAGAACAAAAATAAAGAGATTAGATTATATAATTATTGTAATCAAGCTTTTTTTCCCTAAAGAAAATGTGTATATTTCTCCCTTCTTAGTTGAGGTAGGGGTCTATGCATATGAAATATTGTATATACCAGCAGACTAAGGTAAGAAGTGTGATCGGATTGAAAGAGCACTGGGTTTGATTTAGGTAATTAAGGTTTGAATCTTGGCTTTTTTGTTGTTGTTCAGATATTTTAGTCTTGTCTGATTCTTTGTGAACCCATTTGGGGTTTTCTTGGCAAAGATATTAGAATGGTTTGCCATTTCCTTCTCCAGCTCATTTGACAGATGAGAAAACTGAGGCAAGCAGGGTTAAGAGACTTGCTCAGAGTCACACAGCCAGGAAGGGTCTGAGGCCAGATTTGAAATCAAGTCCCCCTGACTCTTGGCCTGGCACTCTATCCACTGTGTCATCTAGCTGCCCCCTTGGCTTCATAGCAAGATAAATATGTAACCTTTACTTCTCTGTGCCTTAGTCTCCTCATCTTTAAAATGAAGAGTTTGGTCTAGATCAGCGTTTCTTAAACTTTGGGTCGAGACCCCATATGGGGTTGCATAACTGAACGTGGGGGTCTTGAAAAATTTGGCAACAGTAAAACGTTTCAGAACATGCAATGACCACAAATTAATTCAAAATCAAACACATAATTAATCCTAGGTGTTTCTGGCAGCGCCTACATTGCATCTCGCAACTTCACTGCAATCTTGGGTCTGAACACAAAGCAAGCGCACTTTGTACTGCTCATGCTGTTATACCACGCAACACCAACAAATGCTGCCAGAAACACGTTGGCCTAGATTCAAGACTACTGTATATTATGAATTGCAATGTTTTTACTGTACTTACAAAATCGTTAGATGAATTTGGTCTTGGAATTAGGACAGAATTTCCAGCAATTTCTGAAATGGCCTTAAACACATTTCTGCCATTTTGTATTGCATAGTCACTTACACACATACCATACATTTATTTACATACATTTTACATATTTATGGAAGTGGCATTCTTAGCATTGACGATTACAAAATCAAAATATCAATCAACTCCGAAAAATGTTGAAGATGCACTATGTTCTGCAGTATCAGATATTCCACCAAGATTCAATTCTTAATGTAAAAATGAACAAGCACATTCATCTCATTAGTTTGCAAGTTTGCTTTCATCTTTAATAAATGGTAAAATTATATGTATACCAAAGAATTATTTTAAAATAAATTTCCTTATGATTTATTATCAGTAAATGTTTGATTTCTATACATATTTTATATACCCATATATCTGGGGTTGCATAAAAATTTCTCAGGTGAAAAGGGGTCATGAGTGGAAAAAGTTTAAGAAGCCCTGGTCTAGATGACCTCAAAGGTCTCTTCTAGCTCAAAATCTACAACCCTGTGTGTTGGTTAGTTTGGTCGGTATGTTTTTCTTTGTTCTATCTTTTTAAAAAAAAATTTTTATAAGAACAAGCTTCCTAGGTAGGATAGAGTAGAGGGATATATTAATAAATGAAAGTTATATTAAAAACATGTTTAAACCCCAATAAACATTTTAAAAATATTAAAATATAACACATTCTCAAATTTGATTTCCAAAATGAATCTGTGAATTATAGTGTTCCTCAGTTGGTTCAGTAGTATCTGACTCTTTGTGACCCCATTTGGGGTTTTGTTGGCAGACATATTGGAGTGGTTTGTCATTTCCTTCTCCAGGTCATTTTACAGATGAGGAAACTGAGACAAACATGGTTAAGTGACTTGCCCAGGGTCACACAGCTAGTAAGTGTCTGAGGCTGGATTTGAATGCAGGTCTGTCTGACACCAGGCCTGGTGTTCTGTGTCATCTAGCTGCCCGAGATATAGTACAACTATTGCAAATCTTTCAAATGATGGTACTAAGTGCCAAAGATGGGAAATGAGTTACCCAAAGTCACAAAGCTAATGATGATGTGACTGGATTTGAATTCTGACTCTTCTTATACGAAGTCCCCAAACTGCCCTCAGTTACCACTGTTGATGTTCATGTTCAAAAGAAAGTTTTAGAATTTAGTTACATGAGTTAAAAAAAAAACTAAAATGAGGATTATATTTGTCCAGCAGTTTTCTGATTTGCTATAAAGTCAGAGAATCTTAGAATTTTAGAGATGGAAATGTCTTTAGAGCTGATCTAATCCAATCCTTTTATTTATTGAGGAAAATGAGTCTCACAGGAGAAAAATGATAATATAAGTTTAAATAATAATCAGGCTCAAAGGGCTAAGTATTATTTTCAGCCTCTTCCTCATTTTATCATCAATAACTGAGTCAGGTTTATTCTGACATCATTGGCTTGGGTTGAAATCTTTATGGAATGCTTAATTGCAAAAAATGTGCACATGAGTTCATTAAGTCAAGAGAATAAATCTCTTTAGCAAATAATTCTATTTTTACTCTTCAAACCTGAAAAGGTTATTGAACTGTTGGCTATTATTATTACCACTAACAACAGAGACAATATATTTAATAATTTAATATATGTATTAGTATGTTTAATAATTAATAATATAATAATGGGTTGGGTTCTAGTAACAATACAATGAACAGAGTTTAATCTCGAGTATGTCACTTCTCTTTTCTTAGGGTAATTGTTCTCATTTGTAAAACCAGGATATGAATTTTTTTTACTAATAAACATTTATGAGTATCAGATGAGATAACAAATAGTTTAGTACTTGAAAAATGTGTGATTTTCTTGTTATAGCTATTCCTTTCACAAATACAGTTCAAAATCCTTTATAAAGAGGAAAAAATCATTACCTGGTAGCCAACCTTCCCTTGATAATCTTCTTTGCACTAACTCCGTTGGTCCTCACATAGCATATACATATTTAATTAGAGATTCTATTTTATAAGGATTTTTTTTCATGCTTTACTAGTTATTCAGGGGATCAGAGAAGAAGTGTGACGTAGCAACATAGCACTCCTAGGTGTTGGAAAATATTGTGACGGAAAATCTCTTCCTCCAGTGAGGAGATCTGAGGTTGAGTCTGCACTCTGATGTTTACTAGAAGTGTGATCCTGAAAGGATTGCCAAACCTCTCCGGGACTTGGTTTCCTCATTTGACAAGTAAGGGAGTTGCGTAAGTCTCTCCTAGGTCTCAATCTTAGGGTGCTATAACCTTCTTCAAAGAAAAGAGCCTCTCCTTCCATCTAGTATTTGAATATTTAGAATGATTCACAAAATCACAGAGGATTGAAGCTGGAAAAGTAAAGCAACTTATATAGGGTCTCGCGGATGGGAGTAACCGGGGCAACAGCAGTCCCTTCATGTCACTACACTATTTTCTGTGCGCATTAAATGACTGAGATGCAATTCTCCAGTTTTTGCAATCTGGATTTTTTAAAGGGACCAATCTTTCTTTTCATATAAAAATCTGAACTTAGCAGAACATATTTTTTTAAATAGATTTTAGAGAGAACAAAATGACTTTCATACTGATAAATAAGATATTTAAATAAAATAAAAGAAGCTTATTTTTCATCACTGAGATAGATACCCTTTTTTCCTCTAGAAATTACTTGAAGTGTTTTGCTCCCAACACAAATTTCCAAGAAATCCAAGAATAGTTACTAAAAAAAGGAAGTGAAGCATAAAGAATCCTGGATTTGGCATCAAATGGCATAAGTTCTAATTCTACTAAAATACTTTTTACAAGCTGTGACCTTGGATAAGTCATTTAAGCCCTCTGGGTCTCAGTTTCCTTCTTTGTGGAATAAGAGAGTTTAGATTAGACGATTTCTAATGTCCCTTGCAGATCCAAGTTTAAGGTTCTATGATCTTTTGGTACCATTATCTGATTTGCTCTTTCTGGCCTCTGTTGGGGTGTAGGCTGAGATGACCTGGCATTTTGAGCTGCATTCTGCTCACATGGTAGATATGGGATGAGGTAATGCAAGTTCACTAGCCAGCAGGTAATGACCCAAAAGCAAGCAGGGCTCATAGGAGGGGGAGAAGTCAAGATTTTAAGCCTCAGAAATAAGCAGATCAAAAGCCAGCACCCAGCATGGAACTCAGTAGGTGGTAGACACTTAATAAAAAATATGCCGAGTTAAATTAAATCATTCAGAAGGCAGTCAAGTCCATTGGTTAAATGCAAGCCTCTGGGATTTTCCTGGGTTAAAGAAGTGAAATCGCTTCAGGCAAAACTCCTCAAGGACAAATCTGACAAGACTTTATATTCAGGCAAATGTTAGGGAAACTGACTGAGGTAGTAGTTAGGAGTAGGTTACCTGAATAGAGCACAGAGTGTGGAGTCAGGAAGATCTGAGTTCAAATCTGGCCTCAGACACTTACTAGCAGTGTGATCCTGAGCAAGTCAATTAACCCATATTTACCTCAGTTGCCCATCAATAAAATGGGGGGCACACTGGAGAAGGAAATGGCAAACTACTCCAGTATCTTTGTTAAAAAAAAAACTCCATTGACAAAAAGTCCATGAGATAGCACAGGGACTGACATGACTGAATAACAATAATCCAAAAAGTGGCAGGTTTTAAGAAATGGAACTTAGGCCACAGTGCTTTTTATGACAGGTGGGGGGGGGCTATCTTTAGGTATTTTGTGATGCAAACCCTAGCCAACCCATCCAGTCAGCTAACTAGAGAAATTGAATTTACCTTCTTTTGCTGTTACTGGAGTCCCTCAGATTGAATTTTTATTTGAGTTGTATTCTGAAATTTTTAGCCCTGGTTCCTCTTGGCATCATCCCAGATGTTACAGTTAGGGAAAAACAAAAAAACAAACAAACAAACAAACAAACAAAAAACCTTAGACGAGATGATTACTTTCAACCTCATCATGATATCCCTGTTTGGTAATCCTGACAAACTTCCAGAAGAAGCTATCCTGACAATCCTGACCAACTTACAGAAGAAGCTAATGACCTCTGCCTTACTTTCCATTAGCAAATAATATGCTAGTGCACCCTATACAACTTTATTTTGAGGGATAGAGATGGGATAGCACCCTATTCTTTTTCCCTGTTAAGAATTTCCCTATCCTTTTCATTCTTTGAGGACCCTATTTGGTGCTATCCAGTCTGACAGTCTGATTAATTTATGGAATAATGTTAATGATTTACAATCCCACTATACTTTCACTTGATCAGACTATATCTAGAGTGTTGTGATCAGTCCTGAAAACCACAGTATAGAAAGGGGACTGGCAGCTGGAGAAATGAATATAGAAAAGGGGACTAGCATAGTGAGGGGCCTGCATATCATACTATATAAAGAGAATCTGAGAGAGTTAAGCCTGGAGGAAAAAAAATATATCATTGTCTTCAATGGACTCTAAAGTATAAGAGGGTGTTAATTTGTCTCACCCAGGCCCAGAGTATAGAACTAGGAGTAGTGAGTGAAACCTATAAAGGTAGAATTAAGCTTGATGAAAAGAATCAATTTCTAAGCATTTACTAAGTGGCTATCATTATCAGATACTCGGTAATTGTGGGACAGAAGACAAAAATGAATAAGTTCCTGCCCTCAAGGAGCTTACCTTCAATCTGGAGAGACAAAACAATCTATATAATTTGGGTTGGGGGAAGACTGGCAGCTGGAAATATCAGAAAAGACCAATTAGCAAATGACATTTGAACCAAGTTTTGAAGGAAACAAGAGATTCTGAAAGGAGGAGGGAAAAGCATGGAGGTGTTAAATAAATTCAGGTGGGACTGGCCCCTGAAGCTGTAATTTACATGTAATAGTAAGACAATTCTGATTGGTAGAACTTTCAATGAGGATGTGGGATTAGTGTTTCTTCAGCTACTCCCTATTACTGTGTCATTGGGAGATGAGATTAGTCCCACGGACTGAACCCTCTCCTTTGGGCTAGCTGAGCCCCATCCTCAAAGATTCAGCAAGGTTAAAACCTAGGATCACTCAGATTGATTTTGTACGCATGATTGACTTTTTTTCCCACGTGTAAGAGACAGACAAAGATAACATTAACTGGACTATAGAATGTGAGAAGAAGAATATAGAAGAAGGTTGGAAAGATAGATGAAGCTAAGTAGTGAATGGTTTTAAATGCCAAATGAAAGAGAATTGATTTAGGTTTACATGTAATAGCCATTGGAATGTGAGTGGCATGGCTAGCTCTGCCCTTTAGAAAAATCCCTTTGGCCACCGTTGGAGAATAAATTAAAGAAAGAGGAAACATGGAGTGAGAAGAATGTCTTAGCAGTAAGGGCCACACCAAAGTGGAACAGTCCTTTTCGAAAAGATGAGTCTTCCTTTTCACTAGAGTTTTTAAAGCCTCCTGAACAATTTTCTGGAGATAGAATAGATGAGCTTCTAGGTCAGAATCAGGGTGAAGAAATGGCCACTAAGGTCCCTTGCAGCTGAGATTTTGTAGTTCTGTATGAGGCAGCTAGGTAGTTTGGTGGGTAGGGCAATGGGCCTGGAGTCAGGAAGATCTGAGTTCAAACCCAGCCTCAGAATTTACTAGCTGTGTGACCCTGAGCAAGTCACTTAACCTCTGTTTGCCTTAATCTGCTGATTTAATATAGTAACCAAGGCTTTAAAAATCTGATAAGGAGTTAAACACACAAAGCCTTAAGCAAAAAGGGTGGAATCAATAAGACTACTAATTCCAGACTAAGTAGGTACTTGAGGGATGGAGGTGGACTGGAGAATGTTCAAGTACTCTCAGATCCCAGAGGATCTCTCTGATGATAGAAAACCATCCCAATTCTCTAGACTGAGATAACAGCCCAAAGGCAACCTAGTGTATCCTGTAGCTTTTGTGCTTATTCAATTTCTTAAAAGTATCCAGAGCACTGAAATGGAGAGACATCCACACATTCATGTACCTCAACCCCACCCCAACCCTGCCCCCTTTGTTAGGATACCTACCCTAGGGGAGTTAGTGATCTTTGAGTCTGGGGATAAACAAATAGTGATGTGATGCTCAAACCTTCTTAAGGACTTGTTTTATGAAAAATCATCAGAATGATAGATGAGAAAAAAGTGATTAAGGGAGAAATTCTTTGCTAGGTACAGTGTAAAGAGCCTCAGGTGGGTTTTTACTTTCTTAAATAAATAAGAGAAATCAACATATACATGTACAATGACTTTCTTCAACATTACAGAACATAAAAGATGGTTTTCTGTGAAGCTATTTCATAATGCTTTCTTTTAAAAAAAATAAGGTTCATATATTCTACATGTTAGTTTTGAAACTGTCCACATTGTTTCTGCTTCCTTCTGTTATCCTGTGCATTTTAAAATTGTTATAATAACTTGATTTTGGTGGGGGAGGGGGGCAGAGTTACTAGTGTTAACACTTTTACCCTTCTCCAATCACAATCAAGAGGAAAAAGGGGAAAAACAAACAAACAAACCCAAAACTCTGTAATAAGAGTATGGACAAACAAAACAAATGCATAAAACATCCGCATCTGAAAAGCTCTGATATCTTTTTCTGATCAAAGACCCAGGTCCAAACCCGCCTGTCATTAGTTCTCTGACCTCCTACAGGTTTGGCTAATTGTTCATGGTGCCTATTTCCCCAATTTGTAAAATGGTATAGTTGGAATAGAAGATTGCTATAAGGGAGCTAGGTGGCATAGTGGATAGACTCAGCTTTCTGAGTTCAAATCTGGCCTCAGACACTTAATAGCTGTGTGACCCTGGGCAAGTCACTTAACCCTGTTTGCCTCAGTTTCCTCATCTGTAAAATGAGCTGGAAAAGGCAATAGCAAAACACTCCAATTTCTTTTCCAAGAAAACTCAAAACGGGGTCACGGAGAGTCGATATGACTGAACAAAAACAACAAAAGTCACTTTTAGCTCCTCTCAAATTTGAGCTTTGGTATACTTGGTAGGATTATTATGAAATTCTTGAAAGTTACACAGATTAACACTGATCACTGTATACCACCTTAATAATCAGCTCTTGACTAAAAGCCTACTTCTGTGTTTCATCTTGGCCTGGAGTGATTTAGTTCTGCCAGATCTTTCCAAACTGTAAAAATTTGAGTGCAGCTCCCCCTTCCCCTCCTCCTCCCCTTTCCCCTTCCCCTCCCCTTCCTTCTCCCCTTCCCTTGCCCATTTCCCAAAGGGGACAGGTGATGATTTTGAAAGGTCAAAGGTAGCTAAAGTAAGAAATTATTTGTGTTTGGAAAAAAATTCCAACAAGAACAAGGTATTGAAGCTTTTTATCATACTTTAGTCCTCGCAACCCTGTGCATCACTTGCCACTGAAATTGTAGTATTATCCCCATTTCACAGATAAGAATAATTTTTTTTTTTTTGCACAGATTGGGTAGGAGAAGGTTGAGGCAAAAAAGACTTGCCCAAGATCACACAGATAGTAAGGGACCCAATCCACTGAGCAAGCATTTATCAAGGGCTTGCTACTTGAACAAAACTGTGGTTGTATCTGGGGAAGCAAAAACAAAGAAAAAGAAAATACTAGTGCCTCTTCTTAAGGATCTTACATTCTATATGACCTCAAGAAACTCACTACACTTTCTTCTTATGATGAAGGATCTCTAAAATATTTCAACTCCAGCGTGATCAATTAGTCCTGATCATCTGGAGAAGTGACTGAATCTTTTCATCAAGTTTTGGTATCCACATTTCCTCAGTCATGCTCATGATTTCTGTTTTTGTTTTTGCCATCTCCTCCACCTAGAGAAAAGCAGAAAGGTACAACTAATATATTCTTAATTGACATGTAATCAGTATTTGATTACTGATTCCCTCACTAGAGAGATGAAGCTAGGTGATTTGCTTAATTATTTGTTTTTGCTCAAGACCCATAGGAATAATAGAAGCAGTCTTGATTTTTTAAAAAATCAATATTATCATCCATTTGAGACCTTGCTAGACCTTGAAACCTGACCAACCTTGAATAAGCATTCTGCAAGCATGATTTTGCTGAAAATGGGCAAATGGCAGTTTAAACATCTTTCTCCCTGGCACATCACCAATATATCCTTGGGAAGACAACAAATAACAGTAATGTCCCTATTCATTATTGTTCTGGTATTAGTCAATTTCCTTTTTTTCTGAATTTTTTTAGGCTTTCTCAATTTAGTTAAGAAAATTATTGCTTTAGGATAATGATCTTCTATTTAGATAAAATCAGAAACTTTCTTTCCCAGAGCACATTATAACTTCATAATATCTACTCAAGATCCCTCATTACCAATGAAACAAAATTGGCAAAAGAAAAGGAATCACACATATAAACACCAAGTATAAAGAATTTCACATAGTAGGAGCTCAATATTTATTGGTTAGTTCAATGACTGACTGAATGAATGAAGAGAATAGTTCTCAAGTACTTCAAATCACATGTTTTTAAAGCTTACTAAGAAGGCAGAGAGTGTGGTAAAATGGATTTTTTTCCCCATTTCCTGGTTATTAAGTGAGATTTTTCAGTGAAGAAACTTTATTTCTAATAACCCCTTCGGACCTTTAAGGAAGAACATAGGGAAAGAGATGATTGCAATGAAAATAAACAAAAATAAAATCAGTTAATTGCTCAAATCATAAGTAACAAAGGCATGAAATTACAGAATTTTAGAGCTGGAAGGAAAGAATTTCCATATATCATTCTCCCCTCCAAGTTCACTTCCAAATGCAGCATAAGTAATATGGATATGTCCACACCTCTGCTATTGGTGGATTGAGCTGGTGTAGGGGCAAGCAGGGTAGCACTTTCTGCTGTTTTTTTTTT
>CM053623.1:427483724-427502419 GCA_028646595.1 Phalanger gymnotis | reverse complement strand
GGTTTACAAACTGGAGGGCTCCTTAGCTACAGCTGCCTGGAGTCTCTTCATCAACACCATCTCAAGAGCCCTTAAACAAATTACAAACAGGCAGACCCAATACAATTCATAGTTACCAACATCTGAGTTCATCCCGGGAGCTAAGAACAAGGGCTGGCCCAGAGTCACGTGCCACCACTGCTGCGGCATAGAGCTCCAAGGAAGAAGAGGCCAACCCTTGGCTTTTATATCTTTGTCAGCGTCAGGGGTGAGTCACACATGTGACTCACCCACATGACCTAAAATCATCACAAAGAGGCAGACTTAAGCCCATGTGGTCTAAGAGCCTCTGCTGTCCCAGACATGTAAACTAGACCCTTCCTGGAGTTAGCCCCACCTTGGGCCTCACCTTAGTTGCCAATTCACACCCACATAGGTTTTACACCTAATAGGGGTTTGGGCCTGGGGCTTAGCACTTAGTAAGACTCACTGAAATAGCTGAATTACTCAAAGCAAACAAAAGCCAAACTCTTCAAGGGCACTTGTTGAACTAAGTGCTAAGGAGCCCATTTTGCTTACCAACACAGTGTTATACAATCTTAGTACTACTTTCATGCAGCTTTATTTCCCTTTGTTCTATGAGAGGGTTTATGCACAGAATTTTGCTCTGAGTGTGGCATTAACTTTAAAAAAAACTATCTATGATTGATTATTGAGAATGTCTTTCATGTCCCATAAGCCTTTATTATCACCCACATAGGAGAGCATAATCTGTCACCACTGATACCTTCTGGTAACCTTTGTGCTATCCAGAGAAAGTCTGCCTGCTCTGGTGGTTCAAAACCCTTAGAAGTTTCTGGCACCTGGTTGTGTGGAAATAGGAATTACTTCTGTTCCCCACATTTTTCTGTCCTTGTATTTTGATCAACTATTTCACGAAGAATAGAAAGAAGCATATGCTAGATTTAATGATAGACCTTGCCCAATACCAACAAAAACTTGTATTGACCTGTGTCCTTTGTAATAAAAAAATCTCTGTACTGAAATTGTCTTTTTTTCGTTGTGATGGCAGGTAGAAACATTCTTGGTTATCCAATTTCTTCCCAAAAGTCACAGAGAGAGTCAGAGTATCAGAGCTCTGAAGGATCTTGGAGATGGTTACCTCTAACCCTGCCACCTCACAGATGTGGGCAGTAGCTTATACAGAGAGGAATTTACCTTATACTCTAAATCAGTGCTTCTTAAACTGTAGGTCGAGACTACGTATGGGGTCAAGACCCAGAGTTTAAAAAGTGCTGAAGGGGTCTTAAGTGGAAAAAGTTTAAGACACCCTGTTGTAAATCACTGGCAGTCCATGTCTAGAATCCAATTCTGCTGACCCTGTATGCAGGGCTCTTGTATACTTGGAGCTCAAAGTGGTGACATTCAAAATGATAAATTGCTTGTTAATAAATCCTCTGGCTATAGCAAAAATTAGAAGTGTGAAAATGTCATCATGGACTAATTTATGAAAATAAAATTTTCCATCGATGAGGTCCTGAGGAAAATCAAGATAATAACTCACCAGGAACAGGGAGGTATCTACGAGATGACGCCTCTGTCATGCATGGATTAAGATACTAAGGACATAGATCAGGTATTCAGCCTGAAAGTCATTTGACTATAAATCAGTCATGGATAGTCATCAATGGATTACATGTGGCAAAAAGAAGAGCTGTTTTTAAAAAGTCTACTTATAAAATCACCAACTTTGAAAGCTTTAAGGAAAATCAATCCATGGCACACTTAAAGAAACTTTGATTAGGTTTCAATAAAATTTCCTGTTCTATAGAATATACATATTGTTTAATGAAAAATTAATATTTTTAAAAAACAAAAGCATACATACTGGCCAAAGAACATGGCTTTTCAAAGTATTCGTGTTAAAGAGGATAAGTATAGATATCATAGAAGCTTTAATTCTATGAGAGACAGAAAGATCAAAAAAGATTAAATAGATATAAAGGTCATGAATCAAAGGACAAAAGTCTGTTAGGAAAAAATATTCTTTTAGAAAAAGGAAAAGAAAATTAAAAAATTATGAAAGAATTTAAAGAGAAGACTGAGAGAGAAAAAAGGAGAAAAATATGATAGCTACCTAAAAAAGGAAGGAAAAAAGAGTTAATTAAAGCTACAAAACCAGGTAAAGAAGTGACAAATGGTAGGGGAAGAATTTGAAGGGAAGGGAAAGGGAGCCAAGGGGAATAAGGCTGCCCAAAATTGAAACAAAGATACCTGAAGAGACAAAAAACTGTCTTTATAGAGGAAGAGGAAAAACAAGCCAAAACAAACAAACAAACAAACTTAATTCAGAAAAAATGGAAACAAATGGAAGGAAACACAAACTTAACAGTAGATAGAGCACCAGGCCTGGAGTCAGACCTGAGTTCAAATCTGGCCCCTGACACTAGCTATGTGACCCTGGACAAGTCACTTAATCCCATTTGCCTCAGTTTCTTATCCATAAAATAAACTGGAGAAGGAAATGGCAAAAGAAGGTCGCAAACGAGAAGGAAATGCTGCTGTTCCTTAAAAGAAACTTGCAAAAAAGGAAAAACATATTAAGAATAAAAATGAGGGGCTGAAACAGTCTACTGTATCCTAAGTGAGTCCAAAAAAGCAGAAGTCGAAATCCTGTTATCAGATAAAGCAGAAACAAAAAATCATAATATATGAATAAGATGACTCCTTCATGGTAAAAAAAAACCACATAAAACAAACCAATATGCAATTAAGATCATGTGTACCGAATACTGTGGCATCTAAATTCATAGGTGAAAAATTAACAGAATTAGAAGGACCAATAGACAGCAAAACAATAACATTCAGAGACTGTAATGTTTGTATTTCCATTTTGACAAAATTAACAGAAAGATCAATAAAACATACAATATTGGATTGAACAAATTGCTAGATGAATTAGATCTCTAAGACTTATAATGTCTTTTAAATGGGACTGCTGAAGATCTTTCATATTTTTCAGCTTCATGTAGATTTTATTTTTAAATGAACATCTATTTTGTCCTCTAGCGACTTCCCACTTTTAATTTTTTTCCTCTTTTACCCTTTATATAGCATATTTGTACTTAGTGTTTGTTTGTTGTTTCCTCCATTAGTTTATGAACTCTTTGAGGGCAGCAACTGTATTTCGCTTCTGTTAGTATCTCTAGCACTTAGCACAGTTTCTGGCACCTGGTAGGTTCTTAAAAAGTATTTATTGACCAACTACATGACTACCAACCAATCCAGCTTTGACTTGAAAATATCTACAGAACTCAGCACTTACCAAGGTAGCTTACTCTATTTGTAATTATTCAAACAAAATAGCTAAAATATCAACACTCATTGACCCAGAGATTCCACAAATAGTTTTATATGTCAAGGAGGGCACTGGTAAAAGAAAGTCCCTATAATTGCTAACATATTTATAGTTGCATTTTTTTGTAGTAGCAAAGAAATGGAAACAAAGCTGATGCCCTTTGACTTAAGGATAGCTAAATAAAAAGTGGTACAGAAATGTGGTGAGATATTACTGTATTGTAAGAAATGGTGAATAAAATGAATATAGAGAAATATGGGAATATTTACATGATCATATATAGAATGAAACAGAATGAAGAAAATTATATGCAAAAATTATTATAAGGAATGGAAAGAAACTCCATATAAAGACAAAAAGATGTCAATAAAATCTTATCTTTAAAAAAAGGGAAAAGCTTTTACTTAGGAGGTAGCTTATGAACTAGGCCCTCAATAAAGCTTTAGCTTTTAGGTGTCGGATATGAGGCAGGAAAGCGTGATAGTCTGTCTCTCAGTGGTATGGAGGTAGAATAGAGAATGCCATCTTCTGGGAATAGCCAGTAGTCCATTCAGGATAGAAAATAAAATATGTGGTAGGGAGTCAATGCCCAATAATAGATTTTTAAAATTCCTATTTCCTATCATAATGGGCCCTTGTTAGTTTACTGAGCAAGCCTCGAAAGGTAGTTTGGAGCTTAATTTGTGAAGCGGTTTAAGTATCGAGCAGGGGAACATGTATTATATCCTTGGAAAAAGAAATAGAGTTTCTGAGGATTCTTGAACAAGAGTGATATGGTCATACTTGTGCTTCAATAAGATTTTGGCAGTTCTGTGGATGATAGTTGAGAAAGCAGAGAGAATGAAGACAGGAACTGGAAGAGGAGGCTGGTGCAGTGGTCTAATTAGGAAGTGAGATGGGAAGGAGAAGTACTAAGGAAGGCCGTGATCTTAGCTGTGAGGGCAATGGGAGGCCAGATTATAAACTCAAGTCCTGACTACATTCAAGGGACCCCATGAGGCATTTGGAGACAAACATGAAAACCATCTTCTGTCTTAAAGACACTCACACTGTTATGAATTAATGACTCTGTATAGTGTTCAAAAACCAGTAACTGTGGATTAAAAACAAATGACAGGGTCAACAGCATTCCACTTTGATACTCCTAGAGAACAGTCCTACCAGTGAATATCCTCCATGATGAGGAATTGAGTATTTTTTGCCTGAAGAAATTCAGTACCCTGACAGAATGGAGGGAAGCTTCAAGTCTCACCCTTCCGTATATACCTGCCGATTCCAGTGTTTCCACTCTTCACCCTGGTCCCTACATTTTTTTAAACAATTTTTTTATTTTTAGTTTTCAACATTCACTTCCATAAGTTTTAAATTTTCTCCACCTCCCTCCCCTCCACTGTCCCCAGGATGATATGCAATCTGACATAGGCTCTACATATATATTCTTATTTAACATATTTTCACATTAGTCGTGTTGGATAGAAGAATTAGAATGAATGGGAGGAACCATGAGAAAGAAAAAAGAAAATTTAAAAAGAGAGCAAATAGTATGCTTCGATCTGCATTCAGACGCCATAACTCTTTTTCTGGAGGTGGTTAGCATTTTCCATCTTGAATCTTTTGGAATTGTCTTGGATCATTGTATTGCTGAGAATAGCTGAATACATCAAACTATCATATTTGCTAACTTCATCTACTATTAAAGATAGGCTTGTAATATGGTTTCTATAATAATTTGTTTCCTTGAGCTAGAGAATGGAAAGGGCTGTGGAATACAGGCATAGTAGGGGGTTTGCAACACCCTAGGGATACGGAGAAGGCTGTAAGGTGGGTACAGCATAGGTAACAACCAAGCGTCAAAGAACCTATTGGCCTAAAGCAGAGGCTGGCATTCTTCTGCCAGGGCTAGAGAATTCAGTCAGGTTGGAGGGGAAGCTCCTAGATCACTGTGTGTGAACTGGAGGGATCAATAAGGTTTGTGCATCTTCCCAGAATCAAGTTGGGGAAATTTCCACAAGGCCAGTTTCTTGGAATCTACCTATTTTCCCTTGACCTATCTGCCTCCATCCCAACTTTTACTCTTCCTTCAGGATCCCATTCTAAAACTATCATCTCCTCTATGATGTCTTAGATAACTTCTAGCTCATATTGATGATTCTCTTTCTTGAACCTCTATGGCAAAGATGAGGAGTAGAGGGTTATAGAGCTAGTGGGAAGGGACCTCAGAGCCCATCTGATGTAACCTCCTCATTTAACAGACTTGGAACCTGATGAACGAGGAGTTTATCCCAAGGTCACACAGGCAGTAATTGGCAAAGCCAACCCAAACTTGTCATTTTTCTCTAAAACTAGCACTTTCTCAACTGTACCATAATAAAACCTGCAGCTCTGCAGTAATTTCACTTATAACATTCCCAAGAGGTGATTGGGACCAATGATTGCACTTTAGTTAAGCTGCAATTGATCAGAAGAATTCCTTCCTATTGACCTGCAGTTAACCTTTCAAGTAATCCTGAGGAAACAAGATCAATCAGAGAAGTTTAAGTGACTTGTTTGCTATCACAAAGTTAGTGAATGTCTGGGGTATATTTCAGCTATGTTCTTTCTGATTCTAAGTCCACTCACTCCTTTTCTATTGCACTCTGCTCACCTGGGTTTGAATCTCACCTTAGCTAAGAGCTCTGTGACCCTGGATCACTTTATCTCCTTCATCCTATTACTTACCCATAAAAATAGGGATAGGAATATTTAGAGTATTTATGTTACAGGATTGTTTGTGTAACTCCTGTCCCAAAACTGATTGCAATGGGAGTTTTTCCTTATTGCTGGAGATGAAGGGACAGATTGGTGAAAGGTGAAAGCTCCAGTTCTCAGTCAGTCCTTCTTGGAGTTTCTTCAAACAGGAGTCTCCCTACAGTCTTCTTTGAGCATAGCATTGAGTCAACTTCTGGCTTGAAAGAGACAATGGAAGAGGCCAATTCCACTTCAGGTTGCTGAGGGAAAGACTCTGGGAAGAGATGAAGGGAGAAGGCAGTCTCTATCATATCCCTATTCCCAGCTATCCACTCTAGAGACTTCCAGGAGTTTCCCTTTGAGTGAGATCCAAGACTCAATCATTCTCTCTCCCTCTCCCCTCCCTGTACCTCTTCCCCCACCCCTCCTTCTCTCTGTCTCTCTGCCTCTGTCTCTGTTTCTCTTTCTCTCTCTCCCCCTCTCCCTCCCCTACCCCTCTCCCCCTCTCTCCCCTCTCTTCCTCTCTCCCTTTCTTCCTCTCCCTCTCTCCCTCTCTCTCTGCTGAGCTGAATTATTTTACTCTCACTAGAATTTATGACCAGGATTACACTTGTCATGAAGATCAAATGAGATAACATGTTAGATGCTTTGCAAACCTTAAAGTGCTATGAAAGATCTTTCTTCCTCCTTCCTTTCTTCCTTTCCTCCCTCTCTTCCTTCATGTACACCTGTGATTTCATTGAATTTCCTGTGAGGAATTTCCATCTATGAATGAGAGCCTAAAACTGCACTAAAATGTTTGGGACACTATGTCTATATCTATCTATATTATCTATATCTATGCACATATACATATTTATGTGTATGTATATCATCTAAAGTATATTACACATTTTGGATGATATATATTAACATTGAAAAACATGGTGAAATAAACAATGCAAGTACGATTGTCACCATTTTGCGGATGAGGAGATTTCGATTCAGAGAGAGAGAGAGAGAGACTTGTTCATTCTCATAGAGTTAAGTAGATGTCAGAATCCAAGTCAGAGCGTAGGTCTTCCTGACTCTCCTTCTCGAGGTTGTCTCCACGAGACTTTTGAATATGACGTCCATCTTTTCAGAGAGCTTTTCAGAGCACAACCACTGCAAGATATGATACGTAGTGTGTGTATCATCATTACTCACATTGTTACAGTGGAGCAATTGGGGAGCTATGGCATTGGCGAGAGTTGGTGTGATTTGTTCAGCATCAGACAAGCAGGAAGGGGCAGAAACAGGAAGCAAACCCACATCTTTCAGCTCTAAATCCAGTGCTCTTACCATCACACGCATGCTTTCTTTATCAAGGGAAATGGACCAAAGGGAGGGAAAGAAAGGGGGAAGGAAGAAAGGGAAGGCAAAGAAAAGGAAGGAAGCAAACAAGGAAAGGAAGGAAGGGAAAGATAAGGATGGAGAGAAGGAAAGATAAGAAAGGGAAGGAGGGAAAGAAAAGGAAGGAAGAAAGCAGAAGGGAGAATGAGAAAGAAAAGGAAGGAAAGAAGGGAAAGAAAAGGGAGCGAGAGGAGGAAAGACAAGAAAGGGAGGGGAAGAGGGAAAGAAAAGGAAGGAAGCAAAGAAGGGAAGGAAGGGAAAGATGAGGAAGGGAGGGAGGGAAGGAAAGAAGGAAAAGAAGAAAGCATTTATTGTTTTCTATATGCAAGGCATTATGCTAAATGCTTCATGTATATAATTTCATTTGAGCATCACAACAGCCCTGGGAAGTGGGTACTATAATTATCCCATTTTTCTAGTTTAGGAAAATGAGGCAGATAGAGGTGAAATGACTATTCTAGGGTCATACAACTAGTAAGTATCTAAGGCCAAATTTGAACTTGGATAATTCCAACTCCAGTCCCAGCGCTTTATGCACCATATTACCTAGCTGCCTCTCAAAAGGAAAAGCAGTAATATCTACCAGCCTCTATGAAGGCAAACATGAAGGGTTAATAGACAAGGACTGGTAAAAGTCACCAATAAGTTTCAGAATTGAATATTAGTAAAAGATTTGTTGATGAGAGATTCCATATGTTTTGGCATTATAAAAACTGGGTTTTACCAGGGCAACTTTACTCAGGTTCAGCGGTGAGAAATACCATCAGCTGCACAGCCCCATATCTTATGTATGTTTTCTATCTATATCTGTTTGAGCCTATCAAATTTAGGTTATTTCTAAAAGTCAGTACATAATGCCCTTTATACCTTGGTAAGAAAGGCATGGCACTATCAGTGTGGAAAGTTGTGTATGCAATAAAACCCAAGTGAAATGTGGGTCGATTTGGTTTTATGGTTCCCAACACTACCACCACCATTTTTACAAAGGAATGCTGCTTAGTAGCAGGGATAATATCTTCAAATGACCGATTTAAAAACAAAAAAGTATTAATAAAGTAAGGACTTAAAAGTCCCTGATTTTAGGAATTGTTATTCCCCAGGAAAGTGGCTAAGTATTTTACGTGGTGAACTAAAATGGGATATGACATAAACAGAGATCAAGGAAACGAGTCTAGTTCTAATGTGACCTGATTGAATTAAGACAATTTCAAACAGTGTTTCTGATCTGTCATGAGTCAGAAGACAATACACCCAGTGCAATCATGAGATCATCGCATGTTTATTTTGGAAGCAACTTTAGGGATCATATATGTATTCTAGACCCTCCCCCGCCCCCAGCTAAGACTCCTGAAGAGAATAGTCAGGATTCTTTCCATTTCTGAATCTTAAGATGGAGAATCCATCCTGAGATATATTTTTTTTAATTTCTCAAAATTGATTTTCCTTTGGTCAGGTGGCCCAGTGCGTTCAATTGATTCTGATCCATTGAGCTCTATAAATGCCTGCTCTATTACACAGCCAAAGACCGAACTCAATCCTGGCCATTACTCTAGTCAGTGAGTGAAAGGACAAAGACCAGCTTGGGTCAGAATGCAGATGCTTCAACAACCCATTCCTACTTCTAGAAAAACAGGTCAAATCAAATCTATGCTCTCCTACCCTCAAGTTTCATATCCTTTTCGTATCCTCCCAAACCAGTTTCCTCCAATCACAAAATAAACCACTTGAAGTTCTGCATGGAGAAACTTTTTTTCCTTGAATGGAGTAATAACTATAAAACTTGGTGGACTCCATTGATGTTATTAATGAGGTTATTCTCTACAATGCTGTTGCTTCCGTGATCACCTTGTAAAATTAAATTGAATTTCACTCCTTTTCTTTATTCAGTGACATTGCAGATGTTCTATTTAGTTCCAATTATTTTCTTCCAGAGAGATGATCTGTTTAAGTGTTTCGGGTATTCCCTTTATAATTACAAGGATCTTTTCCTTTTTGTCACACATATTTTCTGAAAGTTTGATTTTTTAAAAAGTGATCTGCCTTATCTATATTGCATCAAAGGAGGCTGATAAAGAAATTTCTGGGACTGGAAAAGAGATTTCCCAGAGACCTGAGGACAGAGGCAGCTCTACCTTCTTGGGCATTAACTGGTGAATGGGGTAGATCCTATCTAATGTGATCCAACACACTATGTCTCCTCGGGACAGGGCATTGTGCCATGTACTAGGGCAAGGGTGGGGAAGCTGCAGCCTAAAGGCCACATGTGGCCCTCTAGGTCCTCAAGTGCAGCCCTTTGACTGAATCCAGACTACATAGAACAAATCCCCTTAATAAAAGGATTTGTTCTGTAAAACTTTGACTCAGTCAAAAGGCTGCACCTGAGGACCTAGAAGGCCACATGTGGCCTCAAGGCCACAGGTTCCCCACCTCTGTGCTAGGGAAATAGATACAAAGTGAAAATGAAACTATTTCTTAAAAAATTTCCCCTATTGAGGGAATACAATGTGTAAATAGAAATACCTAAATATGATGATTTGGGGAGGAAGGAAAAATATTAATAGCATGTGGGGTAATTAGGAAAGGTTATCTGTAATGGGAAAGTATATGAGCTGAGACTTGAAGGAAATTGGGAATCTTAAAAGATGGAGTTAATCGGTCAATAAACATTTATTAACCATCTACTGTGTGCCAGGTTGGGGGAGCTAGGTGGCACAGTAGATGGAGTAGCAGGCCTGAAGCCAGGAAGACTTATCTTCCTGAGTTCAAATATGGCTTCAGATGTTTACCAGCTGTGTGATCCTAGGCAAGTCACTTAACTTTGCCTCATTTTTCTCATCTGTAAAATAAGTTGGAGAAGGAAACGGCAAACCATATGATATATGGTATAGGTGAGGTGGTATGTTTGGGGCAGGTCCCTTCTTCAGTCTACAAAGATCTCTTTGTTCCCATATGCCAACCTTGTCCGGAAAAAAAAGACTTGCTGGTACTTTTTCTTGGATTTCCTTATTAGGATTTGATCTACTGTTTTTCAGAAATGTTTGAAGGATTTATTATTTTTTTTGAGAAGTGGGGAGTGGAGCTCATTGTACTGTTACTCTCAGTATTGTGTTTTGGAAGCACATCCAAGGAGAACACCACCCTGCTGGTTGATATAGATATATACATCCTTGCCAGGAAAACTCCATGAAGAGTCAGACATGATTAAAATGACTGAAGTACAGCATGTGCCAGGCACTATGCTAAGTGTGGTGGATACAAATACTTAGTGGAAAGATTCTTTCTACCCCCAAGAAACTTATAATCTTATACAGGAAAACAGTATACAAAAAGAAGGCCAAAAAGCAGGGGTGGGGGTAGAGAAAGAAGGTACTCAGTGCAGGGATATGATGGAGTCCAGTGCAAAGAGTACAGCTGGCGGGAAATCAAGAAACAGATGATTCAGGATGTCTGTTTAAATGTAAGTTTTGAGTGAGAGTTCTTACCTCCACCCTAACAATCAGAGAGGCCAAGTATACTATGAAGGAACAAAAGAGTTCTGAGTACCAAGGCTGATTGACCCTTGTAGGCTGGTGAATTTCCTAATGATGAGGTTTCTTGGGGGGGCCATGGTAGAGTCTACTCCAAGAGGTGGAAGTTGGTGGGAAATAGAGATGGCTAGTAAGGAAATGAGGAGGGAGTGTTTTACACACATGGGAGATAGTATCCCAATGTCATGGAGGTTGGTTAGGGGAATCTGAATCTGAATAATATAAAATATGCCAATTTGACTGGATTTTTTCAAGATTAGGAATATGTGGATACATGGTGGGGGTGCAATGGGAAGAGTGGTGATTTATCATCAAATTGGTACGAATAAAAAATTCTATTTATGTGGGCATAGAATGTTTTACACAGTCCACGTAATCTTCACGTTAGTCTTAAGGCAGCTTATGTGGTCATTTTAACTCATGTTTTAGAGATGAGGAAATTAAGGAACAGAGACTTGAAGAGATTTTTCTGTGGTCAAGTGGCCACTAATTAGCAGAGGTGGAATTTTAAGTCAGTGTTATGACTCAGTCCTGTGCTCTTTCCGGGGGAGGGAGGGAGAGAGAGAGAAAGAGAGAATATGAATAACATAAAAAGAACTTTCCATGAACTTGAATCCTAACTTAGGACCAAGAACCATTTATGAATAGATGACCTAGCTCCTACCTGCCATGAGCAGTACTCATTCCTTCATTCCTTGTACAATTATAGATCAAAGGTGGAGAGATAATTCAGAGCTCATTTAATCCAATCATTTCATTGAGCATTTAGGAAACTAGGGACCAAGATGTTTCAGTAAGTTGTCCAAGGTCACACAAGTAGCCATCAGAGGTGGAATCTGAATTCATGTCCTCTGATGCTGACATTGGTATGTATTGAGAGCAAAACATCGCAGAGGAGGCTAAATTGAATAGTTTATAATTCCCAACTAATACCGTGAACTCAAAATGATAGGCTTGCCCAAGGAGGTGCTGGAACCAGATCTTAAAGGCTTGAGAGAGGAGATTGTTTAATTTGGGGGGAGATCATTAACCCTTTAGAAATCAGTCAGTTCCACAAATCAGGGCTGGATTCATTGTTTTGTTGATTGTCTAGATTTAAGAAAATGATGGAGAAAATGTTAATACAGATTAAACTTAAACGTTTATCCCATGCACATTTTTCTCCAGGAGAACCAGTTTGGCATTTAAGCAGCACAGCACTAGGAATACCAGATTTCCCACAATGTGGCAGCCCAAATTCAACTTGTAAAATACAAAGAGAAACATTAATGATGAAGTATCTCTCCCCCATCCAGCTTGAAGGGGGTTTTCTGTACTTCATTCTGCTTAATTGCACTAATCTGCCATGCTGTGAGATCCTGTAAGCAGATGGAAATTAAATAAATATGGCAGGGTTGATCATAAATAAATCAGTAAATATGGAAATAATTGATGATGGATAGCTGATAGTGGCAATGATAAGTGGATAAGGCTTAGTAATAATGGAAGGGTTATTTTTGAGTTCTGGGCCCCCTCAAAGGCTTAACTTTAACTAAGGATTTGGCTAAATATCAAAGAAACTCAACTGAACTGCTTTACTGGAAACTTCAAGGACAACCTTGAAAGAAAAATATAGAGAAATTTAATCCAAACATTAAGACCCAAGAAAGGAAGAATTATCTTGGGGGGAATTTGGCTCTAAAAAGAGTTGGGATTTGGCCTGGAGTGAACCGTGTTAAACAGTATAGGCGCAGAAGTGGGCAACCAGCTCTGGCAAACTCACAGTGATTAAAAAGAGGACACAATGTAAGTGAAATAAATTTAGTGTGTTTTCAACTGAAAAGAATAATGTGGGCTGGTTTCCATGTGGTCTCAAATGGAGAGTGGGACAAATAATGAGATGTTGTGTTTGGAGGATCTGATGTCAGCAAGGTCTTTAAACAAAAGTAGTGGGATGATTTCTATCCCTTCTGAAAAGAAGTAGGATAATTTCTCACTATATTCCACTGACTTCAAGCACAAGGAGCAGCCATCTATTAAGGTGACCTCTTCCCTTGTAGCCAGTCAAAGCATTTAACTACAATCTGATGGTGGGAGGGCCCTTTGGGTAAGTCAATAAACCTCTCTCTGCCTTAGTGTCCTCATCTGTTACGTGAAGGCATTGAATAAGATGACCAGAAATGTACATTTTAGCTTTAAAACTGTGATCTTATGATCCTTCCAGGCTAGGCACCATGTCAAAAATCCACCATCAGTTAGTCACCATGTCTATCCAACCTTTCTCCTTTGTCACCTTAACATAAACTTTCTGCTCATGCTATGAAGACTCCACTGACCCACTGTGCTCACTCAATCACTCAATAATAAATAAATACAATAATAAATATTGTAAGGTTATTGTGGGGTCTATGTAGTCATGCAAGACACAGTCTTTGCCTTCAACATTAAAATATAGTAAATATGATACACTTATGCAAATATCACCAATACATGATAGTCTCTAAGAAGCACCTTGTGTAGGACATATTAGATATAATATTCTATAAGTATTTTAGGGTTTAAGAGTATAGTTTGTAAAACCTAAGCAACAGGCAAGAAACATGTCAAATTCTACCAAGACAAAATATGATATAGATGAGGTGGTATGTTTGGGGCAGGCCCCTTCTTCAGTGTACAAAGACCACTTTGTCTCCATATGCCAGCTTTGGCTGGAAAAAAAGACTTGCTGATACTTTTTTGGATTTCCCTATTAGGATTTGATCTCCTGTTTTTCAGATATGTTTGTAAGATTTATAATTTTTTGAGAAGTGGGGGAGTGGAGCTCACTGTACTTCTACTCTTAATACTGTGTTTTGAAACTACACCTAAGGAGAAAGACACCCTACCTTGGTTAAACCCCATCTGAAATGTTATTTTCAGTTCTAGGTACCGCATTTTCAGAAAGACATTAATATGCTGCAGAATGTCTAGAGGATAAATGTTACGTGGCCACATGATGATTGAAACTGCTAAAGTTAATATTTAGCATGGAAAAGAAAATACCTTTGAAGAACAGATGATAATTGTCTCCCAAGATTTGCAAGGCTGTCATATAGAAAAGGGACTAGACTTCTTCCAATCTCAAAAACAATAGAACTAAACACGATTGTAGTATGACATTTGGCCTAACATAGGAATCTGTTGTATCTGTTGTAGGAAATGGAGACCCGGCCTTGGAGGCAGAAAGACTTGGTTTCAAGTGCCACTTCTGACAAATACAGATGAGGAGAACTTAAGAAAGTCACTTAATGTCTCAGTATCCAAAAAAAACCTCTCTAATACTATAAGTTGGACAGAAAGTATTAACCTGAAATCATGGAGAGTTTCCTCACTGTTCCATTCTCCAAATCAGTGAAATAATTTCAATTCTAATCCTGTATTTATGAGGAGAAAAAAATGGCTTCCCAAAAGTGAAATGGGCTTTCTTAGAAAATAAAGATCTCCCTATAAATAGAAATCTTTAATTAGAGGTTGGAGGAATCACTTATTGTTAAATAAATTCCTGCTCAGGTATGAACCATACTAGAATGTATGTTTCTTGTAAATAGGGGTCATTCATCTTGTCTTCATTTCTCACAACTACTACTTAGTAGATGTTTATTAAATGTTTTCCTAATTGTACTAGATTAGGTAACCTCTGTCATCCCTTCCAACTCTGAAACTCTTTACGATTATTTGCTTCCTGCAGTTAATTAAAAAAAATCCCCTATGTGTTAGCCTTATATTTCCAATTGTAGTATAAGCCTCTTGAAGGCTTGCAACACACTTTTTTCCCTTTTTATAACTCTAATAGCACCTGTAACTGCTAGAAACACATTAGGTGCCAAATGACTAATTTTGGATTTGGCTTGGGTTGAACTGAAGGTCAGTGATGCTTTGGTGTAAGCAATTAAGGCAATAAATTCTAGAGTTACTGCTCCCAAGCAAATATCTTCTTAATATCTTCCTAACATCTTTTGAAGAGCTCAAAAAGGATCAGTTTCCATGGCCCCAACAATGCCAGACCCAAAACAGGAAGAGACCTTTGACATTGCCCAGCACACACTTTCATTAAAGAGTGGAACTGGGAAAAAGGAAGGACAGTTAGCATAACCAGTTTACATTAAAGTATGAAAGAGGTTGATGGGAAATCATATAGCTACAGGATAATATGAAACATTGCACCATAGCCACCAAAATTCTTTGAAAATAACCTCAAGATTGGACTTCAACTGAACTGGTTTCCTTGGCTGAAATGTTTTGTCCACCTTCCTTCCTGAAATTGCCTCATCACTCTTGTTTACTTTAAGGCATTCCCCCAATCTTCTTCCCTAGGGCAAGAGGGAAAAGCACAGAGATATGAATACGTCAGCTCCAGATGCCTGAGATAAAGCTGAAACGTACCCGTCTTGCATGGAAAATCTTCCATTTGAGGTCACTAGCAATGACTCTTTTGCTGTTTTCCCTTCTTCCCCCACCCCTGCCCTACTGTAATATATTAATTACCCTCTCTGTGTTTCACTTAAATAATACTGTTTCCCCTCTGTGTTAAGCATTATTTCTTATTCTATTATCTGTGTCTGTTTGCATTTGGTGCAACTGTTTTATTATTAATGTAAAGAAGCAATTCAGAACTTCATGATTAATTTTAATGTAGATCTTTCTTATCTAAATAATTGATGAGAAAGATGATCAGAGTGGTACCAAGTCAGGGGCTGATATTCTTTCTGTCAACTCTTATCTTCATAGTTGCCCTCATTTCCAAATCCCCCAAGAACATTCACATGGTTGAAGTTGTTTTGCATTCTTAACTTCATGTTGCTGCAACTGATGGGTTATATGAGCACAAACTGTGTACCAGTTACACAGAGCAGGGAGAAACCTTTTTTTCACTTTCTCATAGCGAAAAAAAACTAAAATAGAAGTACAGTTATTTCTGTTGTTTCTGGAATGATGGGTTCTATGGTATGCGATTTAAAAATCTACCTAAAAATCCTCCCAAATGTGGACTTCCCAGGGGTCTTCTCTGGAGACCTTTTAGGCTAGGGTAACATGGAATATCTCTCAGAACTGAAGCAGCCAGTTTTTCTGACCCAAGACTTTCTGGCCATAGTCAAGGATTGAGGCAGAGTTGTTAGAGTCCTGGTGTTGGATTAACTTCAATTTCCCAGTGTATTAGAGAAAGAGATTTTGTGTCAGGAGAATAAATTTAAGTTTTAGGCTCCCATCAGGTCAAAGTATTCAAAGGCTTCCATTTTGTCATTTTAACCCAATTCTACCATGCTATGCTCCTCAGGGAAAGGGAGGAACATCCATCTCTAACAAAAATAAACATTATAGAATGATGCAAGGCTTATAAATCACTATGCATGTGTCCTCAAGTCACCAAAGACTATTTGTAGTGGCTGTTACACCCTTTTCCATAAATAACTAAATCCTGTTCCAACCATTCTATGCAATTCTGTGCCAATTCTATGCAAGGTCTGGGTAATCAAAGTGTAGGTATTCACTTTCTATATATTTCTTGACTTAATGTTGAAGACATATGCATTTTGAGAGATAAATATCATCTCTCTCATGGTCTTTCTCTTTCCATTTAACTTTAGTATTCTGATTAGATTAAATGGTTTTCTTGTCTGCATTTCACCTACCCAAGGGTTAAGGGAGAAATTATTTTCTGAAATCTATTTGTGCTTAGTGTGTGTCTTATTACTCCTTCTTAGATTACTTACAATTTTAATTCCTTAGAGAAAACAGGGTCAAATTGTATGTATATGTATAACTCCATTGGAATGTGATAGTGATCCTATTTGTCAGGAATTAGTTTTATTGGATTGTAATCGCTGGTTTTTCTTTTCTTTTTTTATGTGTTATATTTCATTTTATTTTTTAAGTTTTAAATTTTATTATTTTCAGTTCCAGATTTTCTACTCACCTCTATTCCCTCCTCACTCATTGAGAAGGCAAGAAATATTATATCCATAATACATATGAAGTCATAACAAACACATTTCCACATTGTCTATATTCCAGAAAAAAGCAAGAAAAATAAAAACTTTAATCTGCCCCTTGAGACTATCAATCCACTAGCTAGAGATGGGTAGCATTTTTCATCTTGAATCCTGTGGAGCTGTGGTAAATCGTTGCATTAATCAGAATTGCTAAGTCTTTCATAGTTAATTTTCTTTACAATATTGCTGATACCATGTTAAAAAAAAACCTTCAAAATCTATTCCTATTAAAAATACTAGAAAACATAGGAATAAAGGGAACTTTTCTCGAAGTAATAAGTAGTTCCCATCTAAAAGAAAGATCCACCATTATCTGTAATGGGGATAAACTAGAAATCTTTGCAATAAGACAAGAGTGAAGAAAGGATGCCCATTATCCACATTATTGTTCAATATCGTACTGGAAATGCTAGCTGTAGCAACAAGACAAGAAAAGTAAATAAAGAAATAACTTAGGCAAGGAGGAAAGAAAATTATCCTTTTTTTAACAGATGATATGATGGTATACTTAGAGAACTCTAGACAATCAACTAAAAAATTGAGAAACAATTAACTAGCAAATTTGCAGGATATAAAATAAACCCACATAAATCTTAGGAATTTCTATACATTACCAACAAAACCAGCAGGAGGAGATAGAAAGAGAAATTCAATTTAAAATATTTGTAAATTGATAAAATACTTGGGAGTTTACCTACCAAGACACACCTAAGACCTATAAGACACAATCACAAGGCATTCTGTGCAAGTAAAGATAGTTCCATGATTTGTTCTTTGAACCCCTGATTGTTTAGGATTAGATTGTTTATTTCCTAATATATTTTGAATCTGTACTCTGAAGTTTTTTATTGAATGTAATATTTACTACATTATAGTCTGAGGTGTGTATTTTATAGTTTTGCTTTTCTGCATTTATTTGTGAGGGTTTTTATGGCACATAGACACTTTGTGTAAACATGCCATGAATAGTTAATAAATAGGCATATTCTTTCTCTTCCAATTCAGTTTTCTCCATAGGTCTATCATATTTAACTTTTCTAAAATTCTATTTATCTCCTTAACTTCTTTCTTGTTTATTTTGCATTTAAACGTGTTTAGGTGAGATGGATAAATTAAGATCCCCTCACTAGTATAGTTTTACTATTTCAATTTGTAACTCAAGTTTTTTTTTCCATTTTTCAGTTTTTTTACTTTGTTTTATTGTTTCTTGATACATTTTTGAGTTATTAGCTTCTGTTTCCACAATCTGGCTAGCAGCTTCTGTGAGGGGAGAAATATCTACCCACAGCCAGCACCCAGAAAGCTGCCAGCACCCACCAAAGCACATGTTCTTTTGATCTGCCTTAATAAGGAGAGCAAGGTGAAGGGGTTGGCAAGCTTACTTTAATTCAGCACACAAATATCATTCACTTAGTTCAGGGGAAAAAGCCAGCACCCTGAACTTCAGAGCAAATTACAAACAAATTACAAACATCAACAGACAGACCTTGTCTGATTCAAATCCCAATACATAGTTACCAGAGTTCAACAAAGTCTCAGCATCCGGGTTTACAAGCTGGAGGGCTCCTTAGCTACAGCTGCCTGGAGTCTCCTCATCGACACCATCTCGAGAGCCCTTAAACAAGTTACAAACAGACAGACCCAATACAATTCATAGTTACCGACACCTAGGTTCAGCCCGGGAGCTCAGAACAAGGGCTGGCCCAGAGTCACGTGCCACCA